>CM032328.1:77979223-78579223 GCA_019022515.1 Quercus aquifolioides | reverse complement strand
TCTAAAACTCAAGTTTTAAAAAAGTGTTATATTATTAGATATTTCTCCAACAATAGTAAAACATTAATAATTTAATTTCAAAAAATAGTGGTATTTGGTTATTTTTGCCGTAGTGACCGTGTCACTTTCACATAAACAGAAAGTTTTTTTATTCACGAATCACAAAAATTTGGAAAATGAAGTCTCCATTGAAAAGTCCACACGCAAATGGCGTGCCTTTGTTGATTGGAGTGGAGATAATGACCTTTATCAGTTTATCTTATTATATACCAAAATTTTCATGAAAAAACAAGAAAGGAAGAGTAATTTTTTTTCTTAACTAGGCCTTTTCCATGTCTTGCATCTTGAAGAATAAGCACAAGACTGATCATACGACAATGGGCATGTCTTCTTTCAATGTCTCCATGTTCCTACTAATCCTTTCCTTAATCAGCTTCCTAAGCCTAAACAGTGAAGCAGCCCCAGAATACCGCTACCATTTCTGTTCAAACCAAACCACTTTCACCCGCAATAGCACCTACCAGTCCAACCTCAACCGCCTCCTCTCTTCCCTTTCCTCAAATTCCACGCGTGAAAGTGGTTTCTACAACACCACCGTTGGCCAAACCCCAGGGACAACAGTCTACGGCCTCTTCTTCTGCCGTGGAGACCTCACACCCGATGAGTGCCGAGTCTGTGTGTCAACAGCAACCAAAGAAATTGTTGAGCAGTACTGCCCCGTAGAAAAAGTGGCCGTGATATGGTACAGTGAATGCGTGTTACGCTACTCAAACAAGTCATTCTTCTCCACCATGGACGAAGTTCCCAGCGTTTCATTATATAACATTCAGAATACAACAGAGCAAGATCGCTTCTTCCTGCTACTTGGAGCTTCAATGAATGAAATAGGGGTCAAAGCATCAACTGCTCCCCCCGGTGCAAAAAAATTTGCAACAAAAGAAGCCAATTTTTCGGAATTACAAACCACATATAGCCTCGTCCAATGCGACCCTCTGCTATCCAGCTCTGATTGCAGTAGGTGTTTTGTGAATCTCATATCATATTTGCTAAGTTGTTGTGCGGGAAAGCAAGGGGGTAATGTTCTGAATCCTAGTTGCTATATTAGGTACGAAATATATCCGTTTTACAGGGTACAATCCGCACCGTCATCAGCTCCAGAATCAGTGCTTGTTGCTCCTCCGCCTCCAAATATAATCACCACACGAAAAGGTATGTATCTGTCAATATTTGAAAGAAATTCTGTTGGATATTTAGACTCCTCCATACTCAGATTGTTTAATCTAATATATTAATTGTTATGGTTTTTCACATAATATTTATGTAGACTTTATTTTATAACAAAAAAGGTTTTGTAATTGCATTAAGTTATTTACTTGTATTTTGTGAGATTTATTCGTAATGAGTTTAGTATTAAGTTGGTGAAGATTGCTCAAGACAATGAAGCTCGCAACTTGCTCGTGACAGACTCATGAGTTAACAACTCGTGAAAAGATCACGTGAGAAGCACATGCTAGAATCTGAACAGTCTTTTGCTAGGCTATATTTCGTGAGTCACTTCATGACTTTGCCAACTTGCGAGTGACCTGCGAAACTCTCTTCCAGGATGATTTTAAGTGTGACTCTTATACCCTTCACTTATACTATATATACATTCATTATCCACAAAATTGTAAGGAGGCTATTCAGAAGAAAATCCTAGAAAGGGGTTTTCTATAACACACCCACCTTGTTAGAGAGAGTTGCTTATCCTCAAGAGATAAATCTTTGTAATCTCTTCTCCTCCCCTCTCCCATTGTTATACATTGAGAGGAAATTTGTACCCAAACACAACTTACACATATTCATAGTGTAGAGAGTGATTTGAAGCTGGGGAAGCATTGGGTATTTGCCAAAATAAGTCGGTGAGGCTTGACGAATGCAATCAGACGGTATTGCGGGATTCGGGAAGCTAATGAAGACAAGATTCCAAGAAGTCCATTGGTAGCTGGAGCTTGGAGAGCTCAAGTACTCTGGGTAGATTAGGCTTGGAGGGTCCTTTGGTATCCTTGTACTCCAATTTATTCACGTATATTCCGCATCAAGTTTGTTTAGATTAAAATTAATCAAGCCATAATTAAGAATTAGGGGTCTAAACGAGATATAGTATTTTAATACTATTTGAGTTTTCATTAACCAAGTTGTTACTTAGGTTAACTAAGTTGTTACTTAGGTTTATTAATCAAATCTAGGTTAAATTCACATCAATTATATCACATAAAGTGGAAAATTAAAGGAACACAGACGATATGATGACCTAGAAAAACCAATGAAATCATCCAATTTCAAGGTAAAAAACCTAGGGAGGATTTAATTTAAACAATCCTCAAGGAAAAAAATTCACTAAATAGAATGGAAGTGTTTACAATGGCCATGCACAGCTCCGAATCCACGGACTCTTGTATTATGAATTTGTTGCACTAAAACACTTCAGTTAGTGACTTTGAGATCTCACTTAAAGCTTTAGATTATCAGCAGTAATTGATCTTGTAGCAGTAGCTTATCTCCACCGGTACTTGTATTTGGATCTTCTTTCTAATAGATTCTTGTTGAGTTAGAAGGTTATAGAACCTCACAGATCTCATAGGAGTAACTCACAAAACTTGAAAAACGTGTATTAGAGTTATACTTTTATACCTAGCAACGCTGGACTCAAACCCTAGACGTTTCGCGGGCTTTTGGGCCTAATTTAAATTCTCCAGAATTCGCAGTTCGATCAGTCGAATCTATTCTCTCGATCAGTTGAGTAAGACAGTTTCTGAATTTTTCTTTAGGTAGCTTGTATATTCTTGAACCTTTACTTATATTAACTTGAGTAATATCTAACACTATTCTAAGACATAAAATATCTTATACTAGACGTGTTTTTGTTCTCGATTTGACAACATACACAAATTTAGTTCATAAACATTTAATGCTAAATATTTATAACCTACATATTCATTTTATAATTCAAATTAAATTTTATTAATAGAAAAGAGATATTTTAAATTTTAAATAAGAAATAAAAATGAAGATTCAAAATTTTATACTTTTTCAGTCTATGTTTTTAAATTTGTGGTCTTTCTAGTTCCATAGCTTACATCAGGATAGGATGGCTAAAAAGTTGTTTTATTAGCTGAAAAAAAGTAGCACTTTTCGTTTTTCATTTTTAAAAAGAGATATTCTAAAAGCCAGTCTCTTCATTTTTTTTTTAAACCATTCAGTCTATTTAAAAATAAAAAAAAAAACTTATTTGATTTAAAATTTGCATTCAATTTGCATTTTTTTTGCTTTCTCAAAAAAAAAAAAATTGCATTTTTTTTGTATCTTAAAAGTAGATTTGAATAATACATTTTTTAGGCGTTTTCAGATTTAATGAAAACGAATACAATGAAATTTGTGATATTTTGGTGAAAATTGTTGGGACCCACTCGCTGAAAAGCGTCTGCTCAATCAACCAAACCTGGATTTAATGAAACTTAATGAGAGCCAACGACTATTCTTGGCGGACTGAAAAACATAGAGATATTTTTTCTCTTTAATCATTTTCCTCCATTATTCATCATTTCCATTTGCTCTCATCTCCCTTTTGGCTCTCTACTCTCCTGCTCTTTTGGTCTCTTGTCTCTCTCCTTCCAGCCCACTAATGCCAGTCCGCCTCTCTCTTTCTCTATATTTCGGCCATGACTCTCTATTATTGATGTTTGTTTTGTTTGGGTTATGGGTTCAATTTCAGTGAGATTGTATGAGTTATTTGGGTTTTCTCATAGATTCTTTGGCTGTGGATTTCAAAGGAAAGATCAATGGGTCTTGGTATATGACTTTTCTGTTAAGCAAGTGGGTTTTTAGTGGGGGTTTCAATGGATCTTCGTATGTGATTTTCCTGTCAAGCATGTGAGATTTCAGTTAAGTTTCACTTTGGGCAAGTGATATCTCAGTAAATTGTAGTACTTGGACGTGGATTGGAATCCTTTGTTTTAGTTGTTTGTTATTAGTGTCCTCTGTTTTAGGTGTTTGTAATTATTTACTTCTTTGGGAAGATCTCTATTCTAACGTTAGGATTGTTGTTCAATTGTGAATTGAGTCCCTAGCATGTTGGGTTGTTGTGTCACAGCATCCCTTCATATTAGGAACAAGTAGGGGTGTGCGCAGTTCTCTCGGTGCGGTTTTTTCCAAATTTATCACCAAATTGATAGAGATCGGTCTTCTCATAATTGGAACCAATGCACATTGCCTAGAGTTGGTTTTTCGACCTATAGCAGTGCGGTTTTTTGTGATCGGTTTAATTGGTTTGATCGGTTTGAAATATTAAAAAAACTATTTTTATTTTTTACAGAAAAAATTGGGCTTCCAAGCCAATACATCAACCTATTCAAGACTTCTAGCAAATACAAACTTTTATTTTTTTTAGCAAACTGTCAAAGTAAGCTGTCAAAATACACAAACAATCTCAAACTCTAATTATTTAGCAAGCTATTAAATATTAGCATTGATACACCATGTTGGATATGCTAGTATAGATGCGAAAGCGAAAGCATAAAGTATAGAACACAATAACACACGAGGGTTACATGGTTCAACCTAACGACCTACATCCACGGAGGAAATCCTAAAGAACTACGTCAATAATATATTAAAGTGTAGTATAAATCATGTATTACAATGAATCATAACATGTGTATATATAGTAGACTAAACCCTAGACTAATAGACTTCTAGTACAAGTAGGAGACTTGACTTGCACACAAAGTAGAATTAGGCTTGGGCCTATGCTAATGGGCTAATATTTCTCTAACACCCCTTCTCAAACTCAAGATGGAAGCTTGATGAAATCTTGAGATTTGATAAGGTTGAGAAGATCCCTTGAATGAAGTTTGGCTCTGTGACGGTAAGGTAATGATCTTGCAGTGTTGATGCGACTTCTAACGGTGGCTTGACTATACCGGAAAGTTTTGACGGCAACAGTAAGAAGCTAAAGAAGATGAACGCAGCGAAAAAAAACACCGAGGAAGACAAAGATTGCTCTTAAATATACCGTAAGGACAGAAAACCATGGCCACAAGAAGGTGGCTCTGATACCATGTTAAATATTAGCATTGATACACCATGTTGAATATGCTAGTATGGATGCGGAAGCGAAAGCATAAAGTATAGAACACAATAACACACGAGGGTTACGTGGTTCAGCCTAACGGCCTACATCCACGGAGGAAACCCTAAAGGGCTACATCAATAATATATTAGAGTGTAGTATAAATCCTGTATTACAATGAATCATAACATGTGTATATATAGTAGACTAAACCCTAGACTAATAGACTTCTAGTACAAGTAGGAGACTTGACTTGCACACAAAGTAGAATTAGGCTTGGGCCTATGCTAATGGGCTAATATTTCTCTAACACAACCTGTTCAATGTCCAATTGTCCATCTATTAAAAAAAACACACACACAAAACAAAACAAAACAAAATCAGATGTCCAATAATCAGTTATGCACTTAGGCAGTAGCTCAAATTCAAAATCCTTAAAAAATATAAAATAAAAATATAATGGTCATTAGTAAATAGTGATTACCTCTGCTTTTGGGGAAGGATTGAAGAGTGACAACTCTCTCCGTCTCCCTCAAATCAAAATCCTATGAAAGGAAAAAAAAAATTCAGCACTTTGTGGGTGCCACTTAGAGAGACAAAATAGAGCTGAAAAAAAATAGAGACAGAGAGTGAGAATGACTTATCAGTGACCAGTTGTCTGGTGGACCGGCGGGTGTAACAGTGAGTTAGTAGCTTCGATGCTACTGAGGGTGAGGTGTGATCGCTTGAGAGGCGAGAGGTGAGGGAGAGAGTGAGTTCTGAGGCTGTTGAGAGAGAAAAGAGAGTATTTATATTATGTAGCTTCTTTTTTTTTAAAACAACTTACTGAAACATCGTCATTTCAGCCTCTTTTTTTTTTTTTTTTTTTTGAGAAGATCATTTTAGCCGTATATATATTTTAAATATTAATATATATATATATATATATATATATTATAGGATCGGTCGATATGGTTTCTTTGTGGTTTTGAAAACTTGCTCTGACAATCTTACCGCACCAGTGTTAGAACGCTCATTGTGCTCCATTTGCTGGCGTTGGCTTTGTCGATTGGCCTTCAGCTGGTGCGTGTAAAGTTGTGATTTCCAACTAGCCTTTATTGGCTTGCCAAATTTGGTTGTAATTTTGTCAATCATTTCCCTGTATTTATGTGAGTTTAATTGTAAGGGATGAGTGTGAAAGATTGGTGAAGAATCAAGCATGCAATGAAGATTAGTGCCGTTTTGTGACTAGCTCACGAGTAAAGGTTCCCGCGAAAAAGCCACGTGTGAAGCACATGATAAAAAGTTGAAGAGTTATGCCAGCCTGTCATTTCGCGAGAACTTTGCGAGAAAGGCCATCTCGCAATATGTTTGCGAAACTCTCTATTTGGCAAAAAATAAAGAGTATTTTCCTAAATTCTTTACACACACTATATATACCTTCATTACTCACGAAATTGTAAGGAGTCTTTTTCCAGAGAGAAAACCCTAACAAAAAACTTAAGAGTTAGAGATTGTCATACCCACAATTATTTACACAAATTCTCTTGGTTTTCCTCCACTCCTACCTCTCTATCGTCATATCCTTGTGAGGTTCTTAACCCAAATACTTGCGTCACCCATTCTGAGTGTTGAAAGAAGTTTTGGTGCCTTTGGGAAGCATTGGAAGAAGTCACTGAGTGGCAGATGCAATCGAGCAGAATTACGGGATCCGAATAACTAGTGAAGACAAGACTCCAAGAAGTCCGTTGGTAGCAGGATCTTGGAGGGTTCAAGTACATTGGGTAGATTAGGTTTAGAGGGTTTTTTTGATATTCGTGTACTCCAACTTATTCACTAATGGATCTAATTTTGGCTTGGAGGGCCACGAAAAGGTTTTTCGCCAAGTACTTTAGTTTCCTCTTCGATAACATGTCTCAGTATTATCTTGTGTTTACATCTCTCTTCCCTAATCTTTAAGATTTACATTTATTACATATTGTACTGGCTTATGGCTTAAAGTAGTGTTATCGGTTTATTACTCTTCATTTACTTTTGTTCTACACTTAGATAAATTAAAGTAAAAGCAATTAAGTCGTAATTTAAAATTGGGGGTCTAAACAAGCTATAGTGTTTCTACACTAATTAAGCTTTCAGTGCGGTTACGGTTGGGTGGTGCACAGTCCTAGGAACAAGTCCTTGTATTTCGTTTTTATTGTTGTTGTACTGTTCATTGCCAATAGTAAAATATCAATATTTAGTTTGCGCGTGCGTGCGCACGCACGCACACACACACACACACGCGTGCGCACACACACATACACACACTCTCTCTCCCCCCTTCTCTCTCTCTCTCTCTCTCTCTCTCTCTCTCTCTCTCTCTCTCTCTCTCTCTCTCTCTCTCAAGAACTGATCCATAATTCCCATCCTTTCTGCCTCTTCTCCCTTCACCTATATTCCTCTCAACAACATGTCATGTGGAGTTGAGAAGTAATCCAGTAACACAATCCCTAAATCGACCCCAAATCCGTCGTTGCTAAAAGCACAAACCGAGTTGACCCATGCAACGGATCCAAATGAAGGTTGGATAAACCAAATTCAAAATGGGGAGAAATTTTTTTTAACTTAGTGAAGATTGAAGACGCAAAGGTCTGACCCAACTATGACAGCGATGAATTACACGTCAAGTAAATGCGATAAGAGTAAGAAGGACCTCTATATCTTTGTTGGTGTCTCCCTCTTTGATTGTTGGTACCTCCAATTTCTTCTTCTTCTTCCCTCACAGAGACAACTAGGGTTTTTCTTTTTGAGTTTCAAGGTTTTGGGATGGTGATGAAAGCAGAGTTGAAGGCATGGATGGATTGGGATTTGGCTTATGAGAGAGTAGAGAGGAGGGAGTCAATGAGGGATGGGCTAGGATGGATGGCATTTGTAAAGTTGTGATTTACAACTATATTTTGTTGGCTTTAATTCCGTGTCAAATTTGATTGTATTTTGTCAATCTTTTCCCTGTATGTTTGTGGGATTTAATGTAAGGGTTGAGTGTGAGAGTTTAGTGAAGATTTGTGAAGAAAAGTGAAGTTCGGGACTAGCTCGTGACTAGCTCTTGAGTGGACAACCCGCGAAATGCCACGTGAGCTACACATGCTGGAATCTGAACAGTCTTTTCCAGGCTATATTTTGCGAGTCACTTCGCGACTTGGCCAACCCACGAGTGACTCGTGAAACTCTCTTCCTAGATGATTTTAATTGTGCTTTCCTCATTTCTTTACCCACACTTTATAAGCCCACATTACCCACAAAATTGTAAGGAGACTTTCAGAGAGAAAACCCTAGCAATACACTTGACAGTTAGAGATTGTAAACCCACAATCATCTACACAATTTCTCTTAGTTTTCCTCTACTTCTACCTCTCCAATTACAAATCCTTGAGAGGTTCTTAGCCCAAACACTTACCTCACTCTATCTAAGTGTTGAGAGAAGTTTTGGTGCATGTGGGAAGTATTGGAAGAAGCCATTGATTGGTGGATGCAATTTGGAGCTAATTGTGGGATCCGAATAACTAGTGAAGACAAGAGTCGGTGAACTCTGTTGGGAGCTGGAACTCGGAGGGTTCAAGTACATTAGGTAGATTAGGCTTAGAGGGTCTTTTTGATATCCTTGTACTCCAACTTTATTCACTAGTGGATTATTTTGGTTTGGAGGGCTGTGAAGAGGTTTTTCACCGAGTACTTCGGTTTCCTCTTCGATGTTATCTTGTGTTTGCCTCTCTCGTCGCTTACGTTTTGTGCTTTACATTTATTGTTTACTGCCTATGTTTATGCACTAGAGTAGTTCCGCTTTATTGCGTTTCATTTACTTTTGTTCCGCACTTAGATAAGTAGAGTAAAAACAATTTAGTCATAAGTTTAAAATTGGGGGTCTAAACAAGTAATACTAGTTTTGCTATTGAGCTTTTAATTGGTATTAGAGCGGGTACACATATTTAGATTTGATTATCTTTGGGTGATCCTAGACCCTGTTTGAGATGGATCAACAATCCCTTAACGCACCTTCCTTATTCGATGGGAACAATTATGCATTTTGGAAAGTGTGTATGCGTGCTTTCTTATGTGCTATCGATGACAATGTGTGGGACTCGATCGAGATTGGATGGGTTAGACTAGAAAAACCCAAGGCTGAATGGGATAAGGCCCGCTATTGCTTTGGCTAATGCAAAAAGCAAAGCTATTAATGCTATTTTCTGTGGTGTTTCTACTAATGAATTTCACAGGATATCTCATGTGAAGACCACCCCCCCCCCCCCCCCCCCCCCCCCCAAGAAGAATGGAAGATCCTTAAGACTACCTATAAGGGTACCAAGAAGGTCAAGGACACAAAGCTATAAATTCTCATTCGAGGAAGTGAAGATGAGTAAGGACGAGTTGTTTGATTCATTTTATGGAAGACTCAATGAGATTGTCAATGCAAAGCTTAATCTCGGAGAGAAGATAGAGGACACCAAAGTGGTGAGAAAGGTCCTTAGGTCTCTACCTAAAAGCTTCCAGGAAAAAGTCACTACTATTGAAGAGAGCAAAGACTTGGATGCCATCAACATTAAAGAGCTTGTTGGCTCACTTCAAACTTATGAGCTTAGGCTACCTTCTCACAAAATCAGCAAGTCCCTAGCTCTAAAGACCATAAATGAGAGAGCTGATGAGTCCTTGGATGAGGATGATGTAGAGAAAGAAATGGCTTATGTTGTGAAGAATTTTTGGAAATTTATGAATATGAAGAATAATGGGAAGTCGTTTGGCAAGAGAAAGTCATCATCCTTCAAGAATGACAAGAAAGATTTCAAGAAGAAGGATACCAAAAATTCATTATCATCTCAAGGAATTGTTTGCTACGAATGCAATGGCCATGGACATTTGAAGAGGGAGTGCTCAAACTATTTGAGAGGGAATGGTAAGATGCTAACAACCACAGTTAGTGATTCTGAGAGCTTAAATTCAGATTCGGAAAATAGCTGTGATGGTGATGGTAATTATTCTGTCTTTATGGCAATTACCTCGGTGCACACAATGGAAGAATTAGAAGAATTGAATGAGGAACTCAGTGAGCACACTAATGTTGAAGAAGTTAAAGCTACCAATGATGAAGATGAATACCTTGAAGAAGGTAATTGAAAGCTTCAAGTTGTATATGATACTTTGCTTGAAGATTGTGGCAAATATGCAAAAGTTGCAAAGAGTGTGGCTAAAAATATGAAAAGAGTTGAAGAAAGCCATAAAACCACTCTTGTGCAACTTAAAGATGCCAAATGTGAAATTTGATCTTTGAATGCTTATTCAAAGATCAAATTTCTTGAACTAGAGGTGATCCAAGCAAATGCAAACGTTGAGCGCATCACAACCAAGAAGCTTGACAATGTCCTTACATCTCAAAAGTCCTTCTCAGACAAGACCGGATCGGGTTATACCGGTGAAGGAAGTTCAAGTGCTAAACAAAAAAGGGTGATGAAGTTTTTATCGGCAAAGGTTGTGGAGAAGCCCAAGGTTGAGAGTCCAATCGTTGAAAAGAAGGCCATTGTGGCAAATTCAAAGGGGATCTCAAGTGAAGCATTTATGCCGTCATTGTGGCATTCGTGGTCACACTAGACCAAATTGCTTCAAGCTTCATGCTCTCAAAAGAGCCGATCTTCGAAGCGCTCAAGGAATTGAAAAAGGGAAGCCAAGAGGAAAGCAAACCAAGGAAGAAAATGGAGGACAACTCGTTGGGGATGTCATGGAGATGCTTAACAGCATTTCATCGTGCCTAGCTAGCTTCACCCCGAGGTTTGAGCATTATGTTACATGTACCCCTCCTATTAAGGTTCTCACCCAAAACACTCGTGCGGTGTGGGTGAAGAAGGGTACTCATTCATGATTACCATGTCCATGCATTAATACTTCCAATGTTTTAGGGACATAGTTTCATGCATGCTCTCATGTGCATCTTCTTTTAGTTGTCATGCTACCCGTCTAGCATGTTTCTTTTAATTAATTTTTATTTAAAAGTTTGTTTGTTGTTGATCTTACTTTATTGTTTTTGTTTTGTGTGAGTAAAAAAATCCAAAATCACATAAAAAGTATAAAATCCAAAAAGTTTGATTGCTTGTGTTGTGTCATATCACATGTTGAGTTTGGCCTAGTACATTTGTACTAATGACGTAATTTGTTTATGAGCTTAGATGGTTATGTATGCATGTATATTGAATATGAGTGAAATCTAGAAATCTATGTTTGATTGTTGTAAATAGATCTTCAAGTTTGTCATGAATGTCTAGCCAATAGTCTTGATTGATCTTGATACATGCGTAGACTTGCTCTTATATATCTCCTCACATTTAATTTTCTGTAAAAAAAGCTCTTCAAAAGTCAATCTCTAAAAAAAAGAGCTGAAAAAGCCTTGCTTTGAAAACTAGTTAGAGTAGAAAAAGGTGGAGCAAAATTGTATTCAAAATGTATGATGCCATAGCCAAAGGCTTATCCATCAAAGAAATATAAAAACTTTCATGACATCGATACTCAAAAATTGGGTTGTATTGATTAAAGTATGAAAATTGGAAGCCAAATGAAAAACTTTCAATCAATGTAAACACTTTGGCAAAAAGTCATACATGTTCATTTTTATTCATAAGATAGGTCTCTTGACTTTGTGTAAGTTGTGTATGATTTGATTGAATTGATCATTGAACTTTCATGCTAGACTATGGACTAATTCATATTTAATACTCACACACAACACATAAGTCTAATGTTCAATGAATATCTATATCATTTGTGTGATTGTACGTGTTTAAATGTGATATGTGTATGCTCAATTGCTCATTGATCAAACCAAAAAGATTTTTGAGTGTTTTATTTGTTTTTGGAAGTGATTTTTGTCACTCTTGTTTGGAAAGTTTTTCTCATAAAGCCAAAAAACAATTTGTGTTGAAAAACTTAGTGTTTGGCAAATTCGTGAGTAGATGCAATTTCATTCAAGTCGCGAAATGAAATGAAAAAATTTCAGTTTGATAAGTGCTACTTAACAAATTTTTCGTAAAATTATACTAAGCAAATTTTTCTTAGCAATTTTCAAACCTTCGGTGTAAATGCTATCGTTTATACAAAAAGTAGTACCAAGGCAGTCGTCCCTAATAATTACTTCATTTATTAAAGTTGCCTTTTTGACTTATTGGCTTGTCACTTGCTTGAAGCAGCCTTCTCATGCTAATAGACATTTGCAAATCTCCACTTCGTATCCTTGGAAGTTTGGGGCGTTTGGTAAGAGATTTTTAGTAACGTTGTTCATATTTTTTGAAAATACGTGTAGGTGAAAAAGTGTGTAAAAATACGTGTAATGTTGTTTAAACACTGAAAACTGTTGTTTTAACAATAGTAACAAACAGGCTCAAAGTCTAAAAATACCTAAATTTGAAATCTGTCAGAAACCATTTACATAATTGAGGAGAGAAAGAGATTGATTGATCAAAATGACCTCCTTCAATCCCTTCTCTCTTTCCATAGTCTTTCTTTCCATGCTTAGCTTCCTTAGCCTAACTACTCATGCTGCTGACCTAGTTCTTCTCAACACCGTATGTGAAAACACCACTTTCAACCCCAATAGCATCTACCAATCCAATCTCAACTCCCTCCTTTCTTCTTTCTCCTCCAACGCCAACCTCGAATTCTACGCCACCACCAAGGGCCAAAACACCTCCGACTCTGTCTATGGCCTTTCCAACTGTCGCGGTGATGTTACCCCCTCAAGTCTGCCAAGAATGCGTGGAAGTATTGTGAAAGAGCTAACCAACAAGTGTTCAAGAGAAAAATTCGCCGTGATATGGTACGATGAGTGCATTTTGCATTACTCCAACCGGTCTTTCTTAATTACCGTCGATGAAAGACCAATGTTCGGTTTGTTAAACACCCAAAATGTTACAGGTATGGACAACCAGAACCAGAACAAGTTTAATCAATTATTGAATGTGTCGATGATTGCGTTTTTGACCAAGTTTGCAAGGGAAATCTCGGACGTTCCAATCGGTGCTATGAAGTTTGGGACAAAGAAAATGAATATATCTGCGTCGCAAACACTATACAACCTTTTACAGTGTACACCGAACTTGTCCGGCGCCGATTGCTATAGTTGTCCTCTGGACGCTATAAATCTTGTTCCTTGGTGTTGTAGTGGAAAGCAAAGGGGCAGAATTTATTTTCCCAGTTGCAATATTAGGTACGAATTGTACCCATTCTACCAAATGGTTGCAACGGCGCCCTTGCCTCCACCTCCAAATTCCGTCAGTGGACCAAAAGGTGTTAGGTTGTAAGACTTTAGGAACTAATGTATTAGAACTTCAATATGTATTATGTTGGCAAACCATGATCAAAACATAGAGTCTAGATTTAGGCTTGCTTAAAGTGTGATTTTATGTAAAATTGGAATCGAGTGGTTGCAGGATTTATTGGTCAAAATCTGCAAGGCTTGATAGATAAAAAAATTAAACTCGATCAATCGAATCTCGTGCAGGTTTAATTTTCTGCAGAAATTCCAATTCAACCCAAGCCCATATGACGAGTAGGGTTAAGTATTTTACTTCAAGTGTAAAAGGAAAAACCCTAGCTACGTTTTAGATGTCTTTAATGAGTTGTGTGTTGAATTTTTTGTGAAATCTAGAGGTGTTTACCTTGATACACACACAAAGAGTTGTCAAGATCAAGATTCACGTCAAAAATTTGATGATCTCTTCAGTTGCTACATAAAGAACTTTAAAGAATATCTTAAACCTTTGAGTGAAGTCTCAAAGTCACAAGTAGGAGAACTTGTGGTTGCTACAGATCAAGGAAAGAAGTAGTCCGTGGACTCGGAGCTATCACGTGATCGTGGTAGTAAGTTTTCAACACGAGGTAGCAATAGGATGTTAGTGGTCTAAGTTATATTGTAAAAACTTCAATTCTTTCATAGTTGATCTATTTTTTACCTTGAGGATAGCTAGGTTAAATCCTCCCCAGGTTTTTTATCGATTAGATTTTCCTGGGTTATCATATCGTGGTGTTCTTTATTTTTCTGCATTATTTGCATGATATGATATTTTTGTGTTAACCTAGATCTGAATAATTTATCTAAGACACTTAGCTAAATAACTAGGTTAAACAACTTGTGTTAAGGAGTCTAAAAACGTACAAAAGGTAAACTACACGAGCACCCCATTTCAGTTGACTGCTTTTCATTCTTGATTATTACTTTTTTAGCCGTATGTAAAACTGTGTAAATTAGTTTATGTGCAACATGCTTAATCCATTACTTAATGGTTAATTTTACTGTTACAAATTTGCATGTGAGGAACATTTTCATGGCATACTTTATAAATCTTTCTTTAAGTTTCATTATTTGATGAATATCAGGTATTATTTTATCAAAACTCACTGTACAAAACACAGACCACAAAAGAGACATGTACAGCCCAAAACTCACAATATAAAGAGGAAAATACTTATTGCACACAAATTGTTTTACACAATTTTAAACATATCTCAAAAAATAATTTAAATTGTGACTTGAAGTCATGATCTAGGAAGTACATACATGGGTATGACAGTGTGACACAAAAAATTTCTGAAAATTTATAACATAAAATGACCGACACAACACGAGTATAATGCAGGTATGACGCCCTAAATGAAGTGTCCGTGCTTCCTAGGTCACGACTTTCAACTTGGAAATTATTTTATTAGTTCTTTGGGTTGTGTGTGTATTCACAATTTCAAAATGAAACCATGATTTTGGATTATTGTATTCACCTTTCTAAAGAATTAAATTTGCTAGCTATAGTGATAGCTAGCAATTGGGCTAGAGATACGGAAGACAAAAAGATTATTATTGGTTTTGTATTCTACATGGGTAATACTGTTTTTACATGAACTATTAAGAAGCAACCAATTGTGACATTCTGCACTTGTGAAGCTAAATATGATTAAGTGTACTTCTAGTGTTTGCCATACGATTTGCATTAGAATTTTATTAAAGGAGTTGCATATACCTCAAGAAAAATCTACAAAGATATTTGTGGACAACAAGTCAACAATAGTTCATGCTTAAAATCCATTCTTTCATGACCCAAGCACTCACAATGATACAAGACATCATTTTATTCGAGAATGTATTACAAGAAAGGAACTTCAACTTGAGTTCATGAAGTAACATGATCAGGTTGCATATATAATCACCAAACCAATCAAGTATGATGTATTTTACAAGCTACGAGCCTTACTTAAGGTGACTAGAAAAACAAATTTAACGGGAGACAGTAGATGTTAAACTTGTTTAATTAATTTTTCATTAATATTATAAGTTTTTTGTATATTAAATAATATTTGAATAAATGCAAGTGAAAGACTTTCTTGAAGTTAATTATGTGGAGAATTATGAATGTGGGGAGTTTATGAAGTAAATACATGGTGGAGATTTTTTATGTTAAGCAATAAATATAATGAAGGTTAAGAGAGTGCATGGAGGCTATATAAAGCTACGCCTTCATCAATTTGTATGTAACAATGAAAGAATTTAAATAAAAGACATGAAGTGTGTTCTCTACCTCTTTCCTCTTCATGCTCTTTCACTTTGTGTGCTTTGTGAGTGCGAGTCCCTTTCGTTGAGTTAGTGTGTGAGGTTCACTAACTTCGACAAATATTAGAATTAGAACTGAGTGGGATGGGGTTGGTAAGAATGTTAGGATTTATGCCCTAAAAATACAATTTATTAGTATGTTATAAATAATTAAATTGTTTGATTATATGAGACTATTTGTGAATGAACTAATTTGGACATTATCATAGTCCTTGAGATGCATTGTATGTGATTTAGTTACAGAATATATAAATCACAAGTTCCTTATAAACTCAAAAAATGTAGTTCGTAGTTGGTGATGAAATTGGGTGTTTCATCTGCGAAAACTATAACATGTCAACTAAGATAGTTTGTCTTGATCATGGAAGTAGAGACTTCTAGTTGATGTGTTGATGTGTCTTAAGTGTATAAGACACATTGAACTAGACCGCTGTGAGATTAATTATTTAATTAACAATTGTCACCTGAGTAATAAATCTCACGATCATGAAATGTAGGTTACTTTCATATATCAGGAGTGAGATCTAATTTAACGGTCAAAACCTCGGTATGTTGGGTAATCGCACGTAGTGTTGAGGGAACACATATTTTCAAAATGGAATCCATAATCTCTTTCTAAGACACATGAAATATTCCCTTGAAATAAGTTTAATGGGAACTGATTATTCAAAGCCGACTACTTTAGTAAAAAGTTACTAAAGTATGAATAACTAAAAGATTAAATATGAATAACTATGAGATTTCATAAAATTAGATTTCATAAATATGAATAACTAAAAGATTAAATCAGGGACTCAAGGAATAAAATAATTGTTTGCAAAGTGACAGTTTATTATGACTTTGTTCACTATGGATATTTCATGGAGAGGTCAAATTATATCATATTAGAATCTTGGGATATAATTTATTAATAAGGCCTAGGGTGCAATTATAATTCTATAGTGGTACTTGTTATATAATTAATGGTAATTACGGGCTTTTCAAGAGTTGACAGATAAGCCCAAAACTCATTCCATCTTAAGTCACACACTAAAGCCCAATTGGGTTAGCCCAAAAGGCTAACTCAAAAGGCTAACACAATTAGATAATCAGTTGTTTATTTAATAAGAGTTATTAAATAAAATAACTGCTTAGGCAGTTAAAAAGGTATATATGATTAAAAGAATAAAAAATAGGTTTCTCTGTAGTATTTTTAGAATACACTTTAACAAAAAAGGAAAATCAAAGTACTTAAACCACTCATCTTGGGCACTATGTGGAATTGGGATGAAGATTGAAGGTCTTCTCAAGCCTTGTTTTTTAATTTCACTATATCAAGGTACACTTTCTGTTTTTTGTTCAAGAATTCAAAATTATATATTATCTCTCATGAATGAAGTAGATCTTTATGCTGCTTCCGCTGCTTATTTTGTATGAGATGCAAAATTGTGTTTTCCAACAAAAGATTGGGGTTCAAGTCTCCGGGAAGAACTTTATACACATATACACTTAGATTAAATTAAAGTAGAATTTTTATCTTATATAAATAAATAAATAAAAGTGAGTAACTAATATAGACTCGAGTATACCAGCCAAACCAGTATGTTCTAATGGTACTTTCACCCTCATCTATACTGATCAGACGTATATAATTGATTAGGCAGCACTTCTTGTAACTGACTATTACCTGTTGTCAATAAAACATGATATTGTTTTTGCAGGAAAAGGAAAAATCTCATCGGTAATTATTATCGCCATTGTTGTTACAATTGCTGCCTCTGTGGTGGTAGTCATTCTGGCTTACTGTTTCCTCCGGAGGAGAGCGAGAAAGAAGTCTGATGCTATAAACGAAGAGAGTCCCAAGCAATCTGATGGTCTCCTTAATTATCATGGTATGCTAATGCAAGTGGATTTGTGTTCATACGATCATAACACAATCTCCGCATTTTCAAAATTATACGTGAAGGAATCCTTTCATTATGGATGTGTTAAGCGGCACTTGAAAAACTATATAAATTAGAAATAGTAAATTGCTCTCTATTTGTAGGTTAAACTTCTAGGATGGTTGGTAATTTGTCAGAAAATGATAAAGAATATATTGATTATCTATAAACTCCCACCTCATCATATCTGCAAATATTGCTCTTTGCAATTTATCTCTCTTACGTTTATTTATTTTTGGATATTTAGCTGCAAGTGAAATATCAGCTGTAGAATCCTTGCAATTTGATTTTGTGACAATTGAAGCCGCCACAAACAAATTCTCAGATGACAACAAGATTGGTGAAGGTGGATTTGGAAAAGTTTACAAGGTATATATAATCGAAATTCATTTCTTGTGTTTTTTTATAACTCAAAATAAGCATAGATAGAAAATTTATTGCATATAAATGTAAATTTTTTTAGAAATTTAAAAGCTTTTTAAAAATTATACGAAGTAAACTATTCTAGAGCAATTTTAAGCATTGGACACATCATCAATGTTAATCTCACCATTTCCTTACTGAAAAGCTATGTTGCACGGACACGGCATTTTTGGCCCAGTACCTATGTGGACATGAGTACAGGTAAGACACGCCCAAAATCCGTGTCCGACAGTGTCTCTTTTAAAATAAAATAAAATTCCGACACGGCTCCGACACGGTGGACACAACAGTTCTAAAAAGAAAAAGAAAAAGAAAGCTTAGAATTTGCTTGCCTTTATCTTTTGTGATTGACGCCTCATAGCCCCCACACATACTCCTTCACCTTCAAGCTTCAGTCCTCACTCCTTATGGCCTGTTTGGAAGTTTAGAGAGGGAGGAGAGTAGAGGAGAGGAGAGTAGTGGGGAGGAGAGTAGAGGAGAATGGTTCCCCTCCACCTTGTTTGGATGTTTTTAAAATTAGTAAGGGGGAAGGGAGTAATTAGCCCTTCCCCTTGTTTGGATGTTTTAAAAATTATGATGGAGAGGAGAAGAAATAATTAAAATAGACAAATTTACCCCTATTTGAAAATGGACTTGCAACATTAGTCTATGATTAATTTGTTAGAAAGGGTAAATTAGAGAATTTACTTGGACAATAATTTATCTACTCTACTCTCCTTCCAAATCTCTCAAATTTGGGGGAATTAAAAATGAGTGGTTAGAGGGAGTTGAAACCCCTCCAAACCCTTCCAAACCCCTCCCCCTCATTCCTTAAAAAACTTCCAAACAAAGTAATTAGATTACTCTCCCTCCCTCTACTCTACTCCCCCTCCTTTTTTAAACATCCAAACATGCCATTAGTTTCTGTGCTGAGATTGGTGGCCGTCATAGGGCGTACATTAGCGACCATGAAACTTCTCTGATGACCCCAAAGCATCTCTCCCTCCGCCGTTTCCCTCTTTCCTTCTTCAAGTATCGTGTTATTTGACTCTTTTTTTTTTGCTTTGGGTTTACACTTATCTTCTGCCTACCGTGTGTATAGGTATAGTATTTTATTTTTATTTTTGTTTTGTTTGGTTTGGTGATTTTATCTGCCTTATACAGTTAGCACGTGTTTTTTTGTTTTTTGTTTTTTTTTTCATTTTATATTTATGTTTTTAGTTTGATGATGAATGTAGTCTATTTAAACTTTTGGCTTGTACCTTAAACAACATTTTATGGGTGTTATTGTACTACTTTGGGTGTTAATTTACTTATTTCTTGTTCTTACTTAATTTAAATTCTAGACATAAACATATTTTATGTCTAAAAGTATTTAAAAAATATACCTAAATATAAATATTTATTAATTAATTAATTGCCATAGTCCCGCTGTGTCATACCCTTGTTTTTCAAAAATTACCATACCCCCATATCCGTACCTGTATAATACTCGTACTCATATTCGTGTCCATGCACATAGCTGAAAAGTACACTTTAAACACCCTAGTGATTAACAATGCAGGAATAATGAATTTAAACAATTAAGACTAAAAAAAAAAAAAGACTAACCATGCACACAATATTGACAAATAATAAAAATACTGAAGAAAAACCTTTCAAATGAAAAAACCACTACAAGGAAAAAATCAATCCTATCGAAAAACACTATAAGAGGAACAATTACATAGCTTGCAACTTACAAAATCTTTGTCTTGTCTAAACCTATGCAACCTTTGCAAACTCCTAGTTTGCCTTCCTACCATGATATTCCCACACCGACTAACGACTTTGTCCTCAATTTGTTTGTTTGGTGGTTATTTCATTCAGGGTGTGCTACTTGACCAGAAGAAAGTAGCAGTTAAAAGGCTCTCAACAAAGTCATTACAAGGCTTAGAGGAATTCAAAAATGAGATCATACTTATTGCAAAACTTCAGCACAAAAATCTTGTGAGGTTATTGGGATTTGGCATAGAGGGAGAGGAAAAACTGCTTGTATATGAGTTCATGCCCAACAAAAGCCTTGATATTTTTATTTTTGGTTTGTTTCGTCCTACATTTTGTTCCATAAGCTTGTTAATATTTTGGACTTCGTGTACACTTCTACAATTCACATTTATTCATGATGTCATAACTTAACATTAATATTGAATTTCAGATTCAAAAAGGCGCTCGCAACTTAATTGGAAGACTTACTATAACATTATTAGTGGGATTGCTAGAGGACTTCTATATCTTCATGAGGACTCCAGGCTTAAAATCATTCACAGGGACTTGAAGCCTAGCAATGTGTTGTTGGACCATGACATGGTTGCAAAAATATCGGATTTTGGAATGGCAAGGATCTTTTCTGAAAACCAAAATATAGCTAACACCAAAAGAGTTGTAGGAACATAGTAAGTCGCTTCTTCCTATATCTTTCTCTCCTTTTTGGTTTTAATAAGAATAATAATAATTGTATACAAATAGCGGGTACATGGCTCCAGAATATGCAATGGAAGGAGTATTTTCTGTGAAGTCAGATGTCTTCAGCTTTGGTGTAATCTTGCTTGAGATTATTAGTGGGAAAAAGAATAGTGGCTTTTACCTTACCGAACATGCTCAAACACTCCTTGCATATGTATGTTAACTTTTTTTCTCCATGAATTAGAATTAGACATTAAAATATGGATTGCATATATGAAATATAACTCTATTAGAAATCTAATTGATAGGCATGGAGATTGTGGTGTGAAGATAAAGTGTTAGAGTTCGTGGACAGCTTCTTAATGGAATCATGTTCGACATCAGAAATTGTAAAGTGCATACATATCGGACTTTTGTGTGTGCAAGAAGATCCACAAGATAGACTCACCATGTCAACTGTGGTAGCACTTCTAGGAAGTGATTCAATAGCCCTTCCTAAACCAAAACACCCTGCGTTTTCTGTGGCTAAATTTATTCAGATGGATGAAATCTCTGTAAATGAGCTTAGTTTTTCTAGTATTGTACCACAATGAACACGTACAACTATATAAGATTGGCATTGGGTTTTGCATAATGGTGAACTTAATATTGTAGACTAAATTTCTATAAAATAGGAATAGGATACGTATTGGGAAGGAAGGTCCAGTTAATTGAGCAAATGATTATGCTGTACAAAGTTATTAGATAAGATTGTATGTTGTGAAAAAATAATTTCCCAATTTTCATTTACAAGAGTTATGTAATAAAAGTGATTTTTTCGGGTGATTTTCCGAGACGGGAGTTATGAACTAAGGGACCTTTGGACAAAATAAACATGAGACTTGGACATATCTCATTGATGGGCCTGCAGGATGATTTGGATAGTCCAGAATTTGGATTTAACAAAAAATACTCAGTATCGTTTTCCAAATAGATCTCATGGGAATGTGCTTCTAGCCCTATTGGCACCTACTATTCTCTTCGGTTTTTGTGTTGTGCGATTCCTTCCTTCCAAATTTTAAACCATAAAAATCATGACATGTGAGTGCTATTTTCTTCGGTCAAATCTTATATGGGAATCACATTTTGGATTCTTGAATTATTTACGATAAAGAGGATAATCAAGAATATAAACCTATTGTTTAAGTGGATTGAAAAATATTTAATTATTTTCACTAATTTAAGCATACAATTATCTTTTATAATTTGATTACATGTAAGTAAAATTGATTTTATCTTTTTCCTTGCTCTAATTTAATTGTTGTTGTGGGGCCAGAATAAGTCAGCAACCCCGGCCCACTTCAAACCAGGCCCAGAGGCCCACGCCGAGGACGCGTCCAAGGTCCGAGGACGAAAGTGTAGAGCTCAGGGCCCAAGGAGCATTGCCGAGGATGGTTACACCCTCGGGAGACCGAGGTCAGAAAGTGGGCAAACAGCATACCCTTAAGGGAATCTCCCTGAGCATCCAAGGAGCAAATAGCAAGTACCAAGCACCGGACAGGGAAGCATGGTGGAGGAGCAAGCCCCAGGTGAACTGTCATCTCCACATTAAATGCCCTCAACTAACGCCCTGGCCGCATTAATGAGGATAGGACCTCTGAACAGTGCCGTCTTGGGCGCTGCAACCCACAGGAGGGATGGGAATGCGGCTGATGGGACAGGCTCTCAAGTGGAAGCCGGGTTGATCAACAAATGTAGGGCTAGGATCGACTGAGAGAGGAGTATATAATGTAAGAAGTCCCTCTTGAGAGGGGGACGGACGAAAAACCAGAGAAAAGAAATACTGTAGCAGTGTATTTTCTCTCAACCATTGTAACCTTTCTTGAAAGAAATAAGAACAACTTCAACCTCTATAATACCCGTCCGAGGAGTCCTATTGTGCATTCCGACCCACGTTTAACCTATCACAATCCACGAACAACCATGCATGGCCGTTGCATTCTTTACTAGGGCCTAGCTCTTGAACCCATACTCTATAAATTTATTGGAGGGTTAGCTGGGCTTGGGTCCACTCTCTCAATCTGCGGAGAGAGCTCGAAACCGGTCCCTACAGTTGCCAAAACAACTCATTTTAAGTAAAAATGTCATCTTTCAAAATCAATTGTTTATTGTATAAATTAAATAAAAATAATAATTGTAGGGATAAGGGCCCAAAATTGTATATTGGGCCTTGGGCTCTGTCCAAGGACGTTGATTGGTCCGAAGACGGATAAACAGTAATGAGGACGTCAAGCTCAGAATCCCGTGAGTAAGTTGCGAGCAGAAAAGCTGGGAATGTGGTCCGAGGAGGAGTATCTCATCGAATGAACAGGGCACGGATCAAAAGTATACCCTGTCGACCAGAGTGACCTTCCAGGAGGTTCCACTGATGGGGACGTATATTATGAACGTGCAAGAGGGCAAGAGGTTTAGAGGTACTTAGGAAAAAGTTGTTGCCACCGCATTGAATGCTCTGCAGCTAACTTTCTAACTACATTTATGTGGAGAAAACCTCTGAACAGTGATGCCTAGGCTATCCCAACTCACAGAAAGCCAAAAAGAATGTCCGATGGGACAAGCACTCAAGTAATAACTCGAATGATTAACAAATGGAGGGCCACGATCAATCAAGAGGGGACATATAATGTGGGGAACCCCTGAGGAAAAGGGGATCGGAAAAAAGAAGAGAAACACTGTAGCAATTAGGAACCAAACTTGTAATCGAGCTTCAAAAGCAATTTATAGGAACCAGTCTCCTCGGACATTGCCGAGGATATTTTTCCTTAGTGTAAATTTGTTATCTTCCTTTTTTCGTCATCAAGATCTGTTTGCTTGCAGCTTAATTAATTAAAACCCAGTTTTCCAACACATTTTCTACAAGTTTATTGTTTTGGGCTTTTTGGGCCTAAGTTCATATACCTCTTGAGCTAGGAGTTCAAATCTGGTCCTTACAATAATAAAAATTCATTTTACATAAGTAATAAGTGCACCAACTACAAATAATTAGTACATAAAAACAAATGTATTTACACTATTAATATTGAGTATAATTACATAGAACAAATTTAGACTACTGCGATGTTGGTTCCACACACACTTATATTATGTCACTAAAAGGATTTAAGAAATATAAATTGTTCATATTAATATAATAAGAAAATGAACATATCACTTTAATGAATTCAATTTTTTTTTTAATTATTTCAACTAATTTAAGCTTGCAAATATTTTTTATATTTTTTATTGGATGTTTTACTCTTTCTTTTTTTCTTTTTTCTTTTTTTTATACCTCTCAATGATTTTGTTTCGATGAGGAAGAATTTCATATTGTTATTTTTATATAAATTTTATGAAAATAACTATATAAATTCATTTTTTATAAATATTTTGTGCACCATCTATCTATAATTAATATATAAAAATCAATATATTTAACCTATTAATTAATATACTGACATAAATAAATAAAAAAATTATGAAATGGAAGAAAAATGAAAAGAATTCTTATTCCTTCTTAGAGCATTCGCAGCAGTGGAGCTAAATAGCTATAATGTTATTTTAGCTCCACCAAAATACCAAAAAGAGCCGCGCAACAGTAGAGGCATAGCAATAATTTTTAGCTGAATTGCTACAGTGCACATCTATCTATAGATGTGCACTGTAGCAGTCATCTAAAATAATACATGGTTGTTTATTTTTTTTCATTCTTTTATTCTTCAGTTCACCTTCTTCTCTCTCATCACTCTCAAGCTCCCATCTGAGAAATTTCTCTCAAGCTCTCACCTCTCTGAAACTCTCACCATCTCTCAAGCTGACCGACGCCGTCCCAGCCGAAGCTCGACCCACCACCGTCCCAGCCGCCGATCGCCTCAGACCGAGCCGTCCCAGCCGAATATCTCTCTTAGACCGCCTCAGACCTCGCCGTCCCAGCCGATACACTTCAGCGCAGTGAATTTTTTTTTTTTTTTTTTTTTGATGAATTAGTGAATTTTGTTCATTTGGGTGTTCGTTGTTTTGGCTTAATTTTTCTGGGTTTGTGTCATCATTTATGGTGTTATTTTGTAGTGAAAAATGGTGTGTTATCGAGTCAGTGAATTTTTTCATCTTTTTTTTTTTGATGAATTAGTGAATTTTTTTCATTTGGGTGTTCGTTGTTTTGGCTTAATTTTTATGGGTTTGTGTCATCATGTATGGTGTTATTTTGTGGTGAAAAATGGTGTGTTGTCGGGTCAGTGAATTTTTTCATCTTTTTTTTTTTTTGATGAATTAGTGAATTTTTTCATTTGGGCGTTCGGCGGCGGTGGCGGTGGCGGAGGCGGCGGCAGTGGCGGTAACTGTGGCGGTTGAAGGTGGTTGGGATTATTGTTTATTGTATAGATATATTATTTTATTGTGGTGGGTATATTATTTTATTGTAATGGATATATTATTTTATTATGATGTTTATATTATTTTATTGGGTTAAAAGCTAAAATAGATCCACTGCTGCAGTATGTATGTAGGTAAAATAGATAAAGTAACTTTTAGTGGAGCTAAAAAGCTAAATTTTTAGCTCCACTGCTGCGAATGCTCTTAATAATACCCCTTCTGGACTGAACCTTAGACTAAGAGATTCATACTGAGCAATGAGTACATTGCATGAGTAGGCTTTGGCCTTTGGATCGCATATGCGAGTTTTTTGATATGCAAGTTGTTAACCAATACAAAAGCCTTTCATATTGGTCACACTCTTCTGGCCCCCACAAAAGAACTCTACGAATTTTAATTTTTATCAAGGAAAGGAATTTCAACAGTACTGGACAAATAATTACGACAAAAATGCTACTATAGACGGCGCTTTCACTGCACCGGAAAGTTGATCAGTTTAGCCGATGCTTCCGTCATAGTTCCACTCCAGTCTCCACCCATCATTGACTTTTACCACTCGCGCAGCACAACAATTTTGACCGGAATTTATTCTTTAATCTTTTTCACTTTTCCGTATGATTTTTTTTCTAAAATCCAATAATATACTTTGATCATTTGGTCTATTGTCAATCAGGTTCAAGAGTTTTTAAAATTGACTAATTTGTTCCCTAAATACTACTAGACTAGTATTTAGAGATCTCTAAATACTACTAGGCTAGTTAGTCATTTTTTTTAACTGTCTAAGAGATTAAGTGTTTATTTAGGAACAACTTATTTAGCTGAAATTGAAATTTTTTTGCTGAAAGTACTGTAGATAAAGCTAAAAGCTGAAAATGTACAGTGAGACCATAAACAGTGTTAAGAATATAAAGTGAGAGAGAGAAAGACTGAATAGTCTGTATATTGATGTATATTCTGTGTGAATAACACTATACAATAGAGAACCTTATATAGGCTAAGTATGTGTGAAGTGCAAGTAACATGAGTATACTACAAGTATAGTATACTGGGCTACGCCCGATGGACTAGGCTAAACTAAGCTATATACTAACATCCTCACTCAAACTCAAGGTGGAAAGGAGGAAGCCAACTGGAGTTTCAAAATCAGATCTCAAAGATGACCAGGTGGGTGAGTTTTGGTGAAGATATCAGCATGTTGGTCGGCAGAGGAGATGGAGAATAACTAGAGATTGCCTTTCTTGAGATGCTGGTGAGTGATGTCGCAGTCGATCTTAATGTGCTTGGTGTGTTCATGGAATACATCATTATGAGCAATGTAGATAGCACTACGATTATCACAATAAAGAGGAGTGGCAGTGGGCTATGGAGCATCCATATCAGCTAAGAGCCATCAAAGCTAGAAAGCTCATAGGTGGTGTCAACAAGAGCACGATACTGGAACGGAAAACCACGTCTTGCTTCTTGCTACGCCATGAGACAAGAGAAACCTATGATGGAGCATCGATCAGTCAGATCACTTGCCCAATTCGCATCTGAATAAGTATGGAGCTCAAGAGAAGACCGAAAGGAGTAGTGAAGATCATGATAAAGTGTGCCCTTGACGTAACAGAGAATCCGAGGAACAGCAGCATAATGGACAGAACGAGGGGTGTCCATGTACTTACCAACCATACTCATGACATATGAAATATCCGGGTGAGTGACAGTGAGATAGATCAGACTACCAACCAGCTAACGATAACGAGTAGCATCTAATATAGGTTCACCATCCAAGGGTGTGAGCTTGGCATTGTATTCCAAGGAAGTGGAAACAATTTTGTTGTCTGTGATATCGGCTTTGGAGAGAAGGTCAGAAACATATTTAGCTTGGGAAAGATAGTATCCATCAGAGGATGAGGTAACTGAAGCCCAAGAAAATAGCTGAGAGTGCCTAAATCTTTTAGCTCAAAATACTGACTAAGGAAGTGTTGAAGAGAGCGGATACCTGCAGAATCATCTCCAGTATTAATCATGTCATCAACATAAAGAAGAATAAGAGTGATATTAGTAGAGGATCTTCGAACGAAGAGAGCAGTGTCATTAGGACTCAAAGCAAAACCTTGCTGAGCAACAACTGAGCTAAACTTTTCAAACCAAGCCCGAGAAGCCTGCCTAAGGCCATAAAGAGTACGATGAAGGTGACAAACTTGATGGCCTGAGTGAGTATAGCCAGGGGGTGGTTGCATGTACACATCTTCTTGGAGGTCTCAATTGAGAAAAGCATTCTTCACATCCATTTGATAAAAAGGCCAACGGCAATCGGCAATCACAGTAATGAGACATCTGACAGATGTAAGGTAAGCAATAGTTCCTCATAGTAAATGCCATATTCCTGAGTAAAGCCTTTGGCAACGAGGCGAGCATTGTATTGTTCAACAAATCCATCAGCTAGTCTTGATCTTGTAAACCCACCTACAACCTACTACAAACTGACCAGAAGGCAAATCAACCATATCCCAAGTGTGATTTTTGTGAAGGGCATCTAGTTCTTCGAACGTAGTTTGTTGCCAAAGAGGGTTAGTATAGGCCTCACGATAAATGGAAGGCTCATAAAGGGTGGCAAGAGCAAAAGAGCAATGATAATCAGTGAGATGAGGAGGAGGAACACTTACCCAAGTAAAGCAACGAAGGTCAGGACCAACAAGAGGCTCAGGAAAGAATAATGCCACAGGATCCAAGACAAATGGGTCATGTGCCAGGGACAAAACTAGAGATAAGCCGTTTGGAGAGATAGCTGATGTTGAAAAATTCTCCACAAATTCAGGATAAAGAGGGAGGAAAAGATCAGTAAAAATGAGAGACTCTAAGGAAGAGGACATAGGAAACTACTGAAGACTCGTGAAAGGACGATGTTCCTAGAACTCAACATGATGAGAGACATGAACGATGAGTAATGGGGTCATAGCAGCAAAAACCCTTTTGGGATTGAATAGAGACGAGCACGAGGCTGAAGCTTTGTTCGTTCATGAGGAGGAAGGAGACAAAACAAGCACAACCAAAAACACGAAGAGATGAGTAGTTAGGGGTTTGACCAGAAAGAAGCTCAAAGGGTGATTTGTTGTGTGTGGTTAGTGAAGGAACACGATTAATGGTGTAAATAGCAGTGAGTACAGCCTCACCCCAAAAGTGCTCAAAAATAGAGGCAGAAATGAGAAGGGTGCAGACAACGTCATGAATGTGACGGTGTTTTTGTTTTGCACGACTATTTTTTTGAGAGGTGTAAGGACAAGACTGGTAGGAGAGAGTACCTTTTGTAACACCCTGGCCCAACTTTATAATTAAAGGAGAGAGTACCTTTTGTAACACCCTGGCCCAACTTTATAATTAAACTATGTATTTGAGTGGCTAATTATTATTTTAAGCCACTTTCTGTTTATAATTAATAGAAGAGTATTTAATAAATAAATTATTTTATAATGCTTTCGGATAAGAATTGTAAAGATTATAAATAATTTAAAGGCTAATTGTATTATGAATATATACTAAATATGTACAAAACTATATTAAGTTGTTTAAGTTATTAGATGCATAGTGGTGGTGTTTTAATTAAGTATGATGCATGAGATGTTATAGTTGTAATTCCACCCACACATTCAACCAATGGAAATTCCACACACATAAAGCCAAAGTACTATGCATGTTGTCAAACCCAAAGACCAAGACTTGGCCGGCCATGCAATGAACAAGCTCCACCTCATCCCTTCCTTGACTTTTCAAAGTAACTAGAGCTTCCAAGAAGCTCTCTTCCTCTCATTTCCCACGGATCCATGCAAATCAGATTTCTCACCTCAACTTTACTCTCTTTTCTCTTAAGGAAAGAGCTAGGAAGCTCTCTTGAGTCTTCTCTCAAAACCCACGGTCAACACCTCAAAAGAAAGATGAAGCTTCATCTCATTTCTTCTTCATACTCTCTCAAAGAAATTAGAAAACTCAAGGAAAACTCTGTCAAGCTCTCTACCTCTCATACTTTCGGGTCCAGCCATTAGGAAAGGGAAATTGTTTCATGCAAGAGTGATTCTACTTCTATTTCCTCTCATGAACCAGAAACTTGGTAAAGGTCTAGCTACTCTCACCTTAGAATCCATAATTTCTTCATGTAATCTTTAGTAATGGTATTTGTGGTTTGTGAAATTAGGAAACCATGAACTTGTAAGTTTATATATATATGTGTGTGTGTGTGTGTTGTTTTAAGAAGTTTTGAAATTGTGTTGGTGATTTGTTGAAGGTAGATTAGGGTTTTTACTAATTAATGACTGTATATGATTAAGGAAGTAAGAAAAAGCTAGGATGAGTACTTTTGATGTTACTGCTGAGATTTTTTTTTGTATTTAATTTTGCTAAAAAATGGTTAAATGACTGTATATAAGTGTTTTCTAACATGTCTAATGAGTGTATAAAAATCCCCATATGAAAATACTATCGTTTGATAATTGTTTGTGAATTTACAAAAAAATGTTGCAAAACTGTCACTGTGACAGATTCTGTGTTTACACATGATAAATTATGTATTAAATTGTATACAGTGAATTTGGATGCTAGGAATATTTCCTATGAAATATAAGACACAAATGGTTGTAATGGAAGTGGTCTCACAGCATTTGGATCAATGTAAAAATAATTGTTTAATTTCTAAGTTGCATGAAATTCTGTGAGGACAGATTTGAGCACGTTGTCTTGTATGATTTTTAGTAAATCAGGGTTTCATGATTTGACTTCGAAATTGATATGGTTTTTATTAGACATCCAGAGGAGTTTCTCTGTAAAATTTCATGAAGTTTGGATGTGTTTAGATAGCCCATTTGTATTTTACAAATGAGGTATGTGCTGCTGAAATGAGCAGTAAACAGTAAATGATAACTCTGATTTTGAGGATTTAATTCTAAAGTTAGGGTGAATGTTTTGAGCTATAATTTAATATGCTTATCTTTTGGTATGTCTAGATCATGGATAAATTTTGTATGTTGCCTTGTGTAAGTTTATGCATGCACCATTACTTCCAATCTCAAACACATTCTGAATTGATTTTAAAGCTTTTTGACATGATCTAAATATGAACAGTAAAACAATGGTTTCTCTATGATTTGATACATCATGGTGTTTGATTAATGTATCTTATGTTTGTGGGAACTTCGTTGAGGTGGGATTAGGATTTCCTTGATTCTAAGAGATAGGCTTTGAGATGAATGTGTAAGTTTATGATAAAGAATAATTGATAGTAATAAGTTTTGATATTTGGTTTAGGTTTTATCAGCCCCCAGGTCTGAGTTCCTTCAACTGTAGGCTTTCGGTTCCTCTGATTTTAGGTAAGGGATAAGTTATATGAGAATTTGGTAAGTTATGAGGTTATTTTAAAGTATATTATGCATTAAAAGGTTCTTTGATTAAAGATATGGCATATAATTATGTTTCAGACTAGGATATGATCGTGAGTTTTTGAAACCTTATATATATGATTTGAGCATAATGATGCTATTACTATTTTCACGAACATGATGTTTAAAGAAAATAATGGAAATGATACTATTGTGAAATATAATGCAAATTATGAATTTCAGTATAATGTATAAGTATGGAATGCTTTCGGGTTATGTCCTTTGGTTATCTAAACTCGGCTAGTAGGGGTTAAATTACTGGCTTTCTATGGAAAATATTATCTGTTTGGCCATTTAATGTAGAGGAAATGGGGCTCCCCGTAATTCTAATCTGAACAAGGCCTTCTCCTTAATGTGTATGGACTAACCAATATGTTATGAACAGCTATATTATGTTATTAATCATGAGAGAATGATTTTGTTTAAATGCATTATGAAAAATTGAAAGCTCTCATGAAAGGAAGAAGTTTCTGATGAAAAGAAAACTTGTTCTTTAAAGATAAAAGTTTTTGAAGTTCTGTTGTGCCTAAAAGATAAAGAATCTGATGAAAAGGCTTTAGTGTTCTATAAAGATAAAGCTTTTGATGAAAGTACAAGTTTATGTTAAGAAGTTATCAAGTATCTGTTTTTCTTTATGAAACGTTAAATTTTATAATTATGAAAGTTATAATATTTTACGAGAAGAAGTTTATAAAAGAAAGTTTTATTATTCTTTAAAATGCTTCCGGTTTAAGACAAAGTTACCGATCATCTTATTTAAGTTAAAATGATTATTTTGTAATGAAAATATATATGGTGACTTTGTAAGAAATGAAAGAAATTCAATTTGGAAGGTTTTGGTAAAATTATTCTGATAAGAAAAGGGAGAACAATTATTTTCCTACGAAGAGCGTATAAGTTATTATTATACATAGTATAAAATACTATGCATGAAAAGATGTTCTCCTATCCGAATATTTATAAAATGAAATGAATTGATTTACATGCATCCTTATTAAATTCTCATATATCTTACCTTTACTGAGCTGTGTAGCTCACCCCTTCCACTCTTTCAGTTAGCAGTTTTATTTTGGAGCAAAGGGAGCCTTAGTCGAGTTTTGGAAGGAGCTGGTTTTAGTTTTATATATATAGATCCTAAATTAGTATTTGATGTTTAGTTTTGTGGTATTGTGTATTTTAGGATCTAATGAAAGTTGTACCTTAAAGTATTAAGAGATGTATTATGTGAAAGTATGGAATTTGAAAAACTGGTGGATTACGTTATTCTTTGAGTACAACGTAGATGCTCTGAATGTCAAGTGAAAAGTTATATCATTTAAGTAGAGAAACAAGAAAGAAAAGAAAGAGGAAAGTTTTTGATAAAAGTTTTGAAAAAGTTAAGTTGGTTCTTGTTAATATCAAGTTTAGGCTTGATATTAGCATGCCGGTCATGGTCACAAATCCGGGTATCGGGTTTGGGGCATGACACCTTTGCTATCTAAAAAGGACAAGAAAGATTTATCATTATATTCTTGAGCATTATCTAACCGAAAGATCTTAACGGTGCGATCAAACTGTGTTTCAATCATTCTATGAAATGTTTGGAAATGGACATAAGTTCAAACCTATGGTGAAGCAGAAAAATTCAAGTATATTGAGAAAAATCATCCACAAATATGACAAAATATCAAGATCCTCCCTCAGTGGGAACCGGTGCCGGACCCCAAATATTAGAATGTATAAGATCAAAAGGTGCGGAAGAAAAAGAATCACTATTATTAAAGGACAATTTTGTTTGTTTGCCAAAATGACAGGAAGTAAAATCAAATTTTGGAAACTGAATTGAACCTAAATGACCTTGAGAAGCTAACAACTAAAGATGAGATAAAGATGTATAACCAAGACAAGCATGCCATCAATCAAGTGAAAGGGTGGCAGTAGTAGCAGCAGCAGAAATAACTCGTGAAGGAATTTTCAAGTTGTGAATCTCAAACATACGTCCAACCTTACGGTCTATCCCAAGCACTTGACCTGTCCAGGGATCCTGCACATCCACACCATGATTAGTAAATAGAATATCTTCTCCTAATTCACAGAATTGACCAATAGAAAGCAAATTGAGGAACAATTTTGGAATATGAAAAGTGTCACTAAGGGATAAACTAGGAGTAGAGATTGCTCCTTTATGACTAGCAGGCATAGGAGTTCCATCAGTAGTGTAAATAGAGATAGGATGTGCTAAGGGTTCCTTATCAAAGAATTGTGATTCATCAGCGGTCATATGGTTACAACATGCGGTATCAAAAAACCAAGAATGTTTACCTGAAGTGACAAAAAGGGCAGTGGAAGTCTGGGATAAAACCTATTGAACTACTACCTCGATATTAGCTATAGTAAGTGAGGAAGCCAAAGATGGACTTGTAGGAACTGATAGATCTAAGGGACAAATAGCAATTACTAGAGGAGGAGGAGCTTTATTCTGCTCTTGCATGAATTTTTGCAGACTCGGCGGGTTTATTTTCTGGCTTTAATGTAAACTTTGTTTTTTCTTTTGGCATCAAAGAATTTTTCATAAGCGTTTAGAGTCCAACCTTATGTTCTAATTCAAATTGGGGGATTTTGTCATTAGCCAAAAAGAGAGAGAAAAAGGCAATAATAAGAGTGAAATTTTGCTTGAATTTGAAAAACTAATTAATTCTGAAGAGAGTTAAAACTAAGATCATACTATTTTAACAGTAACTTGGTTATATATGGTGATGAGGTAATCAATTATCTGCCTTATCTCTCTCTCTCTCTCTCTCTTTCTTTCTTTTTTTTTTTTTCTTTTTTTGCATTGGCCTTTCCTCAGATTGCAGCTTCTTTTGGTTGTTTTGCAGGTTGTTCTTACATGGTTAAACTGCTTGCCAATAAAAATTGATTTGATTGAGGCAAAAGTTGTTCATGAGCAACTTTGTTCAACGGTGGAGAGGTAAATTATAAGGATTATGCAGTTCACCTTGTTCTGAGGAATCTTAATTCATTTTTTTTTTAAATTTAAAGTTCAACACTGTGTGGATCTTAATTTGATTTTTATTTGATTTTTTTTTTTTTTTTTAATCTATTTGGCTGTCAAGTGTCAGCATTAATATATCTCCCAATTTATAGTGCCCCTGACAAACTCTAGGCTCCAGATGTTCACTTCCCACATAAAATCCTTTTCGCCAAACTTAATATATAGAATGTTTTTCTAATGTAAGATAAAGGGCTGAGTAAGAAGTCTCCTTTTCTTCATGTCCATGATATGTCTTAGGAAATTTCTTAGCTCAATAGGCTCACGAGAACTTTAGGAGTATCATGACTGATATCAGGTTGTGTCAGAAGAGCTAAGCTCATATATTATGTGGCTTCATTAAAATCGAATTATTTCCTGCTGTATCCCAAAGCATGTGCTCTGATTTAAAGTATGCTGGGCTAGAATTGGCTTGGAATATCTGAATTTTGACAATTAGTTTCTTTTGTTTTATTTGTTTTGTAAATCAATGGGGAGGCTATTGAACACAATCCAACATACGCTACTATCTATGTTGGCAACCTTTCCCATGAGGTAATAAGAAATGCATGGAATTTCGGTAATTTCTTAATTCTTGCACATAGCACATTAATGCAGGACAGACTTGTTGTCTTTGTACACTGTTCCCTGCCTAATTTGTAATTGCTACAAATATTCTAGGGACTTTTTTTTTTTACTTTATAGAAAATCCCAAATATACATGCGTGCTTGTTCACACACATGAAATTTGAGATCGGTAAATGGTACTCTAAGAAATCATTTTGAAATTTAAGAAATTTCTATATTATTTTAGTAAGATTAGGTTAAGTACCATGGTTAAAAGGGAAAACAATGGGGTGGGGCCAATTTCTCCTTTCCCTTCCTGTGCCACCCATTTAAGACCCCTTCCAATATTGTTTTGTACTTGTGTTTGGACAAACTTTCTTCCTCATCTCTACTTCACCTAAAATTTGACAGCTCCATCCCCATTTACCCCCAATCCACTCAGAAATTGCAGAGAATGACAAAAACTCACTCTCGCTTATGTTGGATGTTCTGCTTAATTGTATTTGATCTAGGATTTAAGTTCTACCACTTGTTCATATTAGCAACAAGTAAGATTTGAATGCTAGAAAAATTGAATTGCTTGTTTAGACTAATAATCTCACTGAGGCTAACAAAGAATAACTTTTTGGTGTATTTATTTCCATTAACACACTTATAGTTACTACCTAGTTTGTAGGCGTGGACTAATGGGAGGCTGAAAAGTGCTGTGTACAAAGTAGTGGTAAACAAAGAGAAGCAAAGGCTCTTCAGAGAGCCAAATGATGTTCTAACAACTGCAGAAAATTATATTGAAGAACATGGAACGGAAGCATTTGAAATGCTTATAGCCATTAGCAAGGTATGATCAATAACCATGGTGTATTGTTCTTTTTGGTCATGCTGTATTTTAAGTGTATAATTATTTTTTAGCAAATTACATTTTAAATAATTTATTAACTGTGCTTGATTTGTTGTATGAATTTTGGTTTCTAAATGCTTGTAAGCTAGGACAGATATTGAATATTGATAAAAGAAAATAATTAAAGGAACTGGTTTCGGTAAAATGAAAAGAAAGAGAAGGGAGACGTCAGACGTGTTAGGTTATGGTTGTGGAGTGAACATAGTAAACAACTAAACATTGCCATAAGAGATTTGAGGCTGTTTGGCCACCTTTTTTTGATCACTCAATTTTCGTCACTCAATTTCCGTCACTCATCACTCATCACTCATAACTCAATACTCATCACTCATCACCCATCACTCTAAAATTAATACCCGTTTGGCACATCACTCATTTCCCATCACTCAATATTTTTCACATTATTTGTGGGCCCCATTTTTTTCACCACTGCAGCTTTTTTTTTTGAGTACCCACAAACCCGAACCCAGAGAAAAAAAAAAAAAAAAAAAAAAAAAAAAAAAGGGGAGACGTGAACCCAAGTGAAGAAGGAAAAAAAGAAAAAAAGAAAAGGAAGGAGACGTGAACCCTCGTGAAAAAAAAAAAGAAAAGGAAGGAGACGTGAACCCAGGTGAAGAAGAAAAAAAAAAAAAAAAAAGGGGAGACGGTGAACCCCAATAAAGAAAGAAGAAAAAAAAAAAGATGGTCAAAAGTTGTGGCTAAAAGTATGGCAGTGGGTCCCTCATATAGTGTTATTTACAAAAATGCCATTGAGTTATGAGAATTGGAAACTGAAAACAGCCAAAAGTTGTTTTCAGTTTCCATAACTCATAACTCAAAAAGTAGAGAATTGAGTATTGGAAACAGAGTTATGGAAATAGAGTATTGGTGCAGGCAAACGAGTATTTTGCTATGGGTCCCACCATTTTTGAGAATTGAGTTATGAAAACTGAGAATTGAGTCATGAGATTTGCCCATCCAAACAGCCCTTAAGCACTAACATTCTAGAATATGGGCTTATTCTTGGGTTATACTTTCTTTGGGCTAATTATTTAGGTGATGGGCTTGTTAAAATAAATGGTCCATAGTTTAAGTAAATAGGTCCACAGATTAGGCTTACCCATTTGTTAAATCACATGCTCTTGCTTCCTAATAAGTAATATGTTAAATCACATGCTTTTGCTTCATAATAAGTAATTAAAGTTTCTCTAAAGTAAAGGTCTTATTTATTAGTTATTATTCTGTTTCTGTTTTCTGTTATTTTTTCTATAATTATAGTGGTTTTGTATACAAAATCTAAGTTGTTTTTGTATGCAATTTCCTTATTATAGGTAACTGGAGGTAGTGAGAAGCAGCCGAAAAATGTGGGACAAATTTAAGTTGTTTTTGTTCATATTGCTACATTTGCTTGGGCTAAAACTCATGCAAATTGTGTAAATTTGTGGCAATTTGTCCAGGATATTCTTTTGTAAATTATATTATGGTAGTAAAAGTTTGAAATTGGTCATTATTAATGTTTATATTTTGAGTGTGGATATTAAATTTTGATCAATGTGAAAGATCACATCCAAAATTTTTTTAAAAATGAAAAATACTTATTTCAACGATTACAAACCGTTGAAATTAATCTCAAGATACCCTTTATCAATGGTTGAATGCCTGTTGATAAAAGTGTAAAACTTTTTCCAACGGTTGCATAGGCTATAGAAAAATATTCTCGACACAGTTTTTAATAACGGTTCTCTATAGTCACTTTAACTGTCAAAAATACTTTTTTCGACGAGTTTTAGTAATTTTTTCAACGGTTTCAACCATTGAAAATACCCAAATTTCTTGTAGTGGATGATTCCTCGAGCAATGCCTTTAATAATCTTGTAACGTGTTGACCAATCTAATTGTTCTCGTCTTTTAGGATCTACACATTCATCAATATATATATATATATATATATATTGAGAGAGAGAGAGAGAGAGAGAGATTCAAGTTAGAATAACTATTAATTAGAATAATGAATTAAATTCATACACATATCTGACTTTAGGAAAAAAAAATAATACTATAGACTTACACAGAGACAATTTGATCTACTTATCTCTGGTAAGTTCCACAATAGTAGTGAATTTATTAATCTATATATATATATATATATATATATAAAAGCTGAAATGTGGCATTTATTATTGCTACACTCCTGTTGAGCCACATTAGCAGCCACACCATCCACTCATTTCCAATGTTCTCTCTCTTCTTCTTTTTTAACTCTTTTTTTTTTTCTCTCTCTCTTATTAATTCCCAACTTAATGTTATACTTTCACCAACTTTTCCCCTCTATTTTATCTTTTCATCTCCCCACTACTATCTATCTTGATATCACTTTTCTTCAATCTCTTTATCTTCCTTTATTTTTGGCTTTCATATTCCCCCTCTTACTATAAATGTACAATTCTCAATTTCATTCTATACTTAGCTTTCCCATACACATAAGTTTATTTCTCTCTCAAAAAAAAAAATTTTTGGTGGATTTTTTTATTTTTTTTTCCTTGCATCTCTACTTTAAGTTGATAAGTTTTTGTATTATTTGAAACTCTACTTTGGTTTGATGTGATTAAGTTATGTTTTTAAGTTGTTATCTTTTTTCTTCTCTTTGATTTCATAGATATTATCCTATTGCATTATATATAAAGCTAGTATATAAGAATATAAAGCTATTTTTACTTTTTTTTCTTCTCATATTATTTTCTATAAATTTCTTATTATTCTCTCATATTCTCTCTTGAAACATGGTTATTCTCTCTCTCTCTCTCTCTCTCTCTCTCTCTCTCTTCATTTTTTTATATTCTTTCTTACAACTCTTCTTTATATTGATGAATCATTGTGATTTTTAAAACTCTATTTTGGCTTCATACATTTTGGTGTTGTATTTTTTAGTTTCCCATTACAATTAGCATATTTTTCTCTCTTACAGTTTTGGTTTGATTTTTGTTTGAGTTAATTCTTGATTATTTTGGAAGTAATAATTTAAACTTATATCAAAACACAATCTTGGCTATGCTAATAATAGACCGGCATTCGGTTCACTTCATCAATTCGGTCTACTTCAGTCCACTTTGGTCAATTTTGGTCCAATTCGGTCTACTTCAGTCCACTTCAATTCAATTAGGTCCATTCGGTCTACTTCAGTCAATTCAGTCCAATGTGGTCTATTTAGTTCAATTCAGTCCATTCGGTCTACTTTGGTCAATTCGGTCTTGTTCGGTCCAATCCGGTCCATTCAGTCCACATCGATCTATTCGATCCAATTTGGTCCATACGGTCAACCTAGGTCTATTCAGTCCAATTAGGTCTATTAGGTCCAATTTGGTCCATATGGTCCACTTAGGTCTGTTCGGTCTAATTTGTTCCATTCCGTCTATTTAGATCTATTCGGTCCAATATGGTACATTCGGTCCACCTAGGTCTATTCGATCTGATTTGGCCAATTCGGTCCAGTTAGGTCATTCAGTCCTTTTGGTCTACTTTGGTGAAGTCAATCATGTTCGGTCCATTCGATCCAATCCTGTCCATTCTGTGCACTTTGATTTATTCGGTCCACCTAGGTCTATTCAGTCCAATTTGGTCTATACGGCCCACTTAGGTCTATTCAGTCCATTTGGTCCACCTAGGTCTATTCGATCCAATTTGGCCAATTCGGTCCAGTTAGGTCTATTCGGTCCAATTTGGTCCATACAATCCACTTGGCTAATTCTGTCCAGTTAGGTCTATTTGGTCCAGTTCTGTCCATTTAGTCCAATTTAGTCTACTTTGGTCAATTCAGTCCTATTTGTTAATTTTTAGACCCCTTAACACAATATGTTTAACCTAATATTAAGCCAAGTTGATTAACAAGTTTTTTAATTAAGTCTAGGTTAAACAAATATGTGTAAAATAGATATAATGCGGAAAGTAAAGAACATAAAAATCTGATGACCCAGGAAAACCTAACTGGTAAAAAACCTGAGGAGGATTTAACCTAGCTATCCTTAAGGTAAAAACAGATCCACTATGAAAGAATTGAAGTTTGTACAACAAGACTTAGACCACTAACATCCTATTGCTACCTCGTGTAGAAAACTTACTATCACGACCACGTGACAACTCCGAGTCCACGGATTACTTCTTTCCTTAATATACAACAACCACAAGTTCACCTACTTGTGACTTTGAGACTCCTCTCAAAAGTTTAAGATCTTCTTGAAAGTTCTTTATGCAGCAACTGAAATCACCATCAAGTTCTTGATCCAAATTTTGATCTTAATAGCTCTATGTGTGGTTGAAGGTAAACACCTCTCAGATCTCACAAAAGATTCAACATACAACTCAACAACAACCTCTAAAACGTAGCTAGGGTTTTTCCTTTTATACTTGGAGTAAAACACTTAACCCTACACGTCATATGGGCTTGGGCTGGTTTGAAAATACTGCAGAAATTTTTTGTTCTGCGAGATTCGATCGATCGAGTCTAATTTTTGATCAATCGAGCCTTGCAGAATTTGACCAATAAATTCCTGCAATTACTTAATTCAAACCTTACATAAAACCAACCTTTGAGCAAGTCTAAACCTAGACTAAATGTTTTGATCATGGTTTGCCAACATATACAAATTGAAGTTCTAATACATTAGTTCCTAAAGTCTTAGAACCTAACACTATTCGGTCCATTTGGTCAAATTCGATCCATAAGATCCATTCAATCCACTTCAATCTATTCAGTCCAATTTGGTCAGTTTGGTCCAGTTAGATTTATTCGATCCAATTTGGTCCATACGGTCAATTCAGTCTAGTTACACACACACACACACACACACACACACATTTGTTTATTTTTTTATTTTTTTATTTTTTTCTTGAATGTTTAATCAACCTCATGCAATTCATTTAAAAGTAAATGATGTTAAAATAACTGAGTAACTGCCATAAATATTAGGTTTGTATATACATGGCATTAATGTTTAGAAAGACTTTCACTTAAATTTAGCCGGACTGAAGTAGACTGAAATACTATATTAATGTAGCTCAACAAAAGTGTAGCAATAATAAATGCTATGTTAACGATTTTAGATATTACGAGTTTGAGATATATATATATATAATAATAATAATAATAAATTTGGATTTAGAATAGGTGCTCTCAACCTAAACATGTCTTTTCCTTGTATTCTTTTTGTTTTTGTTTTTTTTTTTATCAGGTCTTTTCCTTGTATTCAAGCGTACAAAAATGGACCGAAATGGACTAAAATGAATCGAAGTGGTCTAAATGGACCGAAGTGAACACAAATGGACCAAATGGAACAAAGTGGACTGAATGGACAAAATAGGACCAAATGGGAACAAGGAGGACCGAATAGGACCAAAGTGAACTGAATAGGACATAGTGGACCAATGTGGACCGAGTAGGAACAAATAGGACCGAATAGGACCAATGTAGACTAAATAGAACCAAGTGAACAAATTGGACCGAATAGGACCAATGTGGACTAAATAGAACCAAAGTGGGCAGAATGGACCAACGTGGACCAAATAGGACCAAATAATACTTTTGAATATTTATCATTTTTATTGCATTTTTAAGGCTCATATATCTAATTTCTGATGTTTATTTTGTTTGTATTTTTTAATTCAAAACTAAAGAGTTTAGCCCAAATATAATAAAATCTCATACTTTTCAACCCACAAATTAAGAAAAAAAATTTGAATTTTTGAGCTAAACTTGAAAATGAAACCTACAAAAGAATCAATTTAAGTCCCAATTTGTTCAAAATAGACCGAAAGACACCGATGGCGGTGAGTAATTCTGCAGGGAAAAACAAACTCAAATATGATGATATTCGAGATTTGATTTTAAGTGAAGAGGTTCGCAGGAGAAATGCAAATATAGACAATGCACAAGATCAAGTTTTTGTCACGGAGAACAACAGTAGAGGTAGAAGCAGAGGACCTAATGACCGGAAATTCAATGGTAGGTCACAATCAAGAGATAGATCTCAGTTCAAGGAAACTAGAGAATGCTTCCATTGTGGGAAAAAGGATCACTTAAGAAGAGATTGTTGGCATTGGAATAAAGAACAAAACAAAGGAAAATATGAAAAGAATGATAGTGAGAAAAATACTACAACTGCTGTGATTGTTGTGGATGTTGTGGTGCTCTCTATTGAAAAGCAAAAGTGCGAGCATGTTGCTAATAACGATGTTGAGTGGGTTGTTGATTTTGCAGCCCCCCACCATATTATCCCTACAAAGGGATTTTTTACCACATACAAAGCAAGAGACTTTGGTATAGTGAAGATGGGTAATTCTAGTTAATCAAAAATTGTGGGAATTGGTGATGTGAGCATCAAAACAAATGTTGGTAGCACTGTGATGTTGAAGGATGTGCGACATGTTCTAGATTTAAGGTTGAATGTGATCTCTACATTGGCTATGGATTGAGCTGGTTATTGTAACTACCTTGATAATGGAAGATGGAAACTTACTAAGGGACTATTGGTTGTTGCAAGAGGACATGCATGTTGCTGTATGTCCAGGACACATGTGAAGATTTGTAACAAGAAGTTCAATGAGATTAAAGATTTTGAGAAGACTCCAAAGATGAGTGTTGGGATTAATGGTGTTGAAACTGATAAGTCAAAAACGTATTGACCCCTTGTGATTAAATTAATTGATTAATTAGCCAAGTTATTAATTAATCAAATTAACATGCAAACGCGTGGTAGCACAAACAAATCACTAATTAAACTAAGTATGCAGCGGAAAATAAATTGACACGGTAATTTGTTTATGAATGGGGAAAACCTATACGGCAAAAACCCCACCAATCATTTTTTTTTTTTTTTTGTTCATATCTTAGTGGCAATGCTAATGATTTGAGCTCTCACAGTTGGGAAAGGTTCTCATTTTTTTGTATGACCAATAGAATGAAAGGTTCAAAGAGGGAAAATCATATTTAAAGAATAGTAAGTAAGATGGTCAAAAAGGATGCTGGAGAAAGTGGATTTGATTGCCACTGCTAAATATGGTCTTCGACACCTATGCTTTAACCTTTTCTCCATATGTACGATGGGGAAGATGGTCATCAGTGTTGGCAAGAATATGAAATTAGGGTTCAGAATTTAGATATGCGATGTTTATTTTTTTCAAATTAAAATAAATTTAAAATCAGAGCAGTCCATTTTAATAACTGACATGACATCTATTTTAAGGTTTTTGTTAATGAATTAATGACATGGAATGATCTTAGAATAATGCTACTGACATAGACTAATTTACAACATTTTTACAAACTGCTGATGTAGTTTTAATAATTTTCAAATAATCATTGATAAACATAAATGTGATGTTAGTAGTGGATTTATATTAGAACTAATAAGAATTTGTCACATCAATAGTTTGTAAAAATGTTGTAAAATAGTTTGTACATGTACCATTACTCATGATCTTAACCATTTATTTTAGAACAATGGTTGAGATTAAGAGAATTTTATGTGGTAGAGTACTCTAGAAACTTTAGAGGATCTAAATCCCTAATCATATAGTGATAATATCTGCAAAAATAAACAGAACATCATTAGTTATATTAACTACAAATCAGGGAAAAAATTGCCAAATGCCCTTTTTTGGGCAAACTAAGCAGCGTTTTGCCCTATTTTTCAAACTAATTAGGAAAATGCCCCTCTTTTGAAAATCGATTTTCTCAAAATCGAGTTAGGCCCTATAGCGGCGTTTTTAAGGAGCCTATAGTGACGTTTTCAGGACCTATAGTGGCGTTTTGTAACTCGACCTATATGAAATCGAGTTATAGGTAAAAAAAATTAAAAAAATTGCCTATAACTCGATTTAATGGAGGTCGAGTTACAAAACGTCACTATAGGTCCTGAAAACGTCACTATAGGTCTTTAAAAACGCCACTATAAGGCTCCAAAATTTTTTTATTTTAATAACTCGATTTTGAGCAAATCGAGTTTTAAAAGATGGGCATTTCCCTAATTAGTTTGAAAAATATGGCAAAACGCTGCTTAGTTTGCCCAAACAAGGCATTTAGCAATTTTGTTCTACGAATCAGCAAATTATTAACCTTCCAAAGCTGCAGCTGCCCTTCCTAAAACGTGTTAAACATGGGGGGGGGGGGGGGGGGGGGGGGGAATAGTAGCCACCCAATTAAATTTTGAGAAGGAAAAGTCAAACTTTCCCAAAATATTTATTAAAAAAACCCAATTAAATTCAACCTAAGCCATTCAAAATTTCAAACCCAGCTGCCAAAAGATAAAAAAGGGAATGGAAATGAATGATCGTAAGGGAATGGAAATTAACAGAATTAAATAATCATAAGGGAATGAAATGTATTTAAGTAAGGGAAATGAATAGAAAATAATGGAATGGAATGAAATTAAGTAACCTTGATTGGATGTTTTGAAATAAATGAATGAAAATAAATGGGATGTAAGTAATCTTGTTTGGGAGCAACATGGAGGGAATGGAATGAAATCATTTTATGACAATATTACCATTAAACCCCTATTTTAAAATAAATGGTTGAATATATAGGGGTATTTTGGGAGTTTTAGTAAAAAAATCACTAAATCTAATTTCATTCCCTCTCATTCCTCCTAATTTTGGGGGGAATGAAAATTTGAGATTTTAAGGGAATAAAAAGGAATGAGTGTTCCCTCCTACCCATTCCATTCTCTCCCACTTAAACTCCCAAATAAGGGAATGTGTTTTCCATTCCCTCAATTAAAGCTCCCAAACAAAGGAATTGAAGAATATTATAAAATTATTATTTTCATTCATTTTCATTCCATTCCCTCCTCTCAGACGAGACCTCAGTTAATCATTCAGAGAGAGAGAGACAACTATGTGTATGTCCCATGTTTAAAGCAAACCCAATTGAAATCTAACCAAACCAAACAACCCCCAAAACACAAAGCCCACAAAGTTCTAAACACCAGGGGAAAAAAGTCACATTTTTTAAACCCACAAAGTTAAATTTTTTACGTACCGACTGCCAGCTTTGTAAAAACAGGCCTAGTAATTTCTTTCTTAGAATTTTGGGTTTAGTCCAAGGCTGTCATAGGCCTGAAATTTGAAATTTCTTTAACTCTTTTTTTTTTTTTTTTTTTTTTTTTGGGTCAGAAGGTTCTGGCCCAGTGAAGAGAAGGGTCCAGTGATGGCTCAGATATGTAGATATATCTTTCAATCTTTTTCCTAGTCATGATACGAACTGATGATTATAGTTTTTAATCTCAACTCAAACTCTCCAGTCTCAGGTTCTTCATCGTATCTATCCTTTTATCTCTCAATACTCTTCCAAAATCAGTAAAAGCTCTAACCTTTTAGCATTGGGTACTCTCAATTTTTCGAATTTCATGCTTCGCTCTATATCTGTATGTTGTGTTGTGTTGCTTCTGTTTTTCTTTCTTTCTGGATACTATGTTGTTTGTTCATTGTTGTGTTTGGCTGTATTTTCATATAACATAACATGCTTGCTGGAACGCTACTTAACATAAAAGTTTAAGCCCACGAGGTCAAGTTTCTAGCATTTTTCTTTTTAATCATCAAAAGTTACGAATATAATATATATATATATATATATATATAGTCAGTTGAATACCTGTGTGTATACTTGCTTTTCTTCAACCGTTTTAATAACTGTCAATACATGTTTACAAACTTGTTAGGTTCAAAGTTTGATCACAATAAAAGTGGACAATGGAAGGGTTAAGGACCATGTTTTTAGGTGTTGGAGAAAGGAAAATATGTGCCACATATTATCAAAAGGGCGGTGCTCCTGCTGTTCTTGAAATCCAGAGTGTTCTAGCTGGGTTCTTTCCAATAATTTCTACCGAAACCACACAGTCAACTGTCTGTTGGCTGGATTCACCAATTTCGAAGATGGCGAGAAGCATTTCAAAGAAATATTTTTTTGTGATCTTGATTTGCAGATTCCATTTCTAGGTATTATCATGACTTTTAACTAATTGTGCTTGGTTCTCAGTACAATATTTGGATTGCTTCGAATTGATGAGTAGTTTATGGTTCTTGAAAAACAAAAAGAATTTGAATCGAATGGCTTGATTCACAATATTTTGACACTTTTAAAGCTTGGATTTTGCTTGACTTGACACATTTATTAGCTCAAATTCCAAGTTGAGCATAACAAACACCAACTCAAATAATCAGAAAACGTTAAACATAGTTAATAGTTTTGATTTGACACTAATTTCTACTAATTTTTAACCCAAAATATTACTATAATCATCTGGACATCACTTCTACTTATCCAAGACCCAGTCTGATGGCTGAGTTCTTTCCTTGATCATCTATGCTCATTACTCTGAAATCTTATTAGAATGCTACATTTTTAAATTGAGTTCATGTTTGGCGCCAATTTTTAATTTATGAATTTTTTCCAATTCCCACAAGGCAAAAATATTATTATATTTGATATGTTGCAGGTGAAAATGGGACTATTGAAGATGTTAAAGTTGGTATGGTCGCAGTATTTGACCATAATGGTGTGGAGGACTCTGATAAGATGGCTACAAATCTTCTAAAAATTTACTTTTTAGTTCACACATACTTTCTTCGTGATGAGACGTATGCATTTAACAAATTGATGGGACCGTTATCTTACAAGGAGGACCATGATATGGTATTTCCAGAGCTAAACCAAGTTAATGAAGTAGACCAACTTATTAGAAGGTAATCGTTCTTCCCTAGGTTATTAATTTTAATGGAGAAGAGCTCAATGGAAAGATCTATATTGGACTTACTCATTTTGAAATTGCTGTTGTGCCTTTATCTTATGCATCTTATATATATTAATTTGTCTCATGTTATGAAATTTAATTATATTCTTGTGAAATAATCGCAATATATGACCCTGTTTTATTTGTTATATATTCATCTATGGATGTGTTTGCTTATGTTATTAAATTTAGAATCTGTATAATGACCAGGATATTCTTTGTGAAATCTTTGAGTGCAATATATGCTCCAGTTTCGCCCCCACACTTCCCCCCCCAAAATATGGCAATATGTGCTCCTGTTATGCCAATGAGTTCTAGCTCAAATGGCATTTTCTCTTCTTGTAAGTTCAAGGTGGAGGGCGAGATCGTAGGTTCAACACCCATTGGGTGCATGTGTGTTTGTTTATGCACATGCACTCCATATCTACAATTTCTGTATTTGTGTTGTTTAAGCTTGTGGTCTGTGCTCCTGTTATATCTGGTATATATGTGTCTTTGCATGTATCTTTTTCTTGCTGTTCATGATATGAAATTAAGGATCTATATATTGTAGGGGATGATATTTGGTCTCTGCAATTTGCACCCCTATTTTATTAGCTTTTTGCATGCTTGTGTGCTTGAGTGAGGTCGCTGTGTCTACTGCAATTTGTTTTGAGTTATTTACTTTTCTATTCTATGTTTTAAATAAAAAATGGTTTTTACTTATTTGGTGTCTACTTTAACTCTGTATCTGCCAACCATAGCATGATAATTTTGTAAAGTTAAAAATCACTTAGCAGTCCCTCACTTAAATGAACCCAAAAGTCTGGGCCAATTTTCAGTGACAGTTCCCTGGCATAATCTCTCCTACTTGATTCAACAAGTTAACAATGGGGAAAAAAGATTAAAGCAAGGAGAACACACATAAAAGAATACATGTGGCCAACCCTGATTAGTTTGTTGAGGATCCATTCTTGAGCCCTAAGTTTTGGGACTAAGGCTTAGTTGTTGTTGTTGTAGGGACACATGCAACTGTCTAATAATTAAAGCATAAAGGTTTTGCAAATTCAATAACTAAGGTTCTACCACATAGGAGAAAACCTGAATCATTTAATGCCAATCACTAGTGCCTCATCCTAATATGCATGCTCAATATCCCAATGCATCAAGCAATATGTCATAGTATGCTCTGAGATTCTTCCCAAGGCCATGATGTACATTAGGAAAAAAAAAATCTTCATGCTATCCCAAACTTAAGGAAGTTAGGCATTAACAAAATCAGCTTGATTAAACTTGAGTAAATATCTAGCATGCGAAAGTTGTCTGCTTCCCAAAGAATTTTTTTTTTTTTTTTCAAAGAGGACAGAAAGGGAACAAGAAAAAGTTCAAGCTGATTTTTGGTTTTAAACTTTTGATTACCTTTTATCTGGGGGCATGTCAGATGGGTTATGATCCTTTTGCTGCACTTTGCATGAATTTCTTTGAACCCTCGTTTATTTTGAGAATACACATTAGAGAGGAACAAGTTTTAAGAATTTCATGGAGGATAATGTTGCAATAATTTTGCAATTCATAGGCTTTGGATTGCAGTTCTTTGTGGATGTTACCAAAAGGAGTTGATGGAACAATAAATGCAAACATTTTGAAGGAAGCATTGTCGAGGACCATCCATGATATTGATTTAACTTTATCTGAGGTAAGTTTTGCTAGCAACACTTTTTTTCCCTTCTTTTCCTTTTTTATTTTTTTATACCTGTTTGTTTTCTAAATTTATGAGCTAGTCTTCTAATTTTATTTTGTGACTTTTTCTCAGGTTGCTTCTAAACAAAATCATGTTCCTGGATGCGTTGCCACTGTTGTTCTTATGATAGAAGGGAAAATTTTAGTTGCCAATGGTTGTAACTCAAAGGCCTTTTTGTGTAATTGGCACTATGTTGAGGATGAAGGTCAGATATGAATCTCTCTCTCTCTCTCTCTCTCTCTCTCTGTGAGGGTCATAAATGGTTAGAGTCCATTTTATGCTAAGATGTTAAATTCCTAGCTCATCCTAGCTTTTTCAACCAGAATGTGTTGAAAAGGAAGACAATGAAGAGCAAACAGTTATGTTTTGCGTAAAAGGAAAACAGATCAAAAGCAAACAACATCCTTACCTCACCTTGTGTTTAAGTACAGTACAGATTAGTGCAGTTAATTGTATGAAGCCCACAAACAATGGCGTATGCTTAAATAGTGCACGAGTTCAGCACATTAGTTTGGAAGAGAATAAACACTTGTTAATTGTGGATTAGATTAGTGCAGTTAGTCGAAATAGATTGAGAAGTAGTTAGCACTGTGTGATAGCTCTATTTGTTAGGTCAGTTTTGTTTCTCTTTGAATTAAGCTTGGGATCTCAGTATAATAACAGAGCATAGGCCTAATGTAATTATTCTTTTTATTTTTTTATGATCAATAAAACTTTCATTCTATTTAGAGAGACTGTTTTGACATACTATGCGTACCAAGTTGATGTGTTGTTGCTCCTCATTTGAAAACACCAGATGTATGGATTGATCTGTCTGCTAAATTGGCAAGAAGGTATCATTCAAGAAGTCTCAGTGAAAGAACTGAAGATGGAACTGCTTGTGTACTCGTAGGAAGGTGAGTTTTGTACATGGTTACATATTTCAGTTTTTTTTTTGGGTCTTATAAAAAGGAAAATGAAATGAATGTTTATAGCTTTTGATTTTCTTGTATGGATCCTAAATCTTATTTTCAAATAAATTATGAATTTTGGTCGATAAAATTATTTCTGGGGTTGAATTTTTCTTTCTAATTTTATTACTCTGGATCATTGGCAGGTATGGCAATTTGGCACCTAAGGTGACTGATTGGAAACCTTTAAGTGCTGTCAACAGTCATTTGGTGCTTGCATCTGATGAAATATTTGAAACCCTAAATGAACCTGATATCTGTGCTCTATTACATCAAAAACGTTATAAAAGCTATTGGACGTTGACCCCAATTCCATGTTATTTTATGACACCAAGTGATGCTGATTGCATAGTACAGACTGCATTTCTTAAAGCCAGCAAAGAAGGGGGTATTCCATATGATAATAGTAGGAGCGGTTATAACTTGTCAGTTGCTGTGGTTCGTCTGAGATCTGCTGGGGGCTTTATCATACATTAAATTATGGATTCCTTTACATGTTATTTTGCTTAACTTAGAGATTGTTTAGCTTAGCTTATTATTTGGGTTGTATAGCCTATTTTGTTTAGTGGATCATTTTAATAAATTTTTTCCTCTTATTTTAGAGTGTGCTTCAGGAATGTTTCCAATAGAATTTTTTTTTATTTTTTATAACACATCCGAAAGAGTAAAATGAGGAGAATGAAAGGCAACACTCCAATCTAACAAGGCATGAAGAAAAAAAAAATTAAATCAAGGATAGTCTATTCACAACCCTCAAAACTTCTAGAATTTTCTTTTTTCCAAAGACACAACATAATGCAATGAGGCATTGCCTTCCAAAAGGTTATGTTTCTATGCCAATCGAAAGAACCCTACTAAGTTGCAAACATATCAATAACTCTCTCGGCTAACCATTGGAGTCCAAATAAATAGAATGTCATTGACCACTACTCAAAAGTGATATGGCAATGAAGAAGAAAGTCCATGAACTCCCCATATATTGTGCACATGCAACACCAATCCAAAAGAATAACACCTCTCTTCTAAAAACTGTCAGTAGATAACATCTTCCCTAAAGCAATAGTACAAGAAAAGAAGGCAACCCTAGATGGAACCTTTGAGCGCTACACCAATTTCCAAGGAAAAAATATGCCATTAGGCAAGGATAATAAGGAATGATTAGGGGTGTGCTGACATCCACCAATCCGCAAAAACCAACCCAATCCAACCCAACCTACTAGATTGGGTCAGTTTTTAGGAGTTGATGCGTTGGGTTGGGTTGTGAATTTTTTTTTAACAATAAGTTGGGTTTGGTGCAAATTAGTAGATTCAAAAGGTTGCCTAACCCACTTATATTTAATATATATTTAAAATATATATTATATGGTTTTGTTATTTACTCTTTAGATTTGGTGAACTGCCAACAATTTTATAAAGATTATAAATCTGCTTTTATTTTTGTTGATTGGGTGCATAAATCATATTTGAAAGAAAGGGTTTCTTCTTTAACCTTTCTCTTACTTTGCTCATCCCAATCTCCCTCCCATGTTAACATAAATATTATGAAGAAATAAATCAAGCATATTAATTAAATTTATGGTTAATAAAGAAAGGATGCTGTAGGGGCTCATTTCGTCGTTGATCCCCCGACAATAAATTTGTTTAGAGAGTGGGTCGTAGGGTTTGGCGCCAACAGGCTTGCCACCGGCTCGCCGGAAGTGTTCTTCCTTCTTGAGGGCTTTTCCTTGTTCTTTTTAGCTTGGAGGTTGCTCCTCGGATGGCCGAGGAGCCCCCTACTCTGAAGGGCTCCTTGCGTTTATATACCCTCTTTGGCCAATCCTAGCCTTCCAACTGTCAGTCATCTAGACCACTGCTTAAGGACTTGTCCCATCAGCCACGTTTCCCACCGTACTGTGGATCGCGGCACCCAAGATTCCGCCATCCAGGAGTCCTCTCAACACTGAGATTGCCAGGGGAGTTAGGTAGATGCATTGAGTGTGGATGTGACCGCCTGTACTGGGGTCAGGATAGGTACGCCGAGGACAGGGTTGTCCTCGGCGCGGCCCAGAGGGCCGAAAAGTCCCTAGACAGCCATTGATCCTCGGCATGGGCCTTGGGCCAGTCTAGAGGTGGGCCGAGAATTCCAGGCCCTCGGGCCCCACAATAGCCCCTCAAAATCCTGCTGCACGTTCCCTTGAACGGGGAGGAGGGTTTTGATACCCACGGCCCTCATTCCCCCCCCAAGGCCTTCCGCTGGTTGGTTTTTCCCCGAACAGTCAGCTCAGCGCTTCAATCCTCCGACAAGTAATTAGCCTCTTATAGAGGATTCTGTTGCTGCTTTAAAGATAGTGGCAAGCTCCCCGTAGGCTTGGGTCCGAGGACCATGCAAGACCTAGGCACAGGTGCTGCCTTCATAAGTAGTGGCTAGCTCTCCGTAGGCTTGGGTCCGAGGACCATGCAAGACCTAGGCACAGGTGCTGCCTTCATAAGTAGTGGCTAGCCCTCCGTAGGCTTGGGTCCGAGGACCATGCAAGACCTAGGCACAGGTGCTGCCTTCATAAGTAGTGGCTAGCTCTCCGTAGGCTTGGGTCCGTGGACCATGCAAGACCTAGGCACAGGTGCTGCCTTCATAAGTAGTGGCTAGCTCTCCGTAGGCTTGGGTCCGAGGACCATGCAAGACCTAGGCACAGGTGCTGCCTTCATAAGTAGTGGCTAGCTCTCCGTAGGCTTGGGTCCGAGGACCATGCAAGACCTAGGCACAGGTGCTGCCTTCATAAGTAGTGGCTAGTTTCCCCATAGGCCTGAGTCCGAGGACCATGCAGAGCCTTGGTTCTGTCTAACCCTTGGTCTTCTGAAGTAATTAGTTTCCCCATAGGCCTGAGTCCGAGGACCATGCAGAGCCTTGGTTCTGTCTAACACTTGGTCTTCTGAAGTAGTTAGTTTCCCCATAGGCCTGAGTCCGAGGACCATGCAGAGCCTTGGTTCTGTCTAACACTTGGTCTTCTGAAGTAGTTAGTTTCCCCATAGGCCTGAGTCCGAGGACCATGCAGAGCCTTGGTTCTGTCTAACACTTGGTCTTCTGAAGTAGTTAGTTTCCCCATAGGCCTGAGTCCGAGGACCATGCAGAGCCTTGGTTCTGTCTAACACTTGGTCTTCTGAAGTAATTAGTTTCCCCATAGGCCTGAGTCCGAGGACCATGCAGAGCCTTGGTTCTGTCTAACACTTGGTCTTCTGAAGTAGTTAGTTTCCCCATAGGCCTGAGTCCGAGGACCATGCAGAGCCTTGGTTCTGTCTAACACTTGGTCTTCTGAAGTAGTTAGTTTCCCCATAGGCCTGAGTCCGAGAACCATGCAGAGCCTTGGTTCTGTCTAACACTTGGTCTTCTGAAGTAGTTAGTTTCCCCATAGGCCTGAGTCCGAGGACCATGCAGAGCCTTGGTTCTGTCTAACACTTGGTCTTCTGAAGTAATTAGTTTCCCCATCTTCTATCGGGGAAGCGTTTCTTGGCCGTTCGTGTTCTGCGCCTGACGCTTCGGTGCGCGAGACGCGCCTTCATTAATGGTCTCGTAAATCAACAGAAGTACAACGGTCTGCAGCCCCCTTGGAATTTGGTGGCTTCATTATTGCCCGCCGCCTCGGTAACTCACTCTTCGAATTCTGCGCGAATTGATTGTCACCAACTCTCCCCCTCTATATAAGGCTTTCTGGGGGGATGGTTTCTTCATACCCCATGAGCTTCCCAACTCGAACAGAAAGAAAGCCATCTTTCCACTCCCCATGCCCCTTTAATAACCCCGTCGGAATTGTGACCGGAGTTAGGAGATATGGAGTTAAGGGCTGCTGTGGCCGCAGCCCCCACTGGGTTTCTGGTGCGGCAGAGCCTCGGCGTAACACCGGCAGTGTTGCACGCGGTGGCCAGGTGGGACATTGTTGGAGTACCTAACATCTTTCCCCGGAGCGCACCTTCGGTGGAGAAGATACGCGAACTTACGTCATGTCTGGCGCCCGAGTGTTGCCGTCTCCAACGGCCGGCGCTCGGGAGGATTGGAGAGCATCAAGGGAACATCACGGGGGAGGACGTTCCGGTGCCCCTGCATCTGCTCCTCACTTTGTTCAAGCTTCCGCTTTGAAGCAAGCCAGCCTCAGCCCCCCCTTCCCCGCTTTTATTGTCAAGCTCTCCCGTTCTACTGATGCCAATAAAAGCACGGGTCGACACTTCCCTCTCCCCTAGCTAGTTGTAGGATCGGACCGCCTGAGCCTCCGATTGTAGGATTAGCTTGTAATAAAGCTTGTAAAACAAGCCTGCCTGAGCCTCTGATTGTATTTGTAACTCTTTTCTTTTTTATGAAATAACATCACTCTTTTCTCATTTCTTTTTCTGCTGTTGAATCTTCCATTTTGCTGCAACTGTACTTGTTCATTTCTGTTTTGCAAAGTGATTTGTTTAGAACGATCGCCGGTTGCGCCGGTCGGCGCACTAACCGTTCCCACAGACGGCGCCAATTGTAGGGGCTCATTTCGTCGTTGATCCCCCGACAATAAATTTGTTTAGAGAGTGGGTCGTAGGGTTTGGCGCCAACAGGCTTGCCACCGGCTCGCCGGAAGTGTTCTTCCTTCTTGAGGGCTTTTCCTTGTTCTTTTTAGCTTGGAGGTTGCTCCTCGGATGGCCGAGGAGCCCCCTACTCTGAAGGGCTCCTTGCGTTTATATACCCTCTTTGGCCAATCCTAGCCTTCCAACTGTCAGTCATCTAGACCACTGCTTAAGGACTTGTCCCATCAGCCACGTTTCCCACCGTACTGTGGATCGCGGCACCCAAGATTCCGCCATCCAGGAGTCCTCTCAACACTGAGATTGCCAGGGGAGTTAGGTAGATGCATTGAGTGTGGATGTGACCGCCTGTACTGGGGTCAGGATAGGTACGCCGAGGACAGGGTTGTCCTCGGCGCGGCCCAGAGGGCCGAAAAGTCCCTAGACAGCCATTGATCCTCGGCATGGGCCTTGGGCCAGTCTAGAGGTGGGCCGAGAATTCCAGGCCCTCGGGCCCCACAGATGCTTAAAGTGATTATGTTAATTTATGGTTAGTAAATATATATTTTGTTAATAGCCTAGTAACTTTTTTATTTTTTAGAAAATAATGTTGGTAAAATTTTATTGAATTATTTGATTATTACCTTTAAAAAAAAAAAAAAACCAATGGTTGAATTCAAATTTTTTTTTATCATTGGAGCCCAGCCCACTAAACCCAAAAAAATAGGCATTGCTCATAGATAGGGCTATGGGCTAAAGTCTTCCCATGAGCCTAGTAAATACATATATCTCTCAGCTATGTGGTTGCCTTAGATGATTATTATTATTTTTTATAATAATAATAAGTATGGTTCAACCGATATATATGTTCTAAAGAATTGATTTTCAACTGATATATTAACATAATAATGCCCATGATCAATAGCATGTAAGACATCATCTATGTCAGCTTCAACTAAATAAATAAAATCTTAATATCGTTTTTTTTTTTTTTTTTTTTTTAAGAGGGTTTCAATATGTGGCGTCTACTTATGATAATAACTTTTTATTATTAAACCAAGACTTCAATCGGTTTTTTTATGTAGATAAAAATTGAACCATAAATCTCTTATTCAATCATTAAAAACTTTACTAGTTAAATTAACTAGAACCTACTGATATTGTAGTTAATCAGCCACTGGAACCTACTAATATTGTAGTTAATCAGCCACAGAGATATATAACGGGGTTTGAACCAAGAAGCCAAAAATTTTCTTGTACGTAGCGCACTACCACTGCCAGGGCAGAGAGCCATGGGACAATTTCCAAAAAATGTGGAAACGACATTGCACCGGCCGTTATGCACAGCTCATCATTCTCTCTCTCTCTCTCTCTCTCTAACTGACTCACTCGCAAAGCAAAACCCACATTCTGTCTCACTCATTCACTCAGGCTCGAAGCTCGATCATATTTCATTTCCTCACATTCTCTCTCTCTCTCAACTTTCCTTCATATTTTCTCCAAATAGTCAGTACTAATGGTCTGGTTATCGGCAGCTGCAACGTCGTCCTCCTTAATCTGCTTGCTATTTTTTGTGTTCATTAATGGCGCTTTCTGTGCTCCGTCTCTGCCTCCTCCAACTTGCTCGACTAGGCCTCCGCCTCTGTTTACTCCGACGACTAGGCCTCAGTCTTCTCCGACTTGCTTGACTAGGCCTCTCCCTCCGTCTACTCAAACTTGCCCCGCTAGGCCTTCTCCACCTCCTCCGACTATGCCTGCTGAGTTTGATGACAGGTTTGTTCTCTAAAAAAAACAAAAAAAACTCATATATATATCAAATGTTCATTTGTAGTAGTAGTAGATATGGGGTACTAATCTATGTTTCACTTTGCATTGCAAGTATAATTTGACCAAGATGATTGGTGAAGGAAGCTTCGGAACGGCCTGGCTTGCCTCCAAGTTCAATTCCAATGAATTGGAGTTCATTGTGAAGATCATAAGTGTATTATTATTATACTATACTATTGTATGTGTGCACTGTGCGTGTAGGCAGATATATTAATTCTGTTGCTGCATGTGTGTCTCAATTAATGTGTGCTCTGTTTTATAAAAATAAAAATAAAAATTTAATGTGTGCTCTTTGAACAATTCATGAGGTCATGATATTGGGTTTGGATATTTACAGAGAATAAAAAAAACATAGTAATTTTTTATGAACATTGAACAATGTCTATTTTACACACTCATGACTCATAGCCTTTTGTCTACTTGTTCTTTCTTGTTGCTAAGAAGCACGGAAATTTCATTTAGGTTACCATTCTCGTGTTGTATCCATGTTATGTCAGTGTTGGCCGTTTTATGTTATAATTTACATAAATTGCTCATGTCACCATGTTGTACTTGAGTCTGTTCCTGCACCCGTGTCTGTGTCCATGCTTCTTAGCTACTCTTCCTTTGTTTTTTTTTTTTTGTTTTTTTTTGTTCTGCTTCCCTGTTTTGGTACTGGGTTGAAGAGAAAATGTGAAATGCTCATTAGTCATTAGGAAAATTCTTTCTTCTCTTTGGTTATGAATCTCTAGAATGCTGCTTTCCCATTTGCTTTCTGCCTTGTTGTGTTTGAGTTGTTGTGGATGCTTTATGTACACGCAGACATTCAGAGGCTCAGATGCACATGTAAGTGCCTTAAGGGAGGCACATTTTGGAGAGAATCTTACGGAGGCCAAAATAGGTTTTTGTGGAACTGGTTAAAAACCACCCAGGAGGGTGAGAATGCCATTAAAGGCATTATGTTTCAGCTGGTAAGCTTAAGTGAAGCTTTAAGTTAATTTATATTGTAAGCACGAGTTTTAGAAAATGACAATAATAATTTTGTGTAATATTCTCTTCATTCAGATCTCGGCAATTGCTGTTCTCCATGATTATGATATTGTTCATAGGGATTTAAAGCCCGGTAAGTCTTCTCTCTCATTTTTAAGTGCTAGCATCTAGTTGTTTTAATTTCAAAATCTTCTTATATCTATGATGTGCTTATCTACTATGGCTTTGTCTTGCTAATGTTTAGTCCAATAAATATAAGTATATGTCAAAATGTTAAACTAGGAAAGTTATTCATTTAGTCTGGAGATACCAAAGTTTTTCATATGTTATGATTCTAAAACCTTATGACATCCTCAAATCAAGGCTTTGGTTTACTTTTTGACTGTTACTTATGACATTTTCTCCGGTTTCTTTACTTTAGGAATCAAAACAATATGAGTATAATTAATAGCAGGCACCATATGACCAGTATGTAAAAAATTATCGGGTCCAGGAGCCTTTGTTGGTCCCATCTAGAACAACGCTGCTCTAACTTCTTCACTGCTGTATGGCCTGGACAGCACCTCTAACATATCATCAGTCAGCCTCCGTTGAACTGCATTAAGGCATTCCTCCATTCTGTCACAAGTACCTGCTTTAAAAATATTCGTGAAATAATTAGAGGCTACATCCGCAATCTCATCCACCTCCTCCACCCAATCCCCATTAGCATTCTTGATTCCCTCAATAAAGTTCCTACACCTTCGTTGAGAAGCCTTGGAGTGAAAAAATTTAGTATTCTTGTCTCCATACTTTAACCATGACACCCGGGACCTTTGATGCCAAAAAATCTCTTGCTTAAGCAATAAGTCATCCAACTGTTTACTCAGTAAAAGGAATTCATTCCTGCTTTCCTCAGTCATCTCACCAGCATTCAAAAGTTCCAGCTTCTTTTGTAATCTTTTAATCTCCTCTGTGTCGGGTTTAGTTTTAGAAGAACCCCATGCATACAACTCAGCCCCACAAATTTGGATTTGGTCCCTCAAATCACTCAAACCCGAGCTACCCTGCTCCCCTTTTGTCCATGCCTCAAGCACAGCCTCCTCACAATCATCCCATAATAACTAGCACTCCTCAAACTTGAAACCACTAGCCCTCCTAACCCTGAGCCGCCTATCATTCATGGTTGTTAAAAGAATAGGAGTGTGATCAGAAGCACGGTTGAACAAATGGGACACCAAGTTGGCAGGAAACTTTTCAGTCCATCCTCTGTTAGCCGTAGCTCTATCCAACCTTTGTTTTGTATGAGTTAAACCAAGCCGCCTATTTGTCCAAGTGAATTTATGTCCAATAAAACCCAAATCTTTCAACTCACAATTTTCCAAGGCAACCCGAAAATCCTCCAACTGATTAAAGTAAGGTGCATGGGCACTCTGTTTCTCCGATGCATGAAGTATAGCATTGAAATCCCCAATGCAACACCAAGGACCCTCAACAAGAGTCCTTAAATGAGATAAAAGAGCCCACAAAGTTAAATTTTAAACCCACAAAGTTAAAGAGCCCACAAGAAAAAAATAAACATCGCATATCTAAATTTTAAACCCACAAAGTTCAAATTTTTCCGTACCAACTGCCAGCTTTGTAAAAACAGGCCTAGTAATTTCTTTCTTAGAATTTTGGGTTTAGTCCAAGGCTGTCATAGGCCTGAAATTTGAAATTTCTTTAACTCTATTTTTTTTTTTTTTTTGGGTCAGAAGGTTCTGGCCCAGTGAAGAGAAGGGTCCAGTGATGGTTCAGATATGTAGATATATCTTTTAATCTTTTTCCTAGTCATGATACGAACTGATGATGATAGTTTTTAATCTCAACTCAAACTCTCAGTCTCGGGTTCTTCATCGTATCTCTCCTTTTATCTCTCAAACTCTTCCAAAATCAGTAAACGCTCTAACCTTTTAAGCATTGGGTACTCTCAATTTTTCGAATTTCATTCTTCGCTCTATATCTGTATGTTGTGTTGTGTTGCTTCTGTTTTTCTTTCTGGATACTATGTTGTTTGTTCATTCTTGTGTTTGGCTGTATTTTCATATAACATAACATGCTTGCTGGAACACTACTTAACATAAAAGTTTAAGCCCATGAGGTCAAGTTTCTAGCATTTTTCTTTTTAATCATCAAAAGTTACGAATATAAAATATATATATATATATATATATATATATATATATATAGTCAGTTGAATACATGTGTGTAAACTTGCTTTTCTTCAACCGTTTTAATAACTGTCAATACATGTTTACAAACTTGCTAGGTTCAAAGTTTGATCACAATAAAAGTGGACGATGGAAGGGTTAAGGACCATGTTTTTAGGTGTTGTTGTTGGGCTCTTTCTGCTTGGAAACTCGTTTTCTTATGGAGAAAGGACAATATGTGCCACATATTATCAAAAGGGTGGTGCTCCTGCTGTTCTTGAAAATCCAGAGTGTTCTAGCTGGGTTCTTTCCAATAATTTCTACCGAAACCACACAGTCAACTGTCTGTTGGCTGGATTCACCAATTTCGAAGATGGCGAGAAGCATTTCAAAGAAAGATTTTTTTGTGATCTTGATTTGCAGATTCCATTTCTAGGTATTATCATGACTTTTAACTAATTGTGCTTGGTTCTCAGTACAATATTTGGATTGCTTCGAATTGATGAGTAGTTTATGGTTCTTGAAAAACAAAAAGAATTTGAATCGAATGGCTTGATTCACAATATTTTGACACTTTTAAAGCTTTGACTTGACACATTTATTAGCTCAAATTCCAAGTTGAGCATAACAGACACCAACTCAAATAATCAGAAAACGTTAAACATAGTTAATAGTTTTGATTTGACACTAATTTCTACTAATTTTTAACCCAAAATATTACTATAATCATCTGGACATCACTTCTACTTATCCAAGACCCAGTCTGATGGCTGAGTTCTTTCCTTGATCATCTATGCTCATTACTTTGAAATCTTATTAGAATGCTACATTTGTAAATTGAGTTCACGTTTGGCACCAATTTTTAATTTATGAATTTTTTCCAATTCCCACAAGGCAAAAATATTATTATATTTGATATGTTGCAGGTGAAAATGGATCTATTGAAGATGTTAAAGTTGGTATGGTCGCAGTATTTGACCATAATGGTGTGGAGGACTCTGCTAAGATGGCTACAAATCTTCTAAAAAATTACTTTTTAGTTCACACATACTTTCTTCGTGATGAGACGTATGCATTTAACAAATTGATGGGACCGTTATCTTACAAGGAGGACCATGATATGGTATTTCCAGAGCTAAACCAAGTTAATGAAGTAGACCAACTTATTAGAAGGTAATCGTTCTTCCCTAGGTTATTAATTTTAATGGAGAAGAGCTCAATGGAAAGATCTATATTGGACTTACTCATTTTGAAATTGCTGCTGTGCCTTTATCTTATGCATCTTATATATATTAATTTGTCTCAGGTTATGAAATTTAATTATATTCTTGTGAAATAATCGCAATATATGACCCTGTTTTATTTGTTACATATTCATGTATGGATGTGTTTGCTTATGTTATTAAATTTAGAATCTGTATAATGACCAGGATATTCTTTGTGATATCTTTGAGTGCAATATATGCTCCAGTTTCGGCCCCCCCCCCCCCCCCCCCCAATATGGCAATACGTGCTCCTGTTATGCCAATGAGTTCTAGCTCAAATGGCATTTTCTCTTCTTGTAAGTTCAAGGTGGAGGGTGAGATCATAGGTTCAACACCCATTGGGTGCATGTGTGTTTGTTTATGCACATGCACTCCATATCTACAATTTCTGTATTTGTGTTGTTTTAGGTTGTGGTCTGTGCTCCTGTTATATCTGGTATATATGTGTCTTTGCATGTATCTTTTTCTTGCTGTTCATGATATGAAATTAAGGATCTATATATTGTAGGGGATGATATTTGCTCTCTGCAATTTGCACCCCTATTTTATTAGCTTTTTGCATGCTTGTGTGCTTGAGTGAGGTCGCTGTGTCTTCTGCAATTTGTTTTGAGTTATTTACTTTTCTATTCTATGTTTTAAATAAAAAATGATATTTACTTATTTGGTATCTACTTTAACTCTGTATCTGCCAGCCATAGCATGATAATTTTGTAAAGTTTAAATCACTTAGCAGTCCCTCACTTAAATGAACCCAAAAGTCTGGGCCAATTTTCAGTGACAGTTCCCTGGCATAATCTCTCCTACTGGATTCGACAAGTTAACAATGGGGAAAAAAGATTAAAGCAAGGAGAACACACATAAAAGAATACATGTGGCCAACTCTTATTAGTTTGTTGAGGATCCATTCTTGAGCCCTAAGTTTTGGGACTAAGGCTTAGTTGTTGTTGTTGTAGGGACACATGCAACTGTCTAATAATTAAAGCATAAAGGTTTTGCAAATTCAATAACTAAGGTGCTACCACATAGGAGAAAACCTGAATCATTTAATGCCAATCACTAGTGCCTCATCCTAACATGCATGCTTAATATCCCAATGCATCAAGCAATATGTCATAGTATGCTCTGAGATTCTTTCTAAGGCCATGATGTACATTAGGAAAAAAAATTCTTCATGCTATCCCAAACTTAAGGAAGTTAGGCATTAACAAATCAGCTTGATTAAACTTGAGTAAATATCTAGCATGCGAAAGTTGTTTGCTTCCCAAAGAATTTTTATTTTTTTATTTTTTTATTTTAAAGAGGACAGAAAGGGAACAAGAAAAAGTTCAAGCTGATTTTTGGTTTTAAACTTTTGATTACCTTTTATCTGGGGGCATGTCAGATGGGTTATGATCCTTTTGCTGCACTTTGCATGAATTTCTTTGAACCCTAGTCTATTTTGAGAATACACATTAGAGAGGAACAAGTTTTAAGAATTTCATGGAGGATAATGTTGCAATTCATAGGGCTTTGGATTGCAGTTCTTTGTGGATGTTACCAAAAGGAGTTGATGGAACAATAAATGCAAAAATTTTGAAGGAAGCATTGTCGAGGACCATCTATGATATTGATTTAACTTTGTCTGAGGTAAGTTTTTCTAGCAACACTTTTTTTCCCTTCTTTTCCTTTTTTATTTTTTCATACTTTATGAGCTAGTCTTCTAATTTTATTTTGTGACTTTTTCTCAGGTTGCTTCTAAACAAAATCATGTTCCTGGATGCGTTGCCACTGTTGTTCTTATGATAGAAGGGAAAATTTTAGTTGCCAATGGTTGTAACTCAAAGGCCTTTTTGTGTAATTGGCACTATGTGGAGGATGAAGGTCAGATATGAATCTCTCTCTCTCTCTCTCTCTCTCTCTCTGAGGGTCATAAATGGTTAGAGTCCATTTTATGCTAAGATGTTAAATTCCTAGGGCATCCTAGTTTTTTCAACCGGAATGTTTGTGTTGAAAAGGAAGACAATGAAGAGCAAACAGTTATGTTTTGCGTAAAAGAAAAACAGATCAAAAGCAAACAACATCCTTACCTCACCTCGTGTTTTTTAAGTACAGTACAGATTAGTGCAGTTAATTGTATGAAGCCCACAAACAATGGCGTATGCTTAAATAGTGCACGAGTTCAGCACATAAGTTTGGAAGAGAATAAACACATGTTAATTGTGGATTAGATTAGTGCAGTTAGTCGTAACAGATTGAAAAGTAGTTAGCACTGTGTGATGGCTCTATTTGCTAGGTTAGTTTTATTTCTCTTTGAATTAAGCTTGGGATCTCAGTATAATAACAGAGCATAGGCCTAATGTAATTATTCTTTTTATTTTTTTATGATCAATAAAACTTTCATTCTATTTAGAGAGACTGTTTTGACATACTATGCGTACCAAGTTGATGTGTTGTTGCTCCTCATTTGAAAACACCAGATGTATGGATTGATCTGTCTGCTAAATTGGCAAGAAGGTATCATTCAAGAAGTCTCAGTGAAAGAACTGAAGATGGAACTGCTTGTGTACTCGTAGGAAGGTGAGTTTTGTACATGGTTACTGTGGGGCCCGAGGGCCTGGAATTTTCGGCCCACCTCTAGACTGGCCCAAGGCCCATGCCGAGGATCAATGGCTGTCCCAGGCAGCTGTCTAGGGACTTTTTGGCCCTCTGGGACGCGCCGGGGACAACCCTGTCCTCGGCATACCTATCCTGATCCCAGTACAGGCAGTCACATCCACACTTAATGCGTCTACCTAACTCCCCTGGCAATCTCAGTGTTGAGAGGACTCCTGAACGGCGGAACCTTGGGTGTCGCGATCCACAGTACGGCGGGAAACGTGGCTGATGGGACAAGTCCCTAAGCAGTGGTCTGGATGACTGACAGTTGGAAGGCTAGGATTGACCGAAGAGGGTATATAAATGCAAGGAGCCCTTCAGAGTAGGGGGCTCCTCGGCCATCCGAGGAGCAACCCCCAAGACAATAAGAACAAAGAAGAAGCCCCCAAGAAGGAGGAACGCTTCAGGCGAGCCGGTGGCAAGCCTGTTGGCGCCGAACCCTACGACCCACTCTCTAAACAAATTTATTGCTGGGGGATCTACGACAAAACGAGCCCCTACAATTGGCGCCGTCTGTGGGAAGGGTTAGTGCGCCGACTGGTGCAACCGGCGATCGTTCTAAACAAATCACTTTGCAAAACAGAAATGAACAAGTACAGTTGCAGCAAAATGGAAGATTCAACAGCAGAAAAAGAAATGAGAAAAGAGTGATGTTATTTCATAAAAAAGAAAAGAGTTACAAATACAATCAGAGGCTCAGGCAGGCTTGTTTTACAAGCTTTATTACAAGCTAATCCTACAATCGGAGGCTCAGGCGGTCCGATCCTACAACTAGCTAGGGGAGAAGGAAGTGTCAACCCGTGCTTTTATTGGCATCAGCAGAACGGGAGAGCTTGACAATAAAAGCGGGGAAGGGGGGCTGAGGCTGGCTTGCTTCAAAGCGGAAGCCTGAACAAAGTGAGGAGCAGATGCAGGGGCACCGGAACGCCCTCCCCCGTGATGTTCCCTTGATGCTCTCCAATCCTCCCGAGCGCCGGCCGTTGGAGACGGCAACACTCGGGCGCCAGACACGACGTAAGTTCGCGTATCTTCTCCACCGAAGGTGCGCTCCGGGGAAAGATGTTAGGTACTCCAACAATGTCCCACCTGGCCACCGCGTGCAACACTGCCGGTGTTACGCCGAGGCTCAGCCGCACCAGAAACCCAGTGGGGGCTGCGGCCACGGCAGCCCTTAACTCCATATCTCCTAACTCCGGTCACAATCCCGACGGGGTTATTAAAGGGGCATGGGGAGTGGAAAGATGGTTTTCTTTCTGTTTGAGTTGGGAAGCTCATGGGGTATGAAGAAACCATCCCCCCAGAAAGCCTTATATAGAGGGGGAGAGTTGGTGACAATCAATTCGCGCAGAATTCGAAGAGTGAGTTACCGAGGCGGCGGGCAATAATGAAGCCACCAAATTCCAAGGGGGCTGCAGACCGTTGTACTTCCGTCGATTTACGAGACCATTAATGAAGGCGCGTCTCGCGCACCGAAGCGTCAGGCGCAGAACACGAACGGCCAAGAAACGCTTCCCCGATACAGAAGACCAAGTGTTAGACAGAACCAAGGCTCTGCATGGTCCTCGGACTCAGGCCTATGGGGAAACTAATTACTTCAGAAGACCAAGTGTTAGACAGAACCAAGGCTCTGCATGGTCCTCGGACTCAGGCCTATGGGGAAACTAATTACTTCAGAAGACCAAGTGTTAGACAGAACCAAGGCTCTGCATGGTCCTCGGACTCAGGCCTATGGGGAAACTAATTACTTCAGAAGACCAAGTGTTAGACAGAACCAAGGCTCTGCATGGTCCTCGGACTCAGGCCTATGGGGAAACTAATTACTTCAGAAGACCAAGTGTTAGACAGAACCAAGGCTCTGCATGGTCCTCGGACTCAGGCCTATGGGGAAACTAGCCACTACTTATGAAGGCAGCACCTGTGCCTAGGTCTTGCATGGTCCTCGGACCCAAGCCTACGGAGAGCTAGCCACTACTTATGAAGGCAGCACCTGTGCCTAGGTCTTGCATGGTCCTCGGACCCAAGCCTACGGAGAGCTAGCCACTACTTATGAAGGCAGCACCTGTGCCTAGGTCTTGCATGGTCCCCGGACCCAAGCCTACGGAGAGCTAGCCACTACTTCTGAAGGCAGCACCTGTGCCTAGGTCTTGCATGGTCCTCGGACCCAAGCCTACGGAGAGCTAGCCACTACTTATGAAGGCAGCACCTGTGCCTAGGTCTTGCATGGTCCTCGGACCCAAGCCTACGGAGAGCTAGCCACTACTTATGAAGGCAGCACCTGTGCCTAGGTCTTGCATGGTCCTCGGACCCAAGCCTACGGAGAGCTAGCCACTACTTATGAAGGCAGCACCTGTGCCTAGGTCTTGCATGGTCCTCGGACCCAAGCCTACGGAGAGCTAGCCACTACTTATGAAGGCAGCACCTGTGCCTAGGTCTTGCATGGTCCCCGGACCCAAGCCTACGGAGAGCTAGCCACTACTTCTGAAGGCAGCACCTGTGCCTAGGTCTTGCATGGTCCTCGGACCCAAGCCTACGGAGAGCTAGCCACTACTTATGAAGGCAGCACCTGTGCCTAGGTCTTGCATGGTCCTCGGACCCAAGCCTACGGAGAGCTAGCCACTACTTATGAAGGCAGCACCTGTGCCTAGGTCTTGCATGGTCCTCGGACCCAAGCCTACGGAGAGCTAGCCACTACTTCTGAAGGCAGCACCTGTGCCTAGGTCTTGCATGGTCCTCGGACCCAAGCCTACGGAGAGCTAGCCACTACTTATGAAGGCAGCACCTGTGCCTAGGTCTTGCATGGTCCTCGGACCCAAGCCTACGGAGAGCTAGCCACTACTTATGAAGGCAGCACCTGTGCCTAGGTCTTGCATGGTCCTCGGACCCAAGCCTACGGAGAGCTAGCCACTACTTCTGAAGGCAGCACCTGTGCCTAGGTCTTGCATGGTCCTCGGACCCAAGCCTACGGAGAGCTAGCCACTACTTCTGAAGGCAGCACCTGTGCCTAGGTCTTGCATGGTCCTCGGACCCAAGCCTACGGAGAGCTAGCCACTACTTATGAAGGCAGCACCTGTGCCTAGGTCTTGCATGGTCCTCGGACCCAAGCCTACGGAGAGCTAGCCACTACTTATGAAGGCAGCACCTGTGCCTAGGTCTTGCATGGTCCTCGGACCCAAGCCTACGGAGAGCTAGCCACTACTTATGAAGGCAGCACCTGTGCCTAGGTCTTGCATGGTCCTCGGACCCAAGCCTACGGAGAGCTAGCCACTACTTATGAAGGCAGCACCTGTGCCTAGGTCTTGCATGGTCCTCGGACCCAAGCCTACGGAGAGCTAGCCACTACTTCTGAAGGCAGCACCTGTGCCTAGGTCTTGCATGGTCCTCGGACCCAAGCCTACGGAGAGCTAGCCACTACTTATGAAGGCAGCACCTGTGCCTAGGTCTTGCATGGTCCTCGGACCCAAGCCTACGGAGAGCTGGCCACTTATCTTGAAGGCAGCAACTGCACCTAGGCCCTGCATGGTCCTCAGACCCAAGCCTACGGGGAGCTAGCCACTATCCTTAAAGCAGCAACAGAATCTTCTATAAGAGGCTAATTACTTGCCGGAGGATTGAAGCGCTGAGCTAACTATTTGGGAAAAACCAACCAGCGGAGGGCCGTGGGTATCAAAACCCTCCTCCCCGTTCAAGGGAACGTGCAGCAGGATTTTGAGGGGCTATTGTGGGGCCCGAGGGCCTGGAATTTTCGGCCCACCTCTAGACTGGCCCAAGGCCCATGCCGAGGATCAATGGCTGTCCCAGGCAGCTGTCTAGGGACTTTTTGGCCCTCTGGGACGCGCCGGGGACAACCCTGTCCTCGGCATACCTATCCTGATCCCAGTACAGGCAGTCACATCCACACTTAATGCGTCTACCTAACTCCCCTGGCAATCTCAGTGTTGAGAGGACTCCTGAACGGCGGAACCTTGGGTGTCGCGATCCACAGTACGGCGGGAAACGTGGCTGATGGGACAAGTCCCTAAGCAGTGGTCTGGATGACTGACAGTTGGAAGGCTAGGATTGGCCAAAGAGGGTATATAAATGCAAGGAGCCCTTCAGAGTAAGGGGCTCCTCGGCCATCCGAGGAGCAACCCCCAAAACAATAAGAACAAAGAAAAAGCTCCCAAGAAGGAGAAACGCTTCAGGCGAGCCGGTGGCAAGCCTGTTGGCGCCGAACCCTACGACCCACTCTCTAAACAAATTTATTGCTGGGGGATCTACGACAAAACGAGCCCCTACAGTTACATATTTCAGTTTTTTTTTTTTTTGGGGTCTTATAAAAAGGAAAAAGAAATGAATGTTTATAGCTTTTGATTTTCTTATATGGATCCTAAATCTTATTTTCAAATAAATTATGAATTTTGGTCGATAAAATTATTTCTGGGGTTGATTTTTCTTTCTAATTCTATTACTTACTCTGGATCATTGGCAGGTATGGCAATTTGGCACCTAAGGTGACCGATTGGAAACCTTTAAGTGCTGTCAACAGTCATTTGGTGCTTGCATCTGATGAAATATTTGAAACCCTAAATGAACCTGATATCTGTGCTCTATTACATCAAAAACGTTATAAAAGCTATTGGACGTTGACCCCAATTCCATGTTATTTTATGACACCAAGTGATGCTGATTGCATAGTACAGACTGCATTTCTTAAAGCCAGCAAAGAAGGGGGTATTCCATATGATAATAGTAGGAGCGGTTATAACTTGTCAGTTGCTGTGGTTCGTCTGAGATCTGCTGGGGGCTTTATCATACATTAAATTATGGATTCCTTTACATGTTATTTTGCTTAACTTAGAGCTTGTTTAGCTTAGCTTATTATTTGGGTTGTATAGCCTATTTTGTTTAGTGGATCATTTTAATAAATTTTTTCCTCTTATTTTAGAGCGTGCTTCAGGAATGTTTCCAATAGATTTTTTTTTATTTTTTTTATAACACATCCGAAAGTGTAAAACGAGGAGAATGAAAGGCAACACTCCAATCTAACAAGGCATGAAGAAAAAAAAGTTTAAAATCAAGGATAGTCTGTTCACAACCCTCAAAATTTCTAGAATTTTCTTTTTTCCAGAGACACTACATAATGCAATGAGGCATTGCCTTCCAAAAGGTTATGTTTCTATGCCAATCGAAAGAACCCTACCAAGTTGCAAACATATCAATAACTCTCTCTGCTAACCATTGGAGGCCAAATAAATAGAATGTAATTGATCACTACTCAAAAGTTATATGGCAATGAAGAAGAAAATCCACGAACTCCCCATATTTTGTGCACATGCAACACCAATCCAAAAGAATAATACCTCTCTTTTGAAAAGTGTCAGTAGATAACATCTTCCCTAAAGTATAAGAAAAGAAGGCAACCCTAGAGGGAACCTTCGAACGCTACATCAATTTCCAAGGAAAAGATATGCCATTAGGCGAGGATCTATAAGGAATGATTAGGAGTTTGCAATCAACCCACTAATCCACAAAAACCAACCCAATCCAACCCAACTTACTAGGTTGGGTTAGTATTTAGGAGTTGATGCGTTGGATTGGGTTGCGAAATTTTTTTAAACAATGGATTGGGTTTGGTGCAAGTTAGTAGATTCAAAAGGTTGCCAAACCCACTTATATTTAATACTAGTCGCAGACTCATGTGATATATGAGAGTAAATAAATATTATGTAATGGAGCATGTAATATATAAAAAGTAACAATTAGTTTAAGTATTTCTTCTCACTTATATTCCAATGTGTTATATTTGCCTAATATACAACTAAACTTTATAAGTTTCAATATTTTAGAGGTAAGTAGTAACTATAATTTTTTTTTTTTTTTATAACGTGAAGGGAAAAAAATCCTAAATTTTGGGAGTTTTCTTTTTGAATTCAAAATGAAATTTTGTTATTTGACATTTATAACCCTATTTTTAAATGAAGTTACCTTTCATTAATGAGAGTATTTTTGAACTATAAAAAAGTCCAGTTAAAAGTGGGAAATCCTCTTATATATAGTAAGGATATATTTAAAATATATATACTATATGTATTTAATATATATTTAAAATATATATTATATGATTTTGTTATTTACTCTTTTGATTTGGTGAACTGCCAACAGTTTTATAAGATTATAAATCTACTTTTATTTGTGTTGATTTGGTGCATGAATCATATTTGAAAGAAAGGATTCCTCCTTTAACCTTTCTCTTACTTTGCTCATCCCAATCTCCCTCCCATGTTAAAATAAATATTATGAAGAAATAAATCAAGCATATTAATTAAATTTATGGTTAATAAAGAAAGGATGCTTAAAGTGATTATGTTAATTTATGGTTAGTAAATATATATTTTGTTAATAGCCTAGTAACTTTATTTATTTTTTAGAAAATAACGTTGGTAATTTTTTTTGAATTATTTGATTATTACCTTTATATAAAAAAAATAAAAAACCAATGGTTGAATTCAAATTTTTTTGATCATTGGAGCCCAGCCCACTAAACCAAAAATAGGCATTGCTCATAGATAGGGCTATGGGCTAAGGTCTTCCCATGAGCCTAGTAAATACATATATCTCTCTGCTATGTGGTTGCCTTAGATGATTATTATTATTTTTTATAATAATGATAATAATAATAATAATAATAATATGGTTCAACTGATATATTAACATAATAATGCCCATGATCAACAGCATGTAAGACATCATCTAGTCAGCTTCAACTAAATAAATAAAATCTTAATATCGTAGTTTTTTTTTTTTTTTTTTTAAGAGAGTTTCAAAATATGGCATCTTATTAGCTTTTTATTGTTAAATTAAGACATTAATCAGTTTTTTGTATAAATGAGAATTAAATCTCAAATCTCTTATTTAACTATCAAAAATTTTATTAGTTAAGCTAACTAGAACCCACTAATATTGTATTTAATCAGCCACAAAGATAATAACGTGAGTTGAACCAAGAAGCCAAAAATTTTCATGTACGCAACGTACCACTGCCAGGGCAGAGAGCCATCAGACAATTTCCAAAAAATGTGGAAACGACGTTGCACCGGCCGTTATTCACAGCTCATCATTCTCTCTCTCTCTCTCTCTATAACCGACTCACTCGCAAAGCAAAACCCACATTTTGTCTCACTCATTCACTCAGGCTCAAAGCTCGATCATATTTCATTTCCTCACACTCTCTCACATTCTCTCTCTCAACTTTCTTTCATATTTTCTCCAAATAGTTAGTACTAATGGTCTAGTTATCGGCAGCTGCAACGTCGTCCTCCTTAATCTGCTTGCTATTTTTTGTGTTCATTAATGGCGCTTTCTGTGCTCGGTCTCTGCCTCCTCCAACTTGCTCGACTAGGCCTCCGCCTCCATCTACTTCGACAACTAGGCCTCAGTCTTCTCCGACTTGCTTGACTAGGCCTCTCCCTCCGTCTACTCAAACTTGCCCTGCTAGGCCTTCTCCACCTCCTCCGACTATGCCTGCTGAGCTTGATGACAGGTTTGTTCTCTATAAAATAAATAAATAAATAAATAAATAAATAACAAGAACTCATATATATCAAATGTTCATTTGTAGTAGTAGATATGGGGTACTAATCTATGTTTCACTTTGCATTGTAGGTATAATTTGACCAAGATGATTGGTGAAGGAAGCTTTGGAACGGCCTGGCTTGCCTCCAAGTTCAATTCCAATGAATTGGAGTTCATTGTGAAGATCATAAGTGTATTATTATTATACTATACTATTGTATGTGTGCACTGTGCGTGTAGGCAGATATATTAATTCTGTTGCTGCATGTGTGTCTCAATTAATGTGTGCTCTGTTTTATAAAAATAAAAATAAAAATTTAATGTGTGCTCTTTGAACAATTCATGAGGTCATGATATTGGGTTTGGATATTTACAGAGAATAAAAAAAACATAGTAATTTTTTATGAACATTGAACAATGTCTATTTTACACACTCATGACTCATAGCCTTTTGTCTACTTGTTCTTTCTTGTTGCTAAGAAGCACGGAAATTTCATTTAGGTTACCATTCTCGTGTTGTATCCATGTTATGTCAGTGTTGGCCGTTTTATGTTATAAATTTACATAAATTGCTCATGTCACCGTGTCGTACTTGAGTCTGTTCCTGCACCCGTGTCTGTGTCCATGCTTCTTAGCTACTCTTCCTTTGTTTTTTTTTTTTGTTTTTTTTTGTTCTGCTTCCCTGTTTTGGTACTGGGTTGAAGAGAAAATGTGAAATGCTCATTAGTCATTAGGAAAATTCTCTCTTCTCTTTGGTTATGAATCTCTAGAATTATGCTTTCCCTTTCGCTTTCTGCCTTGTTGTGTTTGAGTTGTTGTGGATGCTTTATATACACGCAGACATTCAGAGGCTCAGATGCACATGTAAGTGCCTTAAGGGAGGCACATTTTGGAGAGAATCTTACGGAGGCCAAAATAGGCTTTGGTGGAACTGGTTAAAAACCACCCAGGAGGGTGAGAATGCCATTAAAGGCATTATGTTTCAGCTGGTAAGCTTAAGTGAAGCTTTAAGTTAATTTATATTGTAAGCACGAGTTTTAGAAGATGACAATAATAATTTTGTGTAATATTCTCTTCATTCAGATCTCAGCAATTGCTATTCTCCATGATCATGATATTGTTCATAGGGATTTAAAGCCCGGTAAGTCTTCTCTCTCAATTTTAAGTGCTAGCATCTAGTTGTTTTAAATTTCAAAATCTTCTTATATCTATGATGTGCTTATCTACTATGGCTTTGTCTTGGCAGGGCTGGCCTTTCCACTAGGCTAATTAGGCCATTGCCTAAGGCCCCCAAGTGGAAGGGGGGGCCCAAAATTTTGAAAGAGAAGGGATAGTAGAAATTGAAATTGAAAGTTTTGAGTTCTTATTGGGTATGACTATTTAGTATGATATATTATTTGTTGTCAACTCTATTAGTAAAAATTTACAATCAATTAAAATGCCTTATTTCTTATTTTAAAGAATATAGAGAAATTGGATTTACATCTGTTATGAATTCATCTAAAAAAATTGCATCTAAAATGGAAATAGAACCTATATTTCATGAGAAACGTATAATTCATAGAAAGAAACAATTTGATGAACATGTTCATAATGAGACAACACGATCTGCTAAAGAATCTCTTAGAATTGATTATTTCTTATATATAGTAGATAAAGGAATTGGTTCAATTGAGAATAGATTTGAACAATTTCAAATATATGAAGATACTTTTGGTTTTCTATTTAACTTCACGAAACTAAAATCACTAGATGAAGATAGTTTACAAAAATACTATCTTAAACTTTAATCTTTTCTCAAACATAATATTTATTATGATATTGATGGTTTAGATTTATTTTCAAAGTTAAAAGTTTTAAAAGAAATTTTACAAATAAAATAATATACTCCAATTTACATACTAAATTATATAAAAAAGGTTAGATTCATTTCCAAATACATGCATTGCATATAGAATTTTACTAACAATACTTGTTACAGTTGCTTTTGCAGAAAGAAGTTTTTCAAAATTAAAATTAATAAAATTATATCTAAAATTGACAATGTTCGAAGAAAGATTAAGTGGATTAGCTATATTATCGATTGAAAATGAGATGTTAAAAGAACTTGAATACAAGAATTTAATTAGTCAATTTGCATCTCAAAAGGCATGAAAAATAAATTTTAAATAAAATATATTATAATAAAAAAATATTAATTTAATTAATACATAAATATAAAAAATGCACCATTTTAGTTCTCGCCTAAGTCCCCAAAATGTTTAGGGCATGTCTTGCTAATGTTTAGTCCAATAAATATAAGTATATGTCAAAATGTTAAACTAGGAAAGTTTTTCATTTAGTCTGGAGATTCCAAAGTTTTTCATATGTTATGATGCTAAAACCTTATGATATCCTCAAATCAAGGCTTTTGTTTACTTTGACTGTTACTTATATAAGTTAGCAGACTAAAAACTAGTATGTTATCAAATGTTACTTGTTTTGTGAGCAATTTGGGGTCTTGATTTAGTGGATTTGGGTGTTACATGCGATTATGGTCCCAAAACAATGAACTTTTTGTGAAAATGGTGAGCTTTTTTATTGTGGAAATTTTTTTTTTATATATATATTTCAGGAAATATTGTAATATGTATACCAACCCAAAAGCGTAGGTGTGCAGCTAGTATTGAGGAAATTAAGCAAATACATGATTTTAAGTTGTAAGTTCCAAAAATTTTATCTTCTATTTTTTTTTTATGTAACTATTTTGTGAAATATATCAACTCTGATTTTTTTGCATAACAGGAGAATAATTGACATGGGGAGTGCCACAAATGCCTACACAATACAGTTATATGCACCATGGTAATTGGTAAATGAATGGTTGTTGGTCTGTTGCTTAGTAATATGCTAGAATAGAACTAACCATGCTTTTGTTTTTAAATTTTTAGGGCTCCACAATGTAGGGATTACATGCCTCCAGAAACTGGATATGGTTGGATGGCCAAACCACAAGCAAGGTATGTCAAATATACTCTTAGAATTTTAAATCTTAGGTGTTTATCTATATTCTCTGATTTTATTTTCCCTTGTTTTCTCCAGTTATGATATGTGGTCGATCGGGATTATTTTCTTAGAGATGATTTTGGGAACCAATGAAATTTTCACTATCTCAAATATTGATAACTTGACAGCTGAGCTAGTAGATCTTGTGTTGCAATATGACGAGGGTGATTTGATTGACTCTGATATCTATAGGTTGGGATACAATTCTAATTTTGTTGACTTCAAATTATTCATACCTTGGCATATCGGAATTATTAGTATTTGATTTTATGGTTTTGTTCTTTGTTTTTCCTTATAGGAATTTAGCTTTTTTGGAGTTGTGCATAGGAGAATTTTCTGATCACTGTTCAGAGCGGGATTTTGCAGACAAGATCATTGCTAGGGATCCATTCCAACTGGGGTAAAATTATAAAATGCTAAATAATTTAATACATATATGTCCTATAAAAGCACATCATTTATATTACAACATGCTTTTAACATATATGTAGCTTTCTGGATGTTGAGGCATTACGTTTGGCACGGCTTCTTTTACATTGGGATCCGGTATTTCAATCTATAATGCACTCTCTCTCTTTTTTTCTTCGATTTTTCTCTTGTGCTTGCACATTATATAGTGAAACTCATTTTATTGTACCTTACAGGTGCGTAGGATCAGCGCCCTTGGTGCTTTGCAGCATTCATACTTCCAGCAGAATGAAGCAAGAGTTTGCAGAGGAGATTAGCTTGTCAGATGTGTTACAATAAATTTACTTTTGTGAGTTTGGTTGGTTGTGTGTAAGAGGTTGTTGTGTCTTTTGTTGTACAGTCTCTCACTCTCACGAATCTAAAAGAGTGGGCCAATTTTCATTGACAGAACTGGCACAAAAGAATCTTCAGTCTATTATGATTAGTCTATGTGGATTTATAGTCGATTTTAAAGTTTAAGGACTAAGACTTGGTCGTTATTGTCGTAGGGGGACAAACATGCATCACTTTGTCTAAGGTGCTACCACCAAGGAGAAAACCTAGAATCATTTAATGTCAATCACTAATGCCTCATCCGAACATGCATGGTTGTATATGTCAAGCAATATGTTATAGCAATGCTGAAACTATGCTCTGACATTTTTCCAAAGGCCTTGATCTATATTAGGAAAAGGAACATAGCGCTATGTCAAATTTAAACATATTGAATGAAAGGAACATGGTAGCAGGAGTGTAATTGAAAGCTCGAATTTGTGTAAATACACAAGAGCTTATTTAGACCCCCAAATAAAAAATTACGGCTAGATTACTTTTACTCTAACTTAGACAAGTGTGGAACAAGAATAAATGAGCGCAAACACCCGATAACACTATCCTAAACCATATTCATCCATTATTAACAATAAAAGGAAACTTTAAGAGCAGGGAAGAGAGATGTAAACATGTACAAGATAACATCAAGACGTGTTATTGAAGAGGAAACCGAAGAACTCGGCGAAAAACCTCTTCGCAACCTTCCAAGTCGAAATTGATCTACTAGAGAATAAAGTTGGAGTACATGAATAACAAACGTCCCTTCAAGCTTAATCTACCCTATATACTTGAGTCTTCCAAGTTCTTGCTACCAACTAACTTTTCGGAGTCTTGTCTTCTTTAGCTTTTCGGATCTCACAATTCAGCCCGATTGCATCTGCCAATGAATGACTCATTCCAATGCTTCTCAACAGCACCAAAATCTCACTTTACACTCAAAATGAGTGTATTAAGTGTTTGGACTATCAACCTCTCAAGGATATAAAGATGGAGAGATAGGAGTTGAGGAAAACCACAAGGAAATGTGTAGATGATTGTGGATATAACAATCTCTAACCCTCCAGTATATTTTCTAGGGTTTTCTCTTTGAAAAGTACTCCTTACAATTTGTGGGTAATGAGGATATATATAGTGGGTAAAGACTTGGTAAAGCAAAACACAACTTTTTTCCAAACAAAGAGTTTCGCGAATACTTAGCGGGTTGGCCTTACCCACAAGACACTCGCAAAAATTTCCAGCCTGGCATGACTATTCATCTTCTAGTCATGTGCTCTACACGTGGCTCTTTTGCGGGTAAGCTTTTCGCAAGACACTCGCAAAATCCACTTGTTCATTCTTTAAAGCTTGAGTCTTCACACTCTCTCACACTCATCTCTTACAATTAGAAACCCACATAAATACAGGAAAATATCATTGAAGAAATTTACAATCAAATTTGGCACGAAATTAAAGCCAACACAAAATAGTTGTAAATTACAACTTTATAGTAATTGTTTACGGTTAACTTTCTTAGTACAATTGTCTATAATATAGCCCAATTCCTTGATATTCTAAATCCCTAGCCCTAAAACAAGAAAATGACATTTATTCAAAATAAATATGCAAAATAGATTAAATAAGGTGCAAGGCAATTTTGTTATTCAAGATGCATAGATTAAAGAGAAGAAAAAGACAACATAAAAAAAACAAAAAAACAAAAAGAGAGAGAAGAAAAGTAGTCATTAATGAAAATATGATTGAGCCAACAAAATAAATTAGATTGTTATAAGCCAATTCAATTCTGATGCGAAATACTAAAAGAGCATTCTAACTAAGAAACTAAAAGAAAAACAAAATAGATAATAGTTCAAACTCTAATATTACGTTCTTTATAGCAAAGGATCATTTAGAAACTAGGCAAAACCCACATACGTGGTATAATTCAAGAAAGAGATTTGTGTTGGTAGTGTGGTTCAATGCTTCCATCTAGCATGTTGTAGATGCCCATATCCCTGCCTCCTCCACCAGGAATTGACCAATATGTATCAGGATAACTATCAGTAAAGTAAATGCAATTAGCTATACATCTTGAGAAATCAGATGCCTCAACAGATATGAAGAATTATGTCCCAAGAAGAGGGCTCTATTGCCCAAGCTCTTCAACTCCTTCCACTTGCCACCCCCTAAATCCACCTCAAAGACTTTGAACCCCGTAGTCTCGTAAGTCCAATTGTCAATTCTAGGTTTCTCTGAATTTGAGTCCTCTGGAAATAGATTATTGTAAGTCTAAGTCCATTTGCCAATCCCTTCCCTCACAGGCCATACACATACTCCTTGTTGTGAAACTAGCAACAAAAACCACATGCCTCAACCAATTCCTTAGGTAGCGTTGTCACATAATGATATGCTAAAGTAGGATTTGGCCTCCAATGTCGCAGGTGAAAACTCTTCCCCAAGAGCCTAACACAATAAAATTTGTTGTTATAGTAACAACATCAAATAAAAAAGCCCCAAAAATTGGTCTAATTTTGGTCCACGACTTATCTCCCGGTCGGCAAAAGGCCAAATAACGCCCACACCCATACATAGCCATGACAACATAGTCTGATGTCTGAGATGGGCTCGCAAATAACGCAAACTTGGGGAAAAAATTATCAAATGAGAAACCATTAGGTTCACAAAGGTATTCATGAAAAAGATTGCTCATATGCTGAAGCTCTTTTTGAGGCTGTGTAAAAGGATGCAAAAGATTAAGGCTGAGGTCTGTTCCTACAGTAATAAGCCATCATTGTAATGAAAAGCACTTCTTCCCATTAGCTTGGGTAGCAAGACTTGGTGAGTCATGCCTTTGGAAAGACTAAAGAAGCCGTGCAAGTCGCTGCCTTCCTTTTCTGCAAGCATAAGACATGGAAATTGTGATGTCATTTTGCAAATCGCCATGATTTACACGTCCACAAGCGTTGACAACAGAATAAACTCAATTGTATTTGCACTAGTCTTGTCCTATTTCTCCTATGCAGCTAACCCTTTCTCTAAAATACAATTCAATTGACAAGCCACTAACTTATAGTCCGTTTGGATTGAGGTGGGAGGGAGGAAAGTGGAGGGGAATAGAGTTGGCTGAAAATAGGCTAATTTTGGGCCAACTCCACTCTACTCTACTCTCCCTCCTCAAACTCAATCCAAACAGACATTAATATATATAATACATTAAGTCAAAACTCAATCCAAACGGACATTAATAAACTTGATATATTTGGAGTAGGAAACAGTAAACTTATCTTGGAAGAAATCTTAACCAAGTAGGAATTGGTTTCCTAAGCCATTAAAACAAAGCCACCAACTTTGTATCAGGATTTCAATTTAAAGGGGCAAGATTAAATAATAATAATGATAAAAATGAACCTAAAATCATTATTTGATATTAATAATAAAATTATAAGCAACAACAATTGTCATACAAAATCAATTAAATTGTAAACAATTGTAAAATAAATAAACATTTGTAAAACATTCCTTACAATCAATCATCAAAGTAAGAGATTACTCTATATACATAAAGTTTAGACATTTAATTTAATTTCTCAAAATAAATTGAGAAAATAAATTTCAAATTTTCTTTCTCTATTCTTCTAATTATTTAAAACTAATGTGTAACCTTGTGCATATACACGGGTACTATTAAAAACAAACACAATTACACGATTCAAATTATACTTTTTTTTTTTTAGAAGAGATTCAAATTATACATGGTATTAACTTACACATTTTTTAAACCATACATTTCTAAAATATGTAATGGTTTCTCATTATATATATATATATATATATATACACTAGCCCAGTCCCAGCAACTATCTGAGAGAATAGTCTTAGAAGCCTATTCCAACGATCTGTCCAGAGAACATCATAGCAACCTAGGTTCTTGTTCCAACTTCCAACTATTTGTTGAAGCACTATTTTAGAGAATTATGGTAATATCAGAAGCACCTTATTTTGATGGTTGTAAAACTAATCCATAGGATTTTGTCAACTGGATGAATGGGATGGAGCAATTCTTTGAGCAAGCAAATTTTGCAGATAACATAAATTAAGGTTAGGTATGCAAAGTTGAAGTTAAGAGGTGGAGCATAAATGTTTTGGGAGGATCTTGAGTATTTCAGCTATATAAAGTATGAACCTGCCATTAGTGCGTGGGAAGATATGAAAGAAAAGTTTTGTGATGAGTATTTGTCACCATACTTTCGAGTTAAGTATCTACCCTAATCTTAGTGTGATACTTTCAAGTTGAAGCAAATACGATGAATCCTCATCCCATTTCATATCCTCAGTACACTTTTGAACAATCTACCAAGGAATTAATGGAATTATCTCAAAAGCACATGAAAGATGTTCAAGACATGATTGCTTAAATGAAGCAAATGAAGACTCAAATCGATTCAATAGGGAAACCAAGGATAATTGATCACAATGAAATTATTGCTGCCCCCTTCGAAGACAACATTGATGATGATATCTTGGTCGTGGAGAATTTCAAGTAACTCCAAAGCCTAATGTTGACAAAGCCATTCATGCCTCGACAAGTGTTGCTTTAACATGCGTGCAAGGAAACAAACCTATTGAAGAGCAGCAAGGTGAAAAGATGGTTTCTAAAGAGAGTATTATGTTAGAGGGTGCACATGATGTGATATTGGAAGCTAATGAATTTGCTTTTGATCAGCCTTCCATGGTGCATGAAGACAAACAATTTGCTAAAGTGGAGAAAGTGGATAACATAGTGCTTCCAATGGCTCAAGATAAGATTATGTTTATTCCACACATTGATTTTATTATTCTAGAAGAGTTTGACATGGTGGAATTCAATGTTTTTCTTTTCTCTATGCTCCCTAAGGTGATTCCAGACTTGAAGCAAGTGTTACTTATCAGCATCCTAATCCTTCAACGATTTAGAACTTGAGGTCGAGTTTTCTCCAACCAAAGGAGAATGATGCGGGAGACACAAGAAGATTATTATTTATGTTTGCAAGTCAATTTTATTTTTATGTTTTAGGTCCTAGTAGTTTATTGGGCTATTAGTATTTTAATTTGGAAGCAAGGTTGTTTTTGTAATAAGGCAATTAGGGTTTCCTAGCCAATTAGAATTAGGGTTTAGCAATCCTTAATAAGAAACCTATTGTACTCCTTGAGAGATAGTTGATATTTTGATGAATAAAAAAAAATGGTCGTTTGGTCTCTCTAGTTTGGTGCTGACTCCAGGTCCACCCTAGGTGCTGACTCCTAGTGGTTTCCCTGCTTGGTGCCAACTCCAAGCCAGGCCTAGGTGCTGACTCTTAGGTTATATTCCTTTATTTTTCCGTTGTTTAGTTTTGTTCTGGTTGTCTTGCGTCAGGGGAACTCCCGATCGAAATAAATGAGAAAGTGCCAAAGAGAGTTTGACGTGGAGAAAAAGAAGGGGTGTGTGAACATGTGGTGGGAAGAATGGGGGCAGAGAGAGAGAGAGAGAGAGAGGGTATTGTATTAATAAAGGAATTCAGTCAAACCATTATGTCCAACTTGGGCACTGCGACAAATTCAAGCCACAAAAGAAATCCACCTCAACAAATCTCCATCTCTACTTGAATTTGATCATTCTACACAAACCAAACTCCATCATGGTCTCCACCCTAGTCCCTAAAGTCTATCACAAACAACAAACACCAATCAAGGCCAAAAGTCTATTCTCTAATCTTGTGATACCCCACATCATTATGCTTTAATTTGTCCTTGCAGAATATACTTGGATTCCTTGCCAAGTGAATTGCGCTTTGACAATTATAGTGTCCCACCACGCTTATCTTGCTTGTAAACCAAGTTCATTAACAAAGATAAACGCAAGATCCCCAACATAATCAACATCCACATAACCCAATATTCTGTACAAGCTCATATATGATTAAAAACGGTACCTGATGAAGCTGAAAATGGACCTCGTCAGTATGTTCCTCATCAATACCAGTGGATGATCTCCGTTACCTGTTGATAAGAAAAGAAAGCAATGGAGGTCTCCTCGGCGTGAGGCCAATTGACAATACTCCAATGCTAAAGTTAGCAAAATTCACCTATAAAGGAATTCTGATACAAAGCAATATCTAGAAATTCTAACATGCCTTTTACCTGAGTTCTTCTTTCCTTTTTATAGCTTGCCATGGATGGGCATAATTATGTTTGTTAATGCTGTTACCAGACGTTTTTCTCCTGAGAGTAATGCAGCATTGATTGACACTGATGATTTCCTTAATGGTGTAACTGATAGCCGTTGGACAATCATTATGCTGGTAACTGTTCTGGCGCAGTTATTGATTCATAGCTGTCCTGTGGGCATTTATCCATACTTTAATGAGTGGTGGTCTGCTTCATCCATGAAGGTGACGCGTGTTGACAGAATCTTGTTCCCAGCTTTTGTCACGAACATAACTAAGGTCGTCTTTCATCTAGACGACCTTTATGTAGATATTCGTCAATTGCCCCCTCATTCCATGGTTGTCAAGATTTTGGACGATCTTTGGAATGTGAATGGTCGTGACACTCCACTCTTTTGCAATTTCCGAAAGTTGGCATCTCGCTTTAAATGCGAAGCGACTGCTCTTCAAGGAACGTGCTGGTTTCCTGTTTGTGGTGCGTGCGAGGCTTCCTAGATTTTGGCACTCTTTAATTTTGGGTTTTCCTTTTTAGAGAAAACAGTTCCCCTTCCTCCGCCCTATTTGGTCTGGTTTTTGAAGCGCCAAGTGATCTTCATCTTCAAAAATTTCCTGGTAAGGTTTCTTTTCTTTGTACTTTCATGGTTGGTTTTGATTTTCTTAGTCAAGAGTGCCCTCGGTCTCTTTTTTCTTCGCTCGGTTAGGGGTTTTCTTAGAGTATTCCTTAGGTCGCCATCCCCAGGTCGATTTATTCGTGTCACGTTGTTCAGCTCTTAGGCCTATTTTGTTCACTCTTTACCCTTTAATCCACCAGTCTTTGGTTAGGTATCACTCTGAAATGGACCCGGTTGAGTATAGGACAGATGACGTTAGGTCTAGTGAGTTGAAGACTGGGTTGTCTTCCAATGCTGAGTCTCTGAATCAAGTGGTTGATACTGTAGTTTCCAAGTTGCCTTCATCCTCTTCCTCGCGTCCTTTACATGCCCTTTCCGAGTCTTGTTCCCTAAAAGAGAGGCATTTAAAGGGTTTTAGAAAAAGATTTCAATTTCTCACAAACACCTTCGTTAGGTTGCCTCGCCTGGGTGAGAAAGCCTGCAACTTCGCTCACGGGGAAGTCTGTTTCTCTGAGGCTCACTTTTTGTGCGGCCTTCGATTTCTCGTTCATCCATTCATCTTACATCTCCTGAACGAACTTCAGATTGCCCCTGGTCAGCTCATCCTTAATGAGTGGTGGTCTGCTTCGTCCATGAAGGTGACACGTGTTGACGGAATCTTGTTCCCAGCATTTGTCACGAACATAGCTAAGGTCGTCTTTCATCTAGACGACCTTTATGTAGATATTCCTCAATACCGAAGGCACCAGTATCTGTAAGATATCTTAAGATCCAATTTACTTCAGTCCAATGCTCTTTTTTTGTATCTGTCATATACTTACCACACTGACTACGGATGTGTTTAGATACTGCTTATTTTGTTGAAATTGAAAACTTATTGCTGAAAGTACTGTAGATAAAGATAAAAGTTAGTTAAAATAGTACAGTAGGTTCGTGAATTACTAAAAAGTACCATAAAACCCATAAATAATAGCAAAAATAAACTAAATAGTAAAATAATTTTAATTTTTAGGGTGTGTTTGGATACCGCTTATTTTGCTGAAAACTAAAAACACTATAGCAAAATAATTTTTAAATGTATGAATAGTTCTGTAGGACCCAATTAAAATTTTTTTTTAATAAAATATTTGTGGGTCCCGTGAACAGTATACAGGACCCATTAAAAAAGCAACAAAACACTCTTCTCTTCCAACACGAGACCAACAGTGCCCCATTCTCTAAAAAATTTAAAAAGAAAGTCAAAACACAGACGCTTAACGATATTACCAGTATCCAAACGGGTACTTAATCGTTCCACACGCACGCTTACTACAAAGACTTTATGAGGTCCAAGTCGTCGTGAATGATGCGTGGCCTATCCACGGGCACTCACGTCTCAATTTGCTTTCTTAGTTCATTAAAAATTGCACGCTTACTACAAAGACTTTTTTTTTTCGCTGAATTACTACAAAGACTTTACGAGGTCCAAGTCGTCATGAATGATATTCTAAGCAGGTACGTGGATTTTGGTGAGATTCAAAAGTTTTCTTCTGGGGCTACCAAAAATGAATCTCCCTCATTTGAAGAGAAAATAGAAGAGAAAAAGTCTAATTAATTTGCCCCCATTGTAACGTTATGGCCAAACTATTATTCACTTTGTTTTGTCATCTTCACACTTCCCACCCCCCCCCCCCCCCCTTCTTTTTCTTGTCTTGTATTAACGTACCGAGCTACCAACGCTGCAACGCATTTGGTGTTTTTTTTTTCAAGCTGTATGATGCCCATTGATATCTCAATTGTACTTTCTACTGGATTTTTTTTTTCAATTTAAATCTGGGATTTTTCTTCTTTTTTAATATATTATTTTAACCAATTTAAATAATCACTTTTATAATTTGTCAAATTATTTCAAATATATTTTCTCAAAAATATACTTCAATAAAAAAAAAAATTGTTTCTTATATATTATATAACATGGGTATAAGAGTAAATTCATACAAACTACACCTTCTATCCTCTAATTTTTCCTCTCAATTAAACAAAAAAGTTTTATATTTCTCAATTTTTTCACTCTTCCGGCTAAACACAAATGAGGAAAATTAAAATCTTTTTTATCATTTCACTTTTTCTCCCCTACTTATTATCTATTTTCCTACTTTTCCATTTTTCCAACCAAACAAAACCTAAGGTAAGTTTGGTTAGCTTTTTGTAACTATGTTTTTTTAAAAATTGTGATTTTAAAAAGTGTGGTATAAAGTATTTGTTTGTTTCTTTTTACTTTAAGTAGAGTGTTTAGTAAAAACTGTTTTTTTTTTTTTTTTTTTTTTTTTTTTTTTTTTTTTGTGGAAAAAGTAAAGTGTTTGGCTAACTCTAGAAATAATTGGGATTTAAGATATAAATTGCTAAAATGGTCGTTATTATATATAAGAAGATTATGGTTTCTTTCATACTTTTTTTTTTTTATCATGTATTTCATAAATATTATATTATATATATATATATATTTTTTTTTTTTCATAAAAAAAAAATATTTTTTTTATACCCTTACCCAACACCCACCCACGTATGACCCTTTTTTATATGAAAAGACTGAAAATATCCTCTTTCTACTTCTTTCTTTCTGCTTTACTCCACAACTTTATCTTCTTTCTTCTTCTACATTTCTCTTTTTTCCTCCATGCACACACATCTTCAAGGAACCCACTCCTCTCAAATTTCTCATCCAACCTCTTACTTGCCAATTGAAAAGTATTAAGGGTTAATTTTTCTCAATTTCACCCAAAAACAACTCCACTCTCTCTATAACCCCAAAACCAAATTGGAATTGAATTTAGATGGATACATGGAGCTACTCCTTGTCATCTCGACCCAACGGTGTTGGAAGATTCAAATCGAGAAGATAGAGTGATACTAGCAATGGTCCAAAGGAGGTTCTTGTCTATACCCATATTGTTGCTATGATTTTCCCTATATACCTTTTCTATGTGTATTTTGTGGTTATAAAGTAGAGCTAAATTTGGGAGTTCATGATAAAGTTAAGGATAATTTAGAGATAAAAAGAAAATTTTCTAACTATCATATTATTGTGTTCTTTGCGATTTGTAATTGCAGCTCAAAGGTTGCCACATCAAAACACAGGTTTCTATGTTTTCAACCCAACAACGCGCCTTTTAAATTTTTTACCAAACACACTTTTTCAATTTTGGGCTGAATAAGGCACTTTTTAGGCCCGTAAAGCCGAACTAAACGTGCACTTAAACATGGCAATCATTTCCTCGACACTACTACTTGCCATCCTATATCCCATGTTCACACTCATTGCTCAAGCAACCACCCAGCAAATGTTCCTATACCATTCATGTGTTAACATTCGGGGTAACTACACCACTAACAGTATCTACGAGGCAAACCTCAACCTTGTTCTCTCCAACATCTTCTCCAACACACAAGTTGAAAACGGCTTTTACCCTAATTCTAAGGGCCAAGACCCTAACAAAGTTTATGCAATTGGTCTTTGTAGAAAAGACATTAAGCAAGATGATTGTCTTGATTGCCTCAAGAACGCTTCGAGTTTTCTCCCACAACGCTGCCCAAATCGGAAGGAGGCAATAGGATGGTACGATTATTGCATGATACGCTTCTCGGACCGCTCCTTATTTGACATCATGGAAATTAATCCCTCAATGTTCATGTGGAACAATGATAGCGTATCAGACCAAGATGGGTACAAAAGGCAGCTCCAGACACTGTTTGAAAGCATGAGAAGTGAAGCTGCATCAGGTGATCCTTATTTCAAGTTTGCGGCGAGAACCTCACTCGCCCCGGACTTGGGCAATTTATATGTCCTAGTTCAGTGCACTCCTGATTTGACCGAGAAAAACTGCAGTGATTGTTTGACATCCATTTACGGAAATATTCCACCAGTTGTTGGATCGCAAGGTGGGAGAACTTATGCACCCAGCTGTAATTATAGGTTTGAGACCTACTCTTTTTTTAACGTTGCTTATGCAACATCATCGCCGCCGCCATTTTTGGCATCTTCTCCTCCTCCTCCGCCTCCTCCAGTTCCTATAACAGGTATGATAATTGATAATTCTCGTGTAGGCTTTCTCTTACATTAGCTCTAATTATTACATCAGATCCAAAACTTCCTCCCTGAGATTTAAAAAAACAATATGTATATATATATATATATATATTCATCATATCCCTTTATTGAATATGAACTCATATCAATTTCATAAAGATTCCCATAAGAATTGTCGTTTTGTATAATGATATTATCTTTTTTGCGGCAAATCAAATTATATGTTTCACAATACTCTCTCTCCTTTTTCGCTTCTTTATTTCCTATTTGTGTGGTGTGTAGGACCAATCTACCGACCGATGAATAACTGAAATTCAACAATTGACATTATTATTATTATTTTATTGTTATTATTTGGCTTAAATATATTTGTCCTGACGCTTTTGGTTTTTTCAGGAAAGGAGAGAAAGAAAACTCAAACTACCGTCGTTAATTGTTGTTCCATCTGTTATTGCTATTATACTTGCCATCATTATTTGCATCTTTCTAAGCGTGAGGAAGCCAAAAGATAATTTTGAAAGTAAGTTACAACTTATAATCAATTAGCAAGTGATAAGGTATTTATAGCAATGTTGCTGAACATGCGTACTTCTAAAAAGATTAATTTTTAATCAAACTTTTTATGGTAAGAAAGGTAAAGAAAAATGCTCTGACACTCTTTGAATTTTTGAGTAGTTTCATAACACCTGTGGATGAAAGAAGTATTTGTAGGTTCAATTTTGAGTGAGAGAACCTAGGAGAGAGAATCAAACGAACTGGACCGCTTCATTCCTAGGCCCATTGGAGTCGAAGTTTAGGATTCTATCGTTGCCGCTGCATTCATGGTCCCGCCGGATCTGGTTTACTTTTCTCCCTTTCATGCAAGAGAGAAATCAAATTAAAACTATTTTTTTCCCAACCATTGATTTCTGCAGATTCTTCGTCAAATTAGCAAGATTTAAAAAGATCCCTTTTGCAAGTTCCACCATTCAAAATTGTTTCAAACCATTGTTTTATGCTGACTTGTAATATATGTACTTTTTCAACCTTTTGGAAATTTTAAGGGCTCGTTTAGTAATATTATTCTAGTAATGTTGTTTAAATGTGGTAAAAATATGTGTGAGTGAAAAAATGTTATAGAAATACGTGTTGTATTGTTTAAACAATGAAAACTGTTGTTTAAACATCACAACCAAATAGACCCTAAATCTGATGAACACCATTCATTGGGTTTTTTAAAGTCCTTCCTCTCTTGGTTAAAACATCGGGCTAGAAAACTAGTTTGGTTCCATGGATTTTTGAGTTGTGAATTAAAATTTGAGAGATAAAGAGTGGTTTACTGAGAAAGTGTATTTGGGGATGAATTGGAGACCATAATCCCTTTTGGGTTTCTTGATTCCATGGCTTGAAAAGAAAACAGAAAGATAGAGACAAAGATAGAGACCTGAATAAGCTATGGAATTTGGGGTGTGATTTTGATGTATTCACCTAGTTTGCTCCTCTTTCTCTCCTAGCTAGGTTTCTCTCTCTAAACTAAATGAATCTGCATAGGAGACATATTTGCCATAATTTTTAAGTCTTCAAAGAAATGTGGCTATTTAAAGAAAGTGCTTGAATCATTTTTTTTTTTTTTTTTTTAATGGGAAGAACTTGAATCATTTGATTGTGTATAACTTGTTTCATATTAATTTGAAACAGTGGAAGGAATAAAAAGTGTGGATTCCTTGCAATTCGACTTTAGCACTATTAGAGCTGCCACAAACAATTTTTCTGATGCAAACAAACTTGGGAAAGGTGGATTTGGGATAGTTTACAAGGTAGGAAAACAATATAATATGGACAGATTATCAATTTCTGTCAAGCTGTGTTAAACCAATGTTCTAAATTCAATCAAAGTGGCTTGAATTCTTTATTTACACATTATGCAAATAATTTCAGGGAAATCTTTCAAATGAACAACAGATAGCTGTGAAAAGATTGTCAAGAAACTCTCACCAAGGAGATCCAGAGTTTAAAAATGAGGTTCTATTGGTGGCGAAACTTCAACACCGGAATTTAGTTAGACTTCTTGGATTTTGCTTAGAAGGGAATGAGAGACTTCTTATATATGAATTTGTGCCTAACAGAAGCCTTGATTACTACATTTTTGGTATTTTTACATTCTTATATCAATTTATATTATTTGATCGTAATAATTTCTTTTGAATTTTATGGTACATGACTAAATAATATAATTTTATGAATATATAGATCCAATGAAGTGTGAAAATATCAATTGGGAAAGGCGTTATAAAATTATAAGAGGCATTGCTCGAGGACTTCTATATCTTCATGAGGACTCACGACTTCGGATTATTCATCGTGATCTTAAAGCTAGCAATATTCTCTTAGATGCAGAAATGGATCCAAAAATTTCAGATTTTGGCATGGCGAGAATATTTGAACTAGATCAAACTGAAGGCAGTACAAATAGAATTGTAGGGACCTAGTAAGTATAAGAAGATGCTATAGTTGGTGGCAATTAATATTCATGCAAGCCTTATATAATTGATTTTAGTAGGTTGCTTTTTTAAGGGTAAAACCATATTGAAGCCCTAACAAAGATGGAAATCAAAAATTTGAGCATAGTCATTGGTTTATTACCATTCAAATTGAAAATATATTTGTTGATATATAAATGCAGTGGATATATGGCACCAGAGTATGCAATGCTTGGACAGTTTTCAACAAAGTCAGATGTCTTTAGTTTCGGGGTGCTAATTTTGGAGGTTTTGAGTGGACAAAAAATTACTCATTTCCATGATGGACAAAACACAGAGTATCTTCTAAGCTATGTGAGTATGACTACAAAGTACAAAGTAGACATTTCATATTTATATATTTTAAAAAATTGATGAATTGGGAAGTACATGGTTGAACTTTTTCCTTAATTTGTATGTGGATAATGAACTACTTTGACAGGCATGGAAAAATTGGAGGGAAGAGACAACTTCAAATTTCATAGATCCCACATTGAGAGATAGTCCAGTAACTGAAATGATGAGATGTATCAAAATTGGGCTACTATGTGTTCAAGAAAATGCAAGTGATAGACCAAGTATGACTTCCGTTGTTCCCATGCTTAATGGCAATTTGGATCCTATTCCTACACCAAAACAACCTGCTAGTTTTATGCAGAGCAATGCTGTATCATCCACATTAGAACAATATGACATTAGTTCCAGCGTAACTAACAATGAGGCTTCAATAAGCGAATTATGTCCAAGATAATGCTTTATGATTCGGGACGGGGTTACAATAAGCATATTTGTCTAGAAAAATTTCACTTAATGCAATTCATGTAAATTATTAAAGTATGTGTCAAATATTATATTATGAACTTCTTATGTATTGTCATAACCTAAAATTAGAAGGATAATGTTGTTTAGAGAAAAACCTTTCAAACACCTCCTATATATTTTTATTTGATGTGAATTTTGAAATTCTAATATTTGGATTGCAAATTATTATTACTACCTTGTAACCCATGCATATGCATGGATACACTTAAAGATGATAGAGCAAAAATGGATTGACCCCTTTGACAAATTAATTAATTAATTATCTAAGTTAATTAATTAATTAATTAAGTCAATTTAACATGCAATGGCGTGGTAGCACAAACAAATCACCAACTAAACTAAATGCTGTGGAAATTAAATTTGACATAGGTGATTTGTTTACGAATGAGAAAAACCACCGAAGCAAAACCTCACCAAGTAAATTTAAAGTCATCACTCCTGAGAATCCATTATTATCAATAACAAACGACGACAAGTATAAGGAATCTCAGTATCCAATACCAACCTACAGTTGAACTCTCACCCCAATACCCAATTGGACTTATATTGTAGCGGCAATCTCTCCATTTAATGCACGAATCCCAATACATGACTAACCAATGATGCATGAATCCCAGTATGTGACTAACACACCAACTTGAGAAGGATTGTTGGCTGCAAAGTTCTTCAATTCAACGACGATAAAGATCAAGAAGCTCCTTGGTCATAAAACCCTTGGCATAAAGACGCAGTAGTTTCTACAGAGAGAAAGATGAACTAGGGCAATTTATGTCTCCGGTCACACAATGCATGTAACAACAATTGCAACAACCTTGTGACGGCCCTTAAAATAATCTTTATATATGTCTAGGGTTGTGAGAAAAGAAACCCTACACAAATACTCAAGGATGTGCGTGTAATCAGATTTGAAAAACCTGATTCGTAATTCTCGACAAATACAACTTCTATCGAACTTCTGTCGAGCTTCAACATTAAATCTCGATAAAAAGGATTTTGTCGAGACTTTTGTCGAGCTTTAATGAACAACACTTCTTCACTTGTTTCTTGGTCAAACTTGAATGGTTTCAATACTAAACTTGAACACTTGTTTCTTGAAATACTAAACCCATCTTAGATCTACCCAATTACAAGTAAAGTGTATTTTGTTAAAGGATTAGCCAATTACATCAATATGACCCTAACAAAAAATATACAATAAAATGCATAATATAATTCCTATATATATATATATATATATATAATTTAAATACTATTGATAGTCAATTTTATATTTTGTTAACTCTTTAAAAAAATTTGTAAAGATATTATTAGGTATAAAATGTAAATTGTCCATATTTAAAATAAAAAAATTTATTGTGCAGCAATTTTTATTTTTTATTTTCTTACAATTCATTTATTCTAGACTATTTAGTTTTTATACTTAATTACTCACTTGGATGAATATTTATGATATAGTCCCATATTTGATTTTATAATTAAGAAATAAAACTCTTTAAGAATAAATAATTTAAGACACATGACGTAAAATTAAAACTCTAATTTGGAGTTCTTATTTGAGTTTCTCTCAGCTTCACCTATTATTATATACTAGTGTTTAACCCGCGCAATGCGCGGGATTATTTTATGAATTAGAAAACAATCAACTTAATATATTATACTTAATGTGATGGAAAATATGGAAAGAGATGGATGGTTAGTTGTTCAGATATTTACTTTGCTTGAAGGTACTATGGTTTTAAAATGGATAAAATGACTATTTCTTTTTTTTTTTTCTTTTTTAATAAACAACAATCTTTACTAAAATGTATCTTACACACGGAATATCAAACAAAGAAGTTGTTGAGGGCCATTTTTGTAAAACACAAACAGAAGGAAGGAGGCCCAACCCAGCAACGCAGGCAACAAAAAAAAGTGGCAAGTATAGAATAAAACCATTAAGCCCAAGCGGCAGGAATAGTGGGTCATAGGTCCATAAAATAAATAAATGGGCATTGAGGAAGTAAATGGGCTCAAAAGGCCCGAAAAGAGAGAATAACAAACCCATGAGCAGTGTATGATGTGAAAAAGTAAGAATGGGCCGCGGCAGGCTCAAAGTAATGTAAGCAAAGAGAGTAGAGGATTGTTGGCAGGACCACAAACCCCAAGGATGAGTATGAAGTAATTGGGCCGGGGAAGCCTAATGAAGTAAGTAAAAGCCCATGAGAACACAAAGTTAGGAAAAGGGCCGAGGAAGCCCAAAGCAAGTAAATTGGCCGAGGATGCCTAAGGGAAAACAAAAGGGACACAGGAGCCCCTAAGTAAGAAAGCCCATGGCAATGCAAAGTCATTTGGGGAAGAGAGTAAACGACAGGTCTAAAAGAAGCCCAGCAGGATCAAATCATTGCAATAGGAATGACAGAATAGTACGGCAGGATATGGTGGCAATCAAGAAGTAGGCTGGAAGAAACGTGAAGCCCAGTATCAAATGAAGCCCAGTCCCTAAAGGAACAGTGAATTCTAAAACAGCCCACATGAAAGAACGAAGAAGTGCGGCAAACTGTGCAAACAAAGCTCCAGACCGCGGCAAACGCATAAGCAGCAGGCAGATTTTGGACATACATGAAAGGGAAGCATGCGCAAGGCCCAGGCACCACCAGCCTGTACCCAACCAATATGGGACGTGGTGAGGTCATGGGTCAAAGGTAAGAGGTAAGGGGGGTATGGTTTGGTGGTGGGGAGAGGGGAAAGTGATAGGCCACAAACTGAATGACCCCTTGTGATTAAACCAATTAATTAATTAGCCAAGTTATTAATTAATCAATTTAACATGTAAATGTGTGGAAGCACAAACAAATCACCAATAAACTAATTATGCAGCGGAAAACAAATAACACGGTAATTTGTTTACGAATGGGGAAAACCCTTACGGCAAAAACCCCACCGGGTGATTTTCAGGTCACCACTCCCGAAACTCCACTATTATCACAACAAGCGGTTACAAGTAAAGGAATCTCAAGTACCTTACCAACCTACAGTTGAACCCTTACCCCAATACCCAATTGGAGTGACAGTTCCTCCTTTTGATGCACGGCTCTCAAGTACGTGACTAACCAATGCGTGAATCCCAGTACGCGACTTCAAACACCAACTGAAAGAGAGGTTGGCTGCAAAGTTCTTCAATTCATCCTACACGATGAAGATCAAGAAGATGCTTGGTCACAAAACCCAAAGGTGCACATACATAGCAACTTCTTCAAGAAGAGATGAACTAGGGCAAGAACTTTGTCTTCAGTCACAATTTGCTTCAATAGAGTTTTCTCAATGCTTGTGCAACTTGTGTACTGTTTGACGGCCCTAAAAACAATCCTTTTATATGTCTAGGGTTAGGAGAAAAAAAGGCCCAAAGACATATTCACGGATCCCAAGAAATCAGATCAGAATTCTGAATTTCTTAAATCTCGACAGATAGGAGGTGTCGAAAAGCTGTCGAGCAGGTGTCAAGCTTATGGGCTTGAACAGCTTTCTTAAGCTCGATAGAGGCAGCTGTCAAGCCAACTGTCGAGCTTTAATGAAATTGCACTATCAGCTTGTTTTTTTGGAAAAACTTAATGACTTCAACACTTGATCTTGAAACCTTGTTTCTTGAAGTATTAAAAACACCTAGAGCTACCCAATTACAAGTAGAGTGCGTTTTGTCAAAAGGATTAGCCAATTACATAAAAAAATGACATATGTTCTTAATGAGTGAACTACATATGTCCTAACAATCTCCCCCTTTGGCAATCCGTGACAAAACCACAGCAAACAAATGAACATATGAGAGAAGTCATAAATCACTCAACTCATATTCACTTGTTGAATACAATAAAATCTATCCTAACACAAACCCTTGAAAAACTTTGCAAGAAAAGAGTTTATGGCAAGTAGACTTTGACAACCTGTATTTCTGAGACACTTTAAACAAAACTCAAGGCATCTTGTGTGAAACAGAAATAAATAGATTGCATACAAGTATAAGAATCATGTGTATAAAGATAGAAAAGAAACAACACATGAAGAGATAGGTGAAAGAAACATACATACACATATAATGAATATAAGTACAATGTATGTAAAACTGGTCACAAGATAGGCCCATACAGAAGTAACTACACTAAAAATACATTTGTATGAAGGTATCTACATGTTTGGAATCCCTAATCATAAATGCCTAAAAATGTTTCTAAATTGTTGGAAAAATAACAATATTTTGAATTTGCTTAATAGAGACACCTTTTTTTTTTTTTTTTTTTTTTTTTTTTTGCATGTGTGAATAAAACTATAGTGTATATGTTAGGACATATGTGTGTTCACTTGTTAAGAACATATGTCACTTATTTATGTAAATTGGATAATCCTTATGACAAAATGCACTCTACTTGTAATTGGGTAGTTCTAGGTGTTTTTAATACTTCAAGAAACAAGGTTTCAAGATCAAGTGTTGAAGTCATCAAGTCTGTCCAAGAAAAAGCAAGCTAAAGTGCAAGTTCATTAATTCTCGACACCTGCTCGATAGCTCCTCGACACCTGCTATCTGTCGAGAATTACAAAATCAGTTTTTCTGATTTGATTTCCTTGGGATCCGTGAATATGGTTTTGGGCCTTCTTTTCTTCTAACCCTAAACATATAAAAGGATTGTTTTAAGAGCCATCAAAAAATACACAAGTTGAAAAAGCATTGAGCAATCTCTGTTCAAGCAAATTGTGATCAAAAGACGAAGTTCTTAACCTAGTTCATCTTCTCTCGAAGTTGCTGTGTATTTGCACCATAGGGTTTTGTAACCAAGCATCTTCTTGATCTTCATCGTGTATGATGAACTAAAGAACTTTGCAGCCAACCTCTCCTTCTTAGTTGGTGTTTGAAGTCGCGTACTGGGATCCGCGCATTGGTTAGTCACGTACTTGGGAGCCGTGCATCAAAGGTGGAAATTGTCACTACAGATCAAGTCCAATTGGGTATTGGGGTAAGGGTTCAACTGTAGGTTGGTAAGGTACTTGGGATTCCTTTACTTGTAACCGCTTGATTTGATAATAGTGGAGTTTTGGGAGTGGTGACCTAAAAATCACCCGGTGGGGTTTTTGCCGCAAGGATTTTCCCCATTCGTAAACAAATCACCGTGTCATTTAATTTCCGCTGCATATTTAGTTTTTGGTGATTTGTTTGTGCTTCCACGTATTTGCATGTTAAATTGATTAATTAATAACTTGGCTAATTAATTAATTGGTTATATCACAAGGGGTCATTCAGTTTGTGGCCTATCAAATGGTATTAGAGCGGGCACACTCTGATTAGGGTTTAATCTTTGCTGTGTTGATCCATTGACCCCTGTTTGTCATGGATAGAGGACAATCTTTAATTATACCTCCTTTATTTGATGGCACTAACTATGCATACTGGAAAGTACGCATGAGAGCTTTCTTGCAGTCTTTAGATGAAAAGGTGTGACAAGCTGTAGAGACTGGCTGGACTAAGCCAAAAGAAGAACCGGCCGATTGGGATGATGCTAAGATCAAGACGGCAAACTTCAACAGCAGAGCGTTAAATGCCCTATTTAGCGCAGTCACCAATGAGGAGTTCAAGAAGATATCCTCAACTGAAACTACTAAGGAGGCTTGGACCATCCTCCAGACAACCTATGAAGGAACAAAGGCTGTCAAAGATTCAAAGTTTCAGAGGCTCACTACAAGCTTTGAAGAAATAAAGATGGAGGAGGATGAGTCGTTTGATGAGTTCTATGTCAAGCTCAAGGACATAGTGAACTTAGCCTTCAATCTTGGGGAAACCATCCCTGAACCCAAGATTGTAAGGAAGGTGCTCAGATCTCTACCTGAGAGATTCCATGCCAAGATTACGGCGATAGAGGAATCAAAGGACATTGACAAGATTCCTTTGACTGAGCTGGTTGGAAACCTGCAAACCTATGAGATAGGATTATCTAGGATTGGCAAGTCTAGTAAATGCAAAAGCATGGCCTTGAAGGCGAAGAGCAGTGATACAGATGAGTCTTCCGATGATGAAGATTCCAAGATGAAGTCCTACATTACCCGGCAGTTCAAGAAGTTTATGAAGAATGCCAATGGAAGGAGCTTCGACAAGGATCGCAGGCAGTCCAGTTCTTCTCAGTTTAAAAGCCAAGAAAAAGGGAAGAAGGATGCTAAGGAGGGCGGTCAATACACTGTTCCCGCAGGACCAAAGTGCTTTGGATGTCATGGGTTCGGACACATGAAACATGAGTGTCCTACATATCTCAAGAGCATTGGGAAAAGCAAGGCACTTGCTGCAACTCTAAGTGACACTGAGCCTAAAGATGATTCCAACAATGAGGATGACGGAATCTTAAATGCCTTCACTGCCACAGTCAATCCTACTGAAGGGATTGTTGAAGAAGTGGATGAAGAAGAAGAACTGGTGGAGTCAAAATTTGAGAAGATGGATGATCAAGATGATATCCATTCAGCCTATGAAAAGCTTTACAAGCTCTCTGAAAAGCATGAGAAATTATATAGGCTGGCCACCAAGAAGCTCAGTGATGTGGAACTTGATCGTGAAGAGTTGTCCACAAAGTTTGATGAGGCAAATCAAACTATTGGAGCACTGAGATTTGAAAACAACTTTTTGGCTGAGAAGACCAAGAAGCTTGAAGCGGAGCTGTTTCAAGTCAGAGCTCAACTGGAGAGGACTTCAAGTGCAAAGCTTGATGAGATGCTTAGCAATCAGAAATCTGCTTCGGATTGAACTAGTTTGGGGTATGGTTTTTCTTTCTCTAATACTGCTTCTACTAGCAATACTGTTTTTGTTCCTCCTGCTAATAACACTGAAATTGAGAATATTGATGTTAAAACTGAATTAGCTAGTGAGAACTTAGACAAGGGTAAATCTATCTTAGGAGCACCCCCTAAGCAAGATAAGAAAGATGCTAAAAACCCTAGGGCTAAGAAGGCTAACTCTCAAAAGCCTAAACAAAAGAAGCAGCATCTATGTCATCATTGTGGAGCTGCCGGTCATACTCGACCAAATTGCTACAAGTGGTTAGCCACTCAACAGAGCAATGGCATGATAGCATCTGGAAGCCAAAATCAGCTTCAATCCTCTCTTGCTCCTCTTGGAGATCTTCTGAAAGCACTCATGTTCCTTTCGAACTTGAATGGTTTAAATTCTTCCCCCTCACCGCCGGTTCAAGGATTCAATCAAAGGAAAGGCTCTTCCAAGGTGTGGAAGAAAAAGGACTCTAAGTGATTTCATCACTTTCGTTTCCCTTCTTGTTTTTCTGTTTGTTGCATTGCTTGTGTGTTTTGCTTTTCTGCTGAGTCAGTCTAGTTTTTGCTTTGCTTTGATAATATGTTTTTGTTTGTTTATTTTCAGTTTTGTTTATTTTGTTTTTGATATAAAAATAATAATAAAATAAATGAAAAATTGAAAAATACAAAAACAGTATGTGTTTTGTGTACTTTGGTATTTGTGTACCTTGGATGGCCAATGAAACAAAGTTTTCTAAACTTTGTATCTCTTGTAGCTTAAATGAGCATCTCTATGCACAACTAAGCAAGTGAGCTTTGTGGCTCTTGTTTGTGATGAGTAAGATTAAGTTATCTCTTAACCTTAACACTCATATCACTCTTTTTGACGGGTAGGACTAGAAAATCCTAAGAGAAAGGCATAAATGACCATCTCACCACTGTTGCCCGCCAATCATAGTATGACACCTGTATGCTTCGGCATAGCAAAAATGCAGTGTCAAAGACATCCGTATGCTTCGGCATAGCAAAAGTGCAATGTCTATGCTTAAAATCTTGGGTATTTCTTTTCTCTCTTTTTATGCCCATGCATGATATGCTTAAAAGAAAATATGCAAAGAAAATAAAAAGCAAAAAGATTAAAATGCTTTAATTATGATTGCAAGCATGTTTTCTAGGAGATGTGGGAGTTATAGGATGTACCTCGAAGGTGATAGTTCCCATCAAACAGTTATGATTGTGTGTGAGTTAAAGTTATTTTCTCATATCTCAGATCGTCATAACATGTATACACATATGCAATCTTGCGATGTTTTTCACACACAACACGCAATATTCTTTGCTACTCTTGATACATGTGCAGGTACAATGTGATTTGGCCATCACAAGTGTTTACATGTGCTAATGTATGCTCACTAAATTGTCTTGACTTGTTTTTGAAATATAAAATTGGTTAGACTTGTTTAGTGTGTATGTGTGTTTTTGAGGATCCATGTGCTAAATTCTTGATTAAGAGATGATTTTGAAAGCTTAATATGTTGAGTGGATCTATGGTTGAGGTGTATGTTGAATTGCATTCATGTCTGTGTTTTTCTCTTCTCGAAAAACTGCTTTTCACAGATGGCTCGACACCTCCTCGATACCTGGTCATCTGTCGAGCTTCTCAAGCCTTTTCTAATCGCAATCTCGACACCTGGTGGATCGATCGAGAAATCTTCTGTCTTCTTGATACCTTCTCGATCGATCGAGCTTCTGATCTTTGAATTTGGTCTTGTACCTCGACACCTTCTCGACACCTTCAGCTGTCGACGGCCATTTCCTCGATACCTTCCTCGAAAGCTTCCTCGATACCTCTCGACACCTCAGCTGTCGAGATTTACTGAGGTACCTATTTAAGGATCTGTCGCGATCTGAACTTCATTTTCTCGATCTCTCTCGATCTGTCCGTGGCTGTTCATCTCCCAAACTCCTTTTTCTCACTCCAAATCCTCAATCCACGTGATTTTCGGCCCTTCCTTGCTTCAAATCACTTGGTATGATCTCTCTTTCCCTCATAATTCATGCATTTCATGTTTTGAATCTTAGGTTTTGGGATTTTTTTTGAAATTTTTGGGGTTTTTCAAAATTGATGAGTTTTTCTTCAAATTTTGGGTTGGGTTTTCACTAAAATGTGTTCAAAATGTCATACATTGCATTTAATGTGCATTATAATGATATTTACATGCATTTAGATGTGTGTTCTTTTGTGCTGCTAGGATTGGATTGGGCTGAGCCCATGATGTTTTTTTTTCCTTTGCATGTCACATGTTCATGCATTCTCATGCATACGTACTTGTTGTTCAATATATCTGATATATATGAACTGTTTTGGGACTTTTCTGATTGTCTCACTCTCTATCTCTTTCTCATTCTTTTACGTTAGTAGTGTCTATGGCACCCAAACGTAAAACCACTCCTGCTCGGAACCCTCTGCGTTCTAGAGCATCTTCATCTTCTGATTCTGCTCCTTTTAACCTTCGGTTCCGTGATGGAGATGCCCAAAAGGCATTTATTGAGAACTTTTCTAGACGAGGTGTTCATTCGGAACGCCAAGTCATTTTGGCAGACTTCGCCGACACTGACCTTCCCTCTGTCATTCACAATAGGGGATGGGAGTCACTGTGTGACGTCCCGGTCACCTGTCCTCTCGTGCTGATACAGGAGTTTTACTCCAACATGCACGGGATAGATCGTTCAGTACCTCTCTTTTTCACTCGCGTTCGAGGTACACGCATTCCTGTTACACCGCAGCTAGTTGCGGATGTACTTAGGGTACCAAGGATAGATTTTCCTGACTATCCTTCCTGTGAGTGTCTGCGGACTGTGTCCAAAGATGAGCTCATCTCTACCTTTTGTCAGCGTCCTGCTGATTAGGGTGAGCATCTGTACACATTATGTAGGCCTTTTGCTAAAGGTCCTAGATTTCTTAACATGGTGATGACCTTTGTACTCCATCCACTCTCTCACTACAACTCTATCACAGAGCCTCGTGCTCGGTTTTTGCTATCACTTCTAGAGCATCTTACTATAGACTTTCCCTCTCACTTCATCCTGTCTATCATAGATGTCCATCTAGATTCGGCGTCCCGTGATAAGCTCATCTTTCCTTCCGCTATCACGAGGATCTTACGCCATTTTTTTATACCTTTTCCTGTGTCCGGCCACTTCACTCATATCTGTGCCATAGATGCCGCTACCGTAAAACGTAGTGAGGCTCAATTTAGGTCGAGACAGACAGATGCCACTCCTCCCTCCCGTTCGGCTCTGTCCAGATCAGCTCCATCCAGATCCGCTCCATCTACATCTACTCCTTCTTCCTCTACGGGCGATGTATCTCTAGGAGACATTATGGCGCAGCTGCAGCGCATGGACACTCGCCTTGATACACTCTCTGATGAGTTGTATCAGGTGAATGTTCGTGTTCGTCGTATTGCATGACGGCAGGCGACCATGGGTGGTTTTGCTCCAGAGGCTACTCCTTCACCACCTACTCTAGCAACTTCAGTTTCTGAGGATGAGGATGATGATGATGATGATGGAGATGCTAGCTCTACTGATGAGATGTCTACATGACACTCTACCCTTTGTCACTCGTGACAAAAAGGGGGAGTAGTTTTGAGTTATGAGAGTAGTCATCTTAGGGGGAGAGTTAGTATAGGACATTTTGATAGGGGGAGTGTTGATATTTTTTTGAGGGATGTAGTGAGGTTTTGATGTATCTTTTCTTTTCTATTCTTTTTAGATACATTGATCTTGTATATGAGGTCTTGTGACCAGTTTTACATACATTGTACTTATTTTCTATATATGTGGATGTATGTTTCTTTCACCTCTCTCTTCATGTGTTGTTTCTTCTCTATCTTTATACACATGTTCTTTATACTTGTATGCAATCTATTTATTTCTGTTTCACACAAGATGCCTTGATGAGTTTTGTTTAAAGTGTTTCAGAAATACAGGTTGTCAAAGTCTACTTGCCATAAACTCTCTTCTTGCAAAGTTTTTCAAGAGTTTGTGTTAGGATAGATTTTATTGTATTCAACAAGTGAATATGAGTTGAGTGATTTATGACTTCTCTCATATGTTCATTTGTTTGTTATGGTTTTGTCACGGATTGCCAAATGGGGAGATTGTTAGGACATATGTGTGTTCGCTTGTTAAGAACATATGTCACTTATTTATGTAAATTGGCTAATCCTTATGACAAAACGCACTCTACTTGTAATTGGGTAGTTCTAGGTGTTTTTAATACTTCAAGAAACAAGGTTTCAAGATCAAGTGTTGAAGTCATCAAGTCTGTCCAAGAAAAAGCAAGCTGAAGTGCAAGTTCATTAATTCTCGACACCTGCTTGATAGCTCCTCGACACCTGCTATCTGTCGAGAATTACAAAATCAATTTTTCTGATTTGATTTCCTTGAGATCCGTGAATATGGTTTTGGGCCTTCTTTTCTTCTAACCCTAAACATATAAAAGGATTGTTTTAAGAGCCGTCAAAAAAGACACAAGTTGAAAAAGCATTGAGCAATCTCTGTTCAAGCAAATTGTGATCAAAAGACGAAGTTCTTAACCTAGTTCATCTTCTCTCGAAGTTGCTGTGTATTTGCACCATAGGGTTTTGTAACCAAGCATCTTCCTGATCTTCATCGTGTATGATGAACTGAAGAACTTTGCAGCCAACCTCTCCTTCTTAGTTGGTGTTTGAAGTCGCGTACTGGGATCCGCGCATTGGTTAGTCACGTACTTGGGAGCCGTGCATCAAAGGTGGAAATTGTCACTACAGATCAAGTCCAATTGGGTATTGGGGTAAGGGTTCAACTGTAGGTTGGTAAGGTACTTGGGATTCCTTTACTTGTAACCGCTTGATTTGATAATAGTGGAGTTTTGGGAGTGGTGACCTGAAAATTACCCGGTGGGGTTTTTGCCGCAAGGGTTTTCCCCATTCGTAAACAAATCACTGTGTCATTTAATTTCTGCTGCATATTTAGTTTTTGGTGATTTGTTTGTGCTTCCACGTATTTGCATGTTAAATTGATTAATTAATAACTTGGCTAATTAATTAATTGGTTTTATCACAAGGGGTCATTCAGTTTGTGGCCTATCAGTATACTTTATTAATAATATTATGATTAAGTAACAGGTACATCACTATCTATTAGACTCATAATACATGGAAGGGACTCCTCTAGCCAATATATTACATCAATATAGTTCTTTGCTTCATATGCTACTTCAAGGAAGATGATAAGAGAAACATATATTCTTGATAGAAGAGTCAAGCCCACTACTATCATTAAGGATCTGTGCAATCTGCAAATTAGTGGACCAACTGACTTTAGTTCATCTATCAAATTTTTTACTACACACTCCACTTCAACTTCTTGAAGCCCCAAATTCACAAAGCACTACATTTTGTAATCTTATAGCCTGCAATTCAATATGGTCATTCCCTACTTCTAATTTTACACACATTGCTCATATACATTGGATTGCACTATCACGAATAGGTCCTAATCCATACAATCTATTGTTATGCGGTCCACACAAATATTCTACAAAAAAGTACAGCAAGCTCATATGACATCAAGTGCAACCAATCAAATAATTCAGCAATTTAGACTCAACAAATAGAACTCCAAAGCCTTTCATTTGGGAGGGGGAAAAAATGACAATAATAAAATGCAAGACCAAACATATTTTATCAAACATTTAAAGATGATGCAAACTCAACAAACACACCGTAAAGTCAATACTCATTACACATTACACAAACACAATCCCTAGATAAATGCTAAGATAGATGATCTATCTTTTTCTTTTTTCTTTTTATGGCTAATAGATTTATCCTAACCTTTTATGGCAATTTAATTCATAATAGAATATCAAATGGCATTCAAGATGATTAGTGTTAGATTGATATAACCTATAACATTAATAATATCTAACTACCATCTCTCGTAACAAAATAATACCAAGTATTCAATGAAAATAGAATATAGCAAGTTGTTTCATGCTTTATGATGCCAATAACAGTAGGCCTTAAAATTTGATATTCTAGACCAAACTTAGTAGTTGTAAAGTATCAAGCTTTCTTTTTTGTTCTCACGGTTCTCATTTTTTAAATGCATTTGTTAGTGTAGAATTACTACTTGAATAGATTATTTTTTCTCCTCAATAGATAAATCACTCTCAACAATACCCAATTCTAAATTTTCAGTACAAACTGGTTAACTTTGTTGATCCTATATCCAATGCAATTCACTCTTCAAATAGTGCTAACTGCTGACACCTTCAAGACTAATTTATTTTTAGAAAATCCAAAACTTAAAAGGCATAAAGAAAAACCAAACATTAAAGAAAAATACTTCAAAAAGTAACTAAAAGTTAAAGGCTTGTCAGTAAAACAGACTTCTCAATCTAATGGGTTCAAGTTTTTCTTTTTTAAATATCCTTGACACAAAAAATTTTATATTGAAAATGCAATAGGCTCTTACAATAAAAAAAAAAAAAAAAAAAAAAAAAAAGAAAAAAAAAAAAAAAGGCCAAAACTGAAATATCAAATTGTGTTCAATCGTAGAAACATTATGGCCTTTTGCTATGTTGTTTTCTGGTATCAACCAAACAAATCATGTTTTCTCATATTGTAGTCTGCAATCATAGTCTTTGCAAATTATATGACAGGAGACTATGTAATCTGTAATTTTTTTTGCACTTACTGAGATAGCTTACCAATATGTTATTAAAATAAATAAATAAATAAATAGGCATCTAAGAAGGTTATAATTGAAGGGAGAAGAAGACGAACTGAGGGTGAGAGACTCAGAGCAAGACAACATAAAGAAACTCCTACAAAGCTTTGGCAAACATCTCTGGGCTGAAGTGATCGTTGGAGAAGACATATCTAGGCTCCAAAAGCCATACCAAATATAGATAGTTTCAAATTTTAGTAGATTTTATAACTAAATGGGATAACTTGCAAAAAAAAAAAAAGCATCTAGTTCTACATATTAAACTTTCACAACAAAATAACAATATAAAAGTGGTTCAATATCAATGGTTTGAGATTAAATTTATCCTCCTTGGTGGGCTAACAAAAAAAAAATTAAATAAAGGAAACTATAGCTACAACTCCTTTTTAATATATATATATATATATATATTTATTTATTTATTTATTTTTATATATTCTAGTACCACTCCTTCATTGAGGAATTTTATCAGTTGTGTTATACACAAACCCTTCCCCCAAAAAAATTCATGACCATTGCTAATATCGATGCAATAAACTCTATCATGAAAGAGTTGGGAAAACCCATCAAAACCAAAAAATAAAAAACAACCCACACTCCTTTCACACCCAACAGAAGGTGGAAACCTTTTATTACCTTAAGCAAGAAATTAAGATTGACAGAAAGGTAATATGGAATACCGCTGCTCCAATCACCTCACAAGTCACAACCGTCCTCACTAACCGTACATTGCCACCAACAATGGCCAAGTTGCTCTCAAAGAAGCTTTCGTGTGAACCCAACCATTAAATCACAATGAAAGTTGTCAATACCACCTACAAATAAAAAAAATTAAAAAAAAAAAAAAAAAAAAAAACTCAAATTATACTACCGAAAATATCTGAGCTTTTCTCTGCAGCCAAACACAACAATAAAAAAGAAAAAATGAAAATGAAAACATGCCGAAAGAAAGAAAGGGAACCTTATTTGAGGCAAATTGAAATCTAAAAAACGAACAAACAATTTAACAAATTCTTAGTTGCAGATTAGAGTCTTATAATCCAAATTGACTTTTGAAACCAACAATGCTCGAACTAAAAGTAATTTGAAAATAAACGAATTAGTAAAACTAAATAAAAATTAAAATGATTCACAAATATATGATCCGATTTTTTCGGAGAGAGAGGAAAAGAGTGACCTTCTTGAAGGAGTTGGTGTTTTGGGCTAAAGTTGGGCCAACAAAACATCACATGTAAAAGAAACAACACTTAATGAATCACTGAAAAATTCAAATGTTACAACAAAACGTCCTAAACAGGCATGTATGTTAAAATGAATCACTTATGTGGTTTTACACTTACAACTAAGTAATTCCAAATTTGCAATTTGAGCCCATATTCGATCAACGTTGTTGGGACAATATTCAAGTGCATATTAATATTATAATAATGTGTTAAGAGAGCAATAAATTGGATTACTTAAGCAAACAAAGTCCAAAAAGAAAAGGGATGTACATATTAGAATCTGTGTTAGGACGACAACTTGCTGCAAGCTTTCATGAGAAGAGACTTCTGTTTCTTGAAAACGAAAAAAGAAAGGTATATCTAAAATGAAGAAAACACAAAACAAATTAGAAGTAGAAGTAAAATGAAAATAAATAAATAAAATTTGTAGATTTTGGTTTACAGATGGTTCTAGGGCTTTTATGCTTTGAAGTTCTGCCTCCAAAACCAAACACAACAATAAAAAAACAGAAAAAAGAGATTTAAAAAAACAGAGCATGTCAAATTAACCATTTAAATTATGGGAAAAAATAGTGGGAGAAAGAAGAGATGCTCTGTCAAGGTGAAGTGGATGATAGATGGGTGAGGGAATACCATTTGATGTGAATGTCATAGGCAACAGAGAAGATTATAATTTTTATATATGTGTGAAAAAAATGTAAACTTTCTTTAATTAACATTCCTAAGATAAGTATTTGAATTATAAATAAAAAAAAAGGTCGCATCAAATACCAAGCATAAAATTTAAAATAAAAACAATAGTAAAAGCCTTAATATTGTTCACATTTATTTCTTTTCCAGTACAATTCCAGCAACAAATGAAGCATCAAATTAATAACCTTTCACACATTTTTTACTGTTTAAACCAAAAACTCAAACTTTGCTCATTCAATCAGTCCCCAATTGAACCAAAAACAAATTCCAATTTCCCTCATCATTCCCTCACTTAATCCTCCGTTTTCTCAACAACCAATCAAAAACCTCATTGTTTCTAATTACGCAAACTGAATAATCCCTTGAGTTATACTCTTTAAAGAAAAATAACAAATAACAAAGCATATATAATCACAACTTTCTTGGAAAGAAACAGAGATGGAAAGCAAGAGAGAAAAAGTGAGTTAGGGCAAGAAGGAAAGAACCAAACAAACAACATCAAAATCTAAAATCTACAGATCATAACAAAAAATCCCAAAACATCAAACCAAATATTTAAATCTATACCTATCCAACCAAAATACCCAAAAACTAAGTCATATTAAATACCCAGATATAAGAAAGGGGAAAAAAATCGGTGGCAGTTTCGGCGATCGACGGAGTTAATGGCACTTAGATTTCTCTTCCTCAATCTCAATTCCTGTGTGTGCCTGCGGTTTCGGTGTTCTGAGTCTGGCAAGGGAACGGATGGCGGCGGAAAAACTGATAGTAATCGATGTAGTCTTTACTGTTCTGCCTTTTTCTCTTCTCTGTTTCTCTCTCCGTGTCCCAGGCCTCATCGCCTCCCTCTATTTCTATCTCTGTGTGTATCGTATTTCTGTCTCTCTTTCTCTGCTTCTTTCCCTGTTTCCTTGTCGCCTCTCTCTCTCTCTTTCATCGCCTCTCTATTTCTATTTCCGTGTATACTTTAATTTTAACCGGTTATTTTTATGATATTTATAATGAGAGGCTTTTAAACGGTGTGTAGCATTCTTTTTTTTTTTTTTTTTGGTGAATTGGAAATTTCATTAAACTGAACAGAGGACAAAGAAACAGGGCAACACCTGTTTACAAACAATCCGGAATTATCAAAATCTAACTCAGGTTGAAGTTCCTGAGGGGAATCTTCAAACAAACAAAAATCTACCAGCTGCTGCACTCCCATTCGAGCTAGCTTATCTGCGCAATGGTTCGCCTCTCTGTAACAGTGCCTAACTCTGAGCTGCGGAACCTTAGTCATCATCTGCCTGCAGTCATCAAGGATGGCAGAAATGGCATTGTTAGTCTGGTTTGGTTTGGTTAGCACATCAACAATACTTTTAGCGTCCAACTCTAATACTACAGCAGGGAGGTTTCTCTGTAAACAGAGAGATAGACCTTCCCTCACAGCCCATAATTCTGCCACAAAACTCGTGGTAGACCCGATTTTCTTAGCAAACCCACACACCCAAACTCCATTTTCATCACGAAGAATCCCACCACACCCTGCTAGACCTGGATTCCCTGAAGACGACCCGTCAATATTGAGCTTTACCCACCCTCTGTTAGGTCTCTCCCAGCGAATGGCTTTAAGGACCCTTCTATGTTCAGTTACCGAATTAATGCCACAATGGATGAATTCTTGCGCTCTTTGGGAAATCTCAACATGTATGTTAGGAGACACCGGTTTGTTTTGGAATAAAACCAGATTCCTTCTCTGCCACAATATCCAAATGGCAAAAAGGAAAATGGTATCCCAGTGTAAAGGTTGGGTTGCCTTAGCATTCTTAGTCATCCAAACTTCCAGCTCCCCATTAAAAAACTCTATGTCATTCCTCGCAACACCTAGATTAAACCACACTTCTCTCACCATCCTGCAATCCCGAAGAGCATGGGCAATGGTTTCCACCTCCAAGCCACACAAAGGACACATCATGTTTGTACTCATCCCCCTTTTCGCGAGACAGTCTTTGACCCCGACACTGTTGTGCATGCATTTCCATACAAAAAACTTGATTTTAGGTAAGACTTTTGCCTTCCAAATCCACCCCCCATCGAAGTGGCAAGGCTCATTTTCCGTGGCTAGGCTATATGCAGATTTGAGATCAAAAACTCCACGGGGATTTGGAGACCATGAAAGTTTATCTTCAGTAGGTGCGAACATGGCAGAGGGGGTTGCTTGGATTTTCATCTTCAAATCCGTTGGGAACTCCATTGTAATCTTAGTCCAATCCCAACTTCCATCAAACAAAATATCCTTAACCCGCAACCTCTCAGTGTCAGGATCAATGGGTCCTTGAATGGTACTTTGCAAAGGGCCCAAATCTGACCAAGAGTCGTTCCAAAAATTCAAATTGCTATCTTTTCCAAGAGACCATCTAGCTCCTTTTCCGAAGGTGGATGAACCTTTTTTGATGCCCTTCCAAACCTGGGAACAGGGAAGCTTATTGGGGTTAGGGGAATTAGTTCTTCTTGAACTGCAATATTTCTTCTTCATAACTCGAGTCCACAAAGCATCTTGTTCCGAATGCAGTCTCCAGTTCAGCTTAGCTAATAAGGCGGTATTCCGACCTTTTGCTGTTTGAAATCCTAAACCTCCCTCTTTCTTAGTCCTGGTGACTTTTTGCCAGCCAATCCAATGAATCCTCCTGCCCGCATCTAAAGAGCCCCATAAGAAATTCCTATTCACTCTGTCTATGCCACTCAAAATCCTTTCCGGCAAATGGGCACACTGCATTACATAGGCAGGAACAGTGGAAAGGGAAGACTGGATGAGGACAGCCCTCCCTGCCATTGACAAAAGGTTGGCTTTCCAGCCCGCTAACTTTTGCTTCATTCGATCAAGGATGAAGTCAAAATCATGAGAAGAGGATCCGGGGTGTTTGATGGGAATACCAAGGTACTTACCAAGTGACCGAGTAGACTGAAAACCTAGGATGTCCGAGAGGGATTCTCTAGTGTCCCTATCAACATTTGGGGAGAAGTACACCCTAGATTTAGCTTCACTCACTGATTGCCCTGATTTCTCGCAAAACTCATCAAGAACGTCTCTAATGGTGGAGCAATTAGCCTGATTTGCTTTGGCAAATAACACCAGGTCGTCGGCGAAGAATAGGTGGGAAAAAGATGGACCACTTTTTGAGGACTTAACCGGATTCCATAGTTTCTCAGCACATTTTCCTTCTATGAGCTGCCCCAGCCAGTCCATGCACAAAATAAAGATATATGGCGAGAGAGGATCTCCCTGTCGGATACCTTGAGAAGGGATAATCGGGTCCATAGTCCCCCCATTGAACAAAATAGTAGTGGTCACTGATGAGATACAGCTCATGATCAACTCAATGAGGTCGGTGGGAAGGTTGATATGGAATAGGCGCTCCCTGATAAAGCTCCATTCAAGCTTATCATAAGCTTTTTCAAGATCAATCTTTATCGCCATGTAACCTTCTTTCCCTTTAGCTTTGCTGATGGAATGAATTAACTCTTGGACAATTATGGCATTATCGGTCCCTCTCCTACCCGGGACAAAGGCAGTCTGCACTGGGGAGATGAGATCCCCTAACACAGGTCTGATTCTATTCACTATGATCTTTGACACCAGCTTGTAAGTGGTATTGCAAAGGCTAATAGGACGGTAATTCCCAAGTGTTTCTGGACCTTGGATTTTTGGTATAAGAACAAGGTGGGTTTTATTGAGATAATCAGGCATTTTCTTGGTATCAAAAATCTGCCTTACTTCCTTATTGACTAGAGAACCCACTGTTGGCCAGAATCGCTGGAAGAATCCCGCATGAAGACCATCCGGACCAGAGGCTTTAAAAGCCTTCATTGATCGAAGAGCCGCTGTTATCTCTTCATCAGTAACGGATCGGTTAAGATCAACACAATCCGCTTCAGTTAGACTAGCTTGCCATTGTGAAGAGGGGGGGATTAGCCGAGGGGTGCTGTCCTTCGAAGATGAGAACAAGTCTTGAAATCCTTTACGAATGACATTCATAACCTCTTCTTCTTCAAACACCCATTCCCCCACTGTATTCTTAATGGCGTCAATCCGATTCCGCTTTCGCCTTACAAGCGTGGTGACATGGAAGAAAGAAGTGTTTCTCTCCCAATCAACTAGCCAATTAACCCGGGACTTTAAGGCCCAAATATCTCTCTCCTGATTCAGAATGGATTCTAACTCTTGATGCAACACTTTTTCGAGCTCTACCAGCTGAGCATTGGGCCTTAAGGCCATTGCCTTTTGAGTTCCATGGAGTCTGGCCATAATCCTTTTTTTCTTCGCAAAGACATTCCCAAACTCATTTTTGTTCCAGCTGGTTACATCCTTGACAAACCTATCAATTGCTTCACCTAACCGGAAAGAACTTCTCCAAGCTCGAGAAACAATATTGGGGAAAGACAGGTCCGCCAACCAGCAGCTTTGAAACTTGAAGGGGCGAGGGAGATGCTGCTGCTTGATTGGTATTGACTCAGGCAGGACCGGGCAGTGGTCAGAGTGGCATCGAGTGAGATGAGTTATTCTCGCCTCTGGGTAAGTAGTGCACCAGCCCGGGTTTACAAAAAATCTGTCTATCCTCTCTTGGATTAAAGCTCCGACCTCCCTTTTATTGGTCCATGTAAATCTAGGGCCCGAGAATCCCAAGTCAATCATGTTGCAACAATCCAAGCATTCTTTAAATTCCATGGACCTAGAGTTGCTCACTACTCTGCCCCCAAACTTGTCCTCATTGGAGAGAGGCTCGTTGAAATCCCCAGCAATAACCCAAGGCATATTGTGGAGCTCAGCAAAAAGACACAAATTATTCCATAATACACACCTTTCGGCCAACCGAGGACTAGCATAAATGGCAGAAAAGAAATAGGTTGAGTCAAGAGAAAGTACCTTCACAGAGACATGAATCTCTTGCTCGGTTTTTGAAAGGAATGAAACCTCCACCTTGCCAGTATTCCAGAGCAGCCAAATACCTCCAGCATATCCAATGGTGTCGGTGTGGATAGCGCCGTCAAAGGGAAGGCGATCCGTTATTTGTTTTGCTCTGATACCTCCTAAACGAGTTTCCATAACCACAAAAATGGCAGGGTCATGATCACGGACAAGGTCCCTAACGTGGTCCTGAAAATTGGGCTTCAGGGCGCCCCTATAATTCCACGCAATGATATTCATGACTACGCGGTGGCTCAGATTCGGACCATCTTCAACTGGTAGGAAAGGCATCGCCTCCACCATCAAATTCCATCCCATCAGTTCCATTCTCTCCTTCAAATGGTCTATCCCTGGCATTAGAATCAATTGATGCAGCAAAATCCCCAACTTCATCTTCTGGTCGAACACTTGTGTGATTTTCTTGAAAATCCGATTCAGATCGGATCGCCAACTTGAACTCATCCCTTCCTCCAGGTATGCTCCGCCGTTCCAGGACACCCACACTCAATCCGTCAGTAGGAGAGAGCCCAATCTTCTGCTTGATTCCGTCAAGGGGAGGATCTGCTCCCAAGCCTTTTGACACCTCGTACTGGTCCAATTCCTCACGACCTCCATGATCACGGCCCTTCCTGATTTGATCGCCCACTGTGGTGGAGCTTGGACTTGAGAATTGAAATGATCCTTGAAGGTTCGGTGTTGAAACAATGGGTTTAGAGTGGGTGAGAGGTTCATTGTGTGAGAAATTAGTGTGCACTAAGGGAACAGCACTAAGTGTAGAATGTAAGGAAGCCCTAGCTCGCGCCATTCCTTTCTTGCCCCTGATGGACGAACTCAGTCCCTGATCAAAAGTATGCGGCCTTGGGCTGGACGGGTTTGGAAGGTTTGGGTTTGGCAGATCATCACCATGGTCTATAGGTCTCCTGGGTCCTGTGGAAGCTGGCTTAACGGGCTCCACTAGAGCCTGAAAAACATTTTCACTAGTTGCCTGGCCCAATAAGTCTTGGCCCACTATAGCTTTCCTTTTCCCTGCCCGAATTTGATCCAGTTTAGTGGCTGGCTTACCATGCTGACTCAGCAGTACTTACGAGTTGGGAGCAGCCAAATTCTTAGTGGGGTCCACTCCCTTAACCAACTTACCCCCACTCTTCCTACGTGCCACTACCATCCAAGGACCATAGTTGTCCTCCTGTCCTGGTGCATTCTCAGTCTGTTGATTTCCTGGATTGTCAGTCCCACGCCCTTCGTGTGGTACCTCCACTCCCTCTCTCTCATTGCCGTGACTGCGCGGAGATTCCGGCAGCGGAGAGGTTGGCCGTATGAAATACGGGCATGATTCCTTCCTATGTCCAAGGCGTCCACAGGAGAAGCAAAGTCTTTGGATACCCTCGTAGGAGACGGGCTATTCGAATTCACCGATCTGAACCGATGTGATGAGGGGCTTGTTCACATCAAGTTGAACGCACAATCTTGCATATCTTCCCCGTGCCTCAACCGCCGTGTGAGTATCGATTCTTAGGACAGCGCCAATGGTAGAGCCGATCTGCTTAAGAGTTTGAGTCTCATAATATTCAATAGGTAGTTCGTTTAACCTGATCCACACTGCTATGGAGGTCACGCTTGCAGTGGAAGGTTTGAAGTTCGGTTCCCATGGCCTAATAGACAAGAAATTTTCACCTATGAACCATGGCCCCTTTTCCAACACAGAAGCATGATCTTCCTCCGACGAGAATCGGACCAAATAAAAGTCCTTGCCCAAATCAACACAGTCAAGTGTTCCCATAGGTTTCCACAGTGATTGCAGCCGGGCATGTATAAAGCTGAAGCTTACCGACCTTCCATACACCTTCACAATGAGGGATTTAGACCAAGGAGCTCTAATCCGTTGTTTGTCCATCCTGGAGAGCTTGACTGCTGCCAATCCTTCTCTGAGTTCCGAGATTTCATCATCAGAGTCAGACTCTGCTTCCATATGGTCCGAGAAGAGGAAAGCTTGAGAAAACGCACCAGGAATGGCTCCCACAAGCTTTTCCTTGAAGGACAGCTTACGCACAGGCCCTTCACCTTCATCTTCATTAGACCTCTCACTGAAGTTCGCATGGTGAGCATCCTTCACCTTCTTGTTGCTCCTAGCAAGCTCAGCTTCTTCTTCGATGGTTAGAGAGCGTGGGGAAGTCCGTACGTTAGTCATTTTTGAGAGCAAGGATGTTGTGTGTAGCATTCCCAAAAAATATAATTTATTGCTTTTTAATTTATACGTGTCAGAATTTTAAATAGTCATTTTTCCTAATGTGGCAGCACCTCTTTAAATGCTTCTGCTATTATATATAGTATTAGATATAGATATATAGATATCCTCTATACTTGCAAATTTTCAAGAAGATCAAGGATTAATTGTTATGTAATCTATCAAATGTTGAACATTTATAGGTTTACATTTTACTAACATATAAATCTTATATTGTAAAATGAAGTAAATGTGTACAACATGTAAATCTTATATTCATTAAAAAAAAAAATAGTACTAACATATGTAAATCTTATATTGTAAATATTTGCGAAAATTATATAATATTGTACACTTTTGTTATACACATTTATTTAATCTATAATATAAATCTTACATTAATAGTAATACTATAATATAAAGTATAAACTAAAAAATGTAAATCTTAAATTACAAGACAATATAAACTAATTTTTTTTAAAAAAATTGAATATGGACGTCTGTCAATTTCATTAAGATTCCCATAAGAACTGTCATTTTATTTAGTAATTTTGACTTTTTGTGGCAAATTAAATTGATTCTCTCTGTTTTATTTCTTATTTTTGTGGTGTGATTTGTTAAGACGAACCTATATATCTACAGACAATGAATAATTTAAATGCAATAGCTGGCATGATGGCTTCTGGTTTTTTTCACATTTTTGCCCTTTTGAACATAAATGACATGATGCTTTTGGTCTTCTCAGGAAATGAGAGAAATATAACTCGAGCATCAATTATCATTGTTGTTTCGTTTGTTATCACTATGTTGCTTACCATTAGGGAATGAGAGAAAGATAACTTGAACCTAGTTGGTTTTAGGGACCTAATTGGTCAAATTTGAAAAGTCTTAAACCTAGTTGGCATTTATCCAAACCTTAAAGTATGTTAATGTAATTTACCTATTTATATTTCTTTGCAGTAGAGTCTAGTAAGTCAAAAGGATGACTTTTAGCCAGTACAAACCATGGTTTTAAAAACCGGAACGATCAAAAAACCGGAAAAGAGATTGATTATTAGCTTTGTGGTCCGACCGGTGATGCCATAAATAATTTAATTAAAATTATATAATAAATAATAAGTCTTTTTATATAACTAATAAACTAATAGTAGTAACCATTTGAGATCTAGCTCTTTGCTTTCCAATCCTTTAAGAGGTGACTATTTCAATTAGTGGCTTTGAACTCTGATTTTGGTCTCAATTTTTCCTTATGGGAAGTCATTGAATTAAGTTGTATACCTTATCATAAAATTTTGTTATGCTTGTGCAGGCAGTTTCTCTGCTCTAAGGGAAATAGGGTTTTCAACCTCTTTCCTGTTAGACTGTAGAATTAAGTGTGAGTATTGTTTGGATCCTTAGAGTAACTAGTTTACTTCCAAGGTTTGTAGGGCTTTGTTTCTTGGGGATCTGGGAAACAGTGAGCGCTTTGTGTTCTGACTAATAGTTTTTTTGCTCATATGAAGGACATCACAAACATCTGGAATAAGCTATCCCTCTTAGAGAGAGAAGGAGGTGAGTTCAAATTCCAAGCGCAACACAAATCACAGGAATTCTCGATTGTGGCGAAATTCTTCACGCCTAGAATTCTGAATGTGGAGGCAGTTGCACGCACTTTCAACCCTATCTGGCGGTCTAAGAATGGTTTTCAGATTCAAAATCTCGGCGAGCACAGGCTACTGTTCATCTTTGACAACAAAACAGATGTTGATAGAGTTCTGCATAATGAACCATGGAGCTATGATAAGCATGTCGTGTTACTCCAGTATTATAGTAATACCCTTCCTTTACATGAATTGGTTTTTAGAGAATCACTTTTTTGGGTTCAAGTGCATGATATCCCGATTACCTACATGAACCAATCTACGGCGGAAGAGCTATGTTCTGTGATTGGTGAGGTGATTCGCATGCCAGGGGGACCTAAGCTGGGAGGTCAAGGATTTCTGAGAGTACGGGTACGAGTGGATGTTACTCAACCTCTTTGTCGTGGTAGGGACGTGACGCTAGAGAATGGTGAACAAACATGGGTAGTGTTTAAGTATGAGAGGTTGCCCAACCTGTGTTACTGGTGCGGTTGCTTAGATCATGCCGACAAGGACTGTGTAGCCTGGATTCACAACAATGGAACCCTCAAAATGAAGGACAGGAGGTATGATTCTAGTATTAGAGCCCTTCCTTTTTATTCTTCCAACAAAAACATTGTATGTGTGCCAGGATATTTTGAATCACAGAAACAAAAACTTAAGGAGAAAACTGCTTCCATGAAGAAGATCAATCAGAGAGGGATGGCAGATGCTTGAGGCCGGCTGCCGGTTCAAACTAGTAAGGAAGGTGCAAAAGTCACGGCTGACATTAATGAGGATTTGAATTCAAATAAGGTGGATTCTGTGCCTATTTTTCAGAGTCAGAATTGGGATAATAAAGGAGGAACGACCAACCTAATAACTCAAGAGCGCATATTCAGGGATTTGGATACGCATGAGAATTTGCAAACTGATGGGGCAAACTATGAAGGTATGGAGGAACACGTGGACCCACATAAGTCACATTTTGGGCCAGGATCAAAAAGCCCAAAGACTGATGCACCTGGTGTGAAACCGGGCCTGGTAAGGGAGATTGCAGCTAAATGGGTTAAAGCTACTAGGCCTATTAGTCCATCTAGTGATCTTGTTCACAAAACGAACTTGGGAAAACGTCATTTTGAGGCTACTATCTGCGACTACTCAAAAGCAAACCGGTGTCCAAAAAAATCCAAGAATGCTCATTCACAATCACATCCAACAGTGGAGGCTATCCAACAGCCCCGCCGAGAACAATGAGTTGGTTATGTTGGAACGTCCGGGGGCTTGGGAAACAACGCACAGTTCATGAGCTTGCATCATTAATGCGGGCACAAGATCTTGTTGTCATGTTCTTGGTCGAGATGTGGGCAGACGAAGATAGGCTGACAAAGTTATGTGATGATTTACAGTTTGATGAGAAGTGGGTTGTTCCAAGAGTTACTAGGGCTGGCAGTCTGGCTTTGCTTTGGAAGAACTTGGTTCAGATTGATGTGGACTCATCTTCCTTTAACCATATCGACGTCGTCGTCAATAAAGGGAAGGATGACTCATGGAGATTTACTGGTATTTATGGGATGCCAAAAGCAGGGAGGAAGCATAAGACTTGGGATTTACTGTGAACTCTTCACCAAAAATTCAACTTGCCATGGATAGTGGCCGGTGACTTCAATGAAATCCTATTATCACATGAGAAGCTCGGAAGGGCCCCAAGAAGTGAAACAGCAATGAAGGAATTTAGAGAGGCTGTGGATGATTGTGGTTTTTTGGACCTAGGATATGTGGGGAAAAAATTTACTTGGAGAGGCAAGCGTGGCGACGGCATGGTTTTGGAGAGGCTAGACCGAGCTCTAGCTACTCAATCATGGCTTGCTATGAACCCAACCACATGGGTGCAGTGTCTTAGATCTAATGTCTCTGATCACTACCCAATAATTATCAAACCTGAAGGAATTGTGGGCAGGCCATGCAAACCGTTTCGTTTCGAACACATGTGGATAAGGAGCGTGGATGTGGTGACACTATTAGAGCAGCGTGGATGACCCATATGCCACACTTACCCTGCCAGTTAGTGCTGGAGAAAATTAAACTTTGTGGGGACAAGTTAGTGGAATGGAGCCAGCGCTCCTTTGGTAGTGTGAAGAAACAGATTGAAGAGAAGTCTAAGCTCTTAGAGAAGGCTGAATATGCGGCGGCACAGGGAGCAGACTGTGAAGCAGTTAGAATTCTCAGATTAGAGATGAATGAGTTGCTAGACAAGGAAAGTTTGATGTGGCAACAATGGGCGCGGGCTTTACGCCTCAAATCCGGTGATAGCAATACCCGTTTCTTCCATAATAAAGCTTCTCAGAGGTTTCGACGTAATAGAATTGTGGGATTACTTGATGAGGCCAACTTATGGTGCACAGACAGACCACAGATTGAAGATATCATTGTTGGCTTTTACTCTAGCTTGTTTACTTCTACTAGTTCAGCCGATGCTCATGCTGTTTTGGAGGTAATACAGCCTTTGGTCACTGAAGACATGAATATCAGCTTGACAAGGGAGTTTACACGACATGAGGTTGACCTTGCCTTGAAGGATAAGGCCCCACTTAAGGCTCCAGGCCCCGATGGTATGCCCCCTCTTTTCTTTCAATCCTTCTGGCATTTGATTGGTGATGATGTCTCATAAGCTGTCCTAGATTGTTTAAATAAATGTCATATTCCTAAAGAGTTTAATTATACTTATGTTACTCTCATTCCTAAAGTGAAGAATCCTAAAAAAATATCTGAATTCCGACCTATAAGCCTTTGCAATGTAATATATAAATTGATTTCCAAGGTGTTAGCTAATCGTTTGAAACCTTTGCTACCATTTATTGTTTCTGAGAATCAAAGTGCTTTCCAAGCTAGCAGGGTGATTACAGATAATATACTCATGGCCTTCGAAACTTTACATTACATGAAAAACCACCAGAATGGCTCTACAGGTTTTATGGCTCTTAAGCTTGACATGAGCAAGGCTTATGATCGAGTTGAATGGTCCTTTTTGAAGTGTTTGTTGGAAAAAATGGGTTTTCACAGTAAATGGGTTGATCTCATGATGGAGTGTATCACTACTATCTCTTACTCCATTCTGATTAATGGGGAGCCGTCAAGCACCATTCATCCTGGCAGAGGCTTGAGACAAGGGGATCCACTATCTACATATCTCTTCCTTCTCTGCACTGAGGGTTTGCATGGATTACTTACTAAAGCAGCTGTGTCTGGTAATATTAGAGGCATATCTATTTGCAGGAATGGCCCCAGATTAACCCACTTATTTTTTGCAGATGATAGCTTACTTTTCTGCAGAGCTTCGGTTCAGGAATGTATGCATATCCAAAACCTTCTCTCTATTTATGAAGAAGCTTCCGGGCAAAAGTTGAACAGAGACAAAACCACTCTATTTTTCAGTAAGAACACAGATAGTGGGGTCCAAGACTCCATTAAAGACATGCTAGGTGTACCTGAACTTAAGCAATATGAGAAGTATTTAGGCTTGTCATCCTTTGTGGGAAGGAACAAGAAAGCGAGTTTGGCCTTCATCAAAGACCGGGTTTGGAAGAAGCTTCAAGGTTGGAAGGAAAAACTTCTATCCCAGGCTGGGAGGTAAGTGCTTCTAAAGGCGGTAGTGCAAGCCATTCCCACTTATTCTATGAGTTGCTTTAAGCTTCCTAGTACACTATGCCATGACATTGAGGCCATGATTAGGAAGTTCTGGTGGGGTCAACGAGGTACTAGAAGGTGCATTCATTGGGTTAAATGGAGTACAATGTGTAAACCTAAATCTCTTGGAGGCATGGGTTTTCGGGAGCTCCAAAAATTCAATGAGGCTATGCTTGGTAAGCAAGTTTGGCGTTTATTACAAAATCAAGATTCTTTGTTCTTCAAGTTCTTCAAATCAAAATTTTTCCCACATGGGACAATTTTTTATGCAAAAGCGAATAAAGGGTCTTTTGCTTGGAAAAGTATTTTGAAGGGTAGAGATGTTATTAAGCGAGGATTAAAATGGAGGATAGGGAATGGTTCAAAGGTTCGTATTTTTGGTGATAATTGGCTGCCTTGGTCTCGGCATGGCACAATTATATCCCCTGTTGCAGATGGCCAAGCTGATGCGTTGGTTTTTAGTTATATCCCCACACTCGTGATGGGATCTTCTCGGTCAGGTCAGGTTATCTATTGCTGGATCAAGATGAAACTGAGGTAGCAGGTAACTCAAATCAGGGGGCAAACTTGAAGGTATGGAAATCTATTTGGGGCCTTCGAGTACCAAACCGGGTTAAATCCCTTATATGGAGAGCAGGGACCGACTCTCTACCAACTCGGGCTAATTTGGTCAGGAGGCATATGTTGGATGATGCGTTATGCCAGGAATGCCAGCTACACTCAGAGGATGTCATGCACGCTCTCTGGTCTTGCCCGAATCTGAATGATGTATGGAGAGTTCACTTTAAGAAATTGAAGGCAGACACGGTACACAGATCCTCCTTCCTCGAAATAATTGACAGTGCCTCACTGGAAAAAACTTCCTTCGATCTTTTTGCTATGATGGTCTCCGCAATCTGGATGTGTCACAACAAGGTCTGTGTGGGTGAAACTGCACTTCCACTAAGGCAGATTCCTTCCTTGGCCTATGATGCTCTCCAGGAGTTTCACCAGCTGCGCCCTACGCATGCAACGATCCCAAGGACAGCTCGTGCAGTTCGTTGGAGGCCACCCCCTGCTACTTGTGTTAAGGCAAACTTCGACGAAGCGATTTTCTCACAAGAGGGACTAGCTGGCATCAGCATTATAATTCGTAACGAACAAGGATTAGTTATGGCTGCTCTTGCACAACAAATTCCACTACCTACTTCGGTGGAGATGGTGGAAGTGTTAGCGGCTCGTCGGGCTGTGGTTTTTGCTAAGGAACTCGGCTTTGATAAGGTGATTCTGGAAGGAGATTCAGTGAACACTATTACCTCTATTAATGGAGGTCACATGGATTACTCGGCTTTGGATCATGTACTGATGGATATCAAAGGTTTATTTTCTAGTTTTTCTTACATTTCAGTTACACATATTAATAGAGAAGGGAACTGTGTGGCACATAAGCTTGCTAGGCGGGCTGCCAGGTTTCCTTTTCTAGTTTGGATGGAGTCTGTTCCACCAGACATTTTTGAGGTGTACCAACTTGATTTGTTGAGAATGCAATAAAACGACCTCTACCCCTGAGGGGATTTTTCTCAAAAAAAAAAAAAAAAACTAATAGTAGTAAATATGTTTAGTTAAAAACAAATAACATTTTTTAAAATGATTTAAGTAAGCTTTTAAAAGCTTACTTAAATCTTAATTTACAAAATAAAAATACTAAAATGTAACCAAAGACTTATTTAGTATATGAATTAATTAATTATATATAAGATATTAATATTTAGTTAATATATAATTATTTGGTTATTTAATTCATAACTACATATAAATTTATGCTAATGTTCATGTTTTTATATTAATGAAATGAGACGATACTATTTTTTTATATAAAAAAAAAATGTCATGAAATCAAGGTAGATTTTTTTTTTCTTTCTTTTTTTTTGTGAATAATAAGAAGTTTTATTGAAGAACAACAGATCAGAGCAAACAAACAGACCTAGCCCATCCATCAGCCCACTGCCACTGGAACTCCAGACCAGAGAGGGGGATAGTTCGCCACCTTCTCAAACAAAAGAGCCCAATGGGCTAAACCAATCTATCTAAGATTGAGTTGAATAAAAGAATCACAATCAATTTGTAAAAATCAAAATCAGTTCCAACAAACTTGGCTAAACAAATCTATTATTTTAATTTGTCCGAATCTGTTTACATCACTGCTGAAACCAAAGCTTAGCACTTCACAATATCACATGCCTCTTTTTTAGTTAGTCAAAATTTGTACAAAACTTGTACATCTATAATCCGTGATAATCAATCTAAACTTTTATAATTACCCTATAATCAAGACATGCGTCATGGCACGTGGTTGCATTTTGAATGAGTTGAACTTGAAAAGGTGAATATCATAGGAGAAAATCACCGCAACGAATGGAGGGTCATGATTCATGACTACTTATGTGACTGTTTAACATACAAATTAAGAATTTAGAGCACTTGCATCCATCGGTGCAAAATAGAAAAAGTTGCAAATTATACACATTTTTACTCAAAAACTACCTACATCAGTTTGTCTAAAACATTGTTTATATGTAAAATTGCTATAGTAACTGTGCAAATATGCACCGTTACTGTAGCTTTCTATATGATTATTTTTTTTCTCTCCTCTCACATCTGATTCTCTCTCATCTAATTCTTGCTCTTCTTCTACTCTCTTTCTCCTCTATCTTCTCATGAATCTTGTTGATGGTCATTTTGGAAACCAAAAAGGGAAAGAGGGAGCCCAGCAACACAAACCGAAAAGAAGTTGGCAAATAGATAGAAAAAAGAACCATTAAGCCTAAGCGGCAGGAATAATGGATCACAGGTCCATAAAATAAATAAATAGGTCTTGAGAAAGCAAATGGGCTCAAAGGAGTCCGAAAAGAGAGAAATAGCAAATAGCAAACCCATAGGCAGTGTACGATGTAGAAAAGTGAGAATGGACAGTAGCAAACCCAAAGCAATGCAATCAAAGAGAGTAGGGGATTGATGGCAGGCCCACAAACCCCAAAGATAACTATGAGGTAATTGTGCCGTGGAAGCCCAATGAAGTTAGTAAAAACCCATAGGAACACAGAGTTAGGAAAAGGGCCGAGGAAGCCCAAGAAAAGCAAATGGGCCGAGGATGCCTAAGAGAAAACAAAAAGGACACAGGAGCCCATAAGTAAGAAAACTCATGGTCATGCTAAGCCACTGAGGAAAGAATAAACGGCAGGCCTGAAGAGGCCCAATAGGATCAAGTCATTACAACAGGAATGACAAAGTAATATGACAGGACATGAGGGCAATTAAGGAATAGGCTGAAAGAAATATAAAGTCCAGTATCAAATAAAGCCCAGCCCCTAAGGGGAGTGGGAAATCGTAGGACAACCCACATAAAAGGCCAAAGAAGGATGGCAGACTGTGCAGGCAAGCCTCCAGACCGCGGCGAACGCATGAGCAGCAGGCAGATTTTGGACATACATGAAAGAAAGGCACGCGCAAGGCCCAGGCACCACCAGCCTATACCCAGCCAATATGGGACATGGTAGGGTCATGAGTCAGAGGTAAGAGGGCATGGTTTGGCGGTGGGGAGAGGGGAAAAAACCTATTATGCGGTTCTTGCCCAAGCTCTTTTGGAGGGTACGTCCTACTAGGATGACATACCACCCAAAAGAAGCAAGATTGAGTGGGAATCGCTAGGTGTATACCATGACGGATAGAGAGAGAGAACACCCACACCGTGGTAGGAAAGGATGCCACGGCAAACTAATAAATAAAACAGCTCTCCTATGTCTGGAAAGGGGGAGTGGCACATAAACGGACCAGTGGTGGTCAGCAAGTACACGCAGACCAAACAAAGGTGGTCAAGAGCTAAAATAGTAAAATCTGGTCACGGCAAGCTCTATATAAGGAGACCCTTGTCGTGCCTAGAGAGGGGGCGGCAAGAATCGGAGAAGAGGAAGGACAAAATAGAAAAAAGAGTAAAAAGAAAAGAAAGAAAAGATGAGAGGAAAACTAAGGAAAAACAAAAAACAAGGAAAGAGGAAAGGAAAAAACAGAGAGAGTTAGACTGGCAGGCATGCACTAGTAGGTCGATTTCCCTCTCTCCCTCTCAAAATCCTGCTCTCTGTCAAAAAGTAAAAGGATTCCTTTGGGCACCAACCATTCAGGTTCGTTTCCCTCAAAGCCATTAATTTCCACGGCAGGATTTCCCTGGGAGATTAATTGCGTTGAGAGGAGGCGCTTTCCCTCTTTGGTTTTGCTCCTGTGGACCAGACTTGATTTGATTTCTTTCCCTTTTTATTAACCCATATTATCATTTGTTCCTTTTACTTTATTTGTAAAAGTCATTGTTATTATTATGATTATGTTTCATGAATAGAGATTATTTGGTCATTTTCTATTAAATAGTCAGAGTGCTCTATTTTGTTGTTATTATTATATTTGTCTGCCATGACTCATCTGAAACAGTTCTGCCTGCCGTAAGCACACTCCTGGCAGACGAGGCATAGTTTGTGCACAAGCCGGCCCAAATTGAGTTGCAGTTGGATCGGTCTCAACTCTCTTACTCAGAATACTTGGGCCTATTACCACAGGAGGCAGCCCAGCCCAATACAACAAAAAAGGCCCCTACAAATCTATCAAAAAAATCTATACAAATCTTCGAATTCTTCAAAAACTTATTCTAAATCTAGATCTCAAATTCATCAAACCCTCTCCTCAAAAAAGAAAAAAAATCATCAAACATATAACTAATCAAACCCAAAATGCAGAAGTAGTAGAAGAAGAAGATGCCGAAGATGCAGAAGAAGAAGAAGCAGCAGTAGCATTGGAGAAATCTGCCCAAAATCACTACCCACAGCAACGGAGAGATATGCCCAATCCGCCTAAAACCACCACCCAAAATCAAACCCAAATTACAAATCCAAAATCACTGCCAATAGTCAAATCCGAATTGAAAAAAAAAAAAAAAAAAAAAAAAAAGGAGAGGAGAAGAAGAAAAAGAAGAAAGAATAAAGAGATGAAAGAAGAAGGAATAGGAGAAAAAGAAAGAGAAGGTTCATAGGAAAAAGAAAGAGTTGGTGGCATGTGTTACTTAAAGGTGGGTGGGGTTGTGTGGTTAGGTGTGAAATAATTAAAAAAAAATGTGAGAAAAATATTATTTAAATAAAAGAAGGTGTATAATTGATAATTTGATTTGGGTGTTTTTGTAAAATGATTGTGTAAAATGGAAAAAGTAGGTTGTTATGCTAAATTAGAGGGAAATTTTTAGACGGATTGATGCTATTGCTCTTAGGTGGAAAAGTGAGTCAGAAATTTGGAAAAAACACACAAGACAAACCAACACATTGCTCGGCTAATTTGGTGGGCATTTAACATGGGGGCCTCTTTTCTTCTTGTTGGATTAAAATAGATTAATCCTAGTTAATTAATTCAATAACGCAAGTTAATTAATTAGGTTAAATTACATGCAAATTATGGTGACACGAACAAATTACCAAATAATTAACAAATTACAAGGCAAAAACCCCCCACCGGGTGATTTTGATGTCACTACTTCCAAGAATCACTAATCAAGAATCAAGTGGTTATTGGTACAAGGAATCTTACCACTATCTAGGACTATCCCAAAGTACCAACTTACAATTGAACCTTTACACCAATCTCCAATTGGATTTGATCTTGTAGAGACTTCTTCCCTTTGTACAGATTCCAGTACAGGACTAACTCCTAGCAACTAATGTTTGTTGTTGGATGCAAAGTTCTTCATTTCAATACATGTTGAAGATCTGGAAGCACTTGGTTACCAAACCTTAAGGTGCATAAGAACGCAACAGTTTCACTAATAGTGTAAGAGTTCTCTAATTAAGTCTCTGTGTCTAGTGATGACTTTAAAATAAAACTTTTATATCCCCTAGGAGTTTAGTGAACAAAACCTTAGTAATCCAAGTCATCAAGGGCCGAAAAAACAGATCTAAGAATTCTAGAGATTTGTGAAGCTCGATAGATCGATAGGTATTGAGACTAGTATTGAGATTCTTCGTTTATTCTTGATAGATGCTAGATCGAACTGGTATCGAGATTAGTGTCGAGTTTCACTTTTTTAGCTTTTCTTCACTTATTTCTTGGTGTAGTCTTCATGTCTTCAATAATACCACTTGTCTTGTTTGCTCAACATACTTCATGATATTGGTGTAGTCTTCATGTCTTCCATAATACCACTTGTCTTGTTTGCTCATACTTCATGATATTTCAGAAACACCTTAGAACTATCAAATTACAAGTAAAGTGTGTTTTGTCAAAGGATATGCCAACACATGAAAAACATGGCCCTAACACTTCTTATTTGCCTCCATCTTTCTTTCAAACTTTAGCATGACAATAATAAAAGATTTTCTTCACACACACACACACACACACACACACACATATATATATATATATATATCAATGTTATTAAATCCGTTCCGTTCTAGCCGGAATATCTCGTACCGGGATGCAATCCGGAATGGAAATACCACTTGTTCCACCTCGGGTCCAATTCCGGCCAGTTTCGGTCATTCCGAACATTTCGGCAAACTTCGGTAAATTTCGGTCGGTACTAGTTTTTAGAAGAAAAAAAAGAAAAAGGAAAAAAGAAGAATCCCTAAATTGACAAACTCGTCAGCATCACATGTCATTACCTGCATCGATCGCCTAAAAAACAAACCCAACCATCGCAAAGGTTGCCCTTTCTTCTTCTTCTTCCTTTTCTTCTTCTTTGCTTCATCTCAAACTCTCTACCAGTTTGCCTCTTCTTTTGTTTTTTACTTTAGTTTTTGCTTTGTCAAGTTTTTGCTTTAGTTTGCCTTTTAGATTTTTAGTTTGTTGAACCCACCCACGTGACAAAGCTTTGGAAATGACAAAACTCAAAATGCTGGCAAAAGAGTTTGATTTCAAACTTATTTATTGAGTCTTGCCTCTCCCCAATGTGATATATATATATATATATATATAGACTTATTGTACTATTTTTGGTTGTTGTTTTTCATTATTTAATTACATATTTATGTTTTAATATTCTAAAATAGTAATTGTTATGTAATAATTAAATGATTTATATTATTTGAAGTTTACTTAGCATGCATTTGAATTGGGCGTTTGCTATGTTTGGCGTTTTGGAGCCCAAGTCTCACGCACTATTCATGGACCAGCCCCCACAGAAAAACATAACAAATGTTATACACAGTGTTTTCAGCTTTAAAAAATATTCTGCTACAGTGTTTTTAGTAATAAGTTTTCAATTTTTCAGCAAAATAAGTGGTATCCAAACAGACCCTTATTTGGATTAATAATTTTATGTTGTATAAGAAAATATAAATATATATTATTTTTAATTTTTTTTTTTAGAAACCCTGAAACACCCTGAAACGGTACGCCGAAATAGACCGGTACCGAAATATTCCATTCCACTAAACAAACCGAAACGGGAACTGGAACGGTATTCATAACATTTATATATACTAGCCTCTGAGCACGCACTCACGCGCGTGCTCAGAGGCTCCTCTATTTTTTGTGTAAGGGTTAATTTAGAACATTTATTATAATTTGGGATTACTACATTTTTCAATCACCAAAAAAAAAAAAAAAACCCTAGGGGTGTGATGAAAACCAATCCAACCAAAAGAACCAAATCTAAAGCATACTTAATCCACAAATTTTTAAAAAGAAATAAAAAAAATGAAAAAAAAAAATTTACTGTTAGCCTTATGGCAGTTTGAGAGTGGTGAGGGGCTGGACTTTTGGCTAGTATACAGACGAATTATGTGGGTAATTTTCTAAAATTTTAAAACGGTGCAATTGCCAATGAATAATTATGTTAGTACGGGGAGTCTTTTGGTTAAATATTGCAAAAAACGGAGTTTTTTGTTGTTATAGGCACTGTTCAAAGTTATTTAGCAAAATGAGGAGAGAGACTAAATTTCGGTAACACTGTTGCCGAAATTGTAAGAAAAAGTATGAGAGAGAAGAAAGTTGAGTGATGTGATTGGGAGGGAGAAAAAAAATGAATTTCGGTAATGAGATTACTGAAATTCTTGTCCTGCCCCCATGAAGTGCCCCAATGCATGCTAGGAGGAGTGCCCGAATGGTTTACCAATTGTGGTAACCAAGTTGCCGAAATTGTAGGGAATTGAGGAGAGAGAAAATATGAATTGTGGCAAATAAGTTGCCGAAAATGAGAGGAAAAAAAAATAGTGGTTGCCGAAATCTTGGGAGGAATTAAAAAAAAAAGTGTTACGTCTACAATATTTTTACAACATTTTTACAACAAATCACAGGTGATTAGTTATTATTAGTTCAAATTTGAATTTAACACTGAAATTACTTTTTTAATCCAACAATAACAACCAGTTGTGCCACTTAGGATTTGTTGTAAAAATGGTGTGCACATATCATTTCTAAAAAAAAAAAAAGTGGCAATTGATTTGTGGCAACGGCACTGCCAAAATAGAGGGGGAAAAAATTGTGGCAATGGATTTGTGGCAATGGCATTTCTGAAATAGAAGGGAAAAAAAATTGTGGGAATGAATTTGTGGCAATGGCATTGCCGAAATAGGAGGGAAAAAAATTTGTTGAAATTGGTTTGTGGCAATGGCATTGCCGAAATAGAGGGGGAAAAAATTGTGGGAATGAATTTGTGGCAATGGCATTGTGAGGGAAAAAAAATTGTTGCAATTGGTTTGTGGTAATGGCATTGCCGAAATGGAAGGAAAAAGGAAAAAAAAAATTGTTTGATTTTTGGCAATGGCATTGCCAAAATAGGAAATTGGAGGAGAGAGAGTCTCAATAAAATATATATATATATATATATATATATATAGTACACTTATTCTTATTCTTCAGTAGTTTTTTTGACCTGTTTTGTGTGTATATCATGTTCCGATTGTTCAGTTACTCTTTTACTTTGCTTCAGTGTGCATAACTAAGGATTGTAAGTTTTTGGTTAATGTAAGTTTTTTTTGCTTTGCTTATTAACTTATAGCTCTAGAAATTAATAAATTTATTATTATTTTATAAACATATGCTTTGTTTATATTAGAAGCTAATACATTGTAAAATATTATGTATTGTTGTAGTTAATATTATTTGTATGCCTATGATTATGATTGTTTTTGTTGTTGTTGTTATTCAAATTTTAGATTAATGAATTATTTTTTATGGTTATCTGATTTTTTTTTTTTTTTTTTTTGGCAAGTATCACTCTATAATTCTCACTCTTTCAGTTAGTATCACAATTGTGGTAAGCATCTCAACTCTCTAATTAAATTTATGTATGTGTTTTGTTAATTTTGAAATTATTTAATATTATTTATTGTTATTATTAGTATATGTTGTTGTTGTTATTCAAATTTTAGATTAATGAATTTTTATGGTTATCTGATTGTGTTTTTTCTTTTTGGCAAGTATCACTTTATAATTCTTACTCTTTCAGTTGGTATCACAATTGTGGTAAGCATCTCAACTCTCTAATTAAATTTGTGCATGTGTTTTGTTAATTTTGAAATTATTTAATATTATTTATTGTTATTATTAGTATATGACCACAAAAATTGTAATAAATTGTATTATTGTGATCTTTTTATAATCAATTTTACTTTTTTATTATCAATTATTACATCTATTACTTGGAAAAAATATATTGCATAATATGTTTGTTGGTTTATAATAAAGATATGTATGTGTATTATTATTATTATTTTTATTTAGTACAATAAATCTTATATTTGTGTTTCTTTTTCTTTAAAGTTTAGTTGGTATAAAAATTTATTAAGTTTCTTGAATCTTTACTTTTTAGGGAGGTTATAGGTTGGGAAATGAAAATTAATTATATGCTTTATAAATATTATACGCTAATATATTGTAAATATTATATATGGTTATATTATAGTTAATACTAATTATTGTGTTTATGATTATTTTTGCTAAAACTATTATTATTATTATTATTAAAAATTTTGCTTCATAAATCCTTTATTTGAGTTTCTTTCAATTTTATTATGAACTACAAGCATTGTAAGTTATATTTAATATTTAGCATAAAAAACTGTAGTAGTCACTATATATTAATTTTATTATTTTTTATTATTGTTCTTTTGTTTTTATTTAGGATTATATTTTTTTAGAAGATAATTATGAATATCTTATTGTGTTTTTTTTGTTCTTTCTTTCTTTTCTTGCAATTATCACTCTATAATTCCTACATTCCTTCACTTCATATCGCAATTGTAGTAAGCTTCTCGGCCCCCTAATTTAATTGGAAATTATTTTCTTAGTTTGTAATTTTTTATATAGATGGTTTGTAAAAAATATACCTTCAGATGGATGTTGCATGGTTTAACTCATTGTAGCATTTAATGTAGGATATATTTGAAATGGAGCCTGGGCCATTCGATCATTCTCTGCTAATCCAACAACAAAATCACATCTCTAATGATGCAATGGAAGGCAATGTATGTTGCGAGATCAAAATTTATTAATGTCTTAATAATATCTACAATTATTCTATTTATATGAAAATAATTTCAACATTAGCAATATAACATTGTACATTAAAAAAAAAAAATTCAGGTTTCCACCTTCAATTGATGGACTAAAAGCCCAGAACACCCTCTCGAATATCGCACAGCCTGGCACAGTAGCAAGTACTGTTCTCCAAATAACCCTGCTACCCAGGTTTGAATCAGTCAAAGCTTTCAACCATTTTGGCAATAATTGGTAAGATTTGTCTCAATCACCAAACGCTCTACCAATTGCCTTTTCTTTCGCCTCCCACACCTTAAAATAAGAAGGCCGGTATTGGTACTTACTGTAAAGAGTCTGTTGAAGCGAAGAAATCTTTATGGTTGGATCATTTTTGACAACATCCCTCAACTATTTCTTAATAACATGGGTGTTTAATTTCTCATGATCTTGTGTGAGCATGGACTCTGTACATGTGTGTGGACCATTGTATTTCTTAACCTCAAACAACCTATGTGTAGCCCGGAAGCATGCTCGAAGACGCCAAGAACAATGTTTGCACCTTACAGACCAACATGTTGGATCTAACTCTTTTACACTAAATGTTTGGTTCCTCTTGATGTAATAGTGTTTAACAGCAGCTTGTAGTTTATCCTTATTAGCAAAAAGCAAGCCCACATAAAACTCTTGGGTAGGGTCCCAAATACTCTGAGTGGGCTTTTCAAATGGTGGGGTTGGATCAATCATATTATCCCACGTGTTCTGTGAAAAGCTTAGTGATGAAGGTTGATGGAATGCCATTGCTGGATTGCTTTCATGATTAGGTTCATTGAGAGGCTCCTGTTCATCTCCAACATCATCAAGGACCTCGTCATTATTAAGTTGGTCATCACTATCCATGGCCTGCATCCTTTCTGATAATGTATGGACCACACTTTCAGTAGTAGCAGCTATGCGGTGTGTATCATTGGGATCATTAGCAACTCTCTGAGTGGCGGTTTGGTCATATTGAGCTTCAAACTCAAAACAAGTAGTCTCTTGTGCAACATGCTCAGTTGGATTATCATAGTCAACATCACTGTTGTTCATTGGCCGATAAGGAACACATTGGCCCTCAGTTGCAACATGGGTATATGGCACATAATAGTCAGCACCACCAATGTTGATTAGGGAATGAGCCACATTTTCAGAATAATGACCAGTATGAGTGGCATATGGATCATGAAAGTGCCCACCATGTGAATAACTAAACGATGCACTCGGTCCTTCGTTGGTATATTGAATGGGAAAAACATCTCGGTGGCTTCTTATGGGCTCTACACCCACGTACAACTCTGCACCTACAAATCCATATTGGCAGTCTAACATATCAAATATTGCATTGACACCATTATCATCTTCTACCAAAACTTGCTGGTAAATCACAGGATGTGGATGATATTGAAAAGGAAATCTATACCAAATAGTAAGTTTTGAACCTTCTCTGTTTATATGAAGCGTGGATGCTACTCTATTACATAAATCTTCAAATGTGAACGATTTTTAGACCCCTTAAACCACAATTGGATTAACCTAGTTATTTAGCCAAGTGATTAACTTAGTCAAATTATGCAAATCTAGGTTAACACAATCATATAATCATATCAAGCATATAAAGCAGCGAAAAAATAAATGACACAATGATATGATGACTTAGGAAACCACACGGTAAAAACTTGGGGAGGATTTGACCTAGCTATACTCAAGGTAAATTTGAATCTACTATATGAAAGAATTGAAGTTCATACAAAAGGACTTACAAGCTCCCCGCTTGACTTCCTAATGCTACCCACCAGTAGAACTTACTGACACAACCACGTGCAAGCTCCAAATCCACAGACTCCTTCTTTCTTGGATTCTCCAATCAGCTACAAGCACCCACGCTTGTTATCCTTTAAGCTCCAATGACAGCAACTGAGTTAATCATCAAGATGTTGATATTATATCTACCTTGAAAACCCTAAGTTTATGTGAAGGAAAGCTCCTCAAGGATCTTACAAGAGATTCACACAAACCGCAAAGTATATGCAACAATACAACCAAAGCAACTCTCAAAACGTGGCTAGGGTTTTGCCTTATATACTTAGGGCAAAAACATAAAACCCTAAACATTTAATGAGATAGGGCTGAGTTGGAAATTCTGCAGAAAGAACATTCTGGTTGACTTTCGATCGATCGAGTCTAACTTTTGATCGATCGAGCCAGGCCGAAATGCACCAATGCATCTGCAGCCTCTCGATTCCAACTTTACATGAATAATACAACTTTGAGCAAGCCTAAACAAGACTAAACATATTGTTTTGATCATGGTTTGCCAACATTACACATTAGAGTTCTAAATACACAAATTCCTAAATCTTTAGAACCTAACAAAATGTAACATCCCGGCTTAATGGAAGCATAGAAGGAGGTGGCCCTTCGTAATAAATCTCATTTTCGCCATGTTTAATTATTCCACCAAAATGGATGAGAAAAATGAATAACTTTTCTACCATCTACACTAAAACATAACAATAGTATTAATATATTACCACTACACAACCATTAAAATGCAATACAAGAAGGTAATCCATTAAAAATATTCAAAGTATAATAAGCTAGAGCTGAGAGAATTCTATTAAGAGGATTGGTTCAATGATAATTTATTACTGTCCATCATAGTAGTTAAAATTATTTTTTGTTTCCCTTTTCTTAAGTAACTTAGCATAACATTAACATTTAGAAGGATCTGTTATGGTTACGTTGATTATTTTATGTAGCTCTTCATTTTGCTTCTTCTAAAACAAGACAAATTATATAATGTTCTCAAGCATCCATACGATAATAGATAAATATTTCTAATATCGTACAATTTTCCTTATTATTATTATTATTATTATACCTAAAACTTATATATTAAGGTTTATGAGCATATATATACTAACCTTTTTTTTTTTTTTTTTTGGTTTTCTTATAGTATACGTTTATATTATAGGCTAACAAACTAAGTATTTCTTTAAGGAAATTTTAGGCAAGAATTCATGGACAAATAATTTAAAACATATTATACAAACCAGTTCATGTTGCAAAACACATAATACAAAAACAAGATTTGTATAAATAAATAATTTAACAAAAACAAGATTTTCATGCTTAGCTATGCCCCTAAAACATATCAACATGAATATTATAATAATAATAAAAAAAAGTAACTACTTAAGAGATGTAACTCACCTTGTAAGAGATAAAGATCGGATAGATATTTGCAAGTGTTGTTCCTTATAGTTATTTGTAGAATGTATGACACGCATGAATTGAAAATGGTTGGTAGAATTCTGAGGGGAATAAGAGTGGAGAAGAAGGTAAATGGAATTTTTAGGGGAAAAAGAGTAGAAAATAAGAACTATGGAAACTTCAGTAACATTAGTGCTGTTTAAATAGGATGCAAGTTTCATATAAGTTAAATTCTAAGATTTTAAACTGTATAACTAGATACGCCAATTGACCAAATACAACACAACACAGACCAAGATGGGACACTCTGATACAAACAAATTACTTAACTATAAATATATATTCATTGCAAAGAATCTTTGCAAAAATCTCAATTTCTTTGTTTTCTTTTTTGTTTATAGTGTGCACATCAATCATTTTTTTCTTCCATAAAGCGTGGACATGAATCTGAATAAGAATCTATGTACTTTATTTTTAGAGTAAGATGTACTCAGTGTACTTGAATCTATCATTGTTTGTTTTATAGGATACTTTTACAATACGAAATGAAAGAACATGACATACACACAAACCAAACTGCTTCGGTCAAAAAAGAATATGAATATGTGTACTTTTTAGAGTAAGAATTCAAAATATTTTTTTTTATTTAGACAAGTCTCTCTCTCTCCTCCAATTTTCGACAGTTCTTTTTTTTTTTTTTTTTCCTCCTATTTCGGCAATTCCATTGCCACAATATTTTTTTTCTTCCCTTTTTCGGCAATGGCATTGCCACAAATCCATTTCAACAATTTTTTTTTCCTACTATTTCAGCAATGCCATTGCCACAAATCAATTGCCACAATTTCTTTTTCCCCTCTATTTCGGCAATGGCATTGCCACAATTGGTTTTCCTTTGGGCACCCACCTATCACTAGCACACTTCGGGCACTTCACACCCACTCAGGCAGCATTTTTGGGCAGCATGAATTTCGTTAATGAGATTACCAAAATTCAAAATTTTCTCCCTCCCACTTTTTCTCTTTCTCTCTCATACTTTTGTTAGAATTTCGGCAACACCGTTGCCGAAATTCACTCTCTTTCCTCAATTCCCTAAATAACTTGGAACAATGACCATAACGCAAATAAACTCGAGCTTCAGCAATATTCAGCCAAAAGACTCTTAGTACGGGTCTATATCGCAAGCAAAATTTTGATCGTACTTTAACTGGTTAGTTTTCATTTTATATTGAGAAACTATTAAACAATGTTTTAACATTGTCGAAAAATGCTTCCTTAAAAAAAACATTGTTGAAAAATATCATTTATTCAAAATAAATTAAAACCAAAACAAAGAAAAATATCATTTATTCAAAATAAATATGCAAAATAGATTAAATAAGGTGCAAGGCAATTTTATTATTCAAGATGCAAAGATTGAGGAGAAGAAAAAGACGATATAAAAAATTATAAAATGCTATCTCTTGTTTTCTCTAATTATGATATGTGGTCGATTGGGATTATTTTCTTAGAGATGATTTTGGGAACAAATGAAATTTTCACTATCTCAAATATTGATAACTTGACACCTTTGCTAGTAGATCTTGTGTTGCAATATGATGAGGGTGATTTGATTGACTCTGATATCTATAGGTGGGATACAATTCTAATTTTGTTGACTTCAAATTATTCATATCTTGGCATATCGGAATTATTAGTATTTTGATTTTATGGTTTTGTTGTTTGTTTTTCCTTATAGGAATTTAGCTTTTTTAGAGTTGTGCATAGGAGAATTTTCTAATCACTGTTCAGAGTGGGATTTTGCAGACAAGATCATTGCTAGGGATCCATTCGGCCAACTGGGGTAAAATTATAAAATGCTAAATAATTTAATACATATATGTCCTATAAAAGCACATCATTTATATTACAACATGCTTTTTACATATTTGTAGCTTTCTGGATGCTGAGGCATTATGTTTGGCACGGCTTCTTTTACATTAGGATCCGGTATTTCAATCTATAATGCACTCTCTCTCTCTTTTTTCTTCGATTTTTCTCTTGTGCTTGCACATTATATAGTGAAACTCATTTTATTGTACCTTACAGGTGCGTAGGATCAGCGCCTTTGGTGCTTTGCTGCATTCATACTTCCAGCAGAATGAAGCAAGAGCTTGCAGAGGAGATTAGCTTGTCAGATGTGTTACAGTAAATTTACTTTTGTGAGTTTCGTTGGTTGTGTAAGAGGTTGTTGTGTCTTTTGTTGTACAGTCTCTCACTCTCATGAATCTAAAAGAGTGGGCCAATTTTCATTGACAGAACTGGCACAAAAGAATCTACAGTCTATTGTGATTAGTCTAATGAGGATTCATAGTTGATTTTAAAGCTTAAGGACTAAGGCTTGGTTGTTATTGTCGTAGGGAGGACAAACATGCATCACTTTGTCTAAGGTGCTACCTCCAAGGAGTAAACCTAGAATCATTTAATGACAATCACTAATGCCTCATCCGAACATGCATGCTTGTATATGTCAAGCAATATGTTATAGCAATGCTGAAACTATGCTCTGACATTTTTCCAAAGGCCTTGATGTATATTAGGAAAAGGAACATAGCACTATGTCAAATTTAAACATATTTAATGAAAGGAACATGGTAGGAGGAGTGTAATTGAAAGCTCGAATTTGTATAAATACACAAAAGCTTGTTCAGACTCCCAAATAAAAAATTACAGCTAGATTGCTTTTACTCTAACTTAAACTAAGTGCAGAACAAGAGTAAATGAGCCCAAACAACCGATAACACTATCCTAAGCCATATTCATCCATTATTAGCGAATATGGCTTAGGAAAGCTTAAAAGCAGGGAAGAGAGATGCAAACACAAGATAACGAGACGTGTTATTGAAGAGAAAACCGAAGAACTTGGCAAAAAACCTCTTCGCAACCCTTCAAGTTGAAATTGATCCACTAGAGATTAAAGTTTGAGTACATGAATAACAAAAGACCCTTCAAGCCTAGTCTACCCCATGTACTTGAGCCCTCCAAGCTCTTGCTACCAACTACCTTCTCGGAGTCTTGTCTTCTCTAGCTTTCCAAATCCCACAATTCAGCTCGATTGCATCCACCAATGAATGGCTCCTTCCAATACTTCTCAACAGCACCAAAATCTCACTTTACACTCAGAATGAATGTGGTAAGTGTTTGGACTAACAACCTCTCAAGGATATAGAGATGGAGAGGTAGAAATTGAGGAAAACTACAAGGAAATGTGTAGATTATTGTGGGTATAACAATCTCTAACTCTCAAGTGTATTTCTAGGTTTTCTCTTCGAAAAGCACTCCTTACAATTTGTGGGTAATGAGGATATATATAGTGTGAGTAAAAGACTTGGTAAAGAAAAACACAACTTTTTGCCAAATAGAGAGTTTCGCGGGTACTTTGCAGGTTGGCCTTACCCGCGAGACACTCGCGAAAATCTCCAACCTGGCATGACTCTTCATTTTCTGGTCATGTGCTCTACATGTGGCTCTTTCGCAGGTAAGCTTCTTGCAAAACACTCGCAAAATCCACTTGTTCATCCTTTCAAGCTTGAGTCTTCACACTCTCTCACACTCATCCCTCACAATTAGAAACCCACATAAATACAAGGAAATATGATTGAAAAAATTTACAATCAAATTTGGTATGGAATTAAAACCAACACAAAATAGTTATAAATTACAACTTTACAGTAATTGTTTACAGTTATACTTTCTTAGTCCAATTCTCTATAATATAGCCCAATTCCTTGATATTTTAAATCCCTAGCCCTAAAACAAGAAAATGACATTTATTCAAAATAAATATGCAAAATAGATTAAATAAGGTGCAAGGCAATTTTGTTATTCAAGATGCATAGATTAAATAAGGTCCACGACTTATCTCCCGGTCGGCAAAAGGCCAAATAACGCCCACACCTATGCATAGCCATGACAACATAGTCTGATGTCTGAGATGGGCTCGCAGATAACGCAAACTTGGAGAAAAAATTATCAAATGAGAAACCATTAGGTTCACAAAGGTATTCATGAAAAAGATTGCTCATATGCTGAAGCTCTTTTTGAAGCTGTGTAAAAGGATGCAAAAGATTAAGGCTGAGGTCTGTTCCTACAGTAATCAGCCATCCTTGTAATGAAAAGCACTTCTTCCCATTAGCTTGGGGTAGCAAGACTTGGTGAGTCATGCCTTTGGAGAGACTGAAGAAGCCGTGCAAGTCGCTGCCTTCCTTTTCTGCAAGCATAAGACATGGAAATTGTGATGTCATTTTGCAAATCGCCATGATTTACACGTCCACAAGCGGTGACAACAGAATAAACTCAATTGTATTTGCACTAACTTGTCCTATTTCTCCTATGCAGCTAACCCTTTCCCTAAAATACAATTCAATTGACAAGCCACCAGTGGCGGAGCTAGGAATTTAGGTTAGGGGGAAGATTAAAAGTAAAAAAAATGAATCTAAAAAAATTTATCAATATTAATAACAAAATAAATAAACAACTATATGCTACTGTAATTACCATATAGAATCTAACATAAAATCATGGTTTTAAAAACCGGTACGGTAAAAGAACCGAAAAAGAGACTGGTGGAAATATTTTTTTAACAAATCTAGTGGAGCACTTGTGGCAATAATATAATGATTAGTAGAATCATCTAATGTTAATATGAAGTGCCACATTCCCAACATTTGTACAATACTTTCACAACAAATCATGTGTGGTAAGTTGTTATTGATTTTAATTTGAACACACCACTTAAATTATTTTTTTTCACTAGTATTTTTTAACAAATCTAGTGGAGCACTTGTGGCAATAATATAATGACTTGTAGAATCATCTAATGTTAATATGAAGTGCCACATTCCCAACATTTGTACAATACTTTCACAATAAATCATGTGTGGTAAGTTGTTATTGATTTTAATTTGAACACACCACTTAAATTATTTTTTTTCACTAGTATTAGCTAGTAACAACCTTACACTTAAGATTTATTGTAAAAGTATTGTGAAAATATTGTGGTAGCATTTCTTAATTTTAATTTCTTATTCTTTATTTTATTTTTCCCTTATCTCTTTTTTCTTCATCCACACATTTCTTTATTATTTTTCCTCTTTTTTTCTCCTCCACACACGTATTATTTCCCTCCTCTCTGATCTCTATCTTTACTTTTGACTTTTCTTTTTACTTTTCTCCTCTACCAGAGACTACCACTTCGTCCACTCCATATTCCAAAACATACCAATGTACTATATTATAAGTAAAAAATTTTTGAAAGTTCAGGGGGGGCACCTGCCCCCCCCCCCCTGCAAGCCACTAACTTATAGTCCGTTTGAATTGAGGTGTGAGGGAGGGAAGTGGAGGGGAGTAGAGTTGCCTAAAAATAGGCTAATTTTTGGCCAACTCCACTCTACTCTACTCTACTCTCCCTCCTCAAACTCAATCCAAACGAACATTAATATATATAATACATTAAGTCAAAACTCAATCCAAACGGACATTAATATATATAATACATTAAGTTGCCTAGGTTGAGCAGGAAACAATAAACTTGATATATTTGGAGTAGGAAACAATAAACTTATCTTGGAAGAAATCTAGACCAAGTAGGAATCGGTTTCCTAAGCCAATAAAACAAAGCCACCAACTTTGTATCAGGATTTCAATTTAAAGGGGCAAGATTAAATAATAATAATAATGATAAAAATGAACCTAAAATCATTATTCGATATTAATAATAAAATTATAAGCAACAACAATTGTCATACAAAATCAATTAAAATGTAAACAATTGTAAAATAAATAAACATTTGTAAAACATTCCTTACAATCAATCATCAAAGTAAGAGATTACTCTATATACATAAAGTTTAGACATTTAATTTAATTTCTCAAAATAAATTGAGAAAATAAATTTCAAATTTTCTCTCTATTCTTCTAATTATTTAAAACCAGTGTGTAACTTTGTGCATATATACGGGTACTATTAAAAACAATCAGAATTATATGATTCAAATTCTAGTTTTTTTATAGAAGAGATTCAAATTATACATGGTATTAACTTACATATTTTTTAAACCATACATTTCTAAAATATGTAATGGTTTCTCATTATATATATATTATAATTTAATTAGATCCATACTTTTCGATTTTTGCACTCAATAATTTACTTGCCACAAAAATTATAAGATTAGATAGACACATAGCACAAAATTGGACTCCAATTGAAATCCAATTTAGAATCTAATTGGATTGGACTCTTCGAGTTTTACACTTCTCTACACAAAAATTAAAAATTAAATAGGACACATGATGCAAAATTGAGAATTCAATTGAAATCTAATTAGATTTTCTCTGAAATTTGGCTTTTAATATATATATATCTATATATATATATATATATATAGAGAGAGAGAGAGAGAGAGAGAGAGAGATTTGGGTTTATGATAAAACTCAAATTTTGAAACTATGAAAATAAAATAAAATATATTTATTATAGGATCCATCCCAACTAAAAACAGGAGTGTTGTAAAAATATATAAGATTTTGTTATGTCTCTAGACTTTCTCAAATAGAGATGTGTATTTTATTTATTTTTTATTTCAATTCAGGGGTACGGTTTGCTTATACATCATAGTAGAAATTAGAAAAAATTTCTTTTCTATCCTAACTTTAGGAGAAAACTCAGCTTTATTGAAATATATAAAGGACTTCTATAGGGAGAAGTTAGGGGGGGTGGGGGGGAGAGGTGCCCCTTTTTGGCTCCACCCTATCAGTGTATTGTAGTATTGAATTTATATACTAGAAAAAATTGATTTGTAGTATCAAACTGTCAAAGGATTACGATTCTGGTGCGGAGTCGAAAACAACTAAGCTTGCGCTGCAAATGGGGTTTTTCTCATGCAATTTGGAATTTATTTTACCACCCTTACAATATCTCTTTATGTCTGATAGCTTTGGTCTAAGTTGGTAGCATGCTGGGCTGAGGTTTTGAATTTAATATGAAATTTAGGTTTTTTTTTTTTTTTTTGAAGCCAAAATTGCGTTTTTAAATTTTATCTTTTATGACATCGTCTACCAAACGAGATGTATGATTGGATGTGTCACTTTCTTGTTCATATTTCAATTGATCGTGGTTTAGAATTTGTTATCAAAGAAACAATGCATTTATAATGATTCTTTTTTGAAACACAAGTAAAAGTTACCCTAGTGTCGAATGTTTTACTTCATGGTAATGATATAGGTCTTCAAACACTTCAAAAATACTTATGAGAGCTTTTGATTAGAAATATGTTAGAGACCCTACAAAACATGCTTCGACTATTATGGTTACTTTGAAACCATAATCAATGAAATTACTAATAAGAGAAATGCCACACAAAAACAAGGTCAAATCATTTTTAGATACTAAAACTTGTTTAGAGCTTGGAAAATATGAGTTTAAACTTCTCTAACATTAATAGTTGAAAATTTATTTGTATGTTAAAAACAAAGGAGATATGGGTATATATAGCCTAAAATATTGAAATGTTGACATTAAAATTTCCATATTTTCCTATGCTTTTATTTGAATGAAGAATAACATATGTTTATAAGTTTGAATAAAACAACAATATTTATTTTTATGTCAATGTTTAATTTTATGTTGTTTTTGTTTATTTTTTATAATAATAAAAACTAATTCTTAATTAATATATTCTTAGCCCTTTTAGATCTTTTAAATTATTTATAAAAAAACAAACAAGTTGGTATCCATTAGTTGTTAGAGATTTGAATTACATGCAAGGCACAACAATAAACATACAAAGAAAAATAAAATATTATATAATTATTTTATGAGAATTAAATTACATAATGAAATATAATAATTTTTTTTTATATATTACAATATAATGGAACCATCCCTAGTGTATACCCTATTGAGGTGTTCACTACAACTTTTTCGCTCAACCACGTTTTTTGTCATTTCTTTGGTTTTGAAAACGATATCGATATAATTACTTCTATACATTACCAGGGAATGTCAAGCATTGCGAGAATTTACCAATTTGAGTGACTCGACACCACATCTCGACCAGTTTATCCTAATGGAGTGAGGACTGCCATACATGCCCACAAATGTTTTTTTTTTTCCCTTCAAATGCACCCTATTTGAGATAATAAAAAATTATCCATCTAATATATAATAAAAAAAAATGTTAGATTATATTTAAATATTGAAACTTGTTTAGAGCTTAGAAACTCTGAAGCTTGGGTTTCTCTCACTTAAATATTCAGAAATTGATTTATACGTACAAAACAAAGGAGAAATGGGCATGTAAAGCCAAAAAATTCAAACGTTAAACTGAAAGTTCCATTTTTTCCTATGCTTCAATTTTAATAATGAATAACATATGTTTGTAAGCTCAAATTTAACACAAATATTTATTTTCATGTTTATGTTTGTATTTATGATTTTCAATGTCATTATATTAAAAAAGTCTTAATTAATATATTCATACCATTGTTATTAATACCGTTTCGGACCCCGTTTCGGTTTGTCCAGTGGAATGGAATATTTCGGTACCGGCCGATTTCGGCGTACCGTTTCAGGGTGTTTCGGGGTTCTTAAAAAATAATTTATATATATTCTTGTTGAACATAAAATTGTCAATTCTAATAAATAAATAACTAAATATCAAATAATACAAATCATTTAGTCTTAACTCTTAAGTCTTAAACATCAATTTAACATCACACAATAAGAAGATTTACAAGACAATAACTAAATATCAAAAAATACAAGATTTACTCCTCCTTCTCATCATCATCCATGAGAGAATGATCAAATTCATCATCAAAAGAACTCCCAAGAACTACTAGCACCCATTGGACCTTTACTCTCTTTTTTCTTTTTTTTTTTTCTTTTTTTTTTTTAATAATAGGCCAAATCCGGTACCGGCCGAAATTTGCATCTCGGCCGGAATTGACCGGAATGGCCCGGAACGGCCCGGAATTTGACCCGAGGTGGAACGTGGGGTATTCCGGTACCGGTTTGCATACCGGTACGAAAAATTCCGGCCGTTCCGGCCGGAACGGAACGGAATCAATAACAATGATTCATACCCCTTTTAGATTTTTTAACTATATATAAAAAATAACCACCGCACACCTTTGGTGCGATGGTCACTCAACAAGTATAAGTGCTTGTGGGGTATGGAGGGGCAAGAGCCGATGTTCAAGTCTCCAGAAGGGAGCTTTACACACAAATACGCATAGATTAGGTTAGAATAGAATTTCTATCTTATATCAAAAAAGAAAAAAAAAACTATATATAAAAAATAAACAAGTAAATTGGCATTTATTAGGCTATTAATAAAAAGTTTAACAATATTAAGCAAACCCTTCGTGGATGTGTAGATTATTTTAGGGCATAATCTTTGGTGTCTTATGTTAGATTTATGGTTAAGTGATTAAATTCACTATTTCCTAACAACTTAAACTTTTGGGATAATCGGTAATTTAACATGGTATCAGAGCAGGAGATCCTGAGTTCAATCCCTGGTTTTACTCTACCTCCCATTTAAAATGTTAAATTCCCACTTGTTGGGCCCCCACTTATTAAGGGGAAGTTTAGGCCCACAAGTGAGGGGGAGTGTTAGACTTATGGTTAAGTGATTAAATTTACCATTTCCTAACAGCTTAAACTTTTGGAACAATCGGTAATTTAACATCTTATAGCTCTAAATTGTTTTCCAAGTTTGGCATGTATGCATTTTCTATTAGTGGATTGACGGCAGGGATCAAAATGGACGTGATTTTTCGTTTTGAGGGACTCAGATAGGCGTGAAATCAAGTTAGAGACCAAAATAAGAATAGACACAAAATGTAAAGACCAAAAGTGCATTTTTGCCTTCTTTTTTTTTTCTTCAATTTTTCTCTTGTGCTTGCATGTTATATTGTGAAACTCATTTAATTGTAGAATAATGCTACAGTCACAAACTATTTTACAACATTTTTAGAAACAGTTGATGTGGTCAGCTTTTTATTGGTTGTTATCTAGGCCCACCATTAATATTATTTTTTTCATTTACCAATAATTACTCACCACATCAACAATTTATAAAAAATTTTGTAAAAAAGTTTGTATCTCTAGCATTATTCTTTATTATACTTACATGTGTGTAGAATTATCACCCAAGGTGCTTTGCAACATTCATACTTCAAGCAGAATGGAGCAGCATGAGATGTAGAGGAGATTAACAACAACAACAACTACAAAAAAGTTGATATTCTAGACAGATTGGGTAGGTTAAAAAAAACCATGTGTGACAAATTGGGAAAAATCCCTATACTTTTGGTTAAATTATTGATATTTAATGTAATGCAATTGTATGTCTCAATCATTGTCATCTCTGAATCCTCTCACCTTTATATCGCAACCCCAAGGAAAACTTAATAAATAAATAAAGCGCTCAAAGAACTTGAAAATAACGGGTAAAAAACAGAACATACCAACAAAAAAAAAAAAAAAATGTTTCAATATAAATTTAAAATTAAAAAAAAAAAAAAAAAAAAAACCATTGTCATCCATAGTCTCCCATTTACAGGAGCGTGTATGTACCCAAATACCCAAAACTTAACCATTCTAATTTCTAATCTAGAGTCCTTAATAAAAACCAAATCTTACCCAAATACCTAAATGAAAACCAATCCAACCAAAAGAACCAAATCTAAAGCATACTTAATCCACAAATTTTTAAAAAGAAAAAAAAAATGAAAAAAAAAAAATTACCGTTAGCCTTATGGCAATCTGATAGAGGTGAGGGGCTGGACTTTTGGCTAGTATACGGACGAATTGTGTGGGTAGTTTTCTAAAATTTTAAAGCGGTGCAATTGCCAATGAATAATTATGTTAGTACGGGTCTGTATCGCAAGCAAAATTTTGATCGTATTTTAACCAGTTAGTTTTCATTTTATATTGAGAAACTATTAAACGATGTTTTAACATTGTCGAAAAATGCTTCCTTAAAAAAACCATTGTTGAAAAATATAATTTATTCAAAATAAATTAAAATCAAAACAAAGAAAAATATCATTTATTCAAAATAAATATGCAAAATAGATTAAATAAGGTGCAAGGTAATTTTATTATTCAAGATGCAAAGATTAAAGAGAAGAAAAGGACGATATAAAAAAATTCAAAAAACCAAAAAAGAGAGAGAAGAAAAGTAATCATTAATGAAAATATGAATGAGCCAACAAAATAAAATCTATTCTTATAAGCCAATTCAATTCAAGTTTGATTTATTTCCAGTACTTTTTAATTTGAATCTCTTTTTGTTTTAATGAGAAACTGTTACATCACCCACTAACTAAAAAAAATGTGGAGATTAAAACCCACTAACACTTGTCATTGTGTGTTTAAAACAAAATGAGACTTTCAGTTAAAAAAGTACTAGAGATAAGCCAACCCATTTAATTTTAATACAAAGTACCGAAAAGAGCATTATAACTAAGAAACTAAAAGAAAAACAAAATAGACAAAAGTGCAAACTCTAATATTACACTCTTCATAGCAAAGGATCATTTAGAAACGAAGCACAACCCACATAGATGGTGTAATGCAGGACAAAATTGCTAAATGCCTTTTTTGGGCAAACTAAGTAGCGTTTTGCCCTATTTTTCAAACTAATTAGGGAAATGCCCTTATTTTGAAACTCGATTTTCTCAAAATCGAGTTATAAAAAAAAAAAAAATTTCTGGAGCCCTATAGCGGCGTTTTTAAGGACCTATAGTGACGTTTTCAGGACCTATAGTGATGTTTTGTAACTCGACTTTCATTAAATCGAGTTATAGGCAATTTTTTTAATTTTTTTTACCTATAACTCGATTTCATATAAATCGAGTTACAAAACGCCACTATAGGTCCTAAAAACGTCACTATAGACTCTTTAAAAACGCCGCTATAGGGCTTAAATCGATTTTGAGAAACTCGATTTTCAAAAGAGGGGCATTTCCCTAATTAGTTTGAAAAAGAGGACAAAACGCTACTTAGTTTGCCCAAAAAGGGCATTTAGCAATTTTGTCCGTGTAATGCGAGAAAGAGATTTGCTTTGGTAGTGTGGCTCTATGCTTCCATCTAGCATGTTGTAGATGCCCATATCCCTGCCTCCTTCACCAAGAATTGACCAATATGTATCAGGATAACTATTGGTAAAGTAAATGCAATTAGCTCTACATCCCAAGAAATCAAATGTATGGAAGAATTATGTCCGAAGAAAAGGGCTCTATTGCCCAAGCTCTTCAGCTCCTTTCACTTGCCACCCCTTAAATCCACCTCAAAGACTTTGAACTCCGTAGTCCCATAAGTCCAATTGTCAATTCTAGGTTTCTCTAAATTTAAGTCCTCTAAAAATAGATTATCGTATGTCCAAGTCCATTTGTCAATCCCTTCCCTCATAGGCTGTACACATATTTCTTGTTGTGAAACTAGCAACAAGGAGCTTGATAATTTATTTCCTATGCACAACTCTGAAATAATTTCTCCATAAAAGTTTTCACTTATTTACAAAAAAAAACTCATTCAGTAGCTATTCTCATGCATTGCATGGGTTAGCAACTAGTGTTATAGTAATGTTGAAACTATGCTCTAACATTTTTCCTAAGCGCTTGATGCATATATTAGGAAAAGGAACATAGCACTATGTTAAATTTAAACTTATTAAATCAAAGGAACATGGTAGCAGGAGTTTTTATTTTATTTTATTTTTTATTTTTTTATGAGAAGAGTAAAACTTTATTCATGAAATTAAGATACAGTAACATCATGGATAAGAGCTTGTTCTAAGAAATAAGGACACTCTTCAATCCAAGCAGAAAAATCAAACATGCCTAAAGCATGTTTTGCTAACAAATGAGTAGGCCTATTGCCTTGTCGCCGAACATGAGAGAAAGCAACGTTCTGAAACTCATGAGATTTAGCTAACATCCCATAAATCAAAGGTGCTACAGAAGATGGAGCATGTGAACATTCCTTCAGAGCTTGTACAATGATGATGGAATCACCTTCCAACTCAAATACTCTAATACCTACTTCCTTTGCAAAAATTATGCCAACTTCAAATGCCTTAGCTTCAGCTTCAATAGCTCCCAAAGGATCATGGATCTTCTTACTTAAACCAGCAATGAACCTCCCCTCATGGTCACGAACTATTACACCTACACTAGCAACTTTTGAGCCTAAAAAACAACACCATCCACATTAATCTTGTATAGAGGATACCTTGGAGGAGACCAATTCACTTCCATACGGGGAAATGCTTCAGAGGAGAACAAGACACATCCCAATACTCATCCAAATAATTCTTACACCAACTAAACAACACTGGACCTACCTTCCTTAGTTTCCCATGATGCACTTCATTCCTATTTGTCCATAATGCCCAAACAATGGTAACTGCTAGACCTGAATCCTTCATCCCCCACCGAGCATCGATTAGAATATACCATAAAAAATCAAAGAAGCTCCTAAAGGGGACCGATGACAATAGCGGGAAAAGAGTTTAAGAACCCCAGGTTTCTTGAGCATTAGATCACTCCTAGAAGAGATGGAATAAAGATTCAAAAGATCCACCACATCCCTCACATTATTGCCAACCAATACCTTCCTTCATACCAGATTTTTTTTTGTTGGCAAAATGTCACAGCTGCTCACCATGCAAAATGCCTAATCTTATGAGCAATTTGGATTGATCACAATCTCTTCCAAAACTGTCGCAAGTTACTCCCATCAGAACAAGAGCCCATCTCCCTGTTAGCCTCTAACTCCAAAGCCACCCTATAAGCACTTCTGAAAATGAAAAAATCATTTGAAGTTTCTACCAAAATCTGCTTATCTTCAGGTAATCTAATACTCAAGGGAATCCTAGCAATTTCCTTAACTTCAAAAGGAAGAAAAGCTTGATTCAAGAGATCTGAATCCTAGCACCTCTTCTCCACATCAATAAAATCACAAACCTTAGAGTCCAACGGAAACATACCTTTAGGAGAGGTAACTTTGTGTGTAGAAGAATTAGGAACCCAATTATCATCCCAAACCCAGATATTCCTACCATTTTCCACATGCCAACAGAGTCCTTTCTAAACAATTTCTTGAGTGGCCATAATACTTCTCCAAACATACGATGGTTTCTTCCCCAAAAGAGACATGCACAAAATCACAATCAGGAAAACATTTAGCCTTGAAGACCTAATAAACATGGTCCTACTTGAAGCCGCCAACCCTACTTAGCTAAAATGGCCAAGTTAAATGGTTTCAATTGTTTAAAACCCATTCCCCCACATGTTTTTGGTACACATATTTTATCCTAACTTAAGTTAACCAAGCCATTTTTTTTTTATCCAATTTTTGTCTCCACCAAAAATTCTTTATCATACTGGACAATTCATCACAAAGGGAATCAAGAATTTTAAAACAGCTCATAGAATACATTGGAATAGCCTGAGTAACTGCCTTAATCAGAACCTTCTTACTAGCCTTTGAAAGTAATTTCTCTTTTTAACCTACCAATTTCTTTGCCAATTTTTCTTTAATATCATTAAAAGTATTTCTTTTACTTCTACCAATCAAAGAAGGAAGACCAAGATATTTCTTATATTGACGAATAATTTGAGCACCAAACCTCCTCTTAATCTCCTTTTTGATGTCACCCTCTGTATTTTAACTTAAAAAGAGCAAAGTTTTAGCCTAATTTAGTCGTTGACCCAAAGTCTCTCCATACACTCTAAAAACACATTACAACGAGTTACATTCTTTCAAACTAACGTTGTAAAAGATAAGGCTATCATCTGAAAAAAATAAGTAAGAAAGACTAGGACCTCCACAACAAACAGCAACACCCTCCATGACTCCACATTGCACAGACTGCTTAATTAAAGTGGATAGACCCTCTGCTAATATTAGAACTAAGTAAAGGAATAAAGAGTCCCTTTGGCATAAACCTCTAGATAGGGTAATACAATCACGAGGTATCTCATTAATACGAACATAATATGTAATTTAGGAAATACACTGCATCATAAGACTTCACCATCTAGAATTAAAAACCGAATTCTCCATAATTTTATCCAGACAAATCCATTTCACCCTATCATAATTAAGTCTTACTCATGTCTAACTTCAAAGCCACCTCTCCAAACTTACCACCCTTTTTTTACTAATGTGATGCATAGTTTCAAAAACTACCAATATATTATCAATGATTAACTTACCATGCACAAAAGCACTATAAGATTCCCCAATAATTGATGGCAAAATCTCTTGTAAGCATTTGATTCATTGTTGTGGTCACTTACGGTGGGGTTAGCTGACTTAAACAAATCAGAGTAATAACTTAGCATAACATTCTTCACCTCTCTCTAATCATCCATCCACTTATCATTCAAATCCAAAAATCCCTCAATAAAATTCTTTTGAAACCATGAGGAGGCCTTGGAATGAAAACAAACCTGTATTTAAAACGTTAGGTTGAAATTCTCTCTTTTAAAAAAAAAAAAAACAACGTTAGATTATGAATTAATGATACGTGGTTTTTGGTGGTGCAAACGGCATCGTATCATATAGAAACTTTTTAAAATTGTCCCACACCGCGCGCTCTCAGTCAATTCAAACCGAAATGCCCATAAAAGATAAAGAAAAAGAAAAAGAAAAAGAAAGAAAGCCTCATAATAACAAAAGGCTGTTTCCGTAATTTCACAACCCCCGCGCACGTGACCCACATTTCAAATTCAAAACTCAAAAAACTTCTTCATAAAAATGAAAAATCTATCCTTCTCTACCGTTACGAGTTCAAAAACTTCACAAAATACTCAGACACACACAGACAGACAAAGAAAAACCATTCCCAAAACTTTTTTGCCAAGAAAATGGACGGAGATGAAGAACCACCGTTACTCTCTCCGTCACCGCATCTCTCATCATCTTCATCTTCTTCACTTCTCAAAGATATCTCAAATTACAAAACCCCAAAACGCCCCTCCCAAGTCCCCAATTTTCACTCCCCATCGTGCCATCAATTCTTCACCGCCTCCAAACAAACTCCGTGTCCTCCTTCGTCGTTCCGCCGCCCCCGCCCTTCTCTCGCTCCGCCTTCAACCCGCCGCCCCAAATCCTCCGCCCGGAGGCTCAAAGCCTTCGAGCTCGAGCAGTCCAAGTCGTCTCGAAAAGCGCAAATCCAGAAGCAAAACTCGCTCAAATCCCTAGCCAAGTCCCTCTCCGTTTGGCTCAACTTTCTCTTCGAGAACCCTCGGTCGTGCGGCTGTGGCAATGGCGACGCTGCTGCTGCTGCTGCTGAAGAAGTGGTTTCGGGGAAGGGGAAGAGGGACAGTGGTTGTGGAGTTGGGATTGGCGTTGACGCGGCTGCCACGTGGCAGAGGCCGAAGCGGCGGAGGGACTTGCTGTGGCGGAAGGAGGTGGATGACGCGGTGGAGTTTCCGAGCTCGATGTTCGCGAGTCTTCGGTCGTCTCTGAAAGATGTGTGCAGTTTTGACGATTTGAAGGAGCGGATGAGGGCTTATTTGAGCTTGGGAAGTTGCAAGGAGATTTTCAAAGCCATGACTCATGTTACTAAGGTTTGCTCTCTCTCTTTTTTTTTTCTTGTTAGTCTGTTTGGTTGCTGAGAAAATTCGGAATTAGACTTTGACATGCGTGGTTTAGTTTCGTATTTTGCAAAATTAGTGTGTCGGTAATGTGTGTGTGTGAACTGAATTTCTATTTGTGGTTTTGTAATTGCTGTGTTTGGTTGCTGAGGAAATTTTAGAGAAGAAAGGAGAATTAGATTTTGACGTGCGTGGTTTAGTTTTGTAACTTTTGAAAAATTAGTTTTTTTAAGCACAGATGAATTTTTATGTCGCTTTGTTATTGCTGTATTTGGTTACTGAGAAAATTTAGGCAAGAAGTAGAATTAGACTTTGATTCATGCGTGGTTAAGTTTCATCAATTTTGGAAAAAATAGTTTTGTTAAGCATAGTTATGTGACTGGAGTCTTTGTGATGTGTGTGTGTGAAATGGAATTTCTATTATTGGTTTTATCATTACTCTGTTTGGTTGTTGAGAAAATATAGATAAGGAAGAAGAATTGGACTTTGAGATGCATGGTTTGGCCGTTTGGTAACATTATTTTAGTAACGTTGTTTGCATTTTTTGGAAATATGTGTGCGTGAAAAAATGTGTGGAAATGTGTGTAATATTGTTTAAAAACTAAAAACATGTGTTTAAACACATGTACCAAACGGCTAGTTTCTTAAATTTAGAAAAATTAGTTTTATTAAAGGCAGTTGTGTTAGTGGAGGTTCTTGTAAAATTTGTGTGGGAGAGTGAAATGAATTTTTATTTTGTTAGTATATTGGTTAAATGATTGAATTCACTATTTCCTTAATAAGTTTAAGCTTTCGGAACAATCAATAATTTATGGTATTAGAGAAGTTGGTCCTAAATTGGAATCTTATCTCCACTTTCCCATTTAAAAAATTAAAATTTCATGCATTGGGTCCCACTTACTAAGGAGGAGTATGGGCCACACGTTGGTGAAATGATTAAATTCACCATTTCATACTAGCTTAGTCTTATACTTTTAGGACAATAGGTAATTTATCATATTTGTGGTTTTTTATTACTCTATTTGGTTTTTGAGAAACTTTAGAGAAGAAAAGAGAATTAGACATTGACTCACTGGTTTAGTTTCATCAATTTTGGAAATTATAGTTTTATTTAAGCATAGTTATGTAAGTGAAGGTTTTTGTATTTTCCGTATGCTGCTAGCCATTCATGATAGTTCCGCTATTATTGCCCTAAATTACAGATTTTCTAGCATATTTTGAGAATTTGAATTCATGGTGAGATATATGGGCTTTGATTGCTTTATATAATCCCTTAATCCTTGACTTTGAAATTTTTAATATTTGTTGTTACATATTGTGATTGTAAGAATTTTGGTGCTTTAAATGTAAAAATTTCTGTTGGGGTGGTTGAATAATTTTGTCATGTTTTATTTCTCAGACTATTGATGAAGGGAGGTTGAAAATGAAGGCACATTGCCCTTTAGTAACAGATTTTGGATTGAAGGAAAAGGCAACTAGAACACTTATGAGTTATAGCCCAATTTGGCTTCGGATTGGATTATATATTATATTTGGCGGTGATTCTTTGTTGTCCAATGTAGATGTTAACTCTGACCAAGAAATCACGTTCTTGAAAATGGTTATTGAGAAGCAGTTCTTCTCGCATGTGGGTCTAGCAAAGGCTTATGCATATAACAAGATGGTTGAAGGTCTATATAGACCTGGTTACTATGAAAATTTGGGGAATGTAATATTGAAGAGATTTTTGCTGCTTGTTCTTATCCTTGATAGAGCTAAATGTCAGAGCAGTATTCCCCTTAAGTATGGTATTGATGGAGTGGATGGGGGTTCTCCTTTATTGTTCACAACCCAATCTGGTATTAAATCAAGTTGTCAAGTGATCCAAGGTAATTATCTCTCTGTTCCTTGTTTCAGTTTTGTGTTGTAATTGTAATCTGTCCTTTGTAGGTTGACTCTTTCTGTCTGTTTGGTTCAAAATTAGATTTCCTTTCGTCGGATATAATGCATGGGGAAGGCAATATTCTAGCACACCTGGTGATATTAGGGCACAAGGTATCTTATCAACAGGTATTCCTTCTGAGGCTCATTCTATGCATTATGGTGATTTTCATATGCACATACATTGGTACTGATGTTTATTGTCTATCTGTGTGCATGTATGTATGCATGTCTTTGAGGGTTGGTGCATAGTGTTGTGTCCTATGATTGGGTTTGACCTTGCACCTATGTTTATGCCATTATTCTTTAATGATCAGGCATTAATGAAATGATTTTATAAGTTGGCTATTTTAACGTACTAATGTGTGTGATTGTGCAGTGTCCACTCATTGAATATGACTTCAGAGTTACAGATTTATTTGTAGATCTCCAAGATGGTGTGCGACTCTGTAGAGCCATTCAGCTCTTGCAACATGACTCTTCTATCCTCACGGTTGTTATATTCTCTTATTGTCTTTATCTTTACCCTTTTTTTTTGTCAATATGTTTTCTGATGAGTTTCCAGGTTTAATTTTCATTTATCTGGGAGTGGAATATTTTTTATGTAATTATAATGCTTTATTGTGTTGGCAGAAAATTGTAGTTCCATCAGATACTCGTAAGAAGAACTTGGCAAATTGTGGCATTGCCCTGCAGTATCTTAGGCAGGCTGGTGTGTCATTATGTGATGAAGATGGAATGATTATCGTGGGTGATGATGTGGCTAATGGTGATAGGGAACTTACTCTTTCTTTGCTGTGGAACATTTTTGTTCACTTGCAGGTTTGCCATTCACTTTCCTCTGTCCCAAATTTTCACAAAAGCTATATTGCAGGTCCCTTTGGCATTTGATATTCTTCTATGAGTTACTCAATTGTAATTCTTATTTTGTCCTGAAACCCGCAGCTACCTCTTCTGGTCAACAAAACAATTTTACTTGAGGAAATTTGTAAAGTTCGTGGAATTAACATGGTATGCTCAATGTGTTAAAGCTTCCTTTTATATAGCTTATTTTCTATGGAATTTATGCAATGATGTGAAAATAGAATTTCTTTGTTTTTCTGACTTCGAGATCAGTTTAAACTAAAGAAATTGGTTTGGTTATATTCTTATCTTTCACTTCTGTATTGAAGTTCTTACATTATTTTCTTTTGGTTTCCTAGAAATTATATTTGAGACTCTGAGTTACGCATATTCTCTTTCATTATACAGGATGACTCAAACTGTGTCAACTCCACTCATTTGGAAATGCTTTTGAATTGGATCCAGGTATTGCTGCGGTATGGAAATTGTATTAGGTTATTCTTCAATTATGCCTTAGAGACAGCTTTTTTTGCATCTAACAAAGCATGTGCATCTGTCTTCATCTCTGCCCTAGATACCACCATACAAGCATTGTGCACACAACCATCACTAGCACTTCATATCATGATTAATTGATATGCTAGCTCTTATTTGTTTCCATATTGCATTAAAAGTGATCAGTTATTATTTTTTTTAGTTGTGAGTAAAAATGTTTGAATAATACTTTTCATGCACTATATTTTAGCTTCAGACACGAGCTTTAACTTAAATGGCATCTCGTCCCTTTGTAAGAGGTGGAGGGTGAGGTCTTGGGTTCAAACTCATAGGATGCATGTGTAACTTATTAATTAAAAAAGAATAACCTGTAGAGAACTTGGGCTTCTTTCAGCCTCCTGTGGAGGAAACTTTTCTGTTTCAATGCAAGTATGACCAGTGATTCTGCTAGTTTCACATATTCTTTGTGGAGGTATTATCTACTGGATCAAAGTTACTAATTTCTCTCTCTTGGTTGGTAGAAATTTATATATTAATGCTCTTTTCAGCCTTTGTGCAATATTTTAGTGCCTTTTAATCTAAATTTTGAATGCCAAAGAGCCACTGAAATTTGGATGACACTGGTTTTAGCAGGTTTTGTGATAATTTATTATTCATTTTTCTTTATCTGGTGTTGTAAATTTTAAGCGTAGGGTTTAGTTTTGTTGTTCACTCCTCCCGTTTCCATTGTGGGCCAATATTTGGTGTTAGGTCTTTTGGTTGCTATCTTGTAATTTTGACTGTCAACTTTCTTCTTAAGGTTGCTAAATACTATATCTGGAATGCGTACACTGTATTTGTTTGTATTTGAAATATTTTTTTGTGACTTTGGCTATTATTCTGATTGTGTTTCCAGGCAATTTGTGAAAATTATGGTTTCAAGATCGAGAAATTTTCTTCTTTGGTTGATGGAAAAGCCATATGGTGCTTACTTGATTATTATTTTCGCAAGGATCTTCATTGTTCTTGTTCTTTGGAGGTGCTGTATATATTCTTTTCCATTGTTTCAGATCATATACAACTACAGATCTGTTTCCATTTGCTTTATTTTAATTATTTGGTCTCAGGATCCTCAAAAGGCAGGTGGTAGAGAATCAATTATGTCAGCTATTGATTATCCGGATGCAGTGCACAATTTTATATTTTCACAGAAATTGACTACATTATTGGGAAATTTTCCAGAGGTAAGTTTTTCACAGCTTTTTCAATATAAACGTCCTATCAATTTCTACATGTTTCCCAGACAGTATGAAGTATGTAGTATTTTACCCCAAGTGTTGTGCAATGGCACCCCCAATAAAAGTAAAAATGAAAATAACTCAACAAGTACATACACAAATAACACATGAATTTACGTGTTTTGGCAAGATGCTCATGTCTACGAATGGTGACAAGGAGAAATTTTTACTAAATATAGAGAGATTACTCACAATGGTGGCATAAAAGCTCTTTCAAGAAACTCAAATCCAAATACATCCCAAGCTCTCTCTCACAAACAGTATTAGCCCACGACAAGAAGAGAATTTCTCTTAAACCTAATTTTCTAGCTATGACACAAGAGAGAATTATACTCAATATATGAATTAGACAAAGCCAGTTGGGAGAGCTTATTGTACACAGCAAGGAGAAGAAATACTTAATTTACTAGGAGTCCTAGCTGTGGAGACCAATAATAGAGAGCTTCTGTTTGAAGTTAGGCAAAGTCAGTTGGATTTAGTCAACTTAACCAATGTTGTGTTGTGGCAGTAATTCAAGCCACATAAATCCTTACCAAGTTGCATTGATGTATAAAGACTTCAAAGTAAATGGCAAAAAAGACTTAAATTGCAAATGATATAGCTTTAGTTACAATACAATTTCGAGTGTCATTGTTATTGATCTGCAGGAATTTTTTTTTCCTATTCAAACTGCATGAAAGTTATAAATGAACTCACTTCAAAGGTACACATGCTCATATGGGATATGTGTATAGATGTGCATAGTTACATCTATGTGTAGAAGTGCATATTTGTGTTTGTGTAATTATATATATACTCATACACAATATGTATACGCATACATAGATATAGACATATTGGTACATCAGTACATCTCTCTGCATGTATGTGTCTATGCAAAGAACGCATCATTATAAACATTGTATTGTTTGTGATACATTATTGCACATGAAATTGCTCTCTAAACATTGTTATGACTTGCTTTAAATTAGTAAATGGTGCAAGTGTGCTAGAGGGTCTATGTACTAATTTGTATAAATATATATATATATATATATATATTGAGTTTGTAAGCTAGAGATTTCCGTAGTGTCAGTCATGCATACCTTCTAGGTTCTGTATTTGATAGACTGGGTTATACAAACTTGAAGATCTTGTAAATTATCACAAGTGAGGTTCAGCCTAGGAAATTTTCTGTTCTTTTTAGTATTGAGCAGAACGAATTTTAAGTGTAGGAGGAAGCCTTCTGAAAGTATTTTTATAATATTCATTTCTTCATACATTTTTATTACTTATTAATCGGACTTAAAAATTCCGTTAAAGGATATGATTTGAACTCATAGCTTCCCTATGATGGTTGCAAATTAGTATCAGACCAAAAAGCGCCTGGGAACAACCATAAGTGAATATGTGATTTGAACTCACAAACAAAAAGATTATGAGAATAATTTTCCGTGATGTGAAATGATATTGTTAGTTTAGTATTGGCTGAACATGTTGTTAAGCTGAGAAATGTATCGGTTTTTAACTGGTTATTGCTTTTACAGGTTCTGCAAATCAGTGACATACTTGAATATAATGGTGCATGTAATGATCAGAGTGTGGCCATTCTGCTGGTGTTCCTTGCATCGCAACTGGTTATCAAGAAAAATATGGTAGTGCTTGAAGTATTGTGGATTGATAATTGATTTCTGCCAGTTTCATGCTTCTTATGTTTTTCTCTTTCTCCTTGATAGGATCAGTTGAATTTCCACAAATTCTTAGGTTGTGATTGTATAAGCCCAGAGAGAAAACATTCATGCTTAGAACGGTGCTCTGTCAGTTCTGAAGCAGTACAAAACCAAGAAGAGACTGATTGGCACAGTACTGAAGGTTTCATTTATTTTACTTGAACTTTTTAGTGAGTAATGTATATCAATTAGTTAGATATCTTGTTCCTCTTTTCAGTAATTACTAAACTGGGGTTTGATACATGCAATAGCCTTACAAAATGTATGGCTCAATTTATTGATTGGATAATATGTTCTTGGTCACCACTCTACTGGCTACAGCTTCATTTCTGTAGTGATTCTCTGTTTTGACAAAGTGTAAATTTAGACAATTAAAGTAACTTGTCAAATAAAATGATGAAAACTTTTATTGTAGACTATGGGTTATAAACTTGGAAAACTTTCCTCTTTGGTATCAATAAAAGAATATGTTACAAAGTTCTTGAATGATGGCTGGGATCACTTTCTTGCTGAGACAAAGAACCTCCACCTTTCTCATGCACTTTTTTAAGCCTTGAGTCCCATCAGTTTTAGTTTTTTGGTTATTTTGGAAGCGTTATGTAATGTGCTCTATTTTTGAAACTTCTTTAAAAAATGTTTAAGGAGAAGAGTTACATGCGAAATTTTACCATCAGGGGAAAAAGAAACAAATTGTTATATGTGAATCTGTAAATCAGCAAGTGAGGAAGGGCTTCCTTGCTGGTTTGAAACTTGTTCTTCCATTAACTTTACTTTTCACTTTTTATTTTTTGATCTAGTTTGTTTCTGTTCAAACAGATGCAGTCAGAAAGTTTAAGGCAATCCAGGCTTGGTGGCAAACTATGGCTGAACAGACCTACAAACCTGTTACAAAAGTAGCCCCTCCTTTGCCATGCTTATCACCAGTCAAAGACATTATTAGCATTCACAGAGGTGATTAATATGACCTTTGGTAGCTGATCTCTGTGGGAATTTATAAAGCTTGCGTAATTGATTTCCTTCTTACTCTTATAATTAAAGTTGTGGTCAGTAATGTTCTTTTTCTGATTAAGCAATCTCTCTGTCATGCTTCCAGAAAATGCAGCAAAAGTTATACAGTCTCATTTCAGAAGATTGATTGAACGTCGCAGTTTCTTGAAGATGGTGAATGCTGTTTCTTTTTTGCAAATTGTTATCCATGCTTGGTTAACTGTGAGAAAAAAATCAGCTTTTGTTAAATTTGATACCATTCAAGTTAAAGGGCTTTCAAGCGGTATGTGCTGTGTTAGTAATTCTTTTATATGCATTTATGCAGAGTAATTGAAATTCCCAGTAACATGGCCTATTTGGATAATACAGGAAGTTTGAAACAGTCAGAAAGATGCAGGAGATATTTTATGTTCATTGTTGAGAGACAGAATTTTGTCAAGTTAAAGAGATCGGTGTTGCTTATCCAGAAAGCAGCAAGGAATTGGATCAACCATAGACATCATGGTGGAAATATTGTAACTTGTGATGTGACCACTCTTGTCCAAGTTAATGCTGCCATTGTCGTTCAGAAATATAGTCGCGGGTGGTTAGCAAGATCTAGATACATTCATGAGGTTGCTCAGTTAGAGAAAGCTTCAAACTTGTGCAATGAAAAGGGTGCAAGTGTATTTCAAACAAAAGCAGCTGTTAAAATTCAGCTTGCTTGGAAGAATTTTATCATGTGCAGATCTCTCCACTATCAGCACTTTGCTGCAACTAAAATTCAGAGTCATTTCCTTGGTTGGCTATCGAGAAGAAGGTTTCTAAATGAAAGGCAAGCAACAATAAAAATACAAAGTAATTTTCGAATGAAAAGATGTTGGAGGGCTCACCAACAATACAAAATTGCAACATTCTCAGCCACCCTCATTCAATCTTATGTACGTGGATGGATTGCCCGGAGAGAAGCTTGTAGATGCAGGCATCTCATTGTTGCAATCCAAGTAAGATCTCTGGGATTTGTGATGTATGTTTTGTAATACTTTATTTTTCTTGTACTTTTGGGGAACTATGGAACTAGATTCTTTTGCCACAGCACTTCTATCCTCTGGATCAATGCTTTGTTATTATAATTCTGTTTTTAGTTGTAACATTATATAAATTCAGCACTTCATTTATATTATTCCAGAGACACTGCCGTTGTTGGTTAATAAGAAGGGACTTCTTGTTCCAAAGAGAGGCTGCAACAAAGATACAAAAAGCTATTCGTTGCATGATATGCTGGAAGACATTTCAGTGTCAGAGACATGCTGCAATTGAAATTCAACGATTTGCCAGGGGGCATATTTCTCGAAATAGGCTCCAAAGAATGGAATTCTTGTTCCAAATAGAGGCTGTAACAAAGATTCAAAGTGCTATTCGTGGCATGATATGCTGGAAGACATTTCAGTGTCAGAGACATGTTGCAATTGAAATTCAACGGTTTGTCAGGGGGCACATTTCTCGAAATAGGCTTCAAAGAAGGGAATTCTTGTTCCAAAGAGAGGCTGTAATAAAGATACAAAGTGCTTTTCGTGGCATGATATGCTGGAAGACATTTCAGTGTCAAAGACATACTGCAATTGAAATTCAACGGTTTGTCAGGGGGCACATTTCTCGAAATAGGCTCTTAGGTTGTTCTCATTTCTTATCAATATGTTTTTATCTGCTTGTTTTAGTTTCAAGTGGTGGTGTTCTTCAGATTATAATTGTTTCTGGTGTTGGGTCGTTGCAGGAGCTTCTAGCTTACGCACAATCATTCCTAGTGGTTGCTTGTTGAAGAGTTCAAGAGCATGTTTTGGGAGTATTGAACTGGAAATATTACTATGTTCAGTTCTGAAAGTGCAAAGGTGGTGGAAGGGTGTTTTGTTGCTTAAATTAAGAGCAAAATCTGCAGTCATTATACAGTCTCATATTCGTGCATGGTTTGCTAGAAGAAATGCTGCAAGAGAGAAGCATCATATAGTTTTTATCCAAGTAAGATATTCTAGTTTCTTCTATGCATTACTATATATCTTACCTCTATGGTAATATTGGATAATACATCTATACTCTATAGTGCTACACTGGCCTGGAATTATCTTTTGGCTAGTTCTATTTCAATAAAGTGGTAAAAACGGGGGAATTTCAGCTTATGACATGGAATATCGTGGGGGAATTCAATTAAAGGCTAGTGGTGACTGCTCCACTGGCCTGGGTTTAAGTTTTCCGAGCAGACTGAAAACTGTTCTTACCTTCTAGTTCCTTATCTGGATTCTCTAGGGGAACATTGTAATGTGTAAGCACAGAACTTTTAAGTCAAAGCTTTTACCTTTTAGGCTGCTATCATACAAGGAATGAGCTGCATTGATGAACCATGCATGCTATAGCTGCTTTTACAGCCAGTGTCAAACTTAGGATCTGAAAAACAATGGCATTGTGAAAATATCTGAATTCTAGTACATTGTGGAATTTGAGAAATTTCAAGATTCTTTTTTGCAAGTGAGAAAAGTAATATATGTGGAGAACAGAATAAAAAAATATTTTTCCATATATATATTATGGAATAATGGTATTAATCACATAATTTCATATGTGAAAGTTCTAATCTTGATGGGAGGTTCAATGAATTTGGGGAAGTCAAGTAGATTTTTGGATTTGATTTTTTAGATTATCTCTGTCATTATTCACTGCCTTTTATTTATACGATTGGGTTGGCTCAACTTAGCTTATTAATTTGATTTGTTTGATAGTCATACTGGAAAGGTTACCTGAGACGGAAAGAGTTAAAAGGGCAGTTGCTGGATTTGCGCATGAGAGTGCGAAAGTCATCTACAAATGTGGATGACAGTAGGCGTCTCATAAATAGACTTCTTTCAGCAGTTGCAGAACTACTGAGCATGAAAAGTGTCAGCGGCATTCTTCATACTTGTGCAACTCTGGGTGAGTTAAGAGTAATGGTTAGATGATCATTTACTGTGCTATTTTTGTGACGTTTGAATGTGATACAGAAGTTTTACTCTTTTTTGGTTTTAATTCTTTGGTCTAACAGATTATTCTTGGATTTCTCAATCTAAATTATAATGCCAATTCTCAAAACATGCTTGCTTGGTATATACAGGCAGCAAAGAACACAAAATGTAGTAGTATATTTGTAATTTTCTGTGCTTCAGTCCATGGTTGTATCTTGTCCTTGGTTTGTTTTTGAATCAAAAAATTTTTTTGTTGATAAGAATTACTAAAAAGAGAGACTACTCGTGTATTAGTGTCAGAAGGTAGCCTAAATAATTACAAGAAGAAAAAATTATAGTATACAAAATGACAATAACTCTATAAACGACAAAATAGAATGGCTAGTGCCAAGCGCAGTGCTTTTGAATCTAAATTCAATTGATAAAATTTTAGATCTGAGATTTTGAAAGAATTTATTCTGTTTTTGTGTTGCTTCATTAATGAGTTAAAATGAATTGTGGCCTTGAAAGTAATTATGGATGTCATATACTTATGTCCAACTCTTATTTACAGATATGGCTACCGAACATTCTCAGAGATGTTGTGAAGAACTTGTGGCTGCGGGAGCAATCAACACTTTGCTGAAGCTCATCCGTTCAGTCAGCAGAAGCATACCGGATCAGGAAGTTTTAAAGCATGCACTCTCAACTCTCAGAAACCTTGCCCGCTATCCACATTTGATTGAAGTGCTAATTGATAGTCATGGATCTGTAGAAGTTATTTTATGGGAGTTCCTAAGGTTTAGTATCTATCTTTAAAATCAAGAATAACGGTTTTATTTGGTCTTCTACATTGATATTTGGAAGAATGTTAGAAGTCCTATATTTTTCTTAACAATTCTTTACAGGAGCAAGGAGGATGGATATTTCATTGCTTCTGAGCTTTTGAAAAAGATATGTTCAACTCACAAAGGTGTAGAAGCTATACACAAGTTACCAACCCATTTAAAAAGGCTTCAAAGTCTAGTTGAGGAACTTACAAGGAAAGCAAACAATGAGAAGAGGTTATTTTCTGGCAGAAGGAATCTCTTTTTGTTAATTTTATTTCTGTTGACACGTATTGGAACTTGAATTCATTTTATGGTCCACTAAGTTTGGCCTATTGTTTGAATATGATAACTATGAGATAATAATCAATGGTACATGAATACAGGAATGCACGAGGTCCGGCTGCTAGAGATAATATTGAGAGAAGACTAAGAGAGGCTGTTGAAGTCCTAAAAGTCATAGCAAATGGTCAAGTTTAGCCATTGATGCATGCAGTGTAAATTTGATTGTTTAGTTAGAATTAGTTGTGTAGATTTGCCATTGAAGTTACACGTTCAATGGGAAGGAGAATATTCTTGGTGAAAATGTGATTGTTTTGTGGTTGCGAGAATCTTTGTAAGCTGTGTGCAGTGTGTGCATATAATCAATGCAGAAATTGTTGTCTTTACCTAGCCATCAATATATTGAGGTTGGAAAATTTCCTAGAATTCTTGTTTCTTTTTATTTCAACTGGTATTTGCATTTCTTAGATAGCTGATTTTTTGGGAACTTGCTTATCATGTCAGTCAGACTTACTGTGATACTTGTTGAGTTGTTTCATTTCAATTTTCAGAGCCGCCTTAAATATTTCGGCAGTCAGCTTTATTAGCCTAGTTGGTCCCATTTAACTGAAATCATGCTTGTTTACCACTTTTTTCACATGCAATAGACATCAATAGGCCAATCTTATTCTCCATGTTACATATCGTAATCATTGTTTATACTTTTAGGCAAGAAGACCTTAAAATGCACAGGATTTTGTGCCCCATGGCCATGGGGCCTCCAAAGGAGTCCTCAAATTGAATGCTCTTTCTTCTTTATTGGGCGATAGTTGTGTGCCAATTGGAGATTCACGTGATGACTCTGGACACAAAAGCCAAGTTGCAAATAATTTTTTTTTTTGAAGCAGCAAGTTGCAAATAATTTAATGGTTGGCTATTGATTAAATAAATTTATTAGTCAAGTAGACGCAATTCTTTGGGACTTCGAATCTTGTGGCCCCTATGGCTATGGTTGCCCGTCCACTAATATTTTTTTGACAACCAAGAGATTCAGATTCAGCCCTCAAAAATATCTACCACCTATTTTTCGGGGCTGTTTGGATAACATCTCAGCTTGCTAGTACTCAACTACCAATACACCATTATTGCTTAGAAAAGATATCTGCCACCAAATATTTATGAAAAAAGATAACATCTCCGCCCTCAAATATATCTACCACTAAATATTGATGAGAAGAGATTTTGTTTTTTTAATTTTTTTAGAGATAGTTTCAATCTATTATGACCGTTCTTAATGATTGTTTTTTAATATTAGACCAAAATATCAATTAATTTTTAAGTGTAGGCGGAAATCAAATTATAAATCTCTTATTTGACAACAAAACTTCATCAATTGTTTAAATAAGTTGTGAAAGTACGTCTCTTTTCTCTCACCTCTCTTCAAAAGAGTGCAATGGACAATAGTGCAAGCTTTGCAATAGAGCCTAAAGGATCTGTTTGGCAGAAGGGAAAAAGTTAACTGAAGTCGGATGAGACTTTTTGCACCAGTCAATGAAATGTCAATCCAACCTGTGAAGTGAGGATTACCATTTTACAATTTTTGGCCGTTTGCCTAAAGTGCAAAATTTAAAATGATGAACATAAAAAAATAAAAAAATAAACACTGTAATACAGTAGTATTTTCTTCTTTTGATTTAGAGTTCAGTTTGGTAAGAATGCGGGATTTATTGATCAAACAGACCCAATATTAATTGATTAAAGTAGGAATATGGTCTTAAAAGTTAAAACCAAAGTAACATCAACATAGTAACTCAGGATGCAAATTCATTTTTACCCCACATCCATACACATACACCATTACCATAAATCTTGAATACTCCTATCTTTTAGGAAACAAAAGAGACACCAATAAATTTAAAATCTTTTTGTTCATAGGGACTTCAAATCTAGCACACGCCAGAAATGATTATAATAACTTTCTAAAGAGCTTAATCTTAGCATCCAAGTCCTAAAGCCAACACCATGTTTCAATTCAAGCAGCACGTGCAACAACTTCTGGCTGTTCTGGCTGGTTTGCCAAATCAATATACAAGCCCCTCCTCCTGAAAGACCTTGGCACTGTAATTGTTAGAACCCCATGTTCATACCCAGCAGAGATTCCATCAATATCAACCCTGCCTGGAAGCCTAAACTTCTTCATGAAGCTCTTAGCAGGCACTGAGGATTCATCTATTGCCTCAGTTCTAATTATGAGGTACCTTGAGTCCTCAACTTCAACCTTTATTTCTTCTTTTCTAATACCTGCCATGACAACCAAAAGAGAACAAGTATAATACTATATTCAATTCCCATGATACCATATAACAAGAAAATGAAATAAAACATAAAGGATAAGAAGATAGGAAAGGAAGGTATGGTAATATTGTAAGAAGGCTTACCAGGGAGATCAGCTGAGAAAATGTGAGACTCTGGGGTTTGAGTCCAATGAACATAGTTTTCAGGGGTGAACTGGTAGGGAAAAAGGAGATGAGAGGGGTAGAGGTATTGCCAAGAAGGGTGGAGAGGTGAGAGATCCATTGCTTGAGACGAGAGTAACAGTTTGTTTTGGTGGTAATAAAGATGCGGGGTTGGCTTATAAGTGGGAAAGGATCATGGTTGGTTGAACCTTTATATAGCAAGTTGCCCAACTGGGGTATGGGCTTCTGGAGTTGGGAATGTGGCTGGAATTCAAAGTGTACATAACTTTCTGAAAAAGACAGATTTACCCAAAAGTGTTTTCTTTTCTTTTCTTTTCTTTGGAAGTCAATATATATATATATATATATATATATATGGATTTTACTAATGTGTGTCCCAAGGGCACACATTAATTTTCAATTTTGGAAAAATTTATCTCGGAAATTGAAAAAGTATTGACAGCTTTTTCAATTTCCGAGAAAAAGTTTCCAAAAGTGAAAGGCTTAGGGCACACATTAACCGGACCCTATATATATATATATATATATATATAAGTTAAGAATTTAATTTGAGTTGGTACAATCACTAGGTAATAGTTTTGTGTTAGTATTCAGCAAAAAAACAAAAAAGGATGTTAGTATTTTTTTTTTTTTTTGAGAAGATGGGTGTTAGTAATGTTGATTGTTGAGTTGGCACATCACTAGGCCTTACCGTAAGTCTGTATCAAAGAAAAATCTCATTGACAGAAATATCAATGCTTTCGGCTTTAGAGACTTAAAAAGGGGAAAAAGTTTAAGGAATTTTTTTCAATTGCATGTTTAGCATGTTGATTTTGATTAATGGCTGTCGTATAATGACCAAATTTGATTAGGCTAAATGAACTTGGAAATTTTATTCCTTTTTTCCCACTTAGATTTGACTCATAGCATCCAATCATCAAGATAATACCTAACAACCAGGCCAGTTAAGATACTTTGTGCTGCAGATCTCCAAGCTATCCACACCAACTTCAGAAGATTAAAAAAGAAAAGTAAGAAAGAAAAAAGAACAGAGAAATCAATGGATATATCATATATGTGTTGAGTATATAAAACAAGCTATATTAATATAATATTACATCAAAGCCTTTGAGGAAATCTTGAGGCATTTATCTTTTTTTTTTTAAAGGTTAATTATAACATCAATTTTAAGTCATTGTATACAGTAAGACAGACGAAGCTTAGCTAAGTTCCAAGCATCATCTTCACAGACTTTATAGCATCACTATTTGTAACACTCTTCTTTTCCACATTGTTTTGAACTAACTTTTGTATTAAGGTAAAAATTAATTAATTAATAAAAACTCCGATAGAATCTTTTTTTTTTTTTTTTTTGGGGAATATATAAAAGCTTCCATGCCAATTAGGTCCCTAAACCAAAGCTTCCATGCTATCATAAACGACCAGTGCATTGTGTTTTTCTTGATATCTGATTTTAAGTCCATAGACCACAGTCTTTTTGGTAGTACGACCTTGTCTCTCTACAAGCTTGCTTATGCAAGGTGACATTTAAAAATCTCCCTACCATTGCATATAATAAATTTAAAAAAAAGGTCCCTGAGGAAGAAAGTTCTTACAGATTAACTGCCAGAACAAAGCTTTAAAGCCTTTAACTAAAGCAAATAAGAAAAAAAAAATGCCTTCATTTATTTATTTATGTACATTTGGACAAAAATAGACCTTAACTAATGCGTTAACATATTTGCAGTAGTTCTTTTATTTCTTTTTTTCTTTTCTTTTTTAGTAAGTAATAAGATTGTATTAATAAGAAAAATGAGTCACCCAAGTATACATGGAATGTACTGGTATAGACAATAAGTTACAAAAATTGCATTAATCTAACAAGCCAATAATAGAAAATAAAGAGAGGTTCCTCATGGCTGACAGCCAATCTAATAAAGTTCTAAGAACTAACAACTTAAGATCAGGCATAGAACTTTCGGTGTCTTCAAAACTCTTGCTATTCCTTTCCCTCTAGACACCACATCAAACAATGGGGGATAATCATCCAAATATGACCATTTCGATGATGACCAAAACAACCTTGCCAACATTCTAAAAGCTCAACAACAGATTTAGGCACACCCATGAAACTCCAAACAAAGCCAAAATCATGGACCACAAATTAGAAGCAATTGGGCAATGTAGCAAAAGGTGATCAATAGATTCACCATTGCATTACAAGCTTGGATTTCCTCTTTAGGTTTTCTGGACTTTCTTCCTTTTTTTTTTTTTTGAGGGGGGGGGGGGGGTCATGGAAGATAATGAGATTGATCAAGTCCTTACTTTTACTATATATATTTGTATAAACGTGGGTGAGCATATATAGAGTAAGGTGAGCTTTAAATGCAGAGAAGAACACATTGGAGAGATGAATAGAAAGCGAACATATTCTCAGAAAGAGCAACAATGAACAGTCGGTCATGCTTGACGTGACTTATGAACTGCTCACAATAGATTGACAACAAATAATGAAGATACAATGTTATACAGAATTTTCACAAGGAAAGAATTGACAAATAGCTCATGTCTGCAGAAATTGTATCTAGAACTCAATTGTGGGAGGGAAAAAAAGTATAAAAATATAGTTCCCAATTATTACCTTCCACCTAGTCCCAATCTCAAACGCAAATCATTGCCATCACCTTAGGGATTAAACACGACACCAGAAATATGCTAAGGCCTTTGATAACTCCCAGCTCATGTATTCACCCCAAGCACAAAACCATTGCTATATGAAGGAAGATTGCAAGAAGTCCCTTGATTTTTCACAGGAGAGCGGAAGGGATTTGGTGTCACAGGAAGTGTGATATGCAATCCAGCACTACGAAGAACCTTTTTGGCATTTGTACATGAAATTTCATTTTGATCTGTGAAGAAGGCAGGAGTGCCCCTGGATTTGATTAAATCAAGAGCTCCAACCCAACTCACATAGCTATCCAATCCACAGTTTAGCGCAACAACAACATGGGGAGTAGGCAGATAGGTGGCTTCCTCCTGATAAACACCCCTCACAAGGTTCACCCTCACTCTGCTACCTATTCCAGAAGTTGTCCCAGACAAATTTGTTGGAACTTCAGGTCCCACCATTACTATTTGAATGTTGCCCAATCCATTGAGTAAATGACCAACCTCTGCAAATGCTGGCATCCAGTCCAACTCTCCCTCAGGCCCAAGGTAGTGAAGAATTACCTCCTTCCCCTTGAGTAGAAGGTTTTTTGAGCTGATACTCAGAGCTGTTAAAATGTGATAAACTGTCAACGGGTGAGAGAGAATGTCAGCGACTGGGCTTGACAAAGGCAGTGACCTAAGGTTATAGTACTCTAACCAACCAGAAAGAAGGATCGGGCTTGAGATGCCATCTCTCAAATGATTGTGAAAAGGAGAATCACGAGGGTAATCTTCATCATCAAGCCCACCCCACGAATCCCACAGCCCACCTTTAACAGGAAGGAGACCAAAAGGGCAGTGAGAATAGCAACTACACCTTCTTCTCCACATGCCTTTCTGATGGATATCTAATGATTCAAGCCATTTACAAGGCTGGTCAGCAGCACAGGGGAACATGAAAATTTTCATTGCCAGCTCTTCTTCTTTTTCCATCATAACCTTGTAAAGACCACACATGCTTTTATGAGTTTCCTTCCAGTGCTGCTTCTGGCACATAGGACTGCAGTAAACCATTGCACGACACTGGCCACAGCAAAGAGACTGTTCTCCATGAACTTCCTTGTCGCACATTGCACACTGTCTCGAGCCAGCATTTGAGCATACTTTCACATCATCAAAAGCGTCCTCCTTTGGTGGTTCTGCATATTTGGTGGGGGTAGAGCTAGCCGTTGAAGTAGCCTTTTCTTCATACACCTGACCAGGTGGGTGTGACACTGTAACTGCAACAAGGTCATAACCCTTCGAAAATTCTGGAGGCCACTGAACATCGACTGTCTCAATAAATGGTTGAAAGTGCATCAACTTAGACCACTTTGGACCACCTTCTCTATCAACCTGAAGCAACGGGTGCACCAGAGAGATGGCTCTCATGAATGCATATACAAACCTAAGCTCTTCAAGACTTGGGTCCCTAAACTGCATATCCCCTGATGATGTGCAACGAGCAACATCAATAACAGGAAAACGATCAGTCCCTGATGCTTCTAGTGACAAAGACTTGATCATCTTCCTATTTGAAGGAAACATCAATGACTCACGTTCATAAGTGACTCTTAAAAGCTCAACATTTGGAACCCGGATAGTCTCTCTTGAGCCTGTCATCTTCTTAGCATCATTTTCAGATCGAAACATGTTGAACCCTATATCCCCCCCATCACCTCCAATGAATTGAACACATGGGAAAAGCTGTTTCTTGGCAGACCAATCCAAATCTTTGCCAACCCGGATACCAAAAAAATGCCCTGGTCGCAACCTTCTCCATGGATCAGTCCTATATAGTGCTGCTGAAGCTTTAAAAATCGACTTAATAAAATTAGGAGCAACACCCTCTACCTTCATAAGACATGTCCCGGATCCAGGACCAAGCCCAGGACCAGACCCAAATTGCTCCTGGAATCTATCAAACAAGTCCTTCAAATGCAAATCCATACTGTCCCTACTATCGGATCTAACTAAAATTTGCAACTCCTAGTCCTTCATACACCTGTAAACCAGTAGTAAAGCATCACCCATTGCAATTATAAATGACTCAAATCCAAAACTCTAATTTTACAATGAACATAGTTTCAAAAGGGTCCAATGAATTGCATAAAGTTTGTTCTTTTACTCTAATGTATGTTTCCAAAACTAAAAAACCTGAAGCTACAATGAGTAGTGAAATTGCTCAAAGTATAGGCAAAGGGTATTTCCAACTTGGGAAAATCTTACACATTCCAATCCAGGCCCCAAACTATAGACATGGGTATTGCAGAATTGAATTGAAGTAACATAAAAATTACATGGAACCAAAGAAAAGTACAGAGATCATATGAAATTTCTGAACTTGAAATGATAAAAAAAAAAAAAAAAGTAGTGGTTCATACTTCATACCAGGTTTCTGGTTTTGAGTGAAGTTCTCTGGCAAAGATTCGGACACAGAGACGTGGATGCATAGAGAGAGTGACAGGGTTCAAAAGCAAGTCAGATCCGAAAAATGGACATGCAACTAGTTTTTACTAGGTAGGACTCGTAAGTTGGAAGTGAGGGAGACTGATTTGACAAAAGAATAAGCGGAAATTACATGAAAGACCCGGAACTTATAACTTACGTATTTGTTAATCAAAATTCAAGTTTAAGAAATGTATCAGTTTGTCCATCTTGATTATTATTATTATCATCATTATTTTATCCTTGACTAATAAAAGGAGTGTCGGTAAATAAATAGTTGATAAAATTAAAACTCTATTATGAATGATGTGGGAACATTGTTTGAGATAATTTAGTTTTGTATAGAGAAGCTTGGTTTTGAGAATCAAACTATTGAAGGAATAATTAAAATGAGAGGTTCAAGGTTTAAGGGTCAGAATGTGGTTTAATAAAAATGATGATATCATAATTAATTGAAATACGAATAAATAGGTTGAAATTTAATAATTGAATAAAAATAATATCTTATACAATTTAACAACTTTTTAAAAGATAAATAAAAAATAATAGAGCATAAATTAAAAAATGTATTATTAATTCTATAAGTACACAAGTATTTATAATATAAAATAAGATTATTCTTAATATAAATAAATAAATATTAATTTGTATTTTAAGTGAAAATGCCAAAATTAAGCTACGATGGAAACTCACTTAAAAATGTGTGAGAGAAGGCTTAAATTCAAGTAAATATATCACTTTTTCAATAATAGAAACAAGGAAATCTAATAACCGGTGGTTGGATTTGTGAGCTGGTTTGGGATTAACCCAATCCGTCCAATTGCGTAGTCTGATTTAGTTTAAAAACCACTAGGAATGAAAAAAGGTAGAGGAATACCAAAATTAAAATTAATAGAAGTTGTTGAAAATAACACATTTATTAAGGAAATAATAGAGGGTATGAATAGAATGGAGGAAAATAACAAAAGTGGTCAACCCTAACTAATCTGGTTAAGAATTCATATTTAACTCCAAAAATATAGAACTAAGACTTTGATAACTGGTTTTGCTCTAAACAAACATTATCTCTCTAGATGGGGTTTTTTGTCTTCTCCAAAATAGTTGTTAAATTGATTTATGAACAATACTTAAATGAAAAATAAAGTTTAATAAATAATTTCATGTTTTTCTCTACTTATCATCTAAAATGAAAAAGTTTACATTTAAACCAATTTTGAGAAAAATTCGTCTAACTCTTTATGTGGTGATTTATAAAATCAACCACATTTATTTTTAGTCACAAGATTTATTGAATAAATCATGTGGTTTCTTTATAAATTGGTTTAAAGAAAAAATTTGTTGAGTCTAGAAATAACCAAAAAAAGAAAAATGTGGGACGTATACTTCAAATTTAACCATTTTATAAAATTTAGATTTTAGCTGTCAAAATTAAAAATTAATTTAAAATATGGTATATATCTATCTTTAACCTTTTTAGAATTTCTTTTAATGTAGTTTTCTCAATGAATAAAATATATAACGTTAAATTTTAGGTAAAAAAAAAAGAGATGGTACTTAATTACTTGTCACTAATTTAATATATGTTATATATCTTAAAATTTTTTAAACTACTTATGTAATTTGACCAAAGAATACAATAAAATAACATTATTTTTAGGTGAAAATTAGAGATCCTAATAAAACAGAGTCAAAGAGAGAAGAAAATGAGAAATGGTAAAGGTCACTTCTTTGCCAAACTTGAGATCGCTAATTCATCACCCACGTGGACATGACCCCTGAGCAGCACCAATGAATATTACCTTATTAGTTGGATCTTGTCATAGCAAATTATTGGTAAAAATTACCCAAGGCCTCTATAACTTTGATCATTATCATTTTAGTCCATTAAATATAAAACTTGTCATTTTACTCCATTATAATTATAAGAAAATCCTAAAGTTCAGGTATTATTTGGTTAGTTATTAAATGGAGTTAGCTCTAAAACACTTTTAAAAAGGATATAAGTTGAACTAGTTTGTTAAGAGCCTAATAATTAGACACAACAACACAGTTATCATGAGCATGCTCTACAGTTGAGCTAAAAGTTCATCGTGTATTCGTGTTCCCCTCCTATTGGAGTTTGCAATGCTAAAAGTGGAAGAAACTACATTCCTCCATTTCCTTTTTATACCTATAAATATAATGAAGAGACTTTCTTATTTTGTGAGAGTAAGATAGCTATTTAGGTATTGGGAAATGGGAGGAGGAAATGGTTTTCAAGTTATATAGATTAGAAGTTGACGTTATAAGTTAAAATTCTCTAAAAAAAGAAGATGAAAATGTAACTAAGACTGTGTTTGGTTCCCGTAAAATATTTTCCGGAAAATAGATATTTTTCGGAAATGCTATTTTCCGAAAAATGAAAATATTTTCAAGTGTTTGGTTGTATTATGAAAATTGTTGTAGAAAATATTTTCATGTGTTTGGTTCTATTCTGAAAATGCTATTTTCCTATAAATTTTTCGCATTTTCTCAACATCCAAACAAATTTTATTACAGAAAATTTCAAAATCACAGTCAAAACTCAATCCACAGAACAAACTCCAATTCAACCCACGACAGCAAACTCCGGCAATCAAAAGCCACAACCACCAAAACAACACCACCACCACACCACCATAACAACAAAAATCAAAAATCACACAGGAATTTGGTGGGTCGAAGATCGGTGGCTTTTGATCGGTCGAAGGTCAAAGATCAGTCGAAGATCGAAGGTCGAAAATCACACAGGTCAAAGATCGGTGGGTCGAAGGCTCTGCGTCGAAGGCGAGAATGTGCGGCGGAGGCGAGATCGAGCGGCGCGGTGCTTGGGGTTCGCTAATGACGAGACCGGTGCGATCTGGTGCGTGTGATCGTCGGACTGGAGCTTGGGGTTCGCCGGTGATGTCAAAGGCGTTCTGGGCTCCCTCTTCTTCCTCGCGCTCTCTCTCTCTCTCTCTTTTCGGAAATCAATTGAAGTGAAAATAGGAACAGAAATGCATTTCAGTGGTCAAAGCTTAAAATTTACGGTCAAATGAAAATAATTTCCGAAAAATTTTATTTTCAAAACTAACCAAATAGCCTATTTTACGGAAAATGATTTCCTGAAACCATTTTCACCAAAAACAAACGCAACCTAAATGATAAAATAACTAGGGGTGTCCATATGTTGGATTGAGTCGCGTTTATGCTCAACCTATTCACATCGAGTAGAGGAGGACAAAAACCATTATTAATCGATCATAAATGACAATTCAACCATGTGGTTCTCCATGGGTGATGGTTAAATATGATTGAAACCAGCTAACAGTGGCGATGAAGAGCAAAAACGGTGGGGAGAGGTGGAGATCTCCAATCTTGTTGAAGACCTTAAGATATTTGCAAGATGTGGGTAGAGAAATTGCCAAAAACACATTAAAGCTTGGATTGGTTAGTTTCGTCATATTTTCAAGTGGGTGAATTGACACTCAACCCGTTTAAGACAAGTTTTGAAACATTGGAACCGTTATCAACAGCCACTTGTTGTTTAAAGCACTTAAATCTTGATGAATCGGTTCGAGTTGAGTAGGTTAGTCAACTTGATCGGTCCTTGAACAACCCTAAAAATAACTATTATATTACATGATCTATTCCATACACAAAACTTGCAAATAGGGGAAACAAATTTTCCCTTGTATATATTTTACAAATAAAAAAAATAACCCCTCCATATTTAGTGTTTTATTATTATTTTTATTTTTTATCAAACGACTAGAAATCCCTATGATAATCAAAATTAAGCTCCAAGACAATTTTCTTGGGCGGTGACCCCATGCCCATGATTTTACCCCACAAACCCCACCCCTAAAACTCTGCATCCGCCACGCGTACAGATCACGTGCACCTTCTCTTATCTCATAATCCCAATCTCTTTACTCTCTCTCTCTCTCTCTCTCTCTGTCATTCATTAGGGTTACACACACCCACATCCCAAAACCCACGCACTCTCTTTGTCTCTGTGCTCTCTCTCTGTCTCTGTGTTTTCAAAGACAAAAGCAGCAGAGCAAAGATGATGCAGCCAGCTCCTCCAACAGGTGTGGCTCCTCCACTACTACAACAACAGACCCAGCAGCCACAATACCCACTCCCACACCCACAACAACCCTACATGATGATGCCACCACAAGCCCAGCCCGGTGCGGCTGTTCAAGCCCCACCTCAGATGTGGGCCCCTCAGCCACCGGCACAGCACCACCTCCACCACCAGGCTCAGGCCCAAGCCCAGCCCACCAGCGCCGACGAGGTCCGCACTCTCTGGATCGGAGACCTCCAGTACTGGATGGACGAGACTTATCTCTACAGTTGTTTCGCTCCGACCGGAGAGGTATACCCTTCACCTACAATACCGCACACCCCACATCGCTTTTCTACGTGCTTTTTATTCGTTTTTGGTTTCTGGGTTTTGATCTGTGAGATTGTGTTGTGTGTTTTGTGTTTGTTTTTGTTATGCGATTTAGGTGTTTGATTTATTGTCTCTGAGACTTCTTTGTCAGAATGGTTGTTTTGTTGCATACCCATATTTTGTTTTTGGATCCTGTTCATGTTTCTGTTATCTTTTGGTCGTGAAAACTTTTGTGGGCTTTCCTCTCTCTTTTCTTCTTTTTTTTGTTTGGCTTTTTCTTGGGTGGGTTGGACTGTAGGGGGACCATGTAGGAAAGATTTGGTTTTGCCTATGGTTCGTAGACATTTTTCTGTGGGGAGAAAGTTAGGGTTTTTACCCTTATGTATATAAAATTGTCATGGATATATAGTGAACAAAATTAGGATTCAAGCATCAGTGGTACCAAATCATCATTGTTCTATTTTGTTTTAAACTGTAAATCATGTGCATATACAAATAAACTGGTGGAAAGTGAGAGGGGTTTCAAGTCCTTTTTGAAAAGGGGTTATTAATTAAATATGTTTGTGATTACAGCAAGTTACTACGGTGAAAGTGATCCGCAATAAGCAAACTGGCCAATCAGAGGGTTATGGTTTTCTTGAGTTTGCTAATCGTGCTACGGCAGAAAGAGTACTTCAAACATACAATGGTAGCATAATGCCAAATGGTGGGCAGAACTTCAGATTGAACTGGGCAACTTTTAGTTCGGGTGAGAGGCGCTCTGATGATTCTCCTGACTTCACAATATTTGTTGGGGATCTGGCTCCTGATGTCACTGATTATATGTTACAAGAAACCTTCAGGGCCCGTTATCCCACAGTTAAGGGTGCAAAGGTTGTGATTGATAGGGTCACATCTCGTACAAAGGGTTATGGGTTTGTTAGGTTTGGAGATGAAGGTGAACAGATGCGTGCTATGACAGAGATGAACGGAGTTCTCTGTTCAACAAGGCCAATGCGGATTGGGCCAGCTACAAACAAAAATACTACTGGAGGTCAGCAACTGAAAGGTATGTGAAATGCATGGTGGAACTTCTCTTGTTGATTAATTTTTTAATGCTCTTAAGTATAAGTCATCTGTGTAATCTTAGTTTTTTGTGTCAAGAATTGTAATCAATTGAATTTGGTGTCAATGCTCTAAGCCTCTAAGCCTGTGACCCCTCTCTCTATTACAATGTTCATTGTTACTTTTTATCTGCCATATTCAAGATGGTGAGGTTAAATTGTTCAGTTATTATTCATTCTCTGTTATGCTAAACATTACGGTTTAGTTTACTTCCTTTCAGTTATGCACTTGAAGATATGCAGCACTTTCCAAAGTCATTTCCTTCCTGTACCTTTAAGATTTGGGCACTGTACATGCTATTAAAATCTTAAAAACTTATAGAACTCCTATTGTCTCAAAGCAGGGTGTCAAGAGGCTCTGTGATCTAGGGGCCTGGAACTGATTTCAGCTGAAATGGTTACCCCTATAGTGCATGGCCTCACTTAGGTCAGTTTCCCAGTTATGGCTTGCCCTTTAATTTCGCGTGGCGCTTGCAATGCTACATTTTCAAATTCAAGTTTCAGTTCATTCTATTGGTTGAGCTTTCAGTCAAGTTAAATTTCGTAACTCTTCTAGTTACTGAGATTTCAGTACAATGACATTTTTGGTTTACGAGTTTTTTCCCCTTCTGTGTGTGGGTTTCTCTTTTTACTAATTTCTCCGAACAATTACGTCTTTAATTTTTCCATGCACCATTTCCTTGTGCCATTTACATTTTGGTTAGAATTATAGTTTCCCTTGTTGCTCTATGATGCTGTATTCTTATTACTTTTTCTAGATTTCAGTCCACAGGGAAAGATTCTCTGTGAGTGCAGCTTGCAACTCGTTGGAATTGCCAGAAACTGCATATTTCAGGCTGATTTCTATTTTGAAAGTTTCCTTGTACATAATTGTCATATTTATGACACTTCAACATCTCCATGTTCTCCGCATGTTGTTATTTTTATTGTCGTTACTGTACTTTCCTCTCTCTCCATTGGGGGTTATTCTAGTTAGATGAGTTGCAGGTCACTAGTCACTAGCTTGTCATCTCCTGCCTATGTAGTTAAATGTTTAGCTTCTACAGTGTTTCTGGGTTGCAATGTGTGAATATTGACTCAGCAGTTGCTCTTCTTCCCCCCCCCCCCCCAAAAAAAATCCCCCTTTCCGCTTTTCTTTTGATGGTCTGTTATAACATAATAATTGTAAAAGTAATAATAAACACCCAGTACTTCTTATGAGTCTGGTGAACAATGTATTGTCTGTAAAACTTGAATGACCATGGCTTGTTAATGATTTAGCTTGCTGGTTTTTATCACTTGGGTGTGGCTACAAGCACTGCCCCACTTGTCATGCTTCCTGTTTTTTGAATAGGAATTGGGGCTCAAAACTAGCTAAATTGTGTATGTTTAAAGACAGCTGCAGCCAGGCATGTGGATGTCAGTCCTGCATGTGCTCTGCAACATAATATATGTTGGTTGCAACAACATTTGATATCCCTATTAAGTCTTGGGTTTCAGCCATTGCAGAGATCAAAGTTTTATTTTAAAAAGAGTGATAGTGATGTCATTGACCCCAGTCATCTATACTATTTATTTTTTGATAATTCCATTATTATTATTAGTGGTGGAGGGGGGGATTTGATCCTTGGTTCTCCTCATAAAAGACCAGGCAACGTCACTGAGGTACAAGGCTCTTGGCTATACTATGTAAGGTGGTTGATGCTAAATTCACACACAGGCATAGGCACACACACATGTAGGTAGTTTCATTGCTGATCTTGTCCTTTTCTATCCAATTTACATGTATCTTCAATTGCTTGTTTTTTAGCTGTGACTGCTGTAAAATATATTTTCACATGTGTTCTGCTTCTGTGGTTGTTTAAGGGAGATGTATTTTTGACTATCCTTGTTGTTGCTGTTTGTAATTAGTGGATCTTTCATTATAAGAGTTAGATTTATTTATGCGTGTATGTAGCTCTCTTATGACCAGGAAGATGCATTAGATTATTAGCTCTAATTGTAAAATGGGAAGCACGTTTTCTGTCTGCTTATTTACTTTGCTTATGTTCATGTTTCTAAGCAATAGTGTCTAGTGTTGGTGAACTGCTCCTCGAATCACGTTCTACCAAAAAGTGTTACTTTTTATTTCCCTTTAATTTCACCTATATATTTTATATGCAGCTTCCTACCAGAATTCTCAAGGGAGTCAGAACGAGAGTGATCCAAATAATACAACTGTGGGTACTTTATTTATTTCCTGCATGGAAATTACTTTCCTCACAACATATTTGTGATTTGATGAATTTCAATTGCAGATATTTGTTGGCAATTTGGATCCTAATGTTACAGATGACCATTTGAGACAAGTTTTCAGCCAATATGGACAACTAGCACATGTAAAGATACCATCAGGCAAGCGATGTGGTTTTGTTCAATTTGTCGACAGGTGAGTAAATTAGCCACATATTTGTAGAAACATTTCTCAACCATATCCATACAGGATATTTAGTCCTGTTCTGTGTTGTGTGATGCATCAGAAGCTGTGCTGAGGAAGCATTGCGGATGTTAAATGGAACTCAACTAGGTGGACAAAATATTCGACTTTCATGGGGCCGTAGTCCTTCAAACAAACAGGTGCTTGATTTACCCAACACTTTCCAATGCTTTCTTTTTGGATGTCTCCATGTTCTTGTATTAATCTGACTAGTGTACAGGGTATCTCTGTTGGCGTTCAGCCTCAGGCAGATCCAAGCCAGTGGAATGGTGGATATTATGGATATGCTTATGGACATGAAGGCTATGGATATGCCCCCGCTCCACAGGATCCTAACATGTATGGATATCCTTATGGAAATTACCAGCAACAGGCACAGCAGCAGCAAGCAGGATATAGCTGAGAATTTTGGCCTTCTTTTGTGGCTTTCGCTTGTTCTTTTTATTTAATAAATAAATTTAGTAAGATACTATTTGAAGCTACATTGGAGCCCTTCCTAGCCTTTTTAAGTAAACCATTTGAGACTGTTTCTTGTCCTATGACATATTCACTAACTGATGTTGTGTTCCTGATGAAGTTTTGCTATTTTAAAATATATGTAATTGCTATCGTGGTTGTGTTAGTGTGGATTCCTTTTCCCTATGTTTATATTCTTGCATATGGTGGAATGTAGTGCTTTTGAAGATCAGAACCCCTTAAACCATTTCTCAGTTGAAAGTTGAAATATGGATTGGGTTGGTCAATGTCCAGGTCATTAGAGGGCTGGATGGACCTAAGCTTAACCTGGTGCTTGTTATTTTTGTAGGGCGGTCAATTAGCACTATTAGTCCTTCAAGTTTAAAAAATGAGCAATATTAATCTTTCTATTAACTACTGTTAATGGTGTTATTTATGTGGCTAATGAAATAATGACTTGTTATTTTTTTTGATACCATTAATAAATACTAAAGTACTATTTCTTTTGATCGGTAAGCAAAGGGTTATAACAAATTAAAACTCAAATTAAAACTGAAATCCAAAATAAACCCAAAAAAAATAAACATTTCTCTCACTAACGACCAAGGCTTCCATAGTCTTCCATTGGCTCATTGCTCACCTTGTTCCTGTACCTTCCTTTCAGTCACAGCCAAGCAAATATACAGTCCACATGAGAAACCAAGATAAGCCTTCTTCTTATGCCACCCACCATGACTGGTACTCCTCTCAACCCCAATATGATTCTTCTCTTCTCTACACATATACTGTCACTTACCATGGCTTTGCCGCTTCATTCGACTCAAACCAAGCGGACTCACACACCACTCGAGCTCGCAAGTTCTTAGACCTCAACATTGAGTTCGACAGCCACAACACCCAAGTCCTCAACCAAGCCTCAAACGACGTCATAATTGGAGTTTTAGACACCAATGTGTGGCTCGAATCGAAAAGCTTCAACAATTCAGGTTTACCCAATATTTCCACCCGAAGGTAAGGCTAGTGTGAGTTGGGACCCAATTTCAAACCCATTATGTAGCAAAAAAACTCATCGCTGCACGATTTGAGGGACTAATAGTGCTCATTTGAAACTTAAGAGACCAATTGTGCTCGCAAGGTAAACTTTAGGGACCAATAATATAGTTTCATCATAAATCAATGACTTTCTTTTGTTTATGTTCTTGCCAACTTAACTCAACAATTAAATTTGTGATGTGAAAAATTAAAATCGTGGGATTGTATTAGTAATTTTTATATTATTAATGATTAGATATTATTAGTTTTAGTAATACACGAGAGAGAATTATTCAACATTTTATTACTAAATGTTTCAATCTATATGTTAAAAAGATGTAATATAATCCATGAATTTTGTTAAGTAAAATAAAATCTGGCATGCATTTCCAACAAAGATAAAAGGACATTTCATATTTCATACAAGTCATTGGCCCAAAAGTCGAAATCAGAATGATGTTTTTAATTGTTTGGCCAAAATGCAAAACTCACCCTCTAAGTTTCATCATTTTTCATTTCAGTTTTCTAAGTTTAGGTTTTGTCATTTAAGTTTTATTCATCCTCAATTAAGTCATCTGTTAACATTTGTTAATTGATACAGTTATCCTACCCATAAGATACCATTTTTGCCCTTTATTTAATTTTATATTTATTTATTAATTTAAAAAACGTTAAAATAAAATAAAATAAAAAACTAGAAAGAATCAACGTCGTCCCCTCCCTCCCATCTAATAGAACACAAAATTGTAACCCGACCCACCTATACCCTAGCCTATGCTAATACTACCAATTTTCTTTCCATAGTTTTCTTTTTTCTATCCAACCAAATCCTAAGTTGGTAACAAAGCAATGGGATCATTATAGAATTGTGGTGGTGGAAAGCAATAGATTCCCTAGAAACTTTTGATGGGGGATTTCCTCCTCCAGAGCTTTTCTTTCAGATTTGCTAAGGTGCAGAGACTGAGGAGTATCCCTTACATGTTAGAGTGCATAGAAACAATGTTAAGGTTTCTTGCGGTCTTGCCACCCTATCATGTCAACTCATTTAGCAACTTAAGTGGGAGATTACTTAATGCCCTAGGAGGTCAATGTGCCCAAGACTGAGAGGGAAGACTTTGGGCGGCTTCACTCCGATCGGAATGTACAGATTTGGCAGCTCCAATTCCCTCTTCTCCCCTTCGATCTCTCTTTCTCTCTCCTTCTCCCTCTCGGTCTTTCTTCTCCCTCTCAGTATCGAGCTAGGCTAGGGTATCAGGTGGGTGGGATTGCAATTTTGTGTTCTTTTAGATGGGAGGGACGACGTCCATTAATTTCTGGTTTAAAAAAAAAAAAATTAAATCAACGTTTTTTAATAAACAATTAATTAATTAAAAATTAAATAAAGGGCAAAAAGGGTATTGTTTGGGTGGGATAACAGCACTGAGAACTTAATTGAGAATGAATGAAACTTAAAGGACTGAAATGACAAAACCTAAACTTAGAGGACTGAAATGAAAAATGATGAAACTTAGAGAGTGAGTTTTGTATTTTGGCCTAATTGTTTATGTGGGGGGTGAAAAGCCCAACCTAACGTATTGGGCCCAAGGCCCTATTTGAAGACCACTGTTGGTCCGAAGAGATGAAAACACTCGAGCAGAAGCCCATGTAAAAGGAGCATGTCTGGAGAGGAGCACGGGCATGATCCGAGGAGATGTTCAATTGTCCGAGGAGTCCAATATCCTCGGATCCGAAGAAGCTTGGTCCGACAGGTGTCTGGGAAGCTCAAATGATCCCCCTGACAAATGTAATGATGGAAATGAACCTCGGGCACGCATGAGGATAGCAGGAACGGAGAAATATCTAGGAGACAGACTTCAACCACCGCATTAAATGCACTGCACCTACTTCCCTGGCCGCATTAATGTGGAGAAGACACCTGAACAGTGCACTCAGCTACCGCCACTCACACAAGGCTAAATGGGGTACATGATGGGACATGCACTCAAGTGGACGTCTAGATGATGAACAAGTGGACGGTGAAGATGAAGGAGGAGGGTACTATATAAGAGAGGGATGCCTCTGATAGAGGGGGATCAAAAAAGAAAGTGAGAAAGGAGAGAACTCCATTACTGTAGCTCCTACAATTGTAACCCAAGTTCATTCAATACAAATTCCTCTTCGGAAGTTTACGTTTCCATCTGTCCGAGCACGTTTGAATACAAATTTATCCACGAGCATTGCAGTCCAATACTGTTTAATTCATTGCTAGCCTAGCTCTTTTACCCACTCTCTACAAATTTATTGTCTTGGGTTCATTGGGCTCACAATCCAAACTTTTTTGGGCTTGGGCTACAAAAATTGACCCTACAGTTTATATCCAAAATGAATCATAAAATGTAAATGGTTGGATTTGGGTACAACTTTATGAACTGAACATTTGATCCACCTAACTAGGCTAATGATGACCTTAAGCTAACCAACATAACAATGCAAAAGGGTGTGGCATTATCATTCTCTATCCCCATCTACTGCCATTCCCTTCCCTTGGAAAATGGTGTGGCAATCGAAGGTTCCTCCTCGGGTTGCTTTTTTCTCTTGGACTGTGGCTTTAGGCAAGATTCTAACTATTGATAATCTTCGAAAGAGGCACTTTTTTGTTCTTGAGTGGTGTTATATGTGCAAAGGGTGTGGGGAATCTGTAGATCATCTCCTCCTTCACTGTCCTATTGCATCTGAGATATGGAGTATGATCTTTCGTTTGTTTGGTATTTGTTGGGTGATGCCGCAAAGGGTAGCGGATTTGTTGGATTGCTGGTCTTGCAATTTCAGGCGGCATCGTAATATATTTGTTTGGAGGATTGTGCCGCACTGTTTGATGTGGTGTATCTGGCGGGAACGGAATTCGAGAAGATTTGAGGATCGTGAACGGTCCATTCTTGAGTTTAAGTCTTTTTTCTTTTTTACTCTTCTCGAATGGTGTTTGGTTTTACCTTCTTTTTCTTGTATTTCCCTTTCTGGGTTGCTTGAGCATTGTACTTTGATTTCTTGATGTCTTTGCCTTTTTAGTACATTTCCTATATACGGGGCTGTGTTTTTTTCAATATACTTTTAAGTTACTTATCAAAAAAACCAATGGCACGATGCTAAATTACTAGTCAACTCAAATATTGCTATTTGCTACTATCATCGCTGTTGTTATAGCCCCCATTCCCAAAACCAATATGGCTGCCTCAACTGCATCCTTCAGATGACCCATCAGGCACCAACACCAGCCCTCCATCAATGTCAGTTGCCGCCTTTGCTACTATTCACTCTTCTCCACCGTCCCAAGCCACCATCACCCTCATTGCTTGTCACCAGTCACACTTGCCCACCATGATTGACGCCACCACCATCATACTGGTGTTCTTGCTACACTGCCACCAACCTTCACCTACAATTAAAAGGCTTGCCACTAGGCCCAACACAACATTATCATCACTACCACTACCATTCACCACCCACCATTGCAACTGTCACTCGGCCACCTGATGGTTTTTAAAGTTGTCCTTGCCCACTGGAGAAAAAGCTCATGCCAAAGATGTACACTTACTAAGGGGAGGGGGGAAGAATGATGCCAAACAGGTGAAATGTTTCATTAAACATATTTTTCGAGTTTCAATCTGAAGACTGTAGAGATGAAGGTACCAACATTAGAAGGTTTTGCATGATAAAAGTTCCAAACAATGTTTTATGTAAGAGCCAATGGAAGCTAAAAGTAAGGGGGAAAAAAATCAAAATAACATCCTCAAATTCTTACATGATTATAATAGGAGGGAACAACTAATATAGACATTGGGAAGAGTTCAAAACAAGAGATCAGATCAACATGTTGCACTTTCTTCAGTCTGGTCTCTTCAAGTTCAAGCAATTATCCGTTGCTTGACCAAACAATTCCTGGACTTCTTTCAACTCCTTCTCTGGCATCACCAAAAAATGAAGGTTTTAAGTTCCAGCAATGGCAAATTAACTCTAATATAACAAGAATGGAAACAGACAAGCAAGAGAGCGTGGAATTAGCTTTAGGTAGGCTATCCAAAACATCTCATGAATTTTTTGTTTTGTTTTGTTTAAGTAGTTGGGTTTTTTGAAAAAAAGAAATTAACTATTGCAATGAAATATTGTGTTGCATTTTGCTGTCAAAAGTTGGAAATTAAACAAAAAGGAAATGAAACATTTGAAGATTTGAGATTACCTGCAGCTTCCAGTTGTCTCTGAAGTTCTTGGCCTACAGCATCATTTTCAGCCTAAATAAGCAGTTCATACAGAAGCCCGTTAAGAAACTGTAAAAAAATTGTTAAAAGGTCTTGATTGATAGTCAGTTGACTCTCCAATACCTGCAGTTCTGCAATCCTTTTCAGTTGCACTTCTTCACCCCCCTCAGCCGGTGGTAGTGCTGCAACTAATGCATCAAACTGTGCACAGAACAAATGTTTTTATAATCATTGGACTAACTCAAGATTGGATTCATTGGTAAATTAATTTTTTTTTAATAGGTTTCATTGGTAAATTAGATGTTATTAACAATGCAATGCAGATGGACTGAAGCTTGAAGCCTTTATAATATAAAAAACAAAAAAAAATTACAGACCCCACCCTCCTCCTTGCTCTTACAAGGGGAAAATGTGCGATTTGAGCTAGAGTTCATTGTCATGGGCTCAAGCTCGATCTAGAAGACACATATTTGCTGTTTTGTCATAATTATATGGAAGGGTCTTATAAAAGGGTATTTTAATATCAAAAGATCCTCTTTTCCAAATTTTACAATGCTCTAAGAAAAATTCCAATTGCAAACATGCTCAAGCTAGTAACATATACATAGACATTGTACAAACTACAAAATTCACATCTAATATGTAAAAATTTCTGTAATTCTAATACCCTACAACTCAACTAAAAACTTATATCAATTGAAAATTTCCAGTTCTTACTTCTCTCATTCCTAAATGGCAATGCTGAGTAATTGACTTAAATGCTTTTTATAAGCCATACCAACAAAAAAACAATGTATCATTCTCAATAAGACTAAAGATACAAAAGTTTTCACATGGATACCACTTCTTGATGGGACCTGATCTCTAAAGGATTGAAATGTTAGGATGGTATATCCTATCACAATCCTTTTCCAAAGTACTGATGAGGGTGCAAAATAAAAATGGTGTTAGTAGTGGGTCCGTGTGAAAGTCAGGTTACTCTTATCACAGCTTTTCACTTCAATTCAATATATATATATATATATATATATATATATATAGCATTACTCTTCTCTATTTCCAAAAGAGTGCTGATAGTTACACATTGTGTGTGAGGGACATAACTAAAAAATCATGTTTTGAAAACATTAGTTATAATTGTATCATTTCACAATTATAGTTGAATTGATTTCAGCTAGAGTGTGTACGGCAATGTATAACTTAGTGTGTACATAAATAATTAGCATTTCCAAAACTCAAAATTAAAATCCCTACATGAAGCCAACAAGTAAATTTAAAAAAAAAAAAAAAAAAAAACCCATTTTGCTAAGCATAAAATGGTGTTAGTAAGGTTACTCTTATCACAACTTGCCACTTCAATTTGTGAACAATTTTGTGTCCCTATCAAAATACTAAACATGAAGCCTGAGAAGTAATAATTAAAAAAAAAAAAACCCCCATTTTGCTAAGCATAAAAATGGTGTTAGTAAGATTACAATTATCACAATTTGCCACTTCAAATTGTGAAAATTTTTGTGTTCCTACCAAAATATTAAACATGAAGCTTGACAAGTAATAATTATTAAAAAAAAAAAAAACCCATTTTGCTAAACATACGAAATTCCCAGTATTTGTAATTACATGAAATTTTGGGCATAAAAATAGAAGGTGGAATTGGGAGAGAGGTACCTGCTTAGCGGCTTTGACAAGAGCGGCGGTCATGAGCTTGGGTTGTTCGGAGACATTGCCGGCGGCGGTGGCGGGATCTTCGGTGGGGTTAGAAGGAGGAGGAGGGTCAGGGTAATTGGGAGAGAGTTTAACAGGATGAGCGTCTCTCTGTAGAGTGCCGAAGGTGTTGAATGCAAGCGCTGCTATTGTGTTCACTTGCTCTTGCAACTGTGATATTATGTCCATCTTTCTCTCTTTCTTAAACCCGACGATTTTGGTTTGGTGGAGTGGAGAACCGAAAGATGGGACCTTTTTTGGGCTTGAATTTTATTCATATATATGGTTGGACTTTGGACCCGTCAAACATTTGGATAAAAAATTACCAACTTTTAGAGTTTTTACTTTTTCCCGTTACGAAGATTTTACCGATTAAACTAGTTGAAACTCTTTTTTTTACGAGACAGGGTAACTTGATAGATTTCAAACTCAAATCCGTCATTCAACAATAAAATACTTTCAAACTCAAATCTGCCATTCAACAACAAAATACAATAAATAATGTGAATAAAGTCATATATATTTATTCATTTTTCATACGGGTGGCTTGTCAGCCATTCGCCCTACATCTTTTGTATTCAGTATTGAAAATAATATGATATAATAGAAGATTGCTAGAAGGTTTTTTTTTTGGATAATCGGAAGATTACTAGAAGTAGAAGAGGAGAAATTTGGATACAATATCATTCATATATTTATTTCTTTTGTCTTGCTATTTATTTTCTTTATTTCACATCACCCTTTCTTTGTCACAAAATAAAGTTAACCATGAGCCCTTTTATTTTGTTTTGTGGTGGCAACTCTCACTCTCGTGATCAACCATTTGGTTGAATTGGTAAAATCTTTTGGATTCATAATTCATAAGGTTTCCCATATGATAAAATTCATTTGATCGACATGGTTTTCTGTGTATATATATATATATATATATATATAGGTGAAATGTTACCCCCCAAGATATAGTGATGATTACAATCTTAACAAAATATTGATAAAACTGCGAGCGAGCAAAAGAAGCCCAAATATCTAGTAGAGTTACTGAATACTTTTATGATCTAATTATTGAGGTCCCATGCCTAGCACTGGTTTTTGCTATTTAATTCTAGAGACCAATGCCTTTCCAAGGTGGGGGTAGCCAGTAGACTATTGATACAATTAAAGTGATGGTAGCCTCATTTTGTGAAATTTCTTTTTCATTGTATCTCCAATATTTGTTATCATGTAGCTCAGGCTCTTGCACATGTTGCTAAAGAAGATGGGGAGACATATCCAGTGGTTAGAAGAATGGCCCTCTGTTTTCTTTCACATTGTTCAGTAAGATATTATTTTGGAATTAAAAGAGAGGGTTACCTCTGTTGTGTAACTCAGTTATTAGACCCAAAAAACAAAAACAGAAACAAAAAATATGGTTGAACTAATTATGTCCAGACAAAAAATATGCAACAAAAAGTTCTATATATTAAGCAAAGAACCTCCCCAAACATAAGGGAGATAGTTACCAAGAAAAAAAAAAACAACACTAGTTTCAAAAGTATAAAAATAAGTCAAAAGGGTGGTGAGAGTGCAAGAGTTGAATAACAAGACCATCCAGCGCTGTCAATGCAACGGTATCTAAATGTCAACTTAGTACTCTTAACCATGGTAACCATGGGTGACTACTACCCATCTATTTCTCAAGCTTTGACTCTATTCTCGCCCTTTTTCCTAGGTTTAAATTCACGAACTCTCAGATCCTACTGGATAGTTAGTCACCATCAGATGAATCAAATATTGTGTAGGTGGAATGGCATCTTTGATACCACATTCCATATTAATTGTGGCACCAGAACTACAGAGCTAAGGTTCGATCATTCCTGGTAGAATAGATCCTTCGGGTGCAAGCTTCAACTCTGGAGTAACCTCTCCATCAAATACCACTGCAGGTTCACTGGTCCGTGGTGTAGAGAGTGACACCAACTCAGTAACATCAACAGGATCATTTGCAGGCTTTCCATTTAAGAGGGCGGTGTCAATTCCACTTGAAGTTTCAATAGCAAGCTCTAACTGTGAATCTTGTGCTGTATCTTTCTTTGGGGAGGCCTGATCTTCCATTGAATCGTCAACAGGCCTATTGACCAGTTCGGAAGGAAAGGGTTTGGGTTCAGCAAAAACAGGAGTTTGGTTGATTTCAAGATTTAAGTTCTTCACTTCATCATGAACCAATTCACTTGGCTTAGGGTCAAGACTCATAGCCTGATGTTGAATTTGAGGTTCCTGACTAACAATTTTAACACCTGGCACTGTGTCCACAACTGGTTCAGATGCTGATTTTGCTTTTGAATCTTTTGTTGCCGCTACATCAACTTTAGGTCCTTTTATCTGTGTGGAAGCTTCAGATTCCTGCAACACGTCATCACATCCAACAACCTTATCATGATCCAACTGTGCCACAATGGAGGTGGATTGGCTCTCAAGTCCAGGCTCCAAAGTTTGCTGCTGAACTTCATTTCCTTCCAAGGAAAGACCTGCATCGTTCTTTGGCAAGTTGGCAACCAGAGGTACAACAACAGAGGCAGATTGGTTCCCAAGTGCATCTGGGATTGCAGTCTGACGCTCAGAGGATAGAACCTGATCTGAAAGTTCATGTTGACGGATTTTAGGCCGAGTAGGTTGCTTACTACTTTGTCCTGATGAGGTAATAGACTTAAAAACCGGAGTTTGTGGGTTAAAAACTGGGATTGGAATATCTTTTCTGTTGTACATCTTAACATGTGGAGCTACATCATTTGCTGCAGAAATTGGAGTAAAGCGCCCCGGAAGAAATACAACACCTCTCAGAAGAGTGTCAGTGTCACCTAACTTAACATTAAGAAGATATCCAGCATCAAATGAACCTTCAATGACACCAGTAACCATCTGACCCACCATGACATCATTAACACCACCACCACTTGTACTCGCACTTTCTTTGTTTTTCTTGATGCTGTCAGGTTCAGGCATCGCAGGCTTCTTCTTACTTGACAACAGGCTTTCATCCTTACGAGGACGACCACGTTTCCGCTTCATAGGGATGTCTGCAGGAGATAAAGAACTGGTGTTCTGACTCTGTTGACTCATCTTGCACAAACGAATTTAAAATGACAGTTTCACACTGATCTTAGAAATTTTGCCTGCAAACACTAATATTAGTTTGGACAAAACTTGGTCAGTAATATAAAATTGCTAATACTCTGGTTTACTCAAGAGAAGCCATACAACTCTAAATAGTAAATACCACTGCCATGAGTGTATAAATTGCGCTAATGTAGGCTAATTCATTGGCAAAATACTTCAATTTTCATTAGTGCAATTGCTGGAAGAAATATATATATATATATATATATATAGAGAGAGAGAGAGAGAGAGAGAGAGAGAGAGAGAGAGAGAGTTGTCAATATGATAAATGGATTTTTATTTATGCAGTAAAGACACCAATCACTCCTCTTCCCCCCCTTTTTTTTAACTAAGCAAAACTACTACCCAATGAAAGACCTACTGTAACTGAAGTATAGTTGATTGGTTCATTAAGTGCACAAGTCAAGGTTTTTTATTTAATTATATTTTTTAGGGAGGGTGGGGGGGGGGGTGTGGGGGGGGGGTTGTTGTAGAACTGGCTCATTAGTAATGCATTCAGTTGCAAATATGTATTGTACATACCCATCCCAATGGGTCTACATAACATGCCATGAACACATGTCCAAAATATGGCCCAATAGCCATTAGTAATGCATCCAAAGTTTAAATTATACCACAAGCATCACTTAGAACACTGTTTCAGCAACAAAGAAGATAGAAGGCACATGTAGAGTAACTAAACACTACATTCATAATTCATAAAAATGAGCATTTTCAACCAAACTACTACTAGTGATAATGACATGATCAATAAGACTTGTGATCATAAAATCTAGAAGAGTGTCTATAATACTTCCCAGGAAAAGTATCCCCACACGCTGCCATCATGGCATTATAAGACTTAAGATCTGTGCTTCTCTTAAAGGATGATAGAGGAAACCTTTAAACAATCTCTTCAAACAAGACTATGCCCACAGAGGATCTTCCATCAAAAACTAACTTAATAATTCACAGTTCAAAAACATGCTGACCAAGAATATGCACTTTTCTCTCTATTCCACCATGTCAGCTTCCTTAGTCCTCCATTTACAATCAGAGATGAAACAAACACTATCAACCAATCATTCTATGAGTATTAAATTTAGCATAAACCTTTTTGACCCTGAAACATCTACACACTTCTGCTAGGGCATCTCACTGAATTCAACACTAAACAGTTGATATATATGATATTGCTTATGATGCTGATGATGGAAATAAAACCAAAAGCTTATTAGCTAAGAATTTAAATAGCAGACTGCACACCCTTAGTGCTACTGATGATTATGACAACAGTGAGTTTAAACCAAAAGTTTATTAGATAAGAAATATAACTAGCGGCCTCCAGAGGGCCCTCCAAACCAGATTGGAAGAAAAATCCTTCCACCCATCATGTGGTGGTTCCAATGACCATCCATGCAAACTTTTAATATAACAACAACCAAGCGTTAGACCCAAATTTTGGGGCTGTCAGCTATGGATTCTCTGTTGCTTCCTTTATTGACATGTCCTTTTTTACTATTTCTACTAATGTTATTTTAGTCTTCCTCTACCTTTTTTAATTCTCTCAACTTGAATAAACTCATTCTTTCTCATCAGTGGATTAATCACTCTCATCTGAACATGGCTAAACCATTTCAAGTGATTCTCCCTCATCTTTTCATCAATAGGGACCACCCTTATCTTTAAGCGAATTTCCCCATTCAACCCTACCAATTTGTGTAATTCCATTTTATCTATCTTAAGATTCTCATTTTAGCTACACTCATTTTATGAATTTGTTGCTTCTTAACAACCCAACATTCAGTACTACAGAGCATAGATGGTCTAATGCATACTTTTGATCACATAACTTATTTATTAGTCATGTGTCTTATTTAAACTAGCTTTTAACCTGCTCAATGCGCGGCATTATTTGATACTCTAGTCATGTTTCAAACATGTAAAATCCTTAAGTTATACTTTTGTTGTCCATACAATATAATAAAATCTAGTAATAGAATTATTACAATAGCATTGAAGTATCTTAATTCTAGTAAGTTTAATCTAGAAAGTTATTGGTGCAAAAACTACAGTTGGTACACTTTTCCATGTTGTTTTCATTTATATTTTAACTGTATTCCTTTAAATTAAAGTAAATAAGCAGATCACTATAGTGCCCTTTGGGTACAATGGCAGCTTCAACCCTTCAAAATATAAGGTGGTGGCTGTGGTGAGGAGGTATTCCTCTAGGTCTATGACTGAACTGAATTATAAAATCTGTTATGAATTATATGTTCTTTCAAAACTTGCAAAACACACACGCACACACATACAGCGACAACTGAAATGCTAAAGACCACAAACCAAATAAAAAAAAGTGGCTTGAACTTGAAATGAGTAATCACAGGGGAAAAAAAAGGAGAGCAATCACAGTCAATAAATATTGTAAAATTACTTAGAAGAGCTTCTAATGATGGATTTAAGGACAATATTTATCAGAAAAAAAAAAACTGGCACATTCTATAAAATAAATAGAACCTAAACACTAAGTCATTTTCCTGCAGTTTAGTTCTGTTGTGACAAACTCTCCCAGTACATAAAGCATGCTTTTAGTAGCTAATGAGATGTTAGAACTAAAATCAAAAGAGATATCAATGGACTGCAGCTTCATGTCAGAAAAAAATACCAAACATAATTTAAGTCTAATTAGAAATTGGAAAGCAGAAACTATAAAATTAAATTAAATCTTTCACAAACTCTAAAATAATAAATAAAAAGGATGAAGATGCATCGCTGATATAGAAAGAATGAATAAAATATATATAATTCTTATGGATAATTGATTAGAAATATAGCCCTTTTTCATTTGGCTATCTCAAGTGGGGTTAGATTTAACAAATCAACAAGAAAATAATATAATTGGAATTTACTCTATCTACTCCACAGTGCAACCTTCTTTAATTTGAAACCCAAAAGAATTTATTACATAATATCAAGACCTATAATTGCCATTTCTCCCTCTCATTTATCCTGGTAACCAATCAGAAATTAGAATAAATAAAATGATTTCCTAAGCAACATCAGATAGGCATCAATTACATCTAAACCTTGACTATCCAAAACCAAATTAACACAAATACCCTGAAGCAGAACCAAATCCAACAAAAATATGCAAACAAAACAAATACTAACTCAAATACCAAAATCAAATAAATACAACCAAAGTACTCAAACATTAATCATATTTACTGTCCAATTTTTTTTTTATAAAAGTTTTATTCTATTAGATGTTTAGCATCGACATGGTTGCCATAATATTTCAAATATATTACCAAAAAAAAAAAAAAAGAAGATCCATAACCTAAGCATCGAAGAGCTAGTAACTAGCATCATACAACTATCAGCTATCCTTTGCCTTCTCTTTTGTAGGCATCTACTTTATGAGTCACTAGTGCAACCATCTTAATGGTATTAAAAGTCAGAGGACTCGTTTTGCAGGTATATATTCTCTGAACAACATAATACTAAGGAAATAATATGCAGGTCCATAAGACATTTTGTCAAATATGTAGCATGCTATAAAACTCAGCCAACAGTCACGCAAACACTGTTAACCCAGTTAAGATGAATCTGCCATATATTAGTTAGAAACTCAACTATTAAAACAACCTGAATATCGTAGCCTTTGAATTATAAGTCCAGAGTACCCTATTAAAAATGAATCCAAATATTCCAAGCAAAACCAAATCGTTTCAAAGGCCAGAGAATGAACAAGTAGACCGTGTTTAAACGGTGTGTTTTATGGTATACGTGTCCTAATGGAGCGAATTGTGGATTAGGCTTCTTCCATTATATATAGTAATAGATATGATATGATGACTTAGTGTGCATTTTGCATCAGCTTATTTAGCTCTTTGCTGAAAGTGGGTCTTTGAAAATGTGAGAAAAAATAGGGTTCTAAAAAGCTGTACATTAACACAAAAAGCTAAAAGCAAAAGCTGTGCACAAGCAGACACACTCATCAAATTAAAATACAAACAAATAGTTGCTACATAATGGGTTGGAGGAACCACCCCACCCCCCAAAATCAGACAGAGCTACAAAACTCTACCCTCCACCCAAAATCAGACAGAGCTACAAAACTCTACCCTACCTTAACTTGCCAAATCTTCGTCCCAAGTTGGATGAATCTAATTCATGTTTTTTATACCTCCATCTTTGTATTTATGATAGTATTTTCATCACTGTGAAGAAACAGCCATTACAGCCTAAGATGAACCTGAAGAATAATCAAGGTATATAATCCAAAGCAAGATGGACCAATGGGAGAATCTAATTCTAAAAAAATGAAGACAATTAAGTTTCTTGAAACATGAAGATACTGACATAACAATTTGAAGAAAAGGACAACTATAACAAGTAGTGGAACAAGAAAACTTTAAATAATAGCACTGGAGAGTCATAACAGAGATGTTAAGATTCACAGTTCGTATGTTAGGTGCAAAAAGTGCATGATGGCAGGAAAATTAAACAGCTCATAAAAAATCATTATGCCTTAAATCTAACTCTCGAGATATCATGTAATAATGTTGAAATACAATGATTAGGACACAAGTGGATTATAGACTTTATCCAATTATTAAATTGCACTTCTTCTTTTTTCTTTTTTTTTCATGCAAAGTTGCTTTTTTTTTTTTTTTAGAGGGCTAAGACTACACATCAATCACATCTCCCAGACCATGCAAAAGTGGATAGGCTTGTGCATTAGGTTCAATGGCCTTCTTTTATATAATGATTTTTTTTTTCATGAGCAGTGCAAAAAAGTAAATGTGAGAATCCATACTAATTCAATCTTATAACAACATAATTTGTTCAGTTTATACAGAATAAGTTCTGTAAACTCATTGAAAGTTTAAAATTAAACAAATCTGATATTAGAGGATAAGAATCATAATCTACGTTGAGGAAATCAACATTTCCTCAACATCTCCTAATCTTCTCAAGGTGATCAACCAAATTTGTTCTTTTCATCATTAACATCAAGATCCTCAAGACATGATGGTCTGATATTTGGTGAAAAGGGAAAGAGAAACAGGGTCTTTTCTCCTAATTGTTAGGGAGAACCGGGAAGCAAGGTCTCACAATTCTCATTGAGAACAAAAAGCTCAAGTAATAGCCCAAATAACCATATTCTTTTAAAAAAGAAACGAAAAATGACGCTTATAGGATCAGCCATACCAATTTCTAATTTATTAAGCAAAGTTATTTCCAAGCTCACCATGTCAAGAAGATCTATCCCTTGTCAGGAAAACAGAGAATCACAAACAACAAGAAGAACAAGTTTCTATAACACAAAGTTTAAATCTTTATTTTATTTTATTTAAAAAAAAAAAAAAAAAAAAAAACCCAATAAACAAGAATAACCTAAAAATGTCCAAAAGACCTCAGTTTGGCTTTATAAGTGAACTAAGGTAAATCTCTAAATTTAAACAAACCCATAAAAAGACATTCACGAATAAAATAGCATCACATACAAAAATGTATGTCATATAAACCACACAACCCACAAAAATTCACACCCTTTTTGAGAATTATCATAGCCAAGAATTTCACCCTAATGCTCCATTATCCCATTTTTTTTGGTTTTTCACTGCATTAACCATCTCAGTCAATACAACCCAACAGTTCAATCTCAAGTTCACTAATGAACTAACCCCACTTCGGATCAAAGAAAAAGATTTTTTTTTTTTTTTCACTTTTTGCATTGACAATGACATAACATTAAAAAAAAAAACAAAAACAACAACAACAACAACAACAACAACATTGTTCTAACCAAAAAAAAAAAAAAAACATTAAGAATGTGGTTTGAAAATACACTTACAACTTGCAAGAGCCTCCAATGGATTGAGAAGCCAAAAGGGTATTCGAAGAACCAATCCAGAAATCCAAAATATGCGGCACTCTTTGGAAATTTTATTACTTATATTTATATTTATAACTTTTTTTTTTTGGATAGGATATATTTATATCTTTTTAGTTGTTTGTTTACTTTGTTTGTTTTCTTAAAAAAAAAAAAACTAAAATACGACCGTAACAGAAGGGACTAGGGGACTCGGTGATGGGTAAACGACCGTTTCTCTTCCTTAACGACGCGGTGATTTTAGTGTTCTGTCGGGTATGGAAAGATAGATGAGGTGTCGTTTTATAAGCCATAGATGTTTTTTTTTATTGTTCGTAGTTTGACGGACCTAGGATTGCATCCAGGGCTTGGGAGGTTAAGTTAGAGAAGTTGGGTTGAGAAATTCTCAACCCTACATGTAAGAACCAATTAAATCCAAATCCAACTTACATGCATCACGTTAGATTGGATTGGGTGAGTTGGTTGTGTTTACATATTTCATAACTTTAAAAATAATTGGACTTTTTTTTTCTTTTTTTCTTTTTTGAGGGGGAAAAATAATTGGACTTAAATAAACTATTTAAGCACTTTTTTTCGGATATATTATTATAATTCACATAATATTCCACATTATGGAAACTGGTTCTTAAAATACATAATAAATCAAACTAGTAAATTAAAACAAGGAAAATAAAGTAAATTTATTTATGTATGGTAAGTTAGGTTGGGTTAGATGAGTTGAAAAAATTATTAACCTAAATTCAAGGTTCAAAATAAAATCTCAACCCAATCCAACTTACCAAACCATAAAAATCAACTTAAGGTGTCATGTTGGATACACACCCCTAATTAAAAGCAAAATCTGGGTGGGCTGTTCAATTAAACTTATATTGTTTTTGGGCAACCAAATAAATAACTACATGTTGTTTAAAAGGCTATTAAGCAACAATTATCTCCTAGATTCACATTACGGAGCAAGCTTTTCAAAAGGAAAAATTCTTTTGCGTAATGGTTATAAGCATATCCCTAATATATGGCAATAGATCCTACAAGTTATGTGAGAGGGATGTTACATCTTGCATGCAATACTTATGCATAATATTGTTTTTTTTTTACGACATGTGGTTTTCATACATTTATGGAGCCCACATTTTGTAATAGGCATGTTCCATAAAGTGAAGTCATGAGAATTATTGAGATGTGAACCGCCATATAATATAAGAATAAGATGTTTCTCAAAAAAAAAAAAAAAAAAAAAAAATATATATATATATATATATATAGAGAGAGAGAGAGAGAGAGAGAGAGAGGAATAAGATTTATGCAAGAAGAAAAATACTATGCCCTATTAAGGTGTTCCATTTTATATTATATCATTTTTTTTTTTTTTGGGAATCCAGACTGAAAACCCAGACAAGAAATATTAATAAAAAACTTAATGGACATCTAAAAGGGCCAGAGGGGCTAAATCCTCAAGTAAGACTTCAAACCAGACTTATAGTTCCAAACCGTTTTTGGCTTTTTTGGCCAGAGCATCAGCCACCTTATTACAACTACGTTTTACATGACAAAAACTAAAAGATAACAGCGGGGACCTAGGACGCGTGATGGTGAATATCTTCAACAACGTGGCCATAAGTAGCTTGATCTAAAAAACCTTCATTTATTGTTTGAATTATCATTATCATTTTTTTTCCTTATAAAGTAGTCAGAGTTTAAAATGAAAATTATAGTAATAATAAACAAGCGACATACTACAATTGATATAGTATAAAGTGGAATACTAAATGTGGGATGAAGGATTTTTTTTTCTTTACATCACACCTATTTCACGTGTATTTTGAATTTATATGTATAAATATACATCATATCATGAAATTAAAATTGGTTATTTATCCTTACTAATTGAATCAAACGATATAAATGTGTTTTAGTTAATTTAACTAGTAAAGTTTTTTATCGTAAAATGAAGTATTTGATATAAAATCTCACATACACTAAAAAAGAAAAAAAATATTAGTATTACTTAGCCCACAAAAAAGAAAAGAAAAATGCAACTGTTGTGGAACGGAATTTATAGATTCACATCTATTAGATTAGTAGTCTAGTAGTATCTAAAAAAAAAAAAAAAAAATTCAAACGACACCCACATTGAAGGGTTCAAATTATTTACCACGTTTATAGGCTTCTTTATGGCTTAATGTTGGGCCGAGTTTTTAAGTTAAAAGACACAAACTTCAATCAAAAATCAATTTTCTCAACACTATGGGCCGACATATCTGCTATTGAGCTTGTAATTTTAGACCAGGCTGGATGGCCCACATTACCATGGCCAGTGTTGGCCCCAAGTATCACAATGCCAGTGTTATTACCATGGCTAAGTATACATTTAAAAATAAAATATTATATTTAGCTAAATAAGCAGTCATGTTTACGAGTTTATTCACAAATACATTATTATGTTTAAGTTTGATTTGTTTGTTTAATAATTGAGCCTAAACTTAAAACTTGAACTTGACATATTTTTTAAACAAATGAACATAAACAAGTTTTTTCTCAAGCCGAGCTCAAGATATTTATAAACATCTTGGTTCATTAATAACCCTTGTAAGGACCTGGTTTGAGCTCTCAGCCCAAAAAACTGTATGGACTTAGGCTCAAAAAACTCAAAGCAATAAATTTGTAGAGAATGGGTTGGAAAACTGGGTTTTAATGAATTAAGCAACAAATAAACAAATCTTGATGACAAAGAAAGGAAAATAACGAACTTTCACTAAGGAAAAACATCCTTGGCAGATTCCGAGAAGACTGATTCTTATGTATTTGCTTTGACACTTGATTACAAGTCTGGTTCTAAATTGCTATAGTGTTTCTCTCTTGATTTTTCAATCCATCTCTCTAGGAAGGTCCTTTACATTGTATAGCTCCCTTTGGACCATCTTAGTCCTACACTTGTTGGTCATCTGAACCCTTACTTAAGTATCTGTTCTATCAGACACCCTCTCTAGCTTTCTTTGAGTTGTGGTAGTTAAGGCAGCATTGTTCAGGGGTCTTCTCTATATAAATGCGGCTAGAATAGTAGCTACAATGCATTTAATGCGGTGGTAGCAGTTTTTCCTTAGATATTTTTGGGTTCCCTTCATTCTCGTATGTTCATGAGGCACGTCCCTATCATTGGAGTTTCTTGGAAGGCCCACCTTGATTGCTGGAATACATATTTCGAGATGTATTTATCATATCCGAGGAGGAGTTTTTCCTCGGACCGCATTTCACTCATTCCTTATTTATGAGACTCTAAATTGGAATCCCTCATAACTATTTATCCCTCCTCGGACCTGTCAACGTCCTTGGACAAAGCCCAATGCCCAATATATGATTTTGGGCCTTTATCCCTACAACCCTAATTTTTTTTATTGAATTTTAATTGTCTTATAAAAGATAAGATTATCTATCTTTTAATGTCATTTAGGTCTTTCTTTTATTGTTCAATGCAACTAAGTGTTTAAATTCAATTAAAGAACTTAATATACTACTTACTGCATACCATATCTAAGTTTTTAATTTCTTTCTTCTTCTTTTATGTATTTTTTATTTTAAAAAGCTATTAAGGTACTCTATGTTGCAAGTTATGTAACATTATTTTTATAATTTTCTCAAGTACAAAAAAGTTTTAAAAAGTTCTATATCATTATTAATTATTCATATATATTAGGCTTATTGTTTTAGGTATGAGCAGGGTGTAATGCTATCCCATCCGCTATGAGTCTGCGATGTACAGTTGCTTCTTTAGGACAATTTTAGTATTTTACGTATCATTGATGCAACGATGCTATATATATATATATATATATATAATTTTTTTTTTTTTTGGATGGGACAACGATGCTATATTTGGTAGATAATACCAATACTAATACTAATCACAACTTTATTGTAATATACATATACACGCTTCAGCCGGAGACTTGAGCAGAAAATTATAAGTGTTTTAGGTAGAAAAAGCCAACAAATAAGATATCCATAATTTAATTAATTAAAGCACTTTTGTTGTACGTTTGATATAAAGTATATATAAGAAACTGTTGTGCTGGTGTATTTGACTTGGATATTAAAAGCTTTTGGGGTTCACGTTTCTTCATCAACATGTACATGACTGCTCATTGGTGCACAGTCCCAGATAACTCTCAAATTGATTGACAGTGACTGCAGATTTATTTAGTTGGAAGGTGAGACTATATGAGCATTTTAATATTAAATAAATAAAATGAATAAATGTAATAACATAAATGTAAAGATGTGGGAGTAAATATGGAAGATGAAGAATTAATGAAAATGTTTAATCTCACATTGAAAAGGAGATAGACTATTTTATTCTTTTTAATTGTGGTGATTAATGGACTAAAATGTATTGACTCAGATATTGGGCTACATACGTGCGCAAGGGGAAGGTGAAGAGTGGAGGTATCAAAGTTTAGCCAACCAAGGACTAGAATCTCCTTAAAGAGAGCGAGTGTCGTGCCTTAGTCCAAATAGTGTTGTGTAATTTCTCTATTTAAAGTAATAAAATTTAGAAGTATTATTCAGTTTCTCTTTGTATTATTTCTATTATTATTGTATTTGCACCAACATATATATTGTGATTTGGTGCAATAGTAGGGTTATTATATTGTGCAATACTCTTTTAATACCCTGACCTAATAATTTCAAATAGATATCACCTTTAGCTACAAATAGCTAGGACTGCATGCACTAGTTCCAAATCCAAGTATATTCGGTATATATATTCGGTATATATGCATGATGTAACGCTCCGAACTCAACTATAAAGACAGACACGTAATAATCGCCGCATACTTATAAAGTAAGCACCTTACAAGTGTGCAAAGCTTTCTTAGCAACTAAAATTTATCCTCAAACATTAAACCAAATAAATCCACAATACCTCAATAATTTCTTTATGAATAGATCTCCAATAATTTAAAAGGAACAAAATCCAAACCTCATGTACATAATGCCAATTGGCCAATAAATATAAAATTATTAGAAGACTATCCAATCCTAAAATCACTAAGCTTCTTTCCTGCTCACAACACAACATCAAAACTCCCAAAACTTGCTATTCTTCACAATTTGAAACTGGAGGGGAAAAAGTGAGTGAGTTGACAACTCAATATATAACCAAAGTCCTAATAAGTTCTATCAAGTAATAGATCTGTGAAGTAATAAGATGTAATATGAGTCTTCAAAAGTTGTAATATACTATGAGTTTTCAAAAAAATAACTAAAGAAGTTTCATAGTCTTAAAATAATAAGTTGCAAATAGATCGCATACTTTAATCTGACAAATATATCATAGATAGTTTAGAAAGTAGTCAGTTTCCCATATATTAAAGCTATAACTTACAATATGTTCCAAAAAAATACATAAGCAGTTTTAATGACCCAAAATAGTTCAAATGCTCAAATATTTCCAAAATCACATATGTAGTTTTAAGGACTCAAAATAGTTCAAATATTCAAACGTAATTCATATTCTTAACAATCTTGTGACTATGGTCATGCTATATCCTCGTGACTGGGCATCAGAGTACCAATGAATAACCCCCATTGGCTGGGTATCAGAATACTAATGAATAACCCCCATTGGCTGGGTATCAGAGTACCAATGGATAAACCTCATTGGTTTGGGTATCAGAGTACCAATGAATAACTCCCATTTGCTAGGTATAAGAATAAATTTATAGTCAGATTGTTCATAATCGTATATATGAAATCATAGTTTCTAACAAAAATATATCTTATTCAAATACATATATATATAATCATATATTCAATATTCAAATCTATTTATGATATTTCTATAATTCTTTACTTTAAATCAATATAGCTAAAAAACAATTAAATAAAATAAATCTTATATTCAATGCTCATATATATTTGTAAAAATTCTTTATTCTTTATTTTGAATCAGTATAGCTAAAAACAATTAAATAAAATACATCATATATTCAGTAATTAGATATATTTGTTATAATTCTTTACTTGAAATCAGTAATATAATAGAAATAAAATTGTAACAACTGTAAACAATTTTCAGTAATTAAAATACGCAAAATAAAACCAATTAGGATAAGGTTACTTACCTCAGCTAGCCTACCACAAGAACTTCTCACTAACACTTTCTCTAAAATTCTTAGATCTCACCTCAAGGGTGTAGTCAATCCTTCTCAACTTCAGTCCTTTGGGTAATCTCTTCTCTCAAAATAACCCTCCTATACGTTGATTTAATAAGCTTATATATATATATATATATATATATATATATATAGCTAGGGTTTCAACCTTATTTTCTAAAAACTCCCTTATAATTAAAAATTATAAAATTGGCCCTACAAAAAATTTACTTAAATATCCTTCCTTTTAAATCTTTATTTTTTTTCCGGGTATTACCCATGTTCTTCTAAAAATAATAAGAAATTTGTGCGTTGTGTCAATTCCTAAATTATATCTTGTGAGGAAAGACGAGCCGGTATGAGTTTGGCCTCATGCATGCATTGTAATAGTGCATGATTTTGATGTCCTTGTAATATATATTATATATCAATGCACGCATGGTGAATGGTCGGTTTATTCGTCATCTTTTCTTTCTTCAGCTTACTATATTGGTGATAATATTATTCACTATAGAGTCATGACATCATAGCCGTTTTTGCTATAAAAAAAAAAAGACCCTTCACTATCAAAGAACTGCTTTCGGTTTGTTTGTTTGTTTAGCATGTGTGGATTTAAGTTAATTGGGTTTGATTCTTATTCACATAATATCGGTAAAATCTCTTGTTATTGAATAAGAATTCTCTAAGGTATAAACCTTACTTTTACCAAAAATTAATTAATATCTTGGTTGGAGGATAAAGAACAATCATCATATATAAAATGTACGTTTATATCGATAAAAAAAAAAACACAAAAAAAAAATTATGAATGTATTGGTATTTTAATCAGAGGATAAAGAACAATCTTCATAAAATGTATGTTGATTACAATAATTAATAAAAACAAAAAATATAAATCATGAATGTATTGAATAGAGCACAAGATGAGGTAATTTTGGTTCATTGGCTGAATTAGAGAATCAAATTCATTGTGCAAATGATGCCCCTAACCAGGAAATTTCGTGGAAATGGGTTAGGGGTGGACCAAGATGTCACCTATTTGAGATTAAATAATAGTGAATGAATACAATATTTAGACTGATTTTCCATAAGCCGTCGGTGGGTTGACCCTATAGAAAGCCACTGCCCAACCAAAAGTTTCTCTTATTGTGTATATATATTGAACACTAAAAGTTTCTCTTATTTTATTCAATTATTAACAAGATCATTCATGCCGGTGGAGACTTTTTCTGTTTATATATTTGGCCATGCTTCCCTTTTTGACTTTAGAGCTCACCAATACAGTCATCACCAAAAGAAAATGCCCTCAACTGGTTTCATATTCGACATAGTAAAACTTGTTAGGCTGTGTGTGTTATAGACTATGAAAAACTGCTCTGTATTCCTGTCAAAAAAAAAAAAACTGCTCTATATTGTGCTTCAATTATTCTATATTTTAACATACTTTATAATTTTAAGCTTTACAATTATTAAGGTCAACCTGCATTTCCACCATGATCTAAATTCGGCAGACATTTTAATAATAATCTAGCATAATCAATACATGGTTTACGCATTTTCCCTAATTTTTTCGAACAATTCTTTATATGTTTTTTTTCCCTAGCAGGCTCTGACCCAACAATCCTAAACCGAAGGCTGTTGAGTATGATTCTTCAGGAGGGTCCTGCTGAGGAAAATGATTAGAAAATTATGCGACTTAACTAGAGACATGTATATATGAAACACTTTCTTTAAGGTGATAATTTTCGTCACTTGAAAGAGGCTGCTATAACCTATTGAGTTTAGGCAATTCACATCAAGGATACAATAAAATCACCAACAGTAGGTAGCAATTTGAAGTTAGTGAGTTTGTTTTTGGATTCAGACAATTCATGTCTAAGATACAACAAAACACCAATTGTAAATAGCAATTTTGAAGTTTCATTCTAAGAACATAATGCGACTCTTAATAAGGTTTATTTTTAAAAAGTTAGTTGTTTCCTTAAGTTATTTTTATTCCAGGAAATAACTTCTATATGTACATGTTATATGCACATTTTTTTAGAACCACACATCCTTAAATTCTATTAATAACTTTATTTTTTTGGTGTTTATGTTATTTTATATGTTAATTTGCTATGGGCATAATAAATTTTTTTACACATTCTCTCATATAGAATTGCCACTCACCTCATTTGAACACACCACAAACACAAAGAGAGGTGCAAGCGTATGAAAATCAATTTCTATGAAATTTTTTTGTGCCTATAAACTTATTGTTTATATATCCACCAAGAATCTTGTAAAATTTCTATATTGACAAGCCTAATTAAATACAAACCAACTTCCTTCCACTTCCATCAACCAATCTACACTAATTTTTTAACAATCCCAAGTAAATAAATATAATAACCCCAATGTGGTCGGGTGTTACTTTTAGATAGTTCATTCATGCAAGAGGCTTGAACTTGGGGCGCTTTGCCTTTCTGTCTAGCTTTTATGAATACCAATTTTTTAATGACATCCTCTCCCATGAGAGTAGGTTTAGTTTTCACACCCTGATGTAAGGCCAGCTAATAAGATCCTGCTCTCTCCTCCATTATTTTTCTACCAAATATTGGTGCACATGCCCTACTTCATCACCATATGCCCCTCCTCATGACACACCATTCATTATCAACTCTATAAATATGCATTCAATAACATCTCAGTTCACACAATACAATACATCCCTCTTTGCTCACTCACTCACTCGCTTTAGGCTATACACCCTGATGGAAAAGGCTCTTTTGAGAAAACATTATGCTTACTCAAAGATCGATGAGGAAGACCCGGAAGAGATAAAACATCTGCAAGCACAGTTCTTTATCCAGAAAATACTCTTGCAAGCAGATAATCGAAGAAAACCATCGTTTTTGAGGATCAGGATGTGTAAGTTGAAGGTTAGGATTGGGAGGAGATTAAAGAAGCTGAGGAAGAGCATGTTGTTGGGTATATCTGTGGCTAGAGTTCGTCTTTACAAGCAAATAATTAGTCGAATGAAAACATGGAGGCGCTTGTTTCACCGGGGACGTGGAGAGCCCCTCGTTAGCCTTGCTCCCATGTTTGCTTGAAGTTTTTGTCCTAGTTTCTTTTTGTTGTTTGTTTGTCAAGAATACTGGCATCTGGTATTTGTTACTTTATCATGTGATCAAATGGTTGTGCTGCTTTGATAAGATTGTGCTTGTTGGAAAGTTGAAAAGAATGATTCACTTTCCAACGGTGCTGAAGAAGGCTTTGAGAGTCATAGAAATGGATTATAAGACACCTGAAATGCTCCATTGAGATGAGTCCAATCAATAACAAAAAGAAAATCAAGCACTTAATTATACTGTTATGGATATAATTAGTTGTTCTTTTTTAATTAGCCTTTGATTGTGGACACAATTTCATCTAGTTTGGGTTTTATTTATTTATTTCATCTGCGATGAAAATTTAATAGTCTTTCACATTGTAACTCAAGGAAAATGAACGTTGTTTTTTGGCAAAGTAAAATAAACCTCAATATATAGATTACATTATTTCGTGTACGTTGAATGTGGGACAAAAGGGGGACAAGTCTAGGACATGCCAAAGACAACGAATCTACTCGTTGTTAAAATCTGAAAATAGTTTATTGAGAGTGTTTCAAATTAATAACAGAAATTGAACTTGCTGAGTTCATTGAACCATTAATATTATCCCTTATCACCGGCAAACTAAGACTTAGACACCCCTATAGGTGTTTGATTGAAATTGAAACCAGTCAATTTTGGATGCAATCCTAAATCCTAATTATTTTCTTCAAATATTAAAATCCTGGAGTTGAACATGAAAAAGCATGAATTTCTTAAAAGGGTTTCGAGGTGGAGTCCTCAACTCATAATACACTGCCCCACCTCATCCCTATCTGCCAAACTGTCCAACCTGTCGTCTTCGGCTCTTTCTCCATTAAAGAACAAGTTCCTTTAGAGCATTCTCATCAAGTATTTCAAAAGTTAAAAATGCTATTTTTTAGCATCCCATTCCAAAAAAAAAACACACTACAACAAAGATGTTATTCTTAAAATTATTAGCATCTGAGCTATGTCCACTGTAGCTCCAATCTTAAAAATATAATAATATTTTAATACTACTTTAATTAAAATATTTTTTCTCTCTCTCACTACTTATCTTTTCTTCTCACCTTCCTTTTCATTTTCTTCCCTTTCACCGGTCTCCCTCTTCTCTCTCTCTCTCTCTCTCTCTCTCTCTTTTCATTGGTTCTCTCTCTTTCTTCCTCTCCCTAGCCCTCTCGCCTTTGCCGTCTCTTGCTTGTCCCTCTCTTTCACCGGTTTCCTGTGGGTGAGTCATCGTGCGTTGGCAGCACTGTGGGTCACCTAGTCACGATGGGTCATAGGTCACAGTTTGGTGGTGGCTAAAATTTTGTGATGGTTGGCTTTTGTGTTTGTGATGGTAGTTGTTTGTGATTTGGAGGAGGAAGGTTGAAGGTGGAGGCTAGGTTGTGGTTTTGTTTTGTTTTGTTGTGGGTGGGTATGGTTTGTGGTGGTGGTGGCTAGTGGTGGGTTGATTTTGGGTTGGGGTTTACGGTGGTGGCAGGTGGGTGGGTGAGTGGGTTTTGGTTTTTTTTTTTATGGTTAATGGTGGGTGGGTGCGGTTTGTAGTGGTGGTGACTAATGGTGGGTTGATTTTAGGTTGGGGTTTATGGTGGTGGTAGGTGGGTGGGTGGCTGGTGGTGCTAGGGGTTTGTTGGGTTGGGTTTGTTGTGGGTTGGGTCGGCTAGTGACTATGGGTTTATTTTTGTTTAAATTTTGGTGGTTAGGGGTTGGGTGGTGGTGATGGTGGGTGTGAGTGTGGGTGTGAGTGTGGGCGGTGGTGGCCGGTAGCAGTGGGTGTGGGCAGTGGCTATGGATTTGTAGGCAGTAGAAAAGGTGAGATGAGAATAAAAATAATTATAAAATAATAAAAATAATAATATTTTAATGAAGTGGTAAAATATATAAAACCTTTGATGTGAGGTGTATTGTAAAGTGAATTGTTAAAATAAATAAAATAGGTTTTTGAGATGCTAAATGCTAAATTTTTTGAGATCCTTGATGAGAATGCTCTTAGTGAGCATGGTTGGTCTATCAACACCAATCCATATCTCTTAAATACATAAAAAAAAACAAAAATAAAAGTTTTTAAACCTCTAATGTTTGCTTCTAATGGTTAGATTGCTTTTTATTCTTATACCAAGATACAAATTGATCTTTTGTAGATGTAAGTAAGAATCATAAGAGACTTTAACAGTAGAGCTAATTGGAATACATCTTTTTTTTTTATTTTTTTTATTTGTTATACTATTGATGTGGCAGCGTGGTATAAAAATTATGATTAGAAATGTTTACAAATTTACGAGGAAATGATTGTGATAGGTTTCATGTCATCAATAAAAATTTCTTAACTACTTTCTTAAATTTCTTAATTAATTTCTTGTCTTGTGTTTAAAAGTCCAATTAAAATAAGTCAGCATATCTCACGCTTATCAAGCATCTTAAATTCTTAGGGCATGTTTGGTAGATTGTAATAAGCGCTGTAATATAATAGTTATTCCTATGGTTTAGTTATTCTTTAGTTTGGTTATGTTTTTATTACGAGAAATAGTCATTCCTTATGAATAGCTATTCTTCAAAATGACGAATAACTATTTCTCTTTAAAATGTTGTATTAGCTATTCCTTAGTAAATGTAATAATTTCAAAACTTAATATATTTCCAAATAAACAAACTTTCCATATGCAACTAACTATTATAAAAATAAAAAATCATAAAAAATAACACATATCTCTCTTAAATTTAAAAATAATAACTTTTAAGGAGATATAATTGTATGAGTAAGATATTTCCTAAAATAAATCTTAAGTTTCATTCTAATGTTATAACTCACAACCAAACTAATGAATAGGTTTAGTTATTACATTACAATACATTTTATTCCTAGTGATAAAGATTACAATTCCTGTTGTAATCCTCATACAGTGTACCAAACGTACCCTTAATGACAAATCTTGGATTCTGTCCAATTGACTCAAAGGCTGATTATGACAGAGCTTAAAACGGCAAGGTTCATGTATGACACGCAATTCACTTCACTCAAAAATACAAACCAACCCAAATTGGCATGCATTGCACCACTATAGATACGTTAGGTTCATGTTAGGTTCTTTTCTCAACATGCTGTATATAACTTTTAGGCATTGTATAAATCATCTATGGCCAAATCATTTCATTTGATCAAGCTTGAGTTCAAAGTTCAAACCCACTTCATTTCATAAGCAAGAAATTAAGGAAAAACTTGTGTAAACATATGTTTGCAACGATAAGTTGTACCAATTCTAAAAAAAGTTCTTATTTTTTTTCCACAATAATTGAATGAAAAAAGCTTTACAAACATTTTTGTTGCAATTAAAATTTTAAAAATACTTATGATCTGTTATAAGTATACAGCTCTGTAGAGCAAGTCAATAACGAAATCTCGCAATTTAATTATTTTGCAGCCAAAACAATACATCCCTTGAGTTATTCCAACCGTAGTACGACCACCAGACTAGCAATAATGAAAGTGCACAGATATTTTGAGACCACTGCCTTCAATCTCAAAATATGAAGATGTGAGTTATTTCAACAATAGCACGACCACCAGAACAGCAATAATGAAAGTGCACATGTGCAGTAACTAAAGTATTGTAAACATATTTTAGCCTTGTTAGATTATGAAATTTACCGTTTTAAATATGTTGTAAGTATAAGCTATTATTTTACGAAGTTTATTGCAATAGATTGTAAATAATTGATCAAAATAAGTCAGATTAAATTATTGCAATGATATTTTATTTGTAATAGATAATTATTTTATTTTGTAATTGCGATAAATTATTAAATTTACTGTTTCAAATATGTTGTAAGTATAAGCTATTATTTCATGAACTTTATTGCAATAAATTGCAAATAATTGACCAAAATAAGTTGGATTAAATTATTGTAATGATATTTTATTTGTAATAGATAATTATTTCATTTTGTCATTGCGATAGATTATGAAATTTACCGTTTTGAATATGTTGTAAGTATAGGCTATTATTTCACGAACCTTATTGCAATAGATTGCAAATAATTGAACGAAATAAGTCAAATTAAATTATTGCAATGATATTTTCTTTGTAATAGATAATTATTTCATTTTGTCATTGCAATAGATTATGAAATTTACCGTTTCGAATATGTTGTAAGTATATGCTATTATTTCATGAACCTTATTGCAATAGAAGTAGGCTTAGGAGTGCTCAATGAACCACTTTCTTTGTCTATATTTTAGCCAAATTTAAAAAATGAACACTTATTTTATGAAGGTCAAATTGACGTTTGCACAATATTCATCACAACAAACAATTTCTATTGCAAGGAGGTCAGAGAACATTGGATAATTTATCCACACTTTTAAAGATTAGGAGATTTTACATTTACAATAAGGCATAAATGCACTTTTAGTTCATACATTTTGACTTTTTTTCATTTTGGTCCCTATATTTTAATTTTACCACTTTTAGTTCCTAAACTAATTAATGCGTGTTATTTTCATCATTTTCGTCAGTCAACCGATGGAAATATCTAAGGTGGCTGACAGAGGAATTAAAATATTATGAAAAATGCTACATTAGCATCTATTTTTTTTAAAAATAATTTATCAATTTTAGCTAAATAAAAAAAGAAAAAATAGAATTAAAAACAATAAAATACATAAATTTATATCTAATTCATTTTGAACAAGAACACGCAAGAACAAGATCACAGATTTAAACATCAACACTATAACATAATAGCATAAACCCAGAACCAAACATAAACTCAAATTTAAAAACATAAAGAACACAATAACAAACTAAATCTTTCCTCTGCCCATTCAATCTCTCTGCCCATTCTGTCTCTCTGATTTCTCTTTCATCTGCTCCAAACTTAGACCACCCATGGCCAGAGAACCATCCCAAAATCCCAAAATCAAAACAACCAACCCAAAATCCCTACCCTAACCCGACAGAGAGAGAAAGAGGGCAGAGGAGACTGAGGTCGTGAGAGAGAGTGAGGGAAGATCGAGAGAGAGAGAGAGAGAGAGAGAGAGAGAGAGAGAGAACGAGTAGATGCCGGAGAGGGTTTGGGTGGTGGATCGATTTGGAGCCGCCGAGTTTTTGGCTTTCCTAGCGAATCTGAATCTAGAGAAATCAAGTTTTTGGGTTTCTTGGAGTTTTTGGGTTTGTTGGAGCAGCTGAGCTTTTGGGTTTGGAGTCGCTGAGTTTTTGGGTTTCTTGGAGAATCCAAAAATAGCTCTCTCTTAGTGGAGGCAGTAGGGTCAGTTAGGGTGATGAGTCGGTTTGGGTAGCGGGTTTGCTGTGTTTACTGAGACGGTGGGTGTGTTGTGTTGTGCTGTGTTGTTGGGGCCCAGATTGGTGGTGGTGTTGTGTTGTTATGGCCTAGATCGGTGGTGGAGTTGTGTTGTTGTGAATCCCAGATCAAAGGTTCTCAAACCTCTCTCTACCTCACCCTCACTCTTTTCCTCTCTCTAAGGTTGATTTGGAAGTTTTTAGCTTAGAATTTTTGTGGATTTGATCTAGGTTGGGATTCGTGGGGTTGATTTAGTTTATTATTGTTTTCTTTGTGTTTTTAAATTTGAGTTTGTGTTTGGTTCTGGGTTTGTGCTCTAATGTTCTTGGGTTGATATTTAAATTTGTGATTATGTTTTTGTGTGTTATTGTTTAAAATGAATTAGATCTAAATTTATGTATTTTATTGCTTTTAATTCTGTTTTTTCTTTTTTTATTTAGTTAAAATTGATAAATTATTTTTAAAAAAATTAGATGCTGATGTGGCATTTTTTAATAATATTTTAATTCCTTTGTCAGCCACCTCAGATATTTCCGTTGGTTGACTGACGAAAAGGAAGAAAATAACACGCATTAATTGGTTTAGGGACTAAAAGTGGTAAAATTAAAATGTAGGGACCAAAATGGAAAAAAACCAAAATGTAGGAACTAAAAGTGCATTTACGCCTTACAATAATGACAAGGAAGGAACAAATGTCACTAGGAAACCACTCCAAATTCATTTTAAAAAAAAAGAAAAAAAAAAAAGGAGAAAACTAGCCCAAATATAGTGGGACAAACTATCTTGGTGGCATTGGACCCGAGAAGATATAAGTATGAAGGTGGGCATCAAAAAACTAATTAATAGTAATAACTAGTGATGTGGTTGATTGCTACAACATCATCTATCTTTCTTTTTCTTTTTCTTTTTTAATTAAAATTTTATTTTATTATATATATATATATATATGATATAATTTCAATTGATGATATCTACTCTATGATGAATCTCTTTATTATCAAACCAAATCATATATACTCTATAATGAATCTTATCTATTATCAAACCAATTTCATCTATGATGATTGCTCCTACTCTATGATAATTGTTTTTTTATCATTAGGTCAAGGCATTAATTAATTTCTGATATAAGCGAAACTTGAATCCAAAATCTCTTTATTTGACAATAGGAAACTTTTTCAGTTAAGCTTGAAGAATTTTGTGATTTCAGGTATATATCAATGAAAGGAGAAAAGCAAGGAAGGAAATTTATGAAGAAAAAAATATGTGAGAAAAGAGAGAAAGGAAGAGATATTTCTATATGAAAACTGAATAAAGCTTCTTGATTAATTACTTTCTATGTACAACTCTGTTTATATAATACAACTAGGAATTGCAATTTTGCCCTGCCCCGCTTTGACTTGCCCCTGTGCGGCTTTTCCCCGCCCCGCAAAGGTGGTGGGGCGGGGATGGGGCAATATTTTGTCCCCGCACCCCAGGGCAGGGCGAAGATGGGTTTAGTATTTTTATCCCCCACCCATCCCCTCCCCGCACTAATAAGGACTATAATTGTAAATTTAGTAAACCCTAAATCACTAATATTTAAAGTGAAATACAAGAGTACAAGACATGAGATATAATATTTTTTATTCTAAAACCCTACTGCTATTGCCGCCCTTTGACCCATCCCTCTTCTCTATAGTCTATACGTGTTTTTCAAGTTTCAAGCCAAACTCCACTCCAAGTCCAAGACATTGCTTTTTAAGTTCATCTCATTCACTATCTTCCTTTTGTTTTAGTGTTATTTAAGAAGCACAATTGGAAGGAAAAAAGGTTGGTCACGTAGTGCGGACATTCTGGGCTTTTGCCCTTAATTTTTTTTTTATTTAGCAATTTGCCCCTATTTCAAAACTATATATGGATATGCCCCTGTTTCGATACTCGATTACCTTAAAATTGAGTTTCAATGAAATACTTGATTCATAGAAAATCGAGTTATGCCCGATCAAACTTTAAAAAAAAAAAAAAAAATTTTGCATGGAACTCGAGTATCGGGAAATCGAGTTCCATGCAAAATTTTTTTGTAAGTGCCATCGCTCCATATTCAGGGAGACCTATAGTGGCGTTTTTAAGCCCTATAGTGACATTTTTAAGCCCTATAGCAGCGTTTTCCTGCAAATTTTTTTTTTTCGTAAGTCTGATTGTCCCATACCAGGTTTAGGGAGCCCTATAGTGGCATTTTTAAGCCATACAGTGACGTTTTTAAGCCCTATAGCGGCGTTTTCTTGCAAATTTTTTTTTTATAAGTTTGATTGGCCCATACCAGGTTTAGGGAGCCCTATAGTGGTATTTTTTAAGCCCTATAGTGACATTTTTAAGCCCTATAGCGGCGTTTTCCTGTAATTTTTTTTTTTTGTAAGTCTGATTGCCTCATACCAAGTTTAGGGAGCCCTATAGTGGCGTTTTTAAGCCCTATAGTGACATTTTTAAGCCCTATAGTAGCGTTTTAAAACTCGATTTCTGTAAAATTGAGTTCCATGGAATTTTTTTTTTTTTTTTTTTTTTTTTTTTTTTTTTTTTTTTTAAGTTTGATTAGGCATACTCGATTTTCTACGAATCGAGTATTTCATTGAAACTCGATCTTAAGGTAATCGAGTATCGAAACAGGGGCATATCCCTATATATTTTCAAAATAGGGGCAAATTGCTAAATAAAAAAAAAAATTAAGGGCAAAAGCCCAGAATGTCCCACGTAGTGCTTCCAGTAGGCAATAGGTTTGTTCTTATCATATTCCAAATGTTTCAAATTTTTTTTTTTTGTGCATGTTGTTTCATGTTTTTCAATCAAATAACTATAATACATTTGTCTCTTGAAAGTTGATACATTCGGCCCCACACTTGGATTTCATTATGTAATAGGCAGTTTGAAACTAGATGTGATTCATTATATGTTTGGCTCCACACTTGCTATTAGTAAGCTATCCTAATCGCTATTATAGTAAGGAAACAAGCAGGGGCAATTGTAATCGTATTGAATCTATAAAGAAGGAAATCGTGTACTGATTTGATAGTGCTAGCCCTTTCCCGATTCCTGATGCTACCCTTACCTTAGTAGTGATACAATACAAGAGGGGAGAGATCTTTTATTCGGTTATATTTGTATTTTTATATCTAACTTATTTTTTTCTTTACTATGTGATAGAGTCACAATTTTTATAAATTATTTGATTGATAATCTTAAAGACTTTATCTTTGTTAATGTGGTTAAATACTTATATCTATATCTTTCTATCCACATTATTTTTCCTTGAAATGTGTGAAAGCATCACACATGGTTTAATTTACTTGAATTTTTTCATAAGTGATATAAGTTTATCTTTTACATTATTCTACATTGTTTGTGTTGGAGACTTTTGGCTTAGGTTTTGGTGTATGTATATTACTTTTTTATGATTGCTAAGTTACTAAATCATCATAAACAATTTTTTTAGGAATGACTTCAAGTGAAAACAATGGTAGCTCCAATCCATCTATCACACCCATTAGCAGCCATCAATCTCCAATGATGGTAGATGAAGATAATACAACTCCTTGTTCGACTCCATTGGATAGGCTAGAAGATGCCCAAGCCCAACCTAATAATGAGATAACTGAGGAACGAGGGAGGTTGAAATTAGTTGTTTGGAATCATTTTAAGAAAAGGAAAGTTGATGGGAAAGACAAAGCTGAGTGCAACTATTGTACGAGATTTCTTGTAGGGGGGGGTCTAAAAATGGTACTAAACATTTGCATGACCACTTAAAAATATGTCCTAGGAAAAAGTTTAAGGACATTAGGGATATGAAACAAGAAATTTTGGTGAGGGATCAACATAACGTGGACTCAATGGCAAGTGTGAATGCTTATCATTTTGATCAAGATGAATCAAGAAAAGAACTCGCATGTATGATCATCTTGCATGAGTATCCCCTTTCTATAGTTGATCACATTGACTTTAGAAGATATTCAACTTCTCTTCAACCATTGTTCAAGATGGTTTGTAGGAACACAATCAAGAAGGACATTATGAGCATCTATGATCATGAAAGGGAGAAATCAAAGCATGAAATAGAAAAGAATCGGAGTAGAATTGCTATTACCACTGATATGTGGACTTCACAAAACAAAAAACGAGGGTTTACGGTTGTAACGGCATACTTCATTGATGATTTCTGGAGATTACAAAGCTGAGTTATGAGGTACATTTTTTTAAGTATATATTCCTTTTTTTATTTAAATTCTTTTCAAATATTGTATGAACTTATTTCACTGTTAATTATAATAATTTAAATTTATTATTTTAGGTTTATTTATGTGCCATCTCCACATACAAAAGAAGTGCTTTCTGATGCCCTTCTACAAACCTTGTTGGAATGGAACATTGATTGGAAGTTATCTACTGTGACAATGGACAATTGCGGTACCAATGATGCAGTTATAAATATTATACTAGACAAGCTTCAACGTAGTACCCTTGTTATGCATGGATCAATGTTGCATATGCGTTGTGCACACATGTTCTTAATTTGATTGTTTAGGATGATTTGAATGTTATTGGATCATGCATTGAGAAGGTTCGTGAGAGTGTGAGATTTTGGGCTGGATCAACAAAAAGAAGGCAACGGTTTACCGTTTACAGATACAACTTGACAATTACACATTGAATGTACCAAAGAACTAGCCCTTGATTGTAAGACTCGCTGGAACTCTACCTATCTTATGCTTTTTACTGCTATAGAGTATCGAGATGTCTTTTTTTGATTGAGCCAAAGGGAGTCATCTTATAAGTGCATTCCAAAAGAGGAAGAATGGGAGATGGCAAGTAGTATATGTGAGAGATTGACATTATTTTACAAGGTTACAGAGCTATTCTCAGATACCTCATATCCTATAGCTAATCTTTTTTTTTTCCTAAGGTGTGTGAAATAAAAATTGCTTTGAATTCTTGGTTCACAAGCCCAAGTGATATAATTAGGAGTATGGCATTTAAAATGTTAGAAAAATTTGACTGTTATTGGAATGTGATTCATGGTGTTATGGCCGTGACAACCATTTTAGACCCAAGATTTGAGGATGATCTAATGCCAAGAACTTTGGAGTTTGATATTTTGGCATGGTGGAAAATGGGCCTAAGTATCTTACTTTGCAATGTATTGCAAGGGTTATCCTAGCCATTCCAGTGTCAACTATTGCTTCAGAGTCAGCATTTAGCACAAGTGATAGGTTGCTAGGTCCACATCGCAGTAAATTTCATGCAAAGATCGTGGAGGCATTGATGTGTGCTCAAAATTGGTTATGGGCTGAAATCAAAGGTAGTCAAATTTACTGGTTAATCTATTTAATGATTTATGTTGCTACATTCTTCACTGTATTTTTCAATTGTTTGGTTGAATTTGTTTTACTGTTTTTAGGCTTTTCATCTATTGTAGATGGAATTGAAGCTAATACATTCCAAAACATCCTTGATGATGAAGAAGAAAGTGGTGTCACTACATTGGGAGAAAGCGAAACTTATTCTTAAAGAACAAGTCAATTTTTATTTGTTATAAGACAATGTTTATTTTGTTAAAGAACTAGTCAATTATCCTTGATGATTCTATTCATGCAAAGACAATGTTTATTTTGTTATAAGAAATTTTGAATTATGTTGACACGTATTAAACTATTTAAATACTTGGTTTATTTAAATACTTGGATTTTAAAACATTTTGTTTTGTTGTGATTTATATTATTGTAGCAAAAAATTTATTTATATATATAAAATTGTATTAGGGGCGGGGCGGGGATGGGGCAAGGTAGTTTGCCCCACACCCCAGGGCGGGGCGGGGATAGGGAAGGGCAACAACCATGCGGGGTGGGGACGAAGATCCCATCCTCCGGCCCCGCCCCGCCCCATTGCTATTTCTAAATACAATCCACTCATACCAAATTACAAACACATGGATTACACTTACCGCATATGTTAAACTCAGTTGTAACTAACTGTCTAAGATTCCAACTACTATTACAGAGACGACACCGTTTGAGTAATTAACACACGTGTGAAATTTTGGTTTTTAAGTATTGTTGTGTGTGACTTGTTGAACAGCATAACTGGTCTTGTTTCTGAAAGGACTTGTAGAAACGACACCGTTGTCTTCTTTATCTTCTTTTCTTCTATTAACAAAGCTAACTAAAACCTACTACATTTTTGCTTAATTAATTGTTAGTTCCTTGCAGGGTTTTCAACCTTTCCAATAACGTGCTAAGTAATAAGGTATTTGAATAATTATAAATGCTTTATATGATATTCCTCTTTGCTAACTTCTTCTTCTCCTTTTCTTCCCCCCCCCCCCCCCCCTTTTTGGTTTTTTTGCGAGAATGCAAGTATTCACAGGTTCTAGTCAGTCCATACAATCAATAGCATCAACAAACATTTATAAAAAAAAAAAAAAAAAATTATATGAGACTTTCAATTAATCATAAATAATATTAGAAGCACAAAATATTTTACAACTTGTTGAGGTTGTAAATTATAATTGGTATAGTACCACTTTCATATGAACATATTATTAATGTTATTCTTATTATATACTAATCACAAACCACTAACTTAACAATTACGAAAAAAATTGTGAAATTTTTTATATGGGACTTTTTGATTAATCATGGGTAATACATACGGGAGTTCAACATGTATAGGCTGGTAGAAATTTTAGACTCTTGTGAAACATATAGCACATATATAACCTTGCTAGATTCCCAAAAACAACGGGACTAACAACATCAAAGAGGTCCCTTTTTGTCTTCCCAAATATCCAAAGAGTTTCTTTCCTTTTACAACCTGAAAATTGGAGGAAATTTCAATGAAGAAGATTGCCAAGTCTGCTAATAATGCTACAGACAGAACCAATTGCTCCATCTTTTGTTCATAATTTTGAGTTAAAATTTAGGGCAAGTTTGGTATGTTGCAATAAATCTTGTAATGGAATGGTTTGATTATTCAAGTGTAATAATTATTTTCCTAAAAAAAGTGTAATAATTATTTATTTGGTTGCATTTTTATTACAAGAAACAGTTAATTATTTCCTAATAATAGGCATTTTTTAATATATAATATATAATAACATTTAAAATTAATATATTTTCAATTTTTTTTTGTATACAATTTTTTTAACAAGCTTTCCATACCTAACAACCAAACTTATAAATATGAATAATTAGTCAATGAGTAAAGCTAGGGACACAATATTTTTACAACAAATTCTAAGTTGCAAAATATTAGTGTTGTGAAATTATTATAAAAGTGTTGTGAATGTAACATTCCTTGAAAGCAAATGATGTAGAAACAGTAATATGGAATTATATCTCTCTTTGTATTCTTAAACGGGTAGAGTGTTTTTTTTGCACACGGTGTATGCAAATATACACACAGCCTAAATACACTAAGGTTATGTTTGGTTGGAGTGAAAATATGAGAAATTTTGGGTGGGAGGAGTGTTTGGTTGGAGAGATTTTGGAGGAGACCCATCCAACCCTTCTGCCCCACCCCTAAATAAATCTAATATGATTTATTTTTTCCTTTTTTCTCCTTCATTTTGACCATTTGGGTTGTTTTATTTATTTTACAATCATACTTTATTTCCTAAATAAAATATTTATAAAAAAAATTATATAATAAGGGTATGAGAGTAAATTACACAATCTCTAATTTTAATTGCTCCACTTTTCCACTCCAACCAGACACAAATAAGAGAAACTAAAATATTTTTCATCCTCCCACTTTTCTATCTCCACAACCAAACGACCTTAAAGATGTATTTTCAGTGTATTATAATAAGAGAAGTGCAACATTCATAACATTTTACAATACTTTCACAAAAAATCTTAGATAATAAGTTGAACTCACTATTGAAATAATTTTTCCACCCACCAACAATAGCCAATAACAATTTACTATTTAGAATTTATTGTGAAAATATTGTGAAAATATAGCATCTCTATTTTGTTATAAGTATAAAACACAGTTTCTTCACTAGGCCCAAAACACACTGCCGTCTACTTGAGAATCGTCAAAGACTCTAAACAAATAGGCCCAAAAATCTAGGACCGGGTGGTCTTTTACTCGCTCCGTTTACTTGATTTACAATAATATCCCATCAACCGTCAGATTTCATTCCACCTTGTCAAATCCAACGGTCCATAATCCTTACAACTCTGTCCCCACCCCAACTTGAACGCTGACGTGGAAACCGAACTCGGAAACGAGAACAGAACACACACTGTTGAGTCTGTGAGACTAGTGTGCGTATTTGTTAAGACTCTGTTTGTTTCACCTCACTTTATCAAAAGCCGCAAACAAGTCTTTCCCACATTTATTTTTTCATCGCCAATCGGAAAAACCCATTTTTCCTGTTCTTTGATTGGTTTCGTTTATTTTTTTTGCAGAGATCTTCGATCGTGATCTTGCTGTTGAATTCCATTTTTTGATTTACAATCCAAACATACACGCCCTACATTCTCGTAATCTTTTAGGTACATACTCGATTTTTCATTTTTTCTTAACAATCTGTTTGGTTGCCGAGAAAGCGTCGGAAGATAAAAAAACAAAACAAAAAGCTAATTGAACTTTTGAACTCTAAATTATAATTTCTTGTGGTTTTTCCTAGGGTTTCTCAGCAACCAAACGGAAATGTTGCTTGCTGTTTGAAATTTATTGCTGCTTGTTTGAATATTGAGCTGCTTTTGAGTGTGTTTTTTTTAGGCTTATATGAAATTCTCCGTAGCTGATTATTAGTTTGTAATTGATAAATTTTACTGTTAGTTTTAGTTGATTGAGTTTAGTTTAATTATTCATGAATTTAAGCTTGGTGAATTTGATGATTTTGTGGTAGGTTTGACTGAATTTTGTTGAATTCAATTTGGATATGATGGATACAATGTGGTGCTGTTGAGGCCAATTCCTCAATTATAGTGATCAAAAGAAAGGTTTTGTGAGGTTTAGGGTTTTGTATTAGTCGAAAAAAAAAATGAGTGTGGTGGGATTTGATATTGGAAATGAGAACTGTGTAATTGGGGTTGCGAAGCAACGCGGGATTGATGTTTTGCTGAATGATGAGTCGAAGAGGGAAACACCGGCTGTGGTGTCGTTTGGCGAGAAGCAGCGGTTCATGGGCTCCGTTGGGGCTGCTAGTGCGACAATGAATCCTAGGTCCACGATATCTCAAGTGAAGAGGTTGATTGGTAGGAGATTTAGCGAGCTGGATATTGAGAATGACCTTAGGTTGTTCCCTTTTGAATGTTTGGAAGGCCAGGATGGTGGCGTTTTAATTCGTTTAGAATATTTGGGTGAGATGTGTATGTTCTCTCCGGTTCAGATTCTGGGAATGCTGTTTTCTCATTTGAAGCAAATAGCTGAGAAGGATCTTGAATTGAATGTTTCGGATTGTGTGATTGGGATTCCTTCTTACTTCACGGATTTGCAGAGGCGTGCTTATTTGGATGCGGCAACAATTGCTGGACTGAGGCCGCTGAGATTGATGCATGACTGTACTGCTACAGCACTTGGCTATGGTATTTACAAGAATGATTTCTCTGTTGCAGGCCCAACTTATGTTGTGTTTGTCGACATTGGTCATTGCGACACACAAGTTTGTGTAGCATCGTTTGAGAGTGGACAAATGAAAATAATTTCCCATGCTTTTGACAGGAACCTGGGAGGGAGAGACTTTGATGAGGTTCTGTTCAGTTATTTTGCGGCACAGTTCAAGGAGCAGTATGGTATTGATGTCTCTGCAAATGCCAAAGCGTCTATTAGGTTGAGGGCATCTTGTGAGAAACTAAAGAAGGTTCTGAGTGCGAATGCAGAGGCACCACTAAATATAGAGTGCTTGATGGATGAGAAGGATGTTAAAGGTTTTATTAAAAGGGACGAATTTGAGAAATTGTCATCAAACTTGTTGGATAGAATTAGTGTTCCTTGTCATAAGGCTTTGCTTGACTCTGGTTTGACTGTAGAGAAGATCCACTCAGTGGAGCTTGTAGGCTCAGGGTCTCGGATACCAGCTATTACTAAGATTTTAACTTCTCTATTTAATAGAGAACCAAGCCGGACAATCAATGCGAGTGAGTGTGTGGCTCGTGGTTGTGCTCTTCAGTGTGCAATGCTTAGCCCAATATACCGGGTCAGAGAATATGAGGTTTGTCTTTATCTATCCACAAATGCAAAGTTTCCAGTGTTTCTATGAAGATAAACTGATTTCTACTATTATTCATTACTTGATTTTTATATCAATTATGTTATCAGATGTTTGTCCCCTTGTATTCTTTGTTTATTTTCCAAGGGTGTCATTCCTGGTTAATATTGAAAAGATAATACTTCAAAATTAGAACTGCTATGCATTAGTTGTTGGCCATAATGTCCTTGTAATGTCTACGAAGCACGGACATGTGACACGCCTGGGACACATCTCCATGCAGGTCCCAGCCGTGTCCTTTTTAAAAATAAAAATAAAAATGCGGGACATGGGAACAAGAGGAATCGAATACCATTTCACAAAACAAAGAGAGCATTCATGCTCTAGTAGTAACAGTGCTTTTGAAAAGTAATAAATATTCTTATATTTGGTTTGTATTCTAATTTCTAAACATCCTTTAATAGTCGTGAATTCACTTTATTATCCATTATTGCTCTTAAATTGATATATATATATATATATATATATTTAACATTATATGAAAAATAAATGCTGGAAAATATATAGAAAATAGAAATAAAAAAATATTTAATAATGATTAATAGATGTGTCCCACCATACCCATGTTCTATTTTTTCAAAAATGTTGTGTTGCCGTGTCGTACCCATACCCGTTTCCATGTTGCTTAATAGTGTAATGTTACCCTTTATTAATATGTTTTTCTTGGAAGATTGCCTACAGCCCCTCAGGGACAATCTTTTTGTATTTTATATTTTATATTTCTATTTTATTTATTTATTTATTACTTTAATGAGAGAGGGCATGAGCTTTTTTAAAGATCATTACCAAGTGTTGGCCTACCAAAGTGGGGTCCTGGGAGTGGAGTTATGGATACAAAACTATGCTATGGCATCCTCTGTATCTTCTTTTTTTGCTATTTGATTTCATTAATAACCATGGTAAAAATGAGTTATTTGAAACAAACATGGATCATCATAAGTTTTAAAGTTGTCTTCAATTTGCTTTTCTTTAGGCACAGATTTGTGCACACGACCAGAATATATGTAGAGATGCTTGCACTTTTACACCTCCACAATATAGTTTAAGATGCCTGCAATTTTTTTACATGAGAATATAAGTAGAGATGCTTGCACTTTTATGTTTATGTAAGTTTTGTTCCTATTTAAGATTATAATGTTAAAAAAATTTATTATTTGCAGGTTCAAGATGCATTTCCTTTCTCCATAGGATTCTCAACAAAGGAAGGTCCAATTTGCACTTTGTCGAATAGTGCTCTTTTGCAGAAACACCGACCATTTCCAAGTGTTAAGATTCTTCGTTTGCATAGAACTGATACGTTCCATATGGAAGCTTATTATGCTGATCTAAATGAATTACCTTCTGATGTATCACCTAAAATCAGCAGTTTTATGGTACGACTTCCTTTTGAACATGATTTTTTCATTGTGTATGTAAATTTTGAGACATGTCAAAATTATATTAAATCTAAATCATGCATGCAAGTGGTTTAGACAATATACAAATTCACATAATTTCAACTTCTTTAGTGAGTGTGAATTTCAATGTTTGTGGTTGAAATTTAAAAATTGGACCACTAGACATTATCACCTTTTTGGTGCTTGGCAATTGTAACACTATGTTTGGAAGTTGGGAGGGAGAGGAGGATAGGATAAGACGGGGGAGGTAGAAGAGAGGAGAGGAGTAGAAAGCGAAGTAGATGCCCCTCCCTTTGTTTGGCTGTAGGGTTGGAAGGAGAGTAAATGATAATGTATAAAGAAATTGGTAATTATATCCTTGATTTATTAAGCTCTATTCATAAAAAATTTTAAGGGCAAAATAGGAAGTACACAAAAATTCAATGAATTTGAATCCCTTCCCCTCCAAATTCCCCCAAATTGGAAGAAATTAAAAAAAAAAAAAAAAAACCCCTCCAAACCCTCTCAAATCCTTTCTCCTCCCCTTTTAAAAAACACCCAAGCTAGGGAGAATTAAATCCCCACCTCCATAGCTCTCTACTCTCCTCTCCTCTTCCCTAATCCAAACATTGTGTAATGTAGAAGTAGAACACTTCTCAGGGTGATCTTTATCTATTTTTCCTTCTGTCTGTTTTCACCCTTTCCCTATAGTAAGCCCTGGTAAGAATGTTTCAACATTATAAACTTTGCATTAATCAGTGACAAAAACTTATTTATAACATTTTGTTACTCGCATTTTACGTAGTATTCCTAAGAACAGAAGAGCAGGATGCATTGGGTAGGTTATTAGCATGAATCCTGAAACTTACAATCTTATTTAATTTAATCCCTGTTAGCACTTAGCAATGGCCTATTTGGGGGTAGGAGTAGGTCTTAATGTAATCTATATTGCAGGATTATTTCCAAAATTGAGGATGATGTGACAGCATGGGTCAAATTTGTTTTTGTTTCTAAATATGTAATTATTCTTTCTTCCTTTTTTTTATTTTTTATTTTTTTATTTTTTATTTTTAAGTGAGGTACTTATATTGCAGTCTCTTTTGTATATAACCAATTGTCTTTTGGGCCCCTTTCTTCAGCATAGGGGATATTGAACCCTAGATTTCCCAATCTCCAAGCTGTTTGACTATTTAGTTTTGTTCATTGGTTTATTTAGTCTTGATTTATGATTTTCCATTTCTCTAGATTGGTCCTTTCCAAGTTTCTAACATGGAAGCAACAAAAGTTAAAGTTAGAGTGCAGCTAAACATTCATGGGATTGTTACTGTAGTATCAGCCTCAGTAAGTGTACAATTCTATCAATTGGTATACTGAACATATTGAGCCTGAGACTTTTGTGTAAGATTATTCTAATTTCTTGTAAGTGTTTTCTACTGAATCAGCTATTAGAAGATAATGTGGATGATGATTCCCTTGCAAAGAGTGATGATCATTTGACTTCAGCAAAGATGGAGGCTGAAGCCAATCATGGGTCTTCTGCTGTCCCAAATAGTGCTGAAGATAGTAATCTTAAACGGATGAAACCTTCATCTGTATCTTCTGTAAGTAGTTCAGTTGTTTAACCATTTATGTATGCGTTTCTTAGTTCCAGATGCATTCGCATTATTAATTACTGCATTCCAACATTCTCTGGAAAATTAAAAAGTATGCTTGCTTTCATTAGCAGTTCTCACCTTCAAAAACCTTTATCTTATATAGCAGGCCAGATTGTCATGTATATGCTATATAGTATTGAGCTGATGACATTCTTTTGTATTTATGTGTGATAAGTTGGAAGTTTAGAAATTGAATTTCCTTGTGTAGGGTGATGGACTAAGAAAAAGCAAGTTTGTCAAAAGGCTGGATATTCCTGTTAGTGAGTGTGTCTTTGGTGGAATAGCAAAAGCAGAGCTCTCAGAAGCTGAAAAGATAGAACATCAGCTGGTGCAACAAGACTTAAAGATGGAGCATGCAAAAGAAATGAAAAATGCATTGGAGTCTTATGTCTACGAGATGCGTGATAAGGTATAACATCAAAATTCAGAATGAATGGTTTATAATCCCAAATCTAAAGCCCCCTTCTCAGGCTAGGGGAGCCTGCTGAAAAATTTGAATCATACCTATTTCACCTTAGCAAAGCCTTTGTAGAATATGCTATAAACTTGTTGTAGTTGTGTATAGGAACAGAACTGATGTTCTTATATGGCATACTTTATTCAGTTCCCTGATGTAATGAGTTTATAAAAAAGTACGTATATGAAAAAAAGTGTGTATCAAAAGGTCAATGTGGTGTGCACCTTTAGACTTTCCTTGTAGGCAGTGGTATTTTTTTTTTCCTGGGCCTGTTCCTTTGAGCCTTACTTATGTCAAGTCTTAATCACATTTGAAGTATTAACCTTACAGCTTTCCCCCTTATAAAAATATGCCTTTTCTTATTTCCCTTTTTCACCTGAAACATTTGTTAATGCTCTTTAATGGCTGCATTTGAAATTTCTTTTCCCCTATGATTTTGATGGAAACTAAGACCAAAAACTTGCAATCTGTGTTCGTGAAAATTCTAGCTCACAATGTTCGTTTATGAATTTTTCAAAAATATATATTTTACAGGATTTGAAATAAAAAATTTACTTATGAATTTTCCTCGTATATTTGACTGATGATTGAATCTCTTAATTTGAATCATTGGTGACCTTAAGAAGTTTCAACTAAGTGGATGTGACTTGAACAGGGTCCCTATATCTGTATCCTGTCATTCTGTCATGATGTCCTGGTAAATTTTTTTCATGTCAAGTCCAGCATTGTCATGGCCCATATCTAAATTTTCATATGTGAATCTTAAATTATAACTGAATTGAATTTAGGTATTTGGGCTGTTTTATTAGACTTGATTGTTCCAGATGTTAGAATAACACAATTATGTGAATAGATATTACATACATACTGTGGCTTTTCCACCGAGTCAGAGAGGGAAGGTATATCCTATAATCTTCAACAGACAGAAGACTGGCTTTATGAGGATGGATTTGATGAATCTGTAGATGCTTATACAGAAAAGCTGGAGTATCTTAAAAAGGTGATAAATAATTTATAAATTTTCTACAATTTTTATGAATATTTTCCCCCTTAAATGATACATCTGACAGTGTTTTGGGTTGTAACAGCTGGTTGATCCCATTGAAAACCGATATAAAGAGGAAGAGGCACGAGCCCGAGCTAGTAAGGATCTATTAGATTGCATCACAAATTATCGGATGGTTGTAGAATCACATCCTGTCAGTGAGAGAGATGTGGTATGATCCTTGTCCATTGCTTCGTTGGTGGTGAAACAGTCTTTGTGACTAGCTTCACAGTTCACTATTTGATTATTTTATTTTGCAGGTCATTGATGAATGCAATAAAGCAGAACAATGGTTGCAAGAGAAACTCCAACATCAGAATTCTTTGCCTAAAAATGCTGATCCAATATTATGGTCAAGCGAAATCAAGAGAAAGTCAGAGGCCCTTGACATGTACTGTTCTCATACTTTAGTATCTTCACTTCACAAAGTACTGATTTAAAAAATCTGAGAGATGGGAGTCCACATATAGAGTTTAAATTGCTGACTGCTGTTCATACTGATTTTCAGTTATAATCTTTTTATTTAAAGAGGTAACAAAGAGAATGATTTTGGATAGATAATTGTGGAGAATGCATGCATGTTGAGAATCCATAACTAAACCTTTAAAGTTTTGGGATGAGGGTTTTGTTGTTTTGTATTAGTAATTACTATATGTGGACTATACTCTAAATTTGATTGGATAATTATAAAAATCAATAGGTATCACATAAAATGTAATGGTAGCAGGTGTCTAGCTCAATAACAGCTGCCATATATGAGAAAGTTATGTTACTGCTGCTGTGTTGCCTTTGCTTTCATTTAATATTTACGTGATATTTTTCTCAGTTTCACTTCATGTTCCATCTATCGAAGAACACATCAAATGCAATCCCACACCAAATCCTTGAAAGAAGTTTATTACTCAATATATTTGTACTTAGCTGCTAGTAGATTTGGTCACGTGAAGATCCTATCCTACAAACATCTGCCTTTATATAACTTTAATTTTAATGGAAATTTTTATGGAACTTGTGTATTCTTTTCTCTTTTCATTGACATTTTGTGTTTGTTTGTTATCTTTCATCTTGTTGCTCTTTCCATTACATCTTTTTCTTTTGGCTTTCTCCACCTTTAAAATTAAACCTGATGCCTCCACGGATTTGTTGTTCAGGACATGCAAACACATAATGAGATCCAATGCTTCTCCCCCCAGTTTTGAGGATGAAGATGACTCAGACCAAAGAGACAAACCGGATGGCATTCGCATGCAAGTAGATTGATGCGGAATCTCTATGCATGTTTACAGATGTAAAATCTTGCACTTCTAGTAGCAGCTGAAACATTCTCAGAAGGTGAGCACTGGTTTTGTTTGTTCTCATGGATATAACTTTTTGCTTCTTGTTTTTAGATTATTCGTTACGATTTACTAATTCAATGTGTAGGATAAAAAAGGAAATTGTGGAGTGCTTTAATTTGTAAATGTAAACAATATAGATTTTCTTGGCTAAGGCCCCTGTTTTGTAATAAAAGAATTCATGATTTACTGAATTTAGATCCAGATACTCGTCCCCACCTCATTCGACCTCTTTACTAACCATTTCAAATAGGAACGGAGCCAGGACTTGGAGTTAGGAGAGGCAGAAGTATAAGAAAAAAAAAATGAAACTCCAAATAAGCATTCATTTAGTATTAGTAAACCATCAACAAAGACAAATACGCAAAATTATTGTTTTTTAATATATTACAATGTAATTATTTATGAAAATGGAACTCGCTCTTTTTTTAAATTTATGAAATCATCTATGATTGAATTTGTACTAATTGTTAAAGCGATGTCCCTTTCAATAAAGAACATCATTACACACAATAGACAAGCACTATGCTCACCCGCACTCAACAATTAACCAATAAATTTCAAAGTTGAAAATAATCTCTTTAATTATTTACCCAAAAAAAAAAATTCTATAAATTTTTTTAAAAGACACTAACAGACAAAAACACTATCAAATGCACAAAAGTGACAGAACAGCATATGATCATGGGTGATGTGTTACAATGTTAGTCACAAGACTCACCATTATTATTAAAAAAAAAAAAAAAAAAAAAAAAAATTCCTTTTAGCTTTATTAAAGAGAGAAAGAGAAAGATGGAGTCTGCCTTTCTCTTTCTTTCTTTTGTTGTCGGATGTGGTGTGTGGATTGTGTGGAGCTCTCTCATCTTTGCCTCTTTCAATTTTCTTCACAACTCATTATCAAATCTAAGTTAATCAACCAAGCGCTAGTGATTCAGATATGAGAGGGATAACATATTCTCATCCAAAAAAAAGAGAGATTAGGGTTGCATTTGTGATTTAAGAAAAAGTTGGCTTATTTTACTTTCTAGCATATTTATGCTCATAAAGTGGGTCTCATTGCTCCAAAAGTTAGCTTTTAGCTTTTTTTTACATACTTTTAGTAAAAAGTTTTTAGTTTCAGCAAAATAAGCGGTTTCTAAATAGACCCTAAATATAATTACCAAAAACTGGGTAGTACTGCAGTGGACTGGTGGTGGCGTCTGGCGTGGTGCTGGTCTGCTTCTGCTACACTACTACTGCTGTCCGCTGTGCTGCTGCAGTGCCGCTGAGCAACCCTTCCGAGGTCTAAGGTCTCACTTAGTCTTAGTAAGTTAGGTTTTCTTTTCTTTTTTATTATTCTGGTGTCTTGCGTGTGTTTGTTTTTGGGGTGTTGTTTGGGCTTAAATTTTGTTATTACGTTAATATTTTTTTTAAAGTTTAAAAAAATTTAACAATATAATTAAGGGGGGCAAAATGTAATTTTATTGAAATAAATTGTTAAAAGTAATATATTATATATATATATATATATATATATGTACTAAAATTAAAAAAAAAAAAAAAAATCTGGGGACACTGCCCCCGCGTCCAACAATAACTCCGTCCCTGATTCCAAAATCCATTGGCTAATTAACTGCATAATTTATTAATATTTGAATTCATGCATGTATGGTCCTACAACATTTTTTTTTTTTTTTTTTTTTTTTGTGGAGAAAAAGTCCTACAACACTTAGTGCAGTGACTGTGACCCTTTTTTTTTAATGCATGTATGGTCCAACAACACTCATCTCATATTAGTCTTTTTGGTTCACGTAGCTTCATTTTGCGATCTTGGCTTTTTTCCTGTTTTTTCATTGTGAGAAACTGTTATCATTATTATTTTTATATATTAATTTAAGAATTTATTAAGAAGAATCCGTGGTACAATTTCAAAACTCTTGTGGCTCATAAGCGTTGTTTGGTCTCTTTTGCAAGGACAACCAATGTTCAAATTCCCTCTCCTCTACTTGTAACTTGAATAAAGAGAAAAGAAAGAATCCATGGTACAATTGAGTAGGAATGACAACGGGTCAGGTTCGGGCCGGGTTTTTCCATACCAGACCCGACCCGCGGGGCAAGACCCGTAACCCGGACCCGGCCCGTTTAGGATACCGGGTTTTTTCCCGGGGCCCGGACCCGCCCCGTGGACCCCGTTTAGAAATTGGGCCCAATTTGTGGCCCAATCGAAAAAAAAAAAAATTTTAAGCCCAAATTTTAATTCAAGCCCAGATTTAAGCTCAAATTTTGCCCAGATTCAAGCCCAATTTTTGCCCAGATTTTGCCTACATTAAGCATGCATATTCAAGCCTAAATAATTAACGTGGCCCAAATGCCATATCAGTCCAAATCATAGGCTACGGCTACTAATCATAAATCAATAAATCATAACTAAAATCACTAGCTAAACATAAAAATAAAATAAATCCAACAAGTCCAAGAAATAAGTATCAAAAGTCTAACGAGTCCAAGAAATTAAAAAGTTACAAAATAAATCCCACAAGTTTAGAATAATTACAAACCAACAAATTAATTCAACAAGTCTAAGAAATTAAAAAAGTTACTAAATTAATACAAAATGTTTATTCTTCATCAATTGTGATACAACTCCCATCAATTGTGGCACAACTCTCATCATCTTCATTTGGCTCCCCATCATCAAGAATGGTTTGAAATGTACTATCTCCAGATATAGTTGAAGAACCTACAACAACAATGAATTAAAAAATGGAATAAACTTCATCAAATTGTAACTAGCAAATATAAAAACACAATTTTGATTTTATAAATAGAAATTAGACAATTACTAACCGTTGATTTCACTCCATAACCAATTCTGAGCACACATCATTGCCTCTATAGTTTTGGGACGTAGCCTACTACGGTGTGGACTTAAAAGTCTCCCACTAGTGCTAAAGGCAGCTTCTGAAGCAACAGTTGTGACGGGAATGGCTAAAAGGTGATGGTGATCCTGAGGGTGAGCTACCAGGCGACAATGGCGAGGGTGATCGTGAAAATGGCGAAGGAGACCGCATAGTTGGCAAGGGACAACGTCCGGTTCTTGAGGGAGAGACGCTTGGCGAGGAAGAGCCAGATTTGTTTGTGTCTGTGTTTGTGTCTTCCATCTCTGTTTTAGGCTCTGCATTCCCAACAAACACAAAAAACAATATTTCATTGCCATTGTCATCACAACCCAAACAATATTTTTAATTACAAGCCCACTTTACCTACAAGTCAAAAGATATATTTATTTGGAAGAATGAACATTGTCACCATCAATAAGCCAAAACATAGATTCCTGCAATTTCTACTAATCATCAACAACCATCAATACGCCTACTTCCCATAAATATTGTATTCGTATGAAACTTGATACTAGAGGAAGAGTTCCAATACCCAACATAAAACCTCTATTCCCCTCACCCCCAAACCAAAAATACATATATACTTCTAAACAAGACACCAAAGAATATATAAGAAAATTTTAAAAACACTTTACAAGTATAATCAATACACTAACTTCCAAATCAATTTACACTCAAATAGAATATCATTAAGAAAAATGCTATTCACAATATATTAGGAAAAAAAAAAAGAAAGAAGAGAAATAGATTCTACTAAAGTCACTTTGCTTTGCAGGTAAATTACTGTTACTATAATTATTGCTGTTCTTGTTGTTTTTCATCAACAATGTCCTATGGGATTTCATTTCCTGCCATTGACCCAATTTTTATTATTATTTATTTATTAAAAAAAAAAACAACCTTATTCTCAACTAAAATTTGTAACCAATCCCAAAAAACAAATGAAAAGTTTAAAACATAATAATAAAAATAAAAGTAAAGTAAAGAACAGAGTTAAGCTAAAATTGAAATTAAGTTAATGTTGAGAATAATCCAAATATAAAAAGAACAAAAGAAGTGAAAGAGGAAATTTAGTAACAAAAAAGAAGCAACTTTTCTAAGAGTCCTAAGATCTGAAGCTGGAAAACCTTAATATCAAGATAGAGGCATAGAGCTCAAGCAGGAACAAGATAAAACAAACCCATTTACATAAATGCATAGAATCAAACATATATAATCCAAAGTACTGACCTTTGAGGACAATACACTAACTTCCAGTATAATCAATACATTAACTTCCAGTGTTGCCCCCTGTCAAAATGCAACCACAGCTATGCAATGTTAAGGGATAACCCACGGAAACAAGGACATGAAAAATAAATAAACTTAGCACTACCGAATACACTAAACAAAAATGGAAAAGAAAAAAGACTATCAAAAAAGCTTGGAAACAAAACTAGATATTCTTAGCACTACTGAATACACTACCGAATACCTGAAGGCTGAATACCTGAAGGTTGGAAACAAAACTTAGCACTACCGAATACACTAAGCTGAATACCGTGAAGAGTCAACGGCGAGAGGGTCCTCTTCGCAAGGTCCAACAAGATATTCTTCTGTCTGTGTAGAACCAGTGGTAATCTTTCTACTTAGTAAGTGTGGGATTGAGCTGAAAGCCTGAAATGAGGGAGAGGGAGGGTCGGACTGAGGGAGGGAGGCGTGAGGGAGGGTCGGACTGAGGTTGAAATGAGGGAGAGGGACTTCGGATTGACTGATTGAGGCAGGGAGGCTGAGTGAAGAAATGAGGAGAGGAACTAGGGTTAGATACTTAGGTGTATATATATATATATATATATATATATAGAGGGTATTTTAGTAATTTCAGCTACTGGGTTTTTAAACGGGGCGGGTCTCGGGGCGGGTCTCGGGTTTTTTTGATAAAACCCGGACTCGACCCGGACCCGCTTCGGGTTTTTTTTAAACCCATACCCGACCCTATTCCTAATTGGACCGGATAAAACCCGGCCCATTAGGGTCGGGCCGGGCCGGGTACCTGCGGGTCGGGCAAAAATTGCCATCCCTACAATTGAGAGGACAAACGCATCATGCACTTGATATGTTTGTAATATGAGGTCCCGTCCTGTTTTTCGCCCACTAGAGAGTTTGCAATCGTTGGATGTTCATTTGCAAATTAACACTGTCAGGTATAATTTTCGGATCAAATCAGCATGATAGACATTAATTTGCTCATTTGCACTACAAGCTTGCATGTCAGTATGTCACCTATTAAGTAAACTGTAAGCCTCAGGACAACATCTGGGGTAATAAAATCATCAATTCTATAGATTTGACTCATGATGAATTATTAGGATGAATTTCAACTACACCAGCAGTAAAGGCTGGGAGAGTATGTAGTTCAATAAATTTAAAGCACATTGAGCATATTAATGCCTAAAGGATAAAAGGGTATAAAATAAAAATATATGCCTTCTCACTGAGAAAGAACGAAAGATGGACCACATATACACTCATTTCCGGTAAAGCACGAGAAACTACACCCTGTTTCGGGTGTATGTTTCTCTTCTCTCACAAGCTGGTGGGACCCATCAGCTGTGGGTCCCACCAGCTGTGAGTGGGAGGAAACATACACCCGAAACAGGGTGTAGTTTCTCGTAAAGCACACCACAACCCCAGAATGTAACTACCAGATCAGAAAATTCTGGGTGAGAGCGCGTGGGTCCCACATGTCAGTGAGACAATGTGCTTATACGCCCGTCTCACCTATATCTTTGCATAGATCTTTGGTAGATGATGGGTCAAATCCAGCTTATGATTGATTGTTGCGAGTCCATGATTATAAAATGAGAATCCAAATTTTTTTACTAGTCTCCCGCCACACTTCCACCCCTCCCTTCACCTCTCTCCATTTCATCAACTAAAATAACCCATTAGGCTTCAAATTACAAGATATACCAATCTGGTTAAAGATAAAAGGGAAACCATTCTCATAATTTGGTTAAGAATCTATAGTTTTTAACATGCCAATTGCCAAATATAGCGTGGGTCATATTCTTATAATGGTTTATATATATTTATTAGTATATACCAAAAAAAAAAAAAAAAAAAGGTTATAGTTCGCTTTCGCTACGTCTACTAATAAAAACAAATGTATGGAATTCTTTTTTTTTTGAGAATGATGTATGGAATTCTTTTGGTCTTAAATAAAGGTGGGCTTGACCATCGTATTCCATTTTTTCCTAACAAGCACGTTTTCCTAGACTGCTTTCATGATTTCATCATTAAACATGATAAACGCGGAATCACTCTACATGTTGGAGAGAAGATATATCATGTGTCAACGCAGCGAGCCTCCTATAATATGTGGATCTCCAGGGGTGGAGGGAGGGGGAGGGGGGCCCTTGACTGTTTAAAAATCCTCCCTCCCCCTTGTATTTTTGATAAAAAAAAATTGTGAGGCCTAAATAATCTGGCAACCTCGGCCCATCTAACATTCGGGTCAAGGCCCATGCCGAGGATCAAGAAATGTCCGAGGAGAAACTTAGAAAACCCAAAGTGCTAGGAAACATCGCCGAGGATGTTGTTGTCCTCGAACACCCGAGACCATCGGAGGGGGAAGTAACAGGTCACCAGAAGCGGCCCTCCTGAGTATCCAGAGAGAAAGAGCAAGTGCAACGTGTCAGCAATGGAGGCATGGTGGAGGAGCAAGTCCAGGATGAACTGTCACCTCCACATTAAATGCCCACAACTAATGTCCTGGCCGCATTAATGAGGAGAGGACCCCTGAACAGTGCCGCCTTAGTTGCTGCAACCCACAGAAAGAATGGGAAGGCGGCTGATGGGACAAGCACCCAAGTAGCGGCTTGGTTGATCGACAAATATAAGGCTAGGATCAATTGAGGGAGTAGTATATAATGTAAGGGATTCCTCTGTAAAGGGGGACGAGAAAAATTGGAGGAAAAGGTATTGTAGCAACTGGTATTCTCTGAGAAACTCTTGTAACCATTCTCTGAAGAAGGAATAAGAACTTTAAGCCCCCAAGAGAAGGGCCGAGGAGCACCATTGTGCATCTTAACTCGTGTCCTGGCCATTAGATCCACATGCATCCATGCATGGCCGTTGCATCCCTCACTAGCGCCTAGTTCTTTAACCCGCTCTCTATAAATTCATTGTACCGGGCTAACTGGGCTTGAGTCCACTCTCTCAACAGTAGAAGTGCTCAAACCCGGACCCTACAATTGGCGCCGTCTGTGGGAAGAACTTGTGCACTAGTAAGGGCAACGACCAAGCATGGTAGGATCAGGCATTCATCAAGCAGGTCCCCATCAGCCTGAACCGGTCAAACCCCAGCACCAGGGCAACTTCGCCAACCCCGAGCGCGATCGCAACGAAGAGAATGGAAGATTCCGAGAGGGAAGTGCACACGCCACCCAAACCAGCAGCAGCCGCTCGCGCGGAGACAGTCATGTGCCAGAGAGACAAAACAACAACCGGGTCATACAAACAAAGAAGGGTGGAAGCCACGTAACCCAAGGGCAGAATGATGAGCAGGCCATGCAGCGGGAGATAGATGACCTGAAGAGAAGGCTACGCCATGCACAACGAAGGCGATCTCGACCAAGCCCTGACCTGCCCTCTGATGATGAGAGCGACGATGATTACAGGCAAAGATCGAGAACTCCTCCGAGTGAGACCTTCTCTCATGAAGAAGAGCACTACCGGAAGTGCAGGCACAAAAGCCCATCCCCCAGGGGCTTGGGGTACGATGCCATGAGCAGGGTGCTAGATCAACTGTCCAAATCACCCTTCACACGCCATATAGAAGGGGCAACACTTCCTCGGCGGTTCCAGCAGCCAACCTTCTCGATCTATAACGGCAAAACGGACCCCGTAGAGCATGTGAGCCAGTTCAACCAGAGGATGGCTGTTCATTCCCAAAACGAGGCGTTGATGTGCAAGGTTTTCCCCTCCAGCCTGGGCCCAGTGGCGATGAGGTGGTTCAACGGCTTGAGGGCGGACTCCATAAGTTCGTACAGACAGCTAACCCAGGCCTTCGGCTCCCGCTTTGTCACAAACAGCATAGAGCCTCGGCCTTTGAGCGCACTACTGTCTCTGACCATGAATGAGGGAGAGACTCTAAAGGCCTACTCGAGCTGATATTGGGAGGTGTACAACGAATTGGAGGGCAAGTACGACGACGGCGCCATCGGCACTTTCAAAAACGGTCTCCCAACTGGACATGACCTAAGGAAGTCCCTGACAGGCAAGCTTGCCACCAGTGTGCGCCAACTGATGGATCGGATCGTCGAGTACAAACGGGTAGAGGAGGACCAGCTGCAGGTCAGAGGAAAAGAGAAGGCCATCCCTCAGGAGATGAGGGATTCCAGGCAGGACCGATACAACAGCACCCGCCCGAGGAGGGACTTTGCAGGGCAGTCTGGAGCGGCCGACACACAAGCTGTCCACGCCACATTCCGAGAACCTATACACAGGGTTCTGGAGAAAATCGAGAATGAGCCATACTTCAGGTGGCCGAATAAGATGGTAGGAGAATCCATGAAGCGCAACCAGAACCTTTACTGCCAGTACCATAGGGACCACAGGCATACCACGGAGAATTGCAGGAATCTCTGGAACTATCTGGACCAGCTGGTCCGAGAAGGAAGGCTGAAGCATCTTCTACATCACCCCGGCGACCATCAAGGTTGGACCCATCAAGAGCCTCAGAGGGACAACACCCTGAGGGCGCCCGCGGGGACAATCAACGTAATCTTGGCGGCATCGGGAAGAACGGGCACGCGCCCTTCACGAGTGTTGTCTGTAGCCCAACTGCTTGCCGATGAGTCCCAGACGGAGCCGAAAAGGGCCAGGAGGAATTTTCACCCGACCCTGAGCTTCTCGGAGGAGGACAAGATTGGGACCGCCCAGCCCCACGATGACGCTCTGGTGGTCACACTCAGAATCGGGGACTATGATGTGAGAAGAGTGATGGTGGATGGTGGCAGCGCGGCCGAGGTCATGTACCCAGACCTCTATAGGGGGCTAGGACTGAAGCTGGAGGACTTGACTCCCTATAGCTCCCCCCTGATGAGCTTCGATGGAAAACTCGTCATCCCAAAGGGCATGATCAGGCTGCCCATCCAGACCGGCCCAGAAGTGGTGGAGGTGAACTTCATAGTGGTGGACACATACTCCCCCTACACTGCCATCGTAGGAAGGCCTTGGCTCCACACCTTGGGGGGCGTTGCCTCCTCCTTGCACCAGAAGGTGAAATTCCCATCAGGGGATCAAGTTCTAGAGATTCATGGTTGCCAGCCCACAGCAAGGCAGTGCATGGTGTCCGCCATATCACACCGGCTCGACGCACAGCCCTCGGCTAATGTCGAGGAAGGCTTATAGCAATCAAAGACCCCAGTGGTGCCCCCTGATGCAGCTGCCGAGGAAGCAAAATGCAAGGATTTGGAGAAGGTGGTAATCAATGACGATCCAGAGAAGTTCTTTCGGGTCGGAGCTCGGCTGCCTCCCAAGGAGCAGGAAGAACTGGTTGAATTCCTCAAAAGCAATATCGACGTGTTTGCATGGGACGCCTGCGATGCCCCAGGGGTTGATCCATCCTTCATTTGCCACCATCTCAACGTCAATCCGTCCATAGTGCCCAAGAAACAGCCGCCCCGGCGCCCATCAAGAGAGCACGCCGATGCAATTAGGGAAGAGGTGAATAAGCTTAAGCGCGCAGGGGCTATCAAAGAGGTCTTCTACCCTGAATGGTTGGCCAACACCATGGTGGTCAAGAAGAAAAGCGGAAAGTGGAGGGTCTGTGTGGACTTCACCGACCTAAATAAGGCGTGTCCAAAAGACCCGTTCCCCATGCCTCGAATCGACCAGCTGGTGGATGCCACCACGGGCCATCCTCGGATGAGCCTCCTAGACGCCTTCCAAGGCTATCATCAAATACCACTGGCCCTGGAAGATCAGGAGAAAACAGCATTTGTGACGCTCGTCGGGAACTACCACTACAAAGTAATGCCGTTCGGTTTGAAGAACGCAGGGTCCACCTATCAAAGGATGATGACGAGAATGTTCGAGCCGATGCTGGGCAAGAGCATCGAGGTCTATGTTGACGATATGGTGGTAAAAAGTAAAGTGGTGTCCGAACACCTAAGAGACCTCGGACGTACATTTGACGTCCTGAGAAAGCACAAGCTGCGCCTAAATGCTTCCAAATGCTCGTTCGGCGTGGGCTCAGGCAAGTTCCTGGGATACATGATCACCCACAGGGGAATCGAGGTCGATCCTGATCAGATCAAGGCTATCCACAATCTGAAGCCTCCGCAAAATCCCAAGGAGATCCAAAAGCTTACTGGAATGATTGCGGCTCTGAACCGGTTCATTTCCAGGTCGGCTGACAGATGTAGGCCCTTCTATCTCCTGATTAACAAGTGGAAAGGATTTGAGTGGTCCGAGGATTGCGTAATGGCCTTCTAGCAACTCAAGGAATACTTATCCCGACCGCCAATCATGTCCAATCCTGAGGCCGACGAAGTCCTATACGCGTACCTCGCTGTAGCGCTCCACGCCGTGAGCCTGGTGCTGATACGGGACGACAATGGCGTTCAAAAGCCCGTCTATTACGTTAGGAAGTCACTGCATGAAGCCGAGGTCAAGTACCTACCCTTGGAGAAAGCCATACTAGCCGTAGTCCACGCTACACGAAAGCTCCCTCATTATTTTCAGGCCCACACCATGGTTGTCCTAACCCGATTACCCTCAAAGTCTATACTCCGGACCGCCGATTACACAGGAAGGATCGCAAAATGGAACACAATTCGGGGGGCTTTTGACGTCAAATATATGCCTCGGACCTCCATAAAAGGCCAAGTCCTGGCTGATTTAACGGCCGAGTTCGTTGAACCAGCAGTAGAGGTGGCAGCCGAGGAGAGAAGCGTTGACGGAAAATCGGTTGGGGTAGTCTCCCTCCTGGCGTCATCATGCTGGAAGGTGTACGTTGATGGCGCGGCAAACCAGAGGGGATCCGGAGTGGGGCTAGTCTTGGTATCCCCTGAAGAACATGTCATAGAGAAGTCCTTGAGGCTCGGATTCTCGGCCACAAACAATAAGGCCGAGTATGAGGCATTACTGCAAGAGATGGTCATGGTGCAGAAGATGGGTGGAAAGTCGGTCGAGATGTTCTCAAATTCGAGATTGGTGGTAGGCCAGGTAAAGGGAGAGCTAGAGGCCAGAAATTCGAGAATGTAGGAGTACCTGAGCCAGGTCAAGCACTTACAGTCGGAGTTCGGTCTCTTCAGCTTGTCTCATATACCCAGGAGTAGGAACAGCCATGCCGACTCATTGGCCACACTCGCCACCTCCTCGGCAGGGGATTTGCCTCGGGTCATACTCGTGGAGCATTTGGAGAGAGCGAGTGAAGTGGCAAAGGGCACAATCCCCATCCATCAGGTTGGGGTGGGTCCTAGCTGGATGGACCCCATAGTGAGGTTCCTCAAAGATGATGTTCTGCCTGAGGAGAGGTCAGAGGCTGAAAAGATACGAAGGAATGCCTCTCGGTTCTGGTTGTCCGAGGACCACAAGTTGTATAGGCGCTCCTATTCTGGACCATACCTACTGTGTGTCCACCCCGAAGCAGCGAAATTACTGCTTGATGAGCTGCATGAGGGGATCTGCAGTAGCCACACGGGAGGAAGATCCCTGTCTCACTGAGCCGTCACACAAGGATATTGGTGGCCAGGAATGCAGAAAGAGGCCCTGGAGTATGTCAAGAGGTGTGACCAATGCCAAAGGTTCGCCCCAAATATTCATTAGCCTGGGGGGGTCCTGAACCCTTTGTCCAGCCCATGGCCGTTTGCCTAGTGGGGGTTGGACATCGTAGGCCCTTTCCCCAAAGCGCCAGGGAACAAGAGGTATCTGTTGGTGGCCACGGACTACTTCATCAAGTGGGCCGAAGCCGAGCCACTGGCCAACATTAGGGATGTGGATGTAAAGAAATTCCTTTGGAGAAACATCGTCACACGATTGGGGGTCCCTCACACCCTCATTTCGGATAATGGACTCCAATTCGACAGCAAGGCCTTCAGAAGATACTGTTGTGAACTTGGGATCACAAACAGGTACTCAACTCCGGCCTACCCTCAGGGAAATGGGCAAGCCGAGGCTGTCAACAAGGCCATCGTCAATGGGCTTAAGAAGAGACTGGATGACGCTAAGGGGAGATGGGTAGAGGAGTTGCCCCACGTCCTCTGGACATACCGGACTACGCCACGGCGGTCAACGGGGGAAACACCTTTTGCCATGACTTATGGTGCCGAGGCTGTGATCCCCCTAGAGACAAACTTCCCAACTCTAAAGACGAGCTCTTTCACTCTAGGCAGCAATGATGAACTGCTAGGAAGGAGCCTGGATCTGGTTGATGAACGAAGGGAACGAGCAACGATCCAGCTGGCTTATTACCAACAAAAGCTCAAGCAGGGATATGACGCCAATGTAAAACTCAGACCACTAGCACCGGGAGACCTGGTGCTGAGGAAAGTCATAGGGGCTGCCAAGAACCCTTTTTGGGGAAAGCTGGGGCCCAATTGGGAGGGGCCATATCGAATTACCTCGGTGGCGGGGATAGGTGCTTACTACCTAGAAGACCTAGATGAAAAACCTGTACCTCGTCCGTGGAATGTCAATAACCTGAAGAGGTATTATTATTATTAATAAAAGCATCCTTTTTCTTGAGATTCGAATTTTAATTCTGTTATGATTATGCATCTTATGTTTTGGCGGCCGCCTAAAATACTAGACCAAGCCGTTTAAAAAAAAAACCTGGGTACTAGACTGAATCAAGGTCTTGCATGGTCCTCGGACTCAAGCCTATGGGAAAACTAACCACTTCAAGATGAACCTGGGTACTAGACTGAACCGAGGTTTTGCATGGTCCACGGACTCAAACCTATGGGGAAACTAGCTACTTACAGGGGGATCTAAGTGTTGGACAGAACCAAGGTCTTGTATGCTCCTCGGACTCATACCTATGGAAAAACTAGCTACTTACAGAAAAACCTAAGTGTTAGACGGAGCCAAGGTCTCGAATGGTCCTCGGACCCAGACCTCTGGCAAAACTTGTTGCCCTCGGCAAAGGCATAGATAAGTGCGAGCCCACAAGCATCGCTCAAGGCATTCTAAAGCGCATTGAACCTAACCCCCTAGCATATTCAGCAACTAATGTCTTTTCTAAGTATTTTCTAATATTTACAATACCTAGCTCAGAGTGAAAAGCATGATTAAACTCCTAAAATCGCGAAGCTAATGGTTAAAGCCCAGGCTGTGTCAATAGCAAAACTCATCACAATAATAATCAACGCATAATAAGTAATAAAAATAAAAATATATATAATATTGATGATTCGTACATTCAACTTAGAAGAAGCAGTACAGTGCTTATAAAAAAAAAAAGGAAAAAAAAAACAACAAACAACAAAAGGCAACAAGTGCAGGGAAGAAAAGGGTAAAAGTTAGCCAAGGCAGCCTAGTTCTTCGCCTTGAGCTTCACTCCCCCTTGGGAGGCTGTCCAGAGGCGTCCTCAGTACTTTGACATAGGGGAACTGCCTGCAGAGGCATCACCGTGAGAGCTGTCTCCTTGGCCGGAGGGGCAACTCGGGGAAGGTCTCCCCCAGCAGGAAGAGCTTTAGAGTCAGCAGCGGGGACTTGAGGGCCAACTCACCACATCTGGGGGTGCTTCCAAGTTACTGGTTCCCCCTTCCTCTGATACCTTTTGTTGCTCCACGCCCACGACAGTACTATTGGTGGGAGTAGGATCCTCGGCATCATCGGCTCGGCCCTCGTCGGCCGCTTTGGGCGCGGTGTCGACTTTAGAAATGGAGGAGGCAGCCTCTCGGATAGCAAGGGGGTAGTACACTCTCTCGGCCTTCCTAAGGCCAGATGTAGCCTCGACTCCTGCCTGGTTGAGGGCCTCTTCCCAAGTCTAGGAGTAGTAGCGCCTGCATACTTCAGGCACCTGGGCCTTAAAGGCAGCCTCGGTCTTGGCCACTCCCTCAGCGAAGGCCTCTTCCTCAGCCAGCTCTCTAGAACTTTTGACCTCTGTCCGTGTAGCCTCAGCCTCGGCTTTAGCTCTCAAAGCCTCATCCCTAGCGTGCTCGGCAACGCCTCTGGCTCCCACTTCCTCAGCCAACTTCTGCTTTAAGTCAGCTATGTGCTCCTTAGCAATTTGCAGTTGACCTTCAGTGTCTAGGAGGCGCCTCGTCTGGTCGGCAGCCTGCTTTTGAGCACCCGCCAAGCCTGACACCGCACTGTCTCTGGCCCTTATCGCCTCTTTTAGAGCCTCCCTCACCTTCTTGAGCTCGCCCTCGGATTTACTAAGGACCCGCGTGGCATCTATGCGGTTGTCACGCTCCTGCTCCAGGGCCCTGCTCTGTTTGTTGGCCTCCTCTTCCAGCTTATAAGTAGCCTGGACAGCCTGTAAATTGAAGCAGACGGATGATGAGTATGGGAACCAAGGGGTAAAATTAGCAAACTCTCAAGCGGTGGATGGCTTACCATGCCCAAGTACCTCTTCATGCTGAGGATGACCTCCTGCCTCTTTAGGCCCCCCAGCTCAGCCATGTCAGCAGGAAGCAGCAGGGATCTCTCCAGCGCATCGGCCACATATGCGCCTTCACCGCCCTTGAAATCCCTGAGGGAGGCGCTGTCCAACAAGGGCTCCCCGCGGAGCATTGGGGCAGGCAGCCATGCTTGGGCGTCGGGCTTGTTAGGATTAGTGCCCTTAAATCCTATTATATGATGCTATGTATGATATTAAGTTTGACATTGTGTATGACATTATGTATGACTTAATATTGTGTTTGATGAATTTGTTTTATTATTATCTGAAATAATGGTAACATGAATATTCAGACATTATCATATAGTCCATGAGATGCATAGTATGTGATTTATGTGAAGAGTCACAGAAGATATAAATCACAAGTTCTTTGTAAACTCATAATTATAGTTCGTAGTCGGTGATGAAATTGGGCATTTCATCTGCGAAGACTATAACATATCAACTACGATGATTTGTCTTGATCATGGAAGTGGAGACTTCTAGTTTATGTGTTAATATGTTTTAAGAGTTAAGACATATTGAACTGGACCGCTGTGAGATTTATTATTTTTCTAAGACTGTCAAAAGAATAATAAATCTCACGACTTGTATTTGCATGAACTCTTAATCCTGAGAGAATAATGGACATGATCATGAGGTGTAGGTTGCTTTGATATATCAGGAGTGAGATCTATAGTAATGGTCAAAACCTCAGTATGTTGGGCAGCCACATTTAGTGTTGATGGAACATGTATTCTTAAGATGGAATTCATAGTCTCTTAACGGAGATATAAAGTATTCCCTTGAGATAAGTTTAATGAGTTTGTTATTCAGAGAGTTAGGCATAACCACTTTAGTAAGACTAAAGTATATATTTATGGAATTGGATTTCATAAATATATGATGAATAACATTAAAGGATTAAACCGGGTACTCAAGGATTAAGATGTAGTAATTTACAAAGTGGCAGTCTACATTAATGACTTTGTATTACTACGAATATTTTATGAAGGGGTTGCATGTATAATAAAGTCTTGGGATATAATTTATAGATAAGGCCTAGAGTGCAACTATATTTTTATAGTGGTATTAAATATAGTTAATGGTAACTTTGGACTTGTCAAGAGTTGACAGAAAAGCCCAAGGCCCATTGGAGCTAGTGTCTTATTGGTCCCTTTTGGTCCCACTCCAAGCCACACACTTAAGCCCAATTGGAAAGGCCCAAAAGGCCAGCCCAATTAGATGATTGGTTAGATACAAAGGGAAAAACGTACAGAAATGTAGAAGTGTGAGAAAAACATCATTGTAATGGTGTAGAAGTGAGTGTATGTCACTCTCTGATCATCCCTTTGTTACCAATCGAGAGACCACACATCTTGGGCGTTAGTGGAATTGGAGTGAAGATTAAAAGTAGTCCCAAGTGCTTCAATCTTTGTTTTGAAATTCACCGCTTCAAGGTACGATCTCTTGTTCTCTAATTCTGAAATTTACTTTGTGCATGTTATCAATATCGAATGAAGTAGATCCATTTTAAACTTATTTTTTTCCGTTGCGTTCATCTTTGATTTCCATCAGGGCTGCCCTGCCGCCTCTCCCCCTTGGCCTTGGTGCCCAGTTTTCTGCTGTTTAAAAGGGCGCCGAGCCTTATCCCCCTCAGGGGAAGAGCGAGCCCTCTCGGCCCCCATAGGCCCTTTGCCCTTAGGGTCCTTCTTGCGCTTGGGATCGGCAAGCTCGGGCCTCGGCGACAAGCTCGGCTGAGGTGGAAGAGGAGGAAGCTTAGATTGGGAAGAGGACGATCTAGTCCGGACCGACTGAGACTTGGATGGAGAAGGAGGAAGCTTGGGTTGGGACTTCTTCGGCTTGTCCCTCCCTGGCTGACCCTCGAGCAGGTCATACAGGCTTGTCTGGGGTTGTCTCTTGAAACGCATCTCGGTCTGGGGAGAAGTCCTCACAGAGAAAAGATTAGCCTCGGTCAAGTCAGGATCACCCAGGTCACCAGAAGGATCCTCGGACACAAGGACTTGGCCAGACACACCAAATTCGTCCTCGGATGGAACCGAATCAGCGACTTCTTCCTCTCCTCCTAGCCCTTCTTCCTCGGCGTCCACAACTTGAGTGGAAGTAGAGGGTCTGGCCAACGGAGTACCTTCAGGAAACGAAAACCCTTGCTCCACCACAGTTATCCCGCGAAGTCATGGGTCGTCGGCTTTGATTACGTGCTTTGGAGCCGGGAACGACTTTTGGGTCGGATCGTACTCGAGGATCTTGTGGGCGGCTCGAACTTGGTTATCTGCCTCGTTCAGAAAGATCTCCGCCCTAAGAACAGCCTCTAGGTCCTCCTTGTTGACCAAATCAAAGTGACGCTCGAAGGCGCGCGGATCTGCAAAGAGAAAAACAAACTCCTATCATCAATTGAGTAAAGTAGACTTACAACAAAAAGAAAAAGGCTAGACCCTCTCCTACTCTAAGTACCCCACCTGGTGTCCCCTCCTCCATCGGACAGGGAAGGCCATCGTGCCACTCCCCGGACACGAGGAGAAAGTCTTTGTTCAGACCCTTGCTGGACTCGGGAAGACACTGGATAAGCCGGACCTTATCGTCTCTCGTCTTCATGTAGTAGGTCCTACCCTTTAGCTGCTGGAGGTTGTAGCACCAATTCACGTCATGGTGGGTCAACCTCAGCCCCATCTTGTCGTTCAAGGCGTCCACACAACCCAGGATCCTGAACACATTGGTGGCGCACTGAGTGGGGGCCAACCCAAAATACGTAAGATAACCCCTCATCACCGGCCCCATAGGGATCCTCATACCGCCCTCAATGAATGCGATCATGGGAATGGCGACCTCCCCCTCCTTCCTCCGAATGCGCCATTCCCCTTCCGCACAATACCTCAGGCCCACGTCGCCGGGTATCCTATAATCAGCGATGAATTTCTCCATCGCCTTCTCAGACTCAACTAATTTCTTAAATCTACCCATCCCTTACAATGACTAAAGGACTCAGGAAGGGGCTAGGGAGAGAAAGGAGTCAGAGAAGAAGTTCTAGCTAGAGAGAAGAAAACTTACAGAAATAAGGAAAAGCTCCTCGGACAGGCTTTTTGTGCTGAAAAAGTTGTGGATGTAGTTGAAGATTTGACCGAATTCAGTGAATGCGCGCAAGAACTCTCGAATGCCAAAGCGAAAAGGCCAAACAGTTCGAACGGGTGTTTATATCCCCAACTTAAAGTAATTGTGCAAGTTTCCCCGCTCATAAAGCTGGAGGAAATTTAGCCGTGCGATTAGCATCACATCATCGAACGTGGGGAGCACAGAGCCGATAGAATTTAATGAGGGCACGACTCGCATATCGAGGCCCCAGGAGCATGCCTTGGGCAGAGGAAGGAACGCTGGCGCTGACGGAAGACAAGACGTGACAAGCCATAACAAGGGCCCGAGGACATCAAAATCCTCCTCCCCATCCGAGGAGCCGAACAGCAGGATTTTGAGGGGTTATTGTGGGGCCTAAATAATCTGGCAACCCCGGCCCATCTTACATCCAGCCCAAGGCCCATGCCGAGGACCAAGAAACGTCTGAGGAGGAACTTAGAAAACCCAAAGCGCCAGGAAACATCGCCGAGGATGTTGTTGTCCTCGGACACCCGAGACCATCGGAGGGGGAAGTAACAGGTCACTAGAAGCGACCCTCCTGAGTATCTAGAGAGAAAGAGCAAGTACAACGTGTCAGCAATGGAGGCATGGTGGAGGAGCAAGTCCAGGATGAACTGTCACCTCCACATTAAATGCCCACAACTAACGTCCTGGCCGCATTAATGAGGACAGGACCCCTGAACAGTGCCGCCTTGGTTGCTGCAACCCACAGAAAGAATGGGAAGGCGGCTGATGGGACAAGCACTCAAGTAGCGGCCTGGTTGAGCGACAAATATAAGGCTAGGATCAATTGAGGGAGTAGTATATAATGTAAGGGATCCCTCTGTAAAGGGGGACGGGAAAAACTGGAGGAAAAGGTATTGTAGCAACTGGTATTCTCTGAGAAACTCTTGTAACCATTCTCTGAAGAAGGAATAAGAACTTTAAGCCCCCAAGAGAAGGGCCGAGGAGCACCATTGTGCATCTTAACTCGTGTCCTGGCCATTAGATCCACATGCATCCATGCATGGCCGTTGCATCCCTCACTAGCACCTAGTTCTTTAACCTGCTCTCTATAAATTCATTGCACCGGGCTAACTGGGCTTGAGTCCACTCTCTCAACAGTAGAAGTGCTCAAATCCGGACCCTACAAAAATAATTTTGGATATAAATTTCAATAATAGTCTCCTCTAGATTTTTATTAAAACATGTAATTCATTTATATAGTTGACGACTGCATTTTTTATTCCTTCTAATTACTCTTATATCATACATAACTCATTAAATTAAAGTACATTTAAGGTATGTTATATATAATTTAATTATATATTATTTTTATTAAATTGACTTGTTTATTTTTAGACATGTAAAAATTTACTCTTTTTAATTTTTTTTTTTTTTAATGCAAAGATGTAAACACTTATTTGATGTAAATATGATTTTTTATGAAAGAAAATATCATATGTTTAATTAAAATTATAAACATTCAATATATAAGTAATAAATAAATATTTAACTTCCTCTTCTAAAAAAATTTTCTAGCTCCGCCGTTGTGATTCCCATTAGTATGTGGGGCCCACACAAGGTTATCAAAATTGAGATCCTACAAGTGATCAATGAGAGGGTTCGGATAGACACGAGAATTGTAAGATCATACTTTTTGATTAAATAAAATATACTAAAAAATACTTACAATTATAATTCACATTATATATTAAAGAAACATTGAACAAAAGTTATTTTTTATACAAATTACTAATAAAAAGCAAAGTACCAAATTACAAATACATAAATAAAGTTCAAAATTCAAAAGTTACAACTTACAAATACCAAGTTCTAAGTTCTAACACCACAAACATATGTAATGTCTCACATAAACAAATCAAAACAAATAACAATATCTAATGTCTCACATAAACAACACAACACAAAACAAATAACAATTCTATTAAATAATTATTAAGATAGTAAGATTCATCAAATAATTTTTCTAAAGTTGAGAAATTATAATTAGTGAGTGGCTATGTCAGACAACTAAGTAACTAATTAACACCGGAATTACAAAAAAAAAAAAAAAAAAACCTCATTTTTGGTGCTAATTGTCTCTCTCACTGCAGCGTCACCATGCTCACACTCACACTCGCTCTCTACACTATAGTCTCTTTTCTTCTCTTCTGTCTTCTATGATTTTGTTGATTAGGTTAAGCCGTTAAGGTGACATGAGACTTAGACCTTCTTTTTTTCATTTTTTTTAATGTTCTTTTTATCGATTTGGGTTGGAGCCACTAAGCTAGTCTGTTTATTATGATTTTTTTTAACAATTTGGGGCCTGGGCTCTATTTGGAGACCCAAAATAAGCACACACAAAAAATTGAATTTTCCTTCAAAGCAGATGATCTTTAGTGTCGCTATGAGATTGGAATTCCACTTCAATAAAGATCCTAATGAGAACTAGGATGTTTTAAGAATGTAGTGTCTTAGGATCTCAAGATCCTAAGTTCCGGATCGAGATACTGATAACCATATGCCATGTGCCGTGAGAAGCTTGTTATATAAAGTTGAAATATATACAATTTACAATTTTTAAGTTTTCAACTTACTTGTGCGTCTCATGCAAATTTTTCCTTACAATACAGCAAGAGAATCCAAAGCAAGCTTAGGGTTTTGAGTTTTGAGAAACTGACAATCAACAGGCTCCAATCTCCATGTCTCTGCAGGGCTGTCAGAATCATTTTGTGGCCTAAGACAACAACTTAATTGAGGTCTTTTATGGTTAAATATCAATTATATATATATATATATATATATATATATATGAGATGGGTTCAAGTTACACCTGGTGTAACTTCACAAGAGTTACATCTTTTTTGGACCATTGATTTGTATTAGATTTAAGGGTAAAAAGACACCCACAGTAATGTATTTATTGTTCCCTAGAAATGAGTAACTAAGTCATTAATTTTTCTTATTAAAAATAGAAAAATAAAAAACAACATTAACTCTCTGCTCTCCATCATCTTCATCTTCTCTCCCTCTCTCACCTGGTCTTTTTCTCTTTAAAAAAAAAAGGAAAAAAAGCATGCTTCATAATTTTGATAGTAATGATCAAAGTAAACTTCTTTAAGAGTCTGAATATATATATATATACACACACACATACATATGTTGTTAAAAAGTTGAAAGCCATGTTTGATTTCTTATTCCTTAATCAAAAGAAATCCTGCACAAGTAACTAAAATAGTGCAACCACGACTAACTTGAATCGGATAAGGATTGAAGTTTCATCATTTTACGAAAATTCTAGAATAAGATAAGGACTTTTTGTCCTTTACCAAGTACTTAAGACACCATTCATGAACTTTGGAATAATTTTAATTTGGAATGAGAATTATTTAAGCAAAACAGGAACACAGCTTAACAATCCAAAATCATCTTTTAAATTGCAAACTTAACAGCTGAACAAAACTTCAATTGTTATTGTCTTTCTTGCCTTCAAGCCCACAATTGGCGCCCACAAGATAGAATACAAGACCATGTGAGAGAGGGAGAGAAGATGAAGATGAAGATGATGGAGAGTAGAGAATTAATGCTGTTTTTTATTTTTCTATTTTTAATAAGAAGAATTAATGACTTAGTTACTAATTTCTAGGGAACAATAAATACGTGACTATGAGTGTTTTTTTTCACCTTTAGATCTAATACAAATCAATAGTCTAAAAAAGGTGTAACTCTTGTGAAGTTACACCAAGTGTAACTTTAAACAATGTTACACTACTCAATATTTTTTAATTGGATGCGAATATTGACAAATCCACCGTTAGATTACATTATCTTCATATATTCTCCATGCTTACAAAATTTCAAGGTGATCAAAGATTAATAGTCATGTCATCAATTAATTGTTAAAATTCAAGTTTTTGTAGTTTAAAAAATGCATAAAAGATGAATGTATGGATCAAATGGTAAATAACATCTGATTGATATGAAAATTGGTATGCGTGTTAAGAACATATAGAACATGTAATTTAACGGTTAGATTTTCAAAAGATTAATTCAATAACAAGTTATTGGGTGGTGTAACATTGCTTAGAATTACACTAGATGTAACTTGAACCTAACTATATATATATATATATATATATATATATATATATATTAGTGTTAGATATCATATTTTTATTTAAAATTTATTATTCTTACGTTTTTAAATGCAAAGTTACTAATCAAATTTTTATATTTAAGTTATACTATTGTTTCATTTTCTATTGATATGACTTATTCACTAACTTTTTCAATGAATTTCTTGTCCATTTGTGATATTTTCACCTACATTTTATGTTATCTTTTTTCCTTTCTCTCTTTGTCTTTCTTTTTAAGTTTTTCATATCTAAAATTCCAAATGTATATTTCCTAATAGAAATTTTACAATAATAAAAATATTTATGAATAAATAAAACACCATCAATAAAATTTCTAGAATACAATTTTTTTTTCATTTTTATTTTATTTTAGGAAAAGGTAAAATAGAGTACAATAATTAAAGCATAGAACAATAGAACTTGATTTATTAAAGAGTTCGAATTCGTTAAGGATGGAGTGTCAAACTCATATTTTACACTGTCCAATAAGAGATTAATACATTAGTTTTTTTTTACTTAAAATTCAATACATCCTATCACACATAATAGCTTTTCAATAAATTCACAGTTAAGTTGGATTTTCAAATGGGTAATTGAATTGTTTTTGTGTGGTTGTACCTATTTTCTAATATGTAATATAATGATATGACATGTTGTGATTGAAGGGGTAAAATTTAAGGTTTACACCGCATCCTTATAGAATTTAATCTCTTTATCAAAAAATTGCAACTTCACAAAAAGGTTCATCTTGTAACTAATTTACCTTGTAACTCATTGAATTACCACTAATACAAAGAGTAAAGTATTTACATTTTTATATATTTATATTCAGTGACTTTTACACTCAGATTTATTAAAAATTTTATTATTAAAAAAGTCTGCCTATAAAATGTCTATATTCAGTAACTATTCACATTTTTTATAGAACAAAGTTTCTCTTCAAACTAGTTTGGAGAAAAACCCTACAAACTCATTATATATATTTATATTGAGTGTGAATTTTGAAAATCTAACCATTAGATTGCATGTTCTTATTACATTCTTAATGCTTACAAAATTTCAAGAAAATCAAAAATCAATTGCTATGTCATCAAATAAATGTTATAATTTCAAGTTTTTGTAATCTAAAGTTGTATATAAAAAATAAGTTAATTGATCAAATAGTAAATAATATCCGATATGAGCGAAATTTGATATTCATGTTAAGAACATAAAGAACATAAAATTCAACGGTTAGATTTTCAGAATTCACACCCAAAAAAGAAATAAATGAGAAGTTTGAAGAGTTTCTCTGCAAACTAGTTTAGAGAAAAACTTTGTTCTTTTTTATATATCTATATCTAGTGTTTGTTTGATAAAGGCTTTTTCTTTCATCATTTTAAAAAGACTGAATTACTCTATATACAATTATATTTTATTCATTTTTAAAAAATAAATAATTTTTTAAAAAAATCTATATTTAGGTTCTCTAACTCAATGATTATATAATTGGAATGATTATATATATATATATATATATATATATATATATATATATATATATATATTTTAAATCACTCTCTCTAATTTTTACCATAAGCATCACCCTAAAATTTGTAATAGCATTTATTTGACTATAATGTAATGTGATTAGATTTGAAAAGTCTGAAGTGAAGTCTTCCTTATGTGCATGCATCACGTGGCTTATTGGCTAGTGAGATAAGTCTAGAAATAGAATTAAAAAAAAAACCAAAAAAGACTTGATTGACAAATGACTAGAATGAGTGAGTGGATGACAGTGAGTGACACTTTTTTTTTTTTTTGAGAGCAATGAAATAACAGTAGCTATTACAAAGAACTTATGAGGAACAGAACTACACCAGAACAGCAACAAGCAAATCCAACAACTACACAGCATCCAACTGGATTACATTAGCCACACAGGGAGGGATCTCTTCAAGCCAAGCCAGCACTGTGTCAACCTTAATAGCATTGCGGGCCAGAGTGTGAGCAACCTGGTTTGCCTCCCTCTTTGTGTGTTGGAAATCACAGCTTTTCAAAGCTTTTGCCAACTGCTTCACGTCCTCAATGATGTGTCCAACATGACAAGTAGAATCAGCAGTCTTGGATAGCTTTAACCACCCCAAGTGAATCACTCTCAATTATAACACAATTAAAGCTAGTTTCAATTGCAAACTTGATGGCCCGCCGGATAGCCAATGTCTCAATGACTCTGCCTCTTGCACACCTTCCACTTTCTCCGACAAAGTAGCCAGCACCCAACCTTGACTGTCACGCACCACCACACCTATGCCTGCTGAATTAAACTCTTTGAAGATAGCTCCATCTACATTAGCTTTGAACCAGCCTTGGGGGTGTGGTACCCATTTCAAATTATCCTTTGGTCTAGCAGCTTTCGTTCCTTCCTTCAAGGATTGAAATTCAAGTCTGAAATTGTTAGCCCAAGAAATCACATCATGAGGGACTTTATCAAGCTCATTCACTCTAATTTTGTTTCGGCAAAACCATAAAGACCAAGCAAGGATTGCGAACTGCTCCTGCACCTCTGGCTAATCTAATTAGAGAATAAACTTTGTCACCTCCTCGAAATTCTGATGCTGAGAATTGCAAAACAAGCCCCACAATGGGCTGCTTTCCCACACCACTCTTGCTGAAGGACAAAACCATAGAATATGGTTTGTGTCCTCTTTGTCTGCACCACATCTATCATAAATTTCCCAAACTTGTACTCCCCGTTTCTTTAAATTCACCTTAGTGGGCAGTGAGTTAATTAGTGCTCTCCATAGGAAGTGCTTGATCTTTGAAGGGATGTTCAGCTTCCATATCTTACGCCAAATAGTGTTCTCTTTGAAACAAGAGCTACTTGGTTGATTAGCTTCCTCCCTTGCAAGTACCATTCGATAGGCACTACGGACTGTGTATTTTCCGTCCTTCGATTCAGCCCAAATCAAACGGTCAAGAGGTTTTCGTTCACTCAATGGGATTTTTTTAATAAGAGTAGCTTCCTCATGCCAGAAAATTTGGTCAATTAAATCATTTCTCCATCTCATGTTCTCCCAATCAATGAGCTCTTCAACTTTGGCATCATGAGGTAAGAGACTAACTGGGGATTGGACCTTGTGTGTGTGATAATTTGGCAGCCATGGGTCTCCTCAAATTTTCACGTTATTACCTCTCCCAATCCGCCACTTGCTGCCCATCTCTATTATATGTTTAACGCCCTTTATACTATTCCAAGCATATGACCCCTTAGCCCGGTTATTTAGATTGAGAATATTCCCATCCAGAAAGAATCGGTGTTGGAAAACTTTGTGAGCCAAAGAGCTACTGTTGTTTAATAGTCTCCAATATTGTTTTGCTAGGAGAGCTTCATTGAACTTTATAATGTTTCTAAATCCCAACCCACCTCCAAATTTGGGTTTACAAAGTCTCTTTCAATTTACCCAGTGGATCTTGTGCCTCCTATCAATACCACCCCACCAAAACTTCCTTATCATAATCTCTAATTCCTTGCAAAGAGATGTGGGTAACCGGAAACAGCTCATCACATACGTGGGGATTGCTTGTACGACTGCCTTGATTAAAATTTCCTTACCAACCTGTGACAACAGTTTTTCACCCCACCCTTGTATCACTTGCCACACCTTTTCCTTTATGTTGCTGAAGGAGACTCGTTTATTCCTACCCACAAAAGAAGGCATGCCAAGATATTTTTTGAACTCTTTTATCTCTGGGATACTAAGACTCGCCTGTATGGCATTCTTTGTGTCTTCCTCCACATTTTTGCTAAAGCAGATAGTAGTCTTATCTTGGTTCAATTTTTGCCCTGACTCTTCTTCATATTCCTGTAGTACTTGTTGAATATTTCTGCACTCCTCAATGTTTGCCCGGCAGAGAAGTAGGCTGTCATCTGCAAAGCAAAGGTTTGTGATCTTGGGACCTCCTCGACTTATGGCCACCCCCGTGATTTTTCCTTCCAACTCTGCTTCTTTCAATTTAGCTAAAAGACCTTCTGCACAAATAAGAAAAAGATATGGGGAGAGAGGGTCGCCTTGATGCAAACCTTTCTTTGGGTGAATAGAACCACGAGGTTCACCATTAATAAGAACAGAATATGAAACAGAAGATAAACACTGCATAATCAAAGAGATCCATTTTTCCTCAAAACCCATTTTCCTCATTACTTGGCTAAGATATCCCCATTCAACTCTATCGTATGCTTTACTCATGTCAAGTTTTATTGCCATAAAACCCTTTCTACCCTCACATCTAGTTTTCATGTAATGTAGTGTTTCAAACGCCACCAAAACATTATCAGTAATCAATCTTCCTGGAACAAATGCACTTTGAGTTTCAGATATGATTTTAGAAAGAATGGGTTTTAGTCTGTTGGCTATCATTTTGGACATGATTTTATATATAGCATTACATAAACTAATGGGACGAAAATTAGACATTCTTTTAGGGCTTGAGACTTTTGGAATTAAGGTGATGAAAGTGTGGTTTATGCTTTCTGGTATTTTACATGAGTTTAGACAAGAGAGGATAGCATTAGTAACGTTATGCCCAATAATATGCCAAAATGATTGATAAAAGAGTGCAGGCATACCATTTGGCCCGGGGGCCTTTAGGGGAGCCATGTGTCTCAGAGCTTGATGAACCTCCTTTGTCATGAACTCCCATGAAAGTTCCCTATTCATGTCATTAGTGATGAGTTTGTGTACTCCTTTGAGAGACTGTTCACCTAGTTGCGGTCTCGTTGATGTGAAAAGGTTTGTGAAAAATTATATAGCCACGTCCTCAATTTTATCTACATCTTCATGCCATACACCATCATTACCTTTAATTCCCTGAATCCAATTGCCCCTCTTTCGCCTTGACGCGTAAGTGTGGAAGAATTTTGTATTTTGATCTCCACTTTGTAGCCAATTAATTTTGGATCTCTGATGCCACATCTTTTCTTCTTTTACCAAGAGCAAATTTACTTCTCTTCTCAATTCAGCCTCTTGTTGGACAATGGCCTTAGTTTTGGGTTCCTCTCCAAGCTTATGTAATTTCTTTTTCTTTTCCTGCAAAAGATTGGTAATCTCTCCAAAGTCCTTTCTACTTCATTCTTCTAAATTTTGAGCGCACAACTGAATACGTTCAAAAAGATTTTTCATATCTCCATCTCTTTCCTCTTCATTCCATGAGTTTCTAATAGCAGCTTCACACCCTTCTGAGCCCACCCACATCGATTCAAACCGAAATGGATGAATCCTCCTTTTGTTTCTGTTTTTTGTTCTTAAAATAATTGGCCTATGATCCGAGGAGGCTGCTGTGAAATGCTGAATATACCCTTCATGGAAGGTATTTATCCATGCCGGGTTTGCAACCCCACGATCAAGTCTTTCAAAAATACTCTCTTCTTGACCATTCCTTCTAAACCAAGTAAATTTTGGACCTCTGTATCCCAAGTCCATTAATCCACAATCATCCAAGGCATCCTTGAACTATTGAATTTGTCTTTCCGGTCTCTGACGCCCCCCCCCCCCCCCCCAACTTCTCATCAATGCTAAGTATTTCATTAAAATCACCAAGGCATACCCATGGCTCATCCTTGTCTCTACTCAAGTGTCTTAGAAATTCCCATGATTCTTGACGCTTGCAAGTTTCCGGGTGTTCGTAGAAACCCGTAAATCTCCAATTACCTTTCTTCGAGCACTAAACGGTAGCATCAATATGATTCTTTGAATAGTTATTGATGACAAGAGGAAAGTTGTTTTTCCAAAAAAGAACAAGTCCTCCACTGTGACCATCCCTTGGGCATACTAGTTTGTTATCAAATCGTAATTTAACTTGAATTTGTTCCAACTTGGATTCTGCCACTAATGTCTCCATGAGAAACACCATGTCTGGCCTCTCCATTCTTACCATATCAATAAGCTCTTGAATTGTCCATTGATTGTCGATACGACGGCAGTTCCAACTTAAACAGCTCATATCCAAAAGGGAATATAAACAGAAAAGCAAGCCAACAATCCAAACAGAGAAGCAAACAAAGAAACAAGCAATCCAAAAAACAAGGAAAGACCCAATTTCTAAACCCCAATAATCTAAATTGGAAAATACTGAAACAAAAGAACTACTCACTGCTGGGTTTCTTAGATCCTCAACTAAGATGCCTTTATTCAACAAAAGCAGCTCACACCGGCATGGAGAAGCCTCCCTTGGCCAAATCTCACCAGAACTAGAAGTGCCAACACAGCCGAAAATTCTTCCCTCTAAAGGAACTTCTGGCTGCATCAACCACTCATACCGTCAACCCAAATTCACCATAGCTGCTGTATATGGTAGAGATTAATAGTCGGTAAACCAACTGGTGATAGAACAAGACCCACCTATGATAGAAGAACCACTCCTAAAGTAACGAACCCACGAAGGGGAGGTGAAAGACCCACGAAGGGGTGTTGATGGGCTGACAAAGGAACCGGAGCTCACAAGGCAGCCAAAAATCTCACGCATACGCTAGCTGGATGGCCAAATCGTGTGCCGAGAGGGAGAAAAGAGATAGAACTCTCTAGAAAAAGCTGGAAACCCACGGTCCAGAGAGAAAACTCCTACTTGGGAGAGTGTTTGTTGAGTGACACTTGAAATTGTAGTCTTCAAGGGGGTGAGTGGGTGACCGAAGATCGGAGGAAAATACAAGCTAACCTAAAATTGTCGTCTTCTTCCCTTATATTTTTTTATTTTCCCTTCTACACATTAATCTTGACGTGGGCTTCTTTTAAAAGCCCTGAATTTCGGTATCTGTCACTGGATTCACATCAGGTGCAATATCCTAGGTATTGCACCTGGTGTAATACTTCCACTTCCCTCACAATTTTTTTAATTTTTTAAACTTTTTAAACTTTTACTTTTTAACTCTTTTTTAATATATTTTATTTAATGGCTGAGATTGAAAGTTGCTTTTTCAACTTTCAATCTCAACCATTGATTAGGTATTGCACCCACTACAAAAAACGCGGCTATAGCTAACATATAGCCGCGTTTCTAAGAAACGCGGCTAAAGCCTCAATCTATAGCTGCGTTTTTAAAACGCGGCTATAGGTCCAACCAAATAATTTTTTTAAAGAGGACCTATAGTTGCGTTTTCTAAAAAACGTGGCTTACTCACCCTTTAGTGACGTTACCTATAGCCGCATTTTCTGAAAACGCAGCTATAGGTCCAGCGTAATAAATATTTCACTGACCTATAGTTAGGTCACCCTTTAGTGACGTTACCTATAGCTGCATTTTTCGAAAACGCGGCTATAGGATAACTTGAAGCTGTGTTTTGAAACGCGGCTTAGGTCACCCTTTAGTGACATGACCTATAGCCGCGTTTTTAAAAACGCCGCTATATGTAACAACAGAAAAAAAAAAAAAAAATTTCAAAAGCTTCCCACGTGCCCTGCCTTTCCCACCTACATCCCTACCTACCCCCACTTTCTTCTTTTCTTATTTCTCCTTCTTTCTTTTTTCTCTCTTCATTCTTCACTTAAGGTTCTTCTTTCTCTCTTCATTCCTCCGTAAGTTCTTTCTTTCCCTTTTTTTTTTTTTTTTTCTTTCTTCCTCACATCTGGGTAACTCTTTTTTTTTTTTTTTTTTTCCTTTTTCTTTCTTCCTTCTTCACATCAGGATAACTCTTTTTTTTTTTTTTTCTTCCTTCTTCACTGGGTAACGTTTTTTTTTCCTTTGTTTCTTTGGAGCTGCTGCTTTTTTTCTTTTTCTTTTTCTTTCTTTCATTTTTTTCTTCATCTCAAGCACACTGATTTGTCAATAGATCTAGTTTTGTTTTTTTTTTGGTTATTTTATGTTTAGTTAGTAAGAAAATGGAGGAGATGCTATTGTGGATCTGTGCTTGAATTTGTGCTATTGTGTTGCTGATATTGTGATTACGTTGTGGATCTGTGCTTGATTGCTGATATTGTGTTGTTGATCTGTGCTTGAATTTGTGCTAGTAAGAAAATGGGTTTGTGTTCTTATATTTAGGAGCACGTTGTGTTTGATTTTGAATTTCTGGGTTTGTGTTTGATTTTTAATTTTTTGGGTTTGTTTGTATTGTGAATATGTTGTGTTTGATTTTGAATTTTCTGGGTTTGTGTTTGATTTTGAATTTTTTGGGTGTGTTTGTATTGTGAGTATGTTGTGTTTGAATTTGAATTTTTTGAATTTTTTGGATTTGTGATTAATTTTGATTTTTTTTATTTGAATTTTGAATTTTCTAGGGAAAAAAAAAAACCCAGAATTTTTTTTTTTTTTTTCAGGAAAACCTATAGCCGCGTTTTTCAAAAACGCAGCTATAGGCCCCAATATATCCTACCGGGTTAAAAGCGCGGCTTCAGGTCTGACCTTTAGCCGCGTTTTTGAAAAACGCGGCCATAGACCTGTTGCTGCGGTGTTTAGGCCGTGTTTGTAAACGCGGCTATAGGAAACGTGGCTCTATCCTATAGCCGCGTTTTTGGGGTCTATAGCTGCGTTTTTTAAACGCGGCTAAAGACCCTTTTTTTTGTAGTGACCTGATGTGAATCCTCTGTCACCCTACTTTACAAAAACTTTGTAGTTTGTATTGGTGAAGTGACCACCACGTTTAAGATGCACGATCATATACAATTATTTTTAATGTCTAAAATTGAGGGTTACAAAAATAATTTTGCAATTTTAATTATAGTATAAAAATTAAATTAAAAAGAGGTAGAAAAGTACCGAAGTAAAAAATTTTCTGCAAGACAAAGAAAGTAATATCACATGACATTGGATTCTAATCCTAAAAGCCTAATATATATTATATTTAGAATTATGTGGAATCACTTTTTTAAAGATTTTTTTTTTTTTTTTGGGTTAAAAGAAGATTCATTAAATAAAACTACGAAGCTACAATAGGTTCAAGACAAAGCTTGTTAAAATACAAGCCATTAAAATCATCCTTAAAAACTTCCACAATGTCTACAGGTAGACTATGAAAAACACAATTCTCTAACTGTTGGTTAGAACCCAATCTCGTCATCACGTTTGCGCAACGATTAGCTTGCCGGTAACAATGCCTAATCTGAACTTGTTGGAAGTGAGTTAGCAACTTCCTGCAATCATCCAAGATAAGGGAAATTACATTGTTTACATAATCTGAGTTTAGCAATGCATCCACAATTACTCTAGCATCCAATTCAACTATAAGGTAGTGTATATTCAGATTGCTGCATAACACTAAACCATCCTTGAGCCCCCACATTTCTGTTACAAAACTGTTTGCTGTTCCGATGTGCCTGGAGAAACCAGCAACCCACCCTTCATGATCATCTCTCACGATGCCTCCACAACTAGCTCGCCTAGTGTTGCCTATGCATGACCCCGTCGGTATTTAGCTTCTTCCACCCACTTTGTGGTCTCTCCCACCGAATCCTTTTTATCAAATTGCGAACTGGGTGTCTAGGTGAAGGTACACAATGCATAAACTCCAGAGCTTGACTACGAATATCTACAGACAGCTTTGGGTTTTGGCTCTTCCCATTGAATACAAACTGATTCCTACTCTTCTAAATATTCCACACGGCAAAAGGAAATAGGATCCTCCATTGAGATTTCCCTCAAATGAAGCTATTATTGGCTTTCCCATTAATGCTTAACCACTCTTGAAGATTAGTCCTCCAAAAGTCTTGGTTTTGTGCCTTAACACCTAATTGGGTCCACATAGCCTTGACCCTTGAACAATCTCTGAGGGCATGCAAGATTGATTCTGAATCCGTTTGGCAGATGGGACATCACTCATCCTCACCCACTCCCCTTCTCACCAAGCAACCCTTCACGCCTATACTATTATTATGTGCACATTGCCACAAGAAAGATTTGATCCTAGGGAGAGTCTCAATTTTCCATATCCACCCAAAATTAACTACGGGACTAGTGTCAATGCCCAATGATATAGAATATGCACTCTTCAGGTCAAAGGAGCCTCTCGGATTGCTTGCCCAAGCTAACTTATCACTTCCCCTACTCATTACTGAAATCGGAGTTGCTTGAATCAATGATTTTATATCTGAAGGGAGATTAAAAGGGATTCGATCCCATTGCCAACCCATGTCTGACAAGACATCTTTCACCTCAAAGTGATTGGCTTCTTGGGTTAGTGGGCCTTGACAGCTGGCAAAGAGGCCCTTTAACCGTCCAATTACCCAACCAAAAACTTAAGGTATTGTCTCTTCCAATCATCCACATGCTACCTTTGGTGAAAGTATCCATTCCTTTTTTCATAGCTTTCCAAATCGGAGAGCATGGAAGCCTATCCTCATTATTTGCATTTACTCTTCTATAGTTGTAGTATTTTTGCCTTAGAACTTAGGCCCACATAGCATCTTTTTCAGTATGGAACCGCCAATTGAGCTTAGTAAGAAGGGCAGTATTCTTACGCTTTGCTGACTGTAAACCAAGACCTCCCTCCTTCTTAGGTTTTTCCACTTTATGCCATCCGGCCCTATGAATTTTCTTAGTAGTTTCTGATGATCCCCATAGGAAATTTCGGTTCACCCGATCAATACCATCAAGTACTCTTTCAAGAGGTGGGCGCATTGCATAACATAAGCTGGTATAGCAGCTGAAGAAGCTTTAATAAGCATAGTGTGGCCTACAAGTGTGAGCATGTTCGCTTTCCACCCTGCTAATTTGTTTTTCACCCTATCAAGAATGAAATTGAAGTCTTATGAAGAAGAGCCAGGGTGTCTAATAGGGAAGCCTAGATATTTACCAAGAGATGGGGTGGAGGGGAACCCAAGAATGTCGCAAAAAGACTCCTTGATGTCCTTGTCCACATTAGGCGAGAAAGACTCTTGATTTAGCTTCACTCATTGTTTGACCCGAGAGTCTACAAAACTCATCCAACACATCTCTTATAGTGGAGCAATTAGTGGCATCTGCTTTAGCGAAAAGAACTAAGTCATCCGCGAAGAACATGTGAGAAAAAGCCAGACCACTCTGGGAGGCCTTCACTGGCTGCCAAAGCTTGGCATTACATTTTTCTTGAATGAGTTGGCCAAGCAACTCCATGCAAAGGATGAAAAGGTACGGTGATAGCGGACCACCTTGCCTTATTCCTCTTGATGGATATATCGGATCCATAGCTTCTCCATTAAACAATATTTCTGTCGATACTGTGGAGACACAACTCATTATTATGTCAATTAAATCAGCTGGAAGATTGGCTCTAATTAGCATATCCCTTATGAAATTGCATTCAAGCTTATCATATGCCTTCTCCAAATCAATTTTTAAGGCCATATACCCTACTTTACCTCTTTTCTTACTAAGGGTATGGATGATTTCTTGAACTATAATTGCATTGTCAACACCTTTCCTTCCTGGCACAAAAGCTATTTGGAGAGGGGGAATGAGCTTATCCAAAAGGGGCCTCAACCTCGCAACTATTATCTTTGTAGCAACTTTATATATTGTGTTGCACAAACTGATAGACCTATAGTTGCCCAAAGTTTCTGGCCCTTGAATCTTCAGAATAAAGGCAATGTGAGTCCTATTCAAATGCTCTGGCATTTTCCTCTCTGCAAAGATTTTCTTCACTTCCTTAATCACCGATTTACCAACAATCAACCAGAATCTTTGGAAGAAGCCTGCATGTAAACCATTTGGCCCCGGAGCTTTGAAAGCTTTAAGTGACCAAAGGGCAAATTTTATCTCCTCCTTTGAAGCAACCCCACTAATACTCACCTTCTCTTCTTTGGATAGTTTTGATTGCCATTGGGAGACTATGGGGGTCAGCCAAGAACCACTGAGAAGAGAAGAAGTGTACACTACGTCAAACCCCTTTCTAATGAATTCCTTGATTTCAAACTCCTCATGAATCCATTCTCCCATTGAATCTTTGATTGCTAGGATCTGATTTCTTTTTCTTCTAACCAGTGTGGAAACATGGTAAAAGGCAGTATTTCGGTCTCCCTAGATCATCCAATTAACACGGGACTTTAATGCCCACAATTCCTCCTCTTGGTTCAGCACTAGTTCAAGCTCTTTCTGCAACTCATTCTCCAAATTAAGAAGGAAATTGGATGGTCTGACAGAAATAGTCCGCTGAATACCACTGAGTCTAGCCATAATATTCTTCTTTTTTGCAAAAATATTCCCAAACTGCAACCTGTTCCATTTTATTGCATCTTTTGTGAAAACCTTGACTACTCCGCAAGCGTGGGACAATGGTGCCACGCCTGAGAAACAACCTTCGGGAAAGTGGGATCGAACAGCCAACAAGATTGGAATCTAAAAGGCCTCTTCGTTCCTTCGGAAACTATCGGTTGCATATTTAGCAAGATGGGACAATAATTTGAGTGGCATCTGGTGAGGTGCACATCTTTAGCTTCAGGGTACAATAAACACCAATTGGGATTCACGAAAAATCTGTCAATTCGTTCTTGGATGAGTGATTGAAGTGGCCTCCTATTTGTCCATGTAAAGCAGGCCCCGGTAAAACTGATATCAATTATGCTGCATTTATCCAGGCAATCTTTAAACACTAGTGATCTACTAACATTCACTGGCCTACCCCCAAACTTATCCTCCTCCGTAAGGGGTTCATTAAAATCCCTCGCAAGGACCCAAGGCATATCATGTAACTCTACAACCTTTATTAGATTATTCCATAATATGCGCCTTTCAGCACTCCTAGGACTAGCATATATCGCAGAAAAAAAACCAGTTAGAGTTAGAATTTGGTACCTTAACAACAGCATGAATCTCCTGTTCAGTGTTGGACAAAGGCGTGATGTCAACCCTATCTGAGTTCCAGAGCATCCACAGATCGCCATCATACCCAATGGTTTTCGTGTGAATAGCATTCTTAAAAGGCAGCCTATCTGTGATCTCTCTAGCTTTATCACCCCTAATTTGAGTCTCCATCACTACTAAAATCGTTGGATTATGGTTGCGCACCAGCTCTCTAACATGACTTTGGAAAGAGGGCTTCAAAGCCCCCCTATAATTCCACATTATAATATTCATGAGGAAGATGTGGTCTGGGGTGGGGCATTCATCAAAAGGCGGCAGCAACTTCGCTTCCTCCCTCAAGTTCCATCTGATCCACTTCAACATTTCCCTCATCTGCCTTATTCCTGGGGCCATTGTCAAGTTGTGTCCAGTGAACCTACATGAATACTAAACTCTGTAATTGGTTGTAAGGTCTGAATATGCTTCGTGACATGTTTGTTTCCCATGACCATTGTTGCAATTGGTTGTCTTTCTAGCATTCGGCGCTCGGTCAGGCATTCCATGGGACTCACTTCGCACAGTATAAGGGTTTGAGAAATCTGGGGGAGAGTTTCCCATACTAGACATCTTTTTGCCCTTGGTGCCAGAGTGTCCGTTAAGAACTCCCACCATGGGTTCTTCGCCTCTATCCACGCTGGGTCCAACAGTGGCAAACCGCCTTCCTTTGCACTCACCTCCGTCAGAGGAAACGTGCGTTTCCATGCCTTCTTTAACTTCTCATTGAACCAACCCATAACCCGCATTAGGTTTGTTCAAATCTCAGCAAGAACCACCTCTAGGATCTCTACTACAATTCCCTCTAGATTGATTGCCCACCTCTGACCTTGGCTTGGCTGTGAACTGAAACTCAATAGCAATTCTAGGCTGTCGATCTCCATCGTCACTCAATAAAGGTACCCCTTCAATTGGAATCTTCTCGTGCACACTAACTGGAAGAGGTGAGGTTTGTGTGTTATTTCCTTCAGCGGCGCCTAAAGAGCTTGTTTTTAATGCCCTAGCACGAGCAAAGTCCTTCTTACCCTTCACTAATGCCTTAATATAAGGCTTAAAGCTCGTCACTTCTTTCCCAGTTTGAGGCTCTAATTTTTCAAACCTAAAAGATTTTGGAATGTCCTCTAACGTGTTTTGGGCTTGGTGGATGGGTTCTTTCCTTAAATTTTGAATTGCACTTGCCAGTTGGGCTCCACTAATCACTTTTGAGGGCGAGTCTTTTCTCTTGGCCTCCCTTAGAGATTTGTTACTATTATCAAACTTGCCTAAAGCTACATTTGTCCTTATCTCAAACCTAATCCTTCCCTGTACCTGTCATGGTTGAACATATCCTTGTGAGGGTGATGTCCCACCACTTCTGTGGTTTCTTGTCCCACCCTTCTTGCGAGTGATCACTATCCATGGACCGTATGCCCCCTCAGGTGCCTCCTCATGCACAACGTTAAGCACACTCTCAGTGGGTCCCTTATTGTCTCTAACCATGTCAGCGGCATGCATGTTCCATGAACCTGAAGCCACTTCGCGGTTTGACTCCATGTCCATCGTTCTTGGAGGTGAATCTTGCTGGATGGTATACATACAGCTTTCCTTGTGGTGTCCCAGTCTCCTACAGCCAAAGCACAGCTTGTGGATCCCCTTATAACAAACCGATTGTTTAAACTTTTCGATCAATATGCCTATAACAAGCGGTTTGGTTACATCAATTTGCACACACAATTTGGCAAACCTTCCTCGAGCTTTAGAGGTAGTATTTGTGTCTACCCTTAGCACAATACCAATGGCCTTTCCAATCTACAGGAGGGCCTTCGCATTGTAATACTCAATCGGGAGCTCATTGAGTCTAATCCATACAGCTATCGATGAAACATTAGCCGTCGCCGGTCGGAAGTCGGGCTTAAAAATTGTTCAACAATGAACCACAGTCCCCTCTTAAGGATAGCTTCATAGTCTTCTCTCAATGAGAATCGGGTGAGAAAAAACCCATGCCCTAGGTCTACACAATCCAGTCTCCCAGTAGGCTTCCATGGTGATAGCAGCCTGTTATAAAGGAAATTAAAACCCACTGAATGGCCAAACACCTTCAAGATGAAGGCTTTTCCCCATGGGCTTTGGATCTGCTGTTTAAATTCCTTTGAGAACTTCACTGCAACTAGCCCTTCTCGCAGTGCTTCCACCTCTTCATCTGAGTCCGCCTCATCCTCCATACGGTCCTCAAAGTTAAAAGCCTGGGTGTAAGCATCTTGTATCTCCCCAATAAGCTTATCCTTGAGGGATGTTGCTCGGCTCCAAGGGCCATAACCATAGCTTGGTGACAATGGGATCGAGTCTTGCCCTTCATAAAAGCTTGCATGGCTCACGTCCTTAACCTTCTTGTTACTGCACGCTAGTTCCTCTTGTTCTTCTCGAGAGAGAGAAAGAGAGCTTTCCATCTTTTTCTTTCTTCATGATTGGTTGTTTTTTTAAAGATAAAAGATAGAAACTTTGATAAGATGAAACCAAAAGGAAAAAATGTATACAAAGAAACCTAAAGGCCAGAGCAAAGTCCCACCAGAAAAAAAAAAAAAGGAAAAAGAAAAACAATACAGTGAGGGACAACAAAACACAATTGCATGCCCAGCCCATGGTCGAATCTGAGTCCGCATGAGCCTCTGGTACTCCTCCAAAAAACAAACAACTCTCCAAAATTTGTGGAGGATGAAGTTGGGTTTTCTCAAAATAGAATTTCTTCCTTGCATTCCAAATAGTCCAGCTTATTACAACCCACCTCTCAAGTACCTGAGTTTCCAACTTAACTTCCAGCTGTTGAAATAAAAAGAAAAAATTATGTGATTTCTACAGTCTACCCAAAGATAAAGCCCAGACATTACGTGCAAGCGGGCAACTCCATATAAGGTGGTCCACTGATTCTGGCTCTTGGTAGCATACCTCACTTTTGACGAACATGGGCTTAATTTAAAAGCCTTTAATATATAAAGAAAAAAAAAATATCAAAGAACTGAATGCAAGTGCAAGTATTCTGCGGGGGGAAAAAACACAAAGAAGAAAAGAGAGCAAGTGCAATTATTACCATTTATAACCTGTTCACACTCCCTTTTGTAAGAGATATTATTATTTACACCGGGACGACGACTGATATGGTCCTTCCTGGTCAATGAGATGATGTCATATATACAAATGTATGTATGAGCTTCCTAATTAGTACAAGGAATAAAAAAAAAAAATTACCAGATGATGTCACATTTGCATAAATAACAACATTATATTGGTTGGGAAGTCAGGGAGGACCACGTCAGCAGTTCTCCTGGTGGACCTAATAATTTCTCCTTTTGTACCTGAAAGCTTGAAAATGTATCAAAAAACACAAGAGCTGTTTAGACCCCCAAATTAAAGTTATGGCTTGGTTAATTTTACACTAACTTAATACTAAGTGCGGAATAGTGTAAACACAAGCGTATAAGCAAGACAACTACTCTAATCCATATTTAAAGCAATACAACAGTAAAAATGAAATGAACAAGAGTAGGGAAGAGAGATGCAAACACAGATAACATCGAGACATTTTATCGAAGAGGAAACCGAAGAACTCGGTGAAAAACCTCTCCGTCACTCTCCAAGTGGAAATCGATCCACTAGACAATCAGTTGGGATACATGGGTTAGCAAGAGACCCTCCAAGCCTAATCTACCCGATGTACCTAAGCCCTCCAAGCTTTTACTCCAACAAGGCTTCTCGAAACCGTGTCTTGTCTAGCTCTATGGATCCCGCAACAAGCTCCATGTTGCATCTGCCATCCTTGGCTTCTTCCAATACTTCCCAGCGGAACCAAAACTTCACTTGACACTCTGAAAGGGTGTGGTAAGTGTTTGGGCTATCAACCTCTCAATATTATGGAAATGGAGAGGTAGGAGATGAGGAAATTCCCAAAACAAATGTGTAGAAGATTGTGGGTATAACAATCTCTAACTCTCAAGGTGTTTGACTAAGGTTTTCTCTCAAAAGCTCTCCTTTACATTTGTGGGTAATGTGGATATAAATAGTGTAGGCACAGATAGTGTGTATCAGATTGGACAGGCTAGCAGAACAGAATACCTCGCGGGTGTTTCGCGGGAAGGCCTTACCCGCGAGATACTCGCGAGACACAGCTGTCTCCATCTGGCCTGACTCTTCGCATTCCAGCATGTGCAGGGCACATGATATACTTCGCGGGATGCTAAGTCGCGAGATACCCGCGAAACCTTCTTCAGTCTTCAAATGCTTAAGTCTTCACACCGCTCTTTCTATCACACAACCCTTACAATGAAATCCCACAATAAAAACAGGGTACAACAGATTGAATATAATTAAAATCAAATTTGGCACAGAATATAAGCCAACAAAACATATAGTTATAAATTACAACTTTACAATCTCCCCCTTTGGCTATTCCGTGACAAAACCCCTAAAACAAACTCTAGACTTAAACGTGAGTTTAGGAAGAATGGCAAAACTCACTCACACCTAATCTAGAAGTTGTGAAGCACTTGCAAGTATATACCTCTTACCTGAAACACTTGCACACAAACAAAACTTTCATTAAGCTTATGACAAGTTAAACACAAGGTACGTACATGAGCAAGTAAAGTGCGATCAAGTTTGTAAGCACATCATAACATGTAAGCATATCTTGATCAAATAAAAACAGTCATTAAAGAATGACTACAATGAACATTTAGCAAGTAAATGCTCATCCGGACACGCAATGCAATTAAGAACAATCCCTAGGATCAATTGCATGTCCAACACTCAACCAATGCAAAATACACGAAGTACTTGCATCTAGGAAAAAAATCCTACTAGGGCACAAGAGTGAGGTACTCAAGACATAATAGCAATATCTTAAAAGTACACTTAAAATGCTACAAAGCGTAGAGATAAACACAAATTACTGAAATTAAACTGAAATTAAAACAGAGTATATAAGTTTTAAACAAAAAACAGTAACAGTAAAAACTATAAACAAAAAAAAATGAACCGTCTATGAACCAATAACCAATGCTTATAAGTCTAAAACTATGCTCCCCCTAACACTGTGCAAGCTCTTCCACAGCTCCCCCTCAAAATTTTCTCCCCCTTTTTGACCGGAATGGCCAAAGAGGCTAGAACTGATCAGACTCTGAATCTGAACCATGCGTCGAGGACAAGTCACTGATCTGGGAAGATAACGCAGTGATCTGTCCCTGGATGTATGCAAACTGGTTTGCGGTGTGCTGCACATGGGAGTCAAGAACTGAAGACATCTGGTCCATCTTAGCTAGTAGATGATCAAGTCTATCTACGCCTCGTGTTGGTGTAGAAGATGATGGCTGTGCTGAAGTCTCTGGAGCAGAAATGAATCTATCAATCTCCTCCTCTGTATCTCCTTCCTCCTACTCAACTCGTGGTTGTGGTATGGTATGCACACCGGTCTTGGATCCCTTGATGTGTGCTGTGCTCCTAGTCAATGTATGGGCACTAATGGGGTAGTCCCTCTGAACTATTGTGAGGTCACTGGGAAGTTTGAGCTTTGCCTTAGCAATTAATCCCATAATCAGAGAGGGAAAGGGCATTACAGTCCTTGAATTCTGCTTCGTAATGCTCTTTTTCAACACGTGGATGATATGGCCACAAATGTCTATCTCCTTATGGGTAAAGAGATCATACAAGAATCTTGTTCTTGGAGCTGATAGTGTGGTGAGGTTGGTGACCGGATACAAATTATGAATCATTACATAACTCAATGTCCTCATCTCCAGAGAAAATTTGATTGTGTTCATGGATGATTTCTTCGGTTCACCACCAAGTACTTTAATCATCTCCTCAATAGAGCCCAACTTGTCCTCATATGCCACTGTAATTGGCTGAGAGGGAGGACGAACTTCCAAAAAATCTTGGATGATCTCTCTTGTAATCACAAATTCTTTGTGCCTTACCCAGCACTCGATACGATCTCCGTCGACAGCAGCATTTGAGAAAAACTCCTTGATTATTTCGGAATAAACAACCCCAACCGGGTTCAACAGCTTGGTCCAAGTCCTTTCTTTAAACACCTCGGGGATGAAGGTGTCCTCAAGGGTTTCTAGCTGAACCACCCTTTCCATGATAATGGTTGCTCTTTTGTAGCAATCATTGTACTTCATGTCAGCATCAGCAGACTTGAAGTTGTCTGAATCAGTGTGAGGACATTTTGTGGTTTTCTTGGTCGCAGAATGTTTGGTAAAAGACATCTGCACAATTGAGCATAGAACAGACAGAAACCATGTGCAAAAAAAACACAAAAAAAAAACTTGATTAGATTCACGTTAGTTCAAAGCAAGGTAAAATAACTTAAAACAAAGTACAACTAACTCAAAACAGCATGCTAAAACAATCAAACCAAGAACACACAGACACAATGCATGAAGATAAGTAGGTGTGCATGTATGTGCAGCATGTGTGCGTGTGCTGATGCATGAGGGTGTGCCTAAAGGGTGCCTAGGATGTACATGGCATGGCATTGAGGCACAAACTGAACAAAGTGTGTAAAACACACACAAGATGATCAAAATATGATTAAAATGACCAAACAAGACCAACACCAAATATTGGAACTCAGTTGAGTCCAATTCAACACAGAAATGTCACTTAGATAATCTGTCAAACACATGACATGCAACAATGCAAAACAGTTATGAGAAGTGCGTGAACATATGGAAAAAATGCCTCAATACAAGTTAAAAATGCCACAAGGGGCCAACACAGATGAACATACAGCAAATGGGACTCAGCCCAAACAAAGATATTGAAAAATTTTCACAGAAAATAGAAACCCAACCCAATTTTCAAAAAACCCCAATTTTCAAAACCCTAAGCATAAATTCTGCATAATCCGAAAATAAAATATGAAAATAGTGTAAGAAATACATACCTTGAAAGGATTGCGCAGAGATTTTGCTTGAAAATGATGAGATTTAAATGAAATAGTGATTTGGGTTGAAAATGGTTCGAGAGAGCTTAGCGAGGGAAATGAGAAAGTTTTGAAAAACTGTCACATCTACTACATAAAAACTGAAAACACGCATTTTCCGCGAGTTAGATAGTAGCGACGTAGTCACGAGATAGTCACGAGAAGGACACCTGATGCACAAAAACTTTCGCGAGAAGCTTTAAGTAGCGAGACAGTCGTGATAGCTTCTGTCTGATTTTGGAAAAATCCAATTTTGGCCAAACAACCTTTCGTGAGAAGCTATTGGTCGCGATACAGTCGCGAGGCAATCGCGAGAGTTTCTGTGTAAAGAGATGAAACATTTATTTCCCTCAAGCTCATTTTGCAGGAAGCTCTAAGTCGCGAGCTTCTCGCGAAACACCCTCTGAACCAGTTTTTAAAGAAAAACACAAAAATGCATTTTCAACAAAAACAATAAACACGAAAGTATAAAATCACTTTCAAAAACAAATTAAACATTCAAAAATCTTTTTGGGTTTGATCATCAAGTATATGAGCATACACATCACATTTGAACATATACAATCACACAAATGAGATAAGCATTCATTGAATCAAAGTCTTGTGTGTTGTGGGTGAGTATCAAGTGTGAAATAGTCCTTAGACCAGAGTGAAGCTTCAATGATCAATTCAATCAAGTCATACACAACTGATACTAGGTCAAGTGGTCTTTCTCAATTATAGAAATGAACATATATGACCTCCCACAAATTGATTACACAACTTAGAAGCTTTTCATTTGGCTTCTGCATAAATCATAACATTTGATCCTTTTTGGATAATACATCTCTTTTTGAGATCGGTGCTTGAAATTTTTGATATTTCAACATTGAGAATTAGCCTTTGGCTTTTTGAGCACCATACATTTCAAAACAAAAGTCGCTTTCCCTTTTTCCTAGTCAAATACTAGTATGTGTGACAGGCTTTTGCAGCTCAATATCTCTTTTCATTTGGAGATTTACATTTGGTGAGCTCTTTTGCAAAAACATAAAAATAAAGTGGGAAGATATATAGGCACAAGTCTATGCAAGTATCAAGACCATCAAGACTATTGACCAATCATTCATGACAAGCTTGAAGATCTATTTACAACAATCACACATAGTTTTCAAGATTTCTCCCACACAGATAAATGTGCATATAAAAACAAGCTAAGCTCGTAAATGCACTATAACATTAGTACAAGGGTACTAGGCCAAACTCACATGTGATATACACAAAACAAGCGATCAAACATTTTGAAGATTTTTCAACTTTTTATGGGTTTTTGAATTTTTGAACACACCCAAAAACAGAACAAAAACAAAAACAAAGCAAAAGCTTGTAAAAGAAACATGCTAAAACCAGAAGCAAATGATACAAATCAAATCAAGCATGTAGATATGCATGAGCAAATGTCCCTAAACATTGAAAGAATTAATGCATGGACATATCAAAATGCTTATGCATGAGTACCTCTTCTAACCCACATGGCACGTGCGTTTGGGGTGATATCCTTAAAGGATTGGGTACGAGAGTTAGGACTTTCAAACCGTCTAGTGAAGTTCTCCAGGCAAGTGGTGAAGGCACCGATCATTTTCATCACGTCCATCACGCCGGAGTCTCCATTTTGACCTCTTGACTGATCACCAGCCCAATTTCTTTTGTCATTTCTAGGGCTTTTTGACCTCTGAACACTTGCATTCTTCAAGGCCTTCAGCTTATGGCAATTTGGTCTGGTGTGTCCTTGAAATCCACAGAAATGACAGAAATGTTGAATTCTTGGACCTCTTTGCAAGTTTGCAGGTGATTTCCCTTTAACCTTAGGCTTGACCACTGTTTGATTACGGGGCTTATTCAACACCCATTGGTCAGCTACATTCTTCTTCTTTTCATCCTTTACTTTCTCAAGAGTAGGGACAGCTACAGCCGGCTCTCTGGCTTTCACAAATTTCACATCTTTGTTGGCATTGGCCGATGAGCTACTCCCTCCGGTATATCCCAACCCGGACTTGTCAAATAAATGTTTTTAAGATGAAATAACATCATCTAACTTCTTCTTCGTGGATACCCTATCTATCTTGACATTGGCTTGCACTACTTCTAGCTCAAGAAATCTAATTTTTGAATAGGCTTCAGTTAGCTCACCATTCAGTGTCTCAATCTCACACTTGGCCTCTTTATAATGCACTAGAAAACTTTTATAGTCCTCATCTGCCTTTTTCATCTTCTTTACAGCTGTCTTGGCCACCCTTGTATATTCTCCTGACTTTTCAAGTAGGGAATTGTAGTTTTCTTAAAGACCGGCTGAATCTTCATCTTCTTCAACATCTGATTCTTCTACAATTCCCATGGATTCCTCATCACTATGCTCCCCAAGTTCTTGCACTAGTAGACTCAAGTCCTCCGAGGACTCAACATGAGCAATAGTCATAAAGGCAGAGTAGTTTCCTTCTCCATTACAGCTCTCTTCCAAATCAGAGTTGGATGAATCTGAATCACTCAGAGTTGTGCCTTGCCCTTTCCTCTTAGATAATTGGGACACTCCTTCTTGAGATGTCAATTGCCATTGCATTCATAACAAATAATGCCTTGAGAAGACTGGAAATCCTTTCCATCTTTCTTCTTAAACTCTTTCCTATCATCTTTGGAGGATGAGAACTTCCCTCTGCTGAACGGTTTCCCACTGTTCTTCATCTTCAAAAATTTTCGAAAGTTCTTTGCAAGGAATGCTACATCTTTTCCACTCCATCTTCTTCGGAGGAATCATCCATTCTTTTGATGATGGTTTTAAGAGCAAGAGTTTTACTTGTCTTATGAGACGGCAATCCAAACTCATACGTTTAAAGAGACCCAATGAGCTCTTGGATCTTAATTTCATCCAAATCTTTGCTTTCCTATATGGCTGTGACTTTTGCTCGAAAGCTCTCCAATAAGGACCTCGAAATTTTTCTCACCACCTTAGCATCTTCAATCTTCTCACCAAGATTGAGCTCAGCAATTACAATTTCGTTGAGCTTTCCATAAATTGAATAAAAGGACTCATCATCTCCCATCTTAAGCTCTTCGAATTTGGTAGTAAGCATCTGAAGCTTTGTATACTTTACTTTCTTTGTTCCTTCATAGGTGGTCTCCAATATCTCCCAAGCTTTCTTGACTACTGTCATGTGAGAGATCCTGTGAAATTCTTCTGGAGAGACACCACAGAAAATAGCATTCAAGGCATTACTATTAGCATTAGCCGCCACAAGAGCTGCCTTATCCTAAGTGGATTTTGCAGCCTTCGGCCTGGTCTAACCTACTTCAACTGCATCCCACACAGCATTATCAATAGAACACAAAAATGCCCTCATTCAGACTTTCCAAAATGCATAATTATTACCATAAAAAAATGGTGGAACATTTAGAGATTGAGATCGGTCCATCTCAAATAGGAATGGCAACGAGTCGGGTTCGGGCCGGGTTTTTTTTATACCCGGACCCGACCCGCGGTTCAAGACCCATGGCCCAGACCCGACCCGTTAACTAAATAGGTTTTTTTCCCGGGCCCCACGGGCCCCGTTAAAGGATTGGGCCCAATTCGTGGCCCAACCAAAAGAAAAAAAAAAAAAAAAATTTCAGATCCAAACACAATCACAGAAATCTTTCCCTTTCAAAATCACAATCCAAACACAATCACAATCATAATCACAGTAATCACAAACACAAATTTCAGATCTACATTTTCCCTTTCAAAATCACAATCCAAACACAAATTTCAGATCTATGATTTTCATTTTTCCCTTTCAGAAATCATAAACACAAACACAAATTCACATGATTGAGGCGAACTGAACCCAGAAAAAAAAAGAAGAAAAAAGAAAAAAAAATGGAGACAGTGCGACATTGGCGACGGCGAGGACGAAACGGAGTTGAGACTTGAGAGAAACGGGAACGGTGAGGACGAAACTGCATCCTTCCCTTCATAAATCTGTCAGAACGGCGTGGACGAAACGGAGTTGAGACTTGAGAGAAACGGGAACGGCGAGGACGAAACTGCATCCTTCCCTTCTTAAATCTGTCGGAACGGCGAGGACGGTTAGCTCTCCTGGTATCGGTACTTCCATCTGTCGGAAATGGGTGTCCCGCTAGCTCTTGTCTGATGAGTTCATGATGTTCATGACACTATACATACGGCTTGTGGCCGTGCGTGTGACGGTGTGAGATCGCTGAGAGATGAAGAGATGAGAGGCAGTGAGTGAGAGAGCTGAAGAGATGAGAGGCGTGAGACGGTGAGAGGCTGAAATGAGGAGAGGAATCATAAGTTTAGGGTTTTAACTATATATATATATATATGAGGGTAATTTAGTAATTTTATATATAATATAACCGGGTCGGGTTTCGGGTTTTTTGATAAAACCCGGACCCGCTTCGGGTTTTTTTTTTAAACCCATACCCGACCCTATTCTTTATCGGGCCGGGTAAAATCCGACCTATTAGGGTCGGGTCGGGCCGGGTATCCACGAGTTGGATCTAAATTGCCATCCCTAATCTCAAACGGGGTCAAGGAACACACTCAGGTATTTAAACCACAGCGAGTGTACCCACTTTGATACCAATTGAAAACTCTAAAATGTGTCAAAAAAAACAAGAGCTGTTTAGACCCCCAAATTAAAGTTACGGCTTGATTGATTTTACACTAACTTAATATTAAGTGCGAAATAGTGCAAACACAAGCGTATAAGCAAGACAACTACTCTAATCCATATTTAAAGCAACACAACAGTAAAAATGAAATGAACAAGAGTAGGGAAGAGAGATGCAAACACAGATAACACCAAGACATGTTATCGAAGAGGAAACCGAAGAACTCCGTGAAAAACCTCTCCGCTACCCTCCAAGTGGATATCGATCCACTAGACAATCAATTGGGATACATGGGTTAGCAAGAGACCTTCCAAGCCTAATCTACCCGATGTACCTAAGTCCTCCAAGCTCCTACTCCAACAAGGCTTCTCAGAACCGTGTCTTGTCTAGCTCTCCAGATCCCGCAACAAACTCCATGTTGCATCTGCTATCCTTGGTTTCTTCCAATGCTTCCCAGCAACACCAAAACTTCACTTGACACTCTGAAAGGGTGTGGTAAGTGTTTGGGCTATCAACCTCTCAATGGTATGGAAATGGAGAGGTAGGAGATGAGGAAATTCCCAAAACAAATGTGTAGAGGATTATGGGTATAACAATCTCTAACTCTCAAGGTGTTTGGCTAGGGTTTTCTCTCAGCAACTCTCCTTTACATTTATGGGTAATGTGGGTATAAATAATGTAGGCACAGATAGTGTGTATCAGAATGGATAGACTAGCAGAACAGAATGCCTCGCGAGTGTCTCGCAGGAAGGCCTTACCCGCGAGATATTCGCGAGACACAACTATCTCCATCTGGCCTGACTCTTTGCATTCCAGCATGTGTAGGGCACATGATATACTTCGCAGGAAGCTAAGTCGCGAGATACCCGCGAAACCTTCTTCAGTCTTCAAATGTTTGAGTCTTCACAATCTCTCTCTATCACACAACCCTTACAATGAAATCCCACAATAAATACAGGGCACCTACAATTGAATAAAATTACAATCAAATTTTGCACGGAATATAAGCCAACAAAACATATAGTTGTAAATAACAACTTTACAGTATTGATAAAAACAAACAAGACAACATTTACATTAGTTCAATCCAAAAATTCTTATCTATTTTAGTATAAAAAATTAAGAATATATTTTCCCTATTTTACCTAATCAATTTTCAAAATACCAACATCAAATTATCTAATTTAAACTCTATTTTATTAAGATATTTTTATTTTTATTTATTTATATTATTTTTTCTTTTCACATACCATAACCATCATTCACTCTCTCTTTTTTTTTCTCGGAAAACACAAAAAATAAAAAATTGAAATACATAACAATAATGCTTGTGTATATTTGTACAAATATTGTAGAAAATATATATATATATATATATATATCTTGCACAATTGATACATAAGTTTATTAGAGTAATTTTTGGAGTTGGTTTGGCAAAATTTGGGGCTTATGCTATTATACATTTATTGGTGCGCATACTTATGTCTTCTTTTACATTACCTGGATGGAGAAACAAAAAAAAAATGTGGAGACATTCTTGCATGCACTTTATCACAATTAGTACATGTGTCAAGTGATGATTGAATTAATTTTTACAAGTACCAATAGTTGTATTTGTGTGTAAGTGATGTAATATAATCATTGTAGTGGGCCTTTTTGTTAGATTGGGTTGGGCTGCCTCCTGCGGTACTATTGTTGTACTAGGCTGGGCTGCCTCCTGCGGTACTAGGTCCAAGTGTTTTGAGTAAGGGAGTTGAGACCGGTCCAACTGCAACTCAACTTGGTCCAGCTTGTGCGCAAACTATGTCATGTCTGCCAGGAGCATGCTTACGACAGGCAGAGCTATTCTAGATGAGTCACGGCAGGTAGATTTGATAATAGCAAAACAACAAAAAAGAGTACTTTGACTTTCTAATCAAAGTGGATAGATAATCCCTAATTAAAAGAGATAATCTTAGTTTAACAACAATTACTTTTATAAAGAAAGCAAGAGGAATAAATGAGAGATATATATGGGTTAATCAAAAGAAAGAAAGAAGTCAGATTAAATCTAATCCGCAGGACCAAAGCTAGAGAGGGGAGAACGTCCCTTCTCAACGTGAATAATCTCCTAGGGAAATCCTGCTGCGGAAATTACTCACTTTGAGGGAAACGGACCTGAATGGTTGATGCCCAAAGGAACCCTTTTGCTTTTGGCAAAGAGCAGGATTTTGAGAGGGTGAGAGGGAGAGAGGGAATCAACCTATTAGTGCATGCCTGCCGATCTAACTCTCTTTTTTTTCCTTTTTTTTTTTTTTGTTTTTGTTTTTGTTTTAGTTTTCCTCTTATCTTTTCTTTCTTTCCTTCACACTCGTTTTCTAATTCATAGTTCCTCAGAGATGGTTGTTACTGTCCTTCCTTCTCCCTTTCTGGGCACGACAAGGGTCTTCTTTTATAGTGCATGTCGTGACTAGATTTTACTATTTTAGCCCTTAACCACCTTTGTCTGGTCTGGGTGTACTTGCCAACCACCACTGGTCCGTCTGTGTACCACTTCCCATCCCTAGACAAAGAAAACCAATTTTATTTATTAGTCTGCCGTGGCACCCTTTCCTGCCACGGTGTGGGTGCTCTTTCTCTCTATCCCTCATGGCATGCACCTAGTGGTTCCAACTCAACCTTGCTTCTTTTGGATAATATGTCATCCCAGTAGGACGTATCCCTCGAAAGAGCTTAAGCAGGAACCGTAAAATAGGTTTTTCCCTTCTCTCCACCACCAAACCATGCCCTCTTACCTCTGGCCCATGACCCCATCATGTCCCATATTGGCTGGGTACAGGCCGGTAGTGTCTGGGCCTTGCGCGTGCCTCCCTTTCATGTATGTCCAAAATCTACCTGCTGCTCATGCGTTCACCGCGGTCTGGAAGCTTGCCTTCACATTTTGCCATTCTTCTTTGACCTTTTATATAGGTTGCTTTATGATTTCTCACTCCCCTTAGGTGCTGCGCTTTGTTTGATGTTGGACTTTGCCTTCTTTTAGTCTATTCTTTGATTGCCATCATTTCTTGCCATATCACTCTGTCATTCCTACTGCAATGACTCAATCCTACTGGACCTCTTTGGACCTGCCATTTATTCTTTCCCCAGTGGCTTTGCATGGCCATTGGCTTTCTTACTTATGGGCTCCTGTGTCCCTTTGGTTTTCTCTTGGGCATCCTTGGCCCATTTTCCTAACTCTGTATTCCCATGGGCTTTTACTAAATCCATTGGGTTTCCCTGGCCCAATTACCTTATCCTCATCCTTGGGGTTCATGGGCTTGCCATTATTCCCTTACTTTCTTTACTTGCATTACTTTGGGTCTGCCATAGCCCATTCTCACTTCTCTACATCATATACTGTTCATGGGTTTGCGATTTCTCTCTTTTTGGACTCTTTTGAGACCATTTGCTTCCTCAAGGCCCATTTGCTATATTTTATGGACTTGTGACCCATTACTCCTGCCGCTTGGGCTTAATAGTTTTTTCTACCTGTTTACCAACTCTGCCTGTGTTACTAGGCTCCTTTCTTTCTTTATGACTTCTAAAATGGCCATCAACAATCATTAATTAGTAAATGCGTGTCGAGGGTTCTTTTTACGTTTCTTGTACCTTAGACATGAGTCATGATGTTATTGGACAACGCTTAGTCTAGGCTTTTTCTAAGAAGGAAGTTGGGCCTAGTGCTTCGCGGAATGGGCTCCAAAGTACCATTCTGCCGCTGCCATTTTGTGCGCAAACATTGAGTCCAAAGTCCAAGGGAAGACGCTGCAAAGTGAGCTTATCCTCTGCTTTTGCCGCAGAAGGAACTTTTCTCCAGTTTCTGTCACATGACCGACTTTTCTGCTGTACAGTAAAATTTTTGGCTGTGCAGTAAAAATTTTTGCTGCGCGGTATAGCTTTCTGCTGCGCAGTAAAGCTTTTTGCTGTGCAGTAAAACCTTCTGCTGTGCAGTAAAACTTTCTACACTTTTCTACAACGTGAATGACTACTCTTCATTTTTTGTCGCAAAAATACTTTTCTACTTCCTGCATATAAACAAATCTAAAACCCAAAGAAAATACCAATCAAGCAAATGTTAGTTTACATGGGTTAGCATATTCTCAAATATATACATACATATATTCATAAATACACTTATACGTATTCACATATACATATATAAAATATATTTTTGCAGAACATGAGAAGCAATGTATATGTATATATACTTATGGTAGGATAATGATTAGTTTGTGTCAAAAGTAAAACACGTAATAACAAAGAAATAAAAAAGCTTCAGCAGAAAAGGTTTAGCTAGTATAATAGCTAACACGGTAAATATAATAAAAAGGTGCTACAGCAGAATAACTAGTACAGCAAGTAAAGATACCACAGCAGGACAACTGATGCAGCAAACGTGATAAAAACGTGCTACAACAGAATGACTAAATACAGCAGATATAAGTTCTAACGAGTGAAATCAAATATATTTGCAATCGAAATCAAATATTGAATCTTCCCATAGAATAAGTAAACCAAGAAGGAACCCAAACCCCAACTTGAACAACCTTGTCATAGGCTTTTGCCATCAAAGTTGTGCATTTTGGAGAATAGGCCTAAATGGCTACTGACTACTACTTTTGGGGGACTTCAAAGAGTGGGTTTGCTAAGAGGGAGGGAAAAGATGGTCTATTGATGCATGCCCCTATTCCTGCCGTGTTTTCTCTCTTCTTTTTACCACTTTCTTTCTTTCTTTCTCTCCGTTCTTTTTACTCTTAGTTTCTTACTACTCTCTTGCCATGGGTTGTTCCCCCTTTGGTCTTTCCTTTTCTTGGGTCCCTCTCTCTAGGTGCCTCTCTCTCTCTCTCTCTAACATTATGTTTGGATGGGTGGATTTTAGGGAGGATGGAAAAATTTGAAAAGAAAATAGGAGAGAAAATGAGAAAGGGTGTTGTTTGGTAAGGATGGAGGGAGAGGAAAATTTTTGGTGGGGCCCAGGCATTTTCCACCCGGGCCCACCTAAAACTTGTCTCTCCAAAATGGAGAGAAAATAATGTGGAAGGAGTTTTATGGTTAAATGACAAAATTGCCCACTGCACTAATTTCGTCTCATTGTCTTTTTTTTTTTTTTTCCCCTTGGCGTTTGCTCCTTTTAAGGCATTTATTATTATTATTATTATTATTATTATCACTTTCTGAGAAAGATGCCTACTTTTTTTTTTTTTTTAATCCTTTTTTCTTTTGATTTCCTGGGCTGTACGTGGTGCTATGTTTTTTTTTTTTTTTTTTTTTTTTTTTTTTTTTTTTAATTAGACATGATTTTTTTTTCCTTAACATAATTTTTATTTTTTAATAAATTTGGCTAATTGTCTTTTTTTTTAATTTCTTGTCACTTTTTTATATTAATTGTGCATCATTTTTTAATAAGGGTATATGAGTAAATTTATAAAAATTCACTTTTTCCATCCCTTCACTTTTTCACTCTCAACTAAACAAAAATTAGGGAAATTAAAATCTTTTCTATCCTCCCACTATTTTGTATCCTCCTACTTTTCCAACCCTCCAACCAAACACACCCTAAGTGCCTCCCTTAGGTGCTTACTACTCCCTTACCATGGGTTCCCCCCTTAGGTGCTTCTCCCCCTTCATCCATGGATCTCTCCTCCTTTTATAGTGAAATGATTCAATGGGATTTCTCCCTTTTACCCCTAGGACTTTACCAACTATTTTTGGCTTGTTGTGGGCATTCCTTCAGGACTGCCCACCGACCCATTGGTTGTCCGGCCACTACCTCAGCTCAAAATACATTTGTTGCACCACTACTCATTTCGTGACAAAATTCCATTTTGTTTGTTTTTGTTGTATACCTCTACCTCTGGGTTCAAATGGATAAGGATTGGGCTACCTTACCACCTACCTCTATGGCATGCATCAGATGGTCCCAACCATCTACTGCTTCTTTTGGGTAAGATACCATCCTAGCAGGGTATATTCCCAAAAGGAGTCACGGCTAGAAACTAAATATAGACCCCTTTTCCCCCCACCACCAAACCACACCCTCTGAATCCCCTTGACCGTGGACGCACTTCCCTTGTATTGGCTGGGTACAAGTTGGTGGTGCTTCGGCCCTTCTGTGCTTGCTCCACTATCTTCTACTTTTGTCTTCTTTCATTCCCATGTCATTTCTGTTGTAGCAGATTAGCTTTGTTTCATTCTGCTACATGTCTCTGTCTTATTTCTTCATACGTTTCCTGTTGTGTTTGTCATTTCCTTTGGTTTGACTTTTCTTTCCTTCACACAATTCTTGCTGCTAACACTTCCTGCTGTTCCTTGTTTTTTTTATCGTGCTTCTTCATATTAGTTTTCATGCCTATCCTTTTATACAAACGGATTTGGGCCTTTGTGGGCCAGATAATGTTAATTGGATCAAAAGAGTCTTGGGCTCAATTTGTCTTTATTTGCCAAAGCCATTTTGCTGGAGAACTGTATTCTGCTGCAGATCGCTTTCCCTTGCATTTCTTTTTTTGGACCTCTCTTGCTCTTTAGTCTTCTTGGTGGGCCTTTGGGCCTTGCTTTTCATTGGGCTTTCCTCCGTATGGGCTTTTGGGTACAGATAAAAAAATGGGCATCAACAATGCGCAAATCGGATAAATGTGTGTGGGAAAGAGTATTTCACTAACCAAACCCCTAAAAAATAATAATTTTTAAAACAGCTCTTACATTTACCGTTAACTTTGTTTAACGTAAAAGATATCAATAATGGTTACAGTAAACAACGTTTCTCCTTGGCAAAGAATGAATAAAGAAATAGGGGGGAGGGGAGAAGATGTTCATCTGTTTCCTACTCTCTCTTTAACTAAGTACTATAGACTTAGGAATGCTGCTACTGGCATGGGCAAAATTGTTCCATACAAATCTGTTGCAATCTTGGCCACTACAATGTTACGAAATCGAAAATGTGCTCTAAGACCTCTTCTGGAAAATAATTCATCATTGTTAAATCCAATATAACACTTGCAACTTTATTGGGAAAATATTAACTTTCCAGGAAAATGAAAGGATGGACAAAAAATGAGGAATTTAGAAAGAGCTTATTGCAAATAAGCTGAGATTTATAGGATAGAGAGAGTAGATCTAACGAGGGTATAATAAAACATAGATAAAAGTTATCACACACTTTTGTTACACACATGAATAAGTAACTAAAATTGTGACTTGAAGTCACGATAAATGAAGTCAATAGTTTTCTGAAAATCGTGACTTTAAGTTACAATTTTAGTTGTTTTTTTCATATGTGTAGCAGAGTATGTGTAATAAATTGTAAAGAGGTGGGCCTGGATTGGGATGTTGGGCAAATTCCTGCCGCACCAAGCCCGAGTTGTTTCTGGGTGAGGAGTCGGGACCGGCCCAATTGGAGCACACCTTGGCCCGGCTTGTGCGCAATCTACACCGCGTCTGCCAAAGTCTATTTAAAAGCTCACAGCAGGCAGAGTCATTGTCAAAAGGTTATGGCAGGCAGACATAATATAGAAAACGTAAAGAAAATACAGTCACTATTTCTGCCGCAATAAACAAGATAAATAACTTAAAAGGCCTCGCTTTTAAAGAATAACACTTAAACAAAGGATTAGAGCGGGATTAGTAGAGTAAAAAGAATGAGTCTGCCATACTAAGTATTGCCGCGGGACTCTAACCAGGGAAGGGAAAACTGCTCCCTCAACGCAAGTAACTTCAAAGGAGAAATTAATTGCTTTGAAAGGTCAGCCCCAAATGGTATGTGCCCGAGTATAAGTTGTATTTCCCTCCAAGGACAAGGCTATTGAGGGACAAAAGGGGGTTAATCCATTTAGGTGCATGCCTACCATAAACGCGTTGTTTTCTCTCTTAGAATTCTTTTCTCTTTGTTTTCTTTCTTAAAATTCTTTTCTCTTTTCCTTGATCACTCCTTCTTTGTTTTTGCACATAGCTACGGGTCCCTTATATAAGATCTGTCGTGGCCGATTTTACTGTTCTAGCCTCTTCATAGCCCTAGTCTGATATGGTAGCCTTTTGCCGACCACTTACCGAGTCAATGGTTCTAACCACCACCATTGACCTGTGATTTTCAGATAATGAAGGTTCCTTCCCTACTTCGTCCAGTGGTGTCCCTTCTCTTTCTTAGTCTCTCATGGCATGCACCCAGTGGTTCTTACCCACTCTTGCCTCTTTTGAGTGGCATGTCATCCGAGCAGGACTGTGCCCACCGAAAGAGTCTGGGCAAGAAACACAAAAAATGGGTTTCCACTCCTCTCCCCACCGCAAGACCGTGCCCTCACCCATGACGTCACCCTTTCTCATAGTGGCTGGGTATAGGCTGGTGATGCCTGGGTCGTACGCATGCTTTACTTTCTTGATGTTTCATTCGTTTACCGAGGTCTGAGAATGGGTGCGCATATCCTGCCGTGTGCTTTTTGGCCTTTTCTGGTATGGATTGTATCTCCGACAGGCCAACGTTCATGACTTGTCCCTTTCTTTGGAAGGTTGAACTTTGTCGGATCATTGGGCCTCCCTTTAGTTTGGGTGTTTTGCTTTGTGGCTTGGCATCCCCTGTCATTCCAAATTGTTATTACTGCTACTTATCTCAATCCTGCTAGGCCCTTTTGGGCCCGCCGTGTGCTTTCCTTCTCAGTAACCTAGTATACTTACTGGGCTCCTTCTTTCATTTCTTGCGGGCTCCAATGTCCCTTTTTTCTTGTGGGCATCCCTGGCCCATTTTAGTTCTGTTTCACCCATGGACTTTTGCTAACTCATTTTGGGCTTCCTCGGCCCAATTACTCTATACTTCATCCTTTGGGCTCATGGGTTCTCCATTAGCCCGTTACTCTCTTTGTTTTCATTGCATTGGGTCTGTTGTGGCCCATTCTTTCGTTTCTTCATATTTCCCATGGGTTTGTTTCTTTTCTCTTTTCGGACTTATTCAAGCCCATTTGCTTCTTCTGGACCCATCTTATGGACCCGTAAACCATTCGTTCCTGCCATGATTTTTGTCTACTGTTTCTTTTGGTCTGCCCGTGATTTTGGGCCCTTTGTCTTGCTGGGCTTTGTCGAAAATGAGCCTCAACATATTACTCATAAAAAATTCAACATAACTTAGATCTGCAAAGAGAGCGAAATAGAGAGGGAGATGAAATGAAAATATAATTTTCTAGAGATAAAATGTTGAAGAGAAAGCAAACATCTTTTCTCTCTCCTTTAATTCTTAATGCTGTCTACTTTATTTATTTATTTATTTGGGTCTTCTTCTCTTAATAAAATTAAGAATAAATTTCAGAGTTTATTTTAAAAACTATTATTTTAGAGGCTTAGTTAGTGGATTAATTGCTAACATGACATTATCTAGATCATTTATTATAAAATAAAGAATTAAGATTAAAGGAACTCTATATGATAGAGTATCGAACTCTAGAAGATCTTGATCCATCACACCCACGCCTATTGTCTTGGGCTAGAGTGGAAATATCCTCCATTAGAGAGAGAGAGACATTGGTTGTTAGTAATGAGTGAATAAGAAATTGATGTTTTCTATGTTCACTTGAGGATGTTATTATAAGTGGTGAAAATCCTTGAGTCCCACATTGGAATGATAGAGAATATGAGTTTTGGGACTGGATATTGGGTTGGGTTTTAGGCATATGTGGACTAGGCCCACTTATCCAATTAATATTAGTATTTTATTATTTTATTTTTGAGTCAGTAAGTCTGTATGCAGCAATTATCTCTGAAATAGTGTTTCAGTTTTAAGTTACGTATAATTTCATAGTCCCTCATTCATAAAAATAACTTTTCAGAAAAAACTCTCATAGTGAGAATATTTTGTGCATTCATTTTGTGTCAAAGAGAGAGAAAGAGACAATGAGTAGTTCACAGAACACGACCTTGTGTGCTTTGTTTTCATGCTGTAAATCATTTTATCCTGGGAGGCAGACGTCCGTGAGTCTCAAAGCACCACAGTGATTGTGTGAGGGGCAAAATCTGTTTTAAGGAGATTGTGTCAAACACAAGACTTGATCTGAATTGTTCATCCTTTCACGCATTTGGTTTGTGAGTCTTTAATTATTTGCAGATTTATATTTATATATATTCAGTTTTTATTTATTACTTTTGTCTATCACATCTATTTGTGTTATTGCTTATTCTTAGATCTGTATATTGTTTCTTTTGCTTTGTCACAAAAGTAAATTGTTGTAATATATTCAACATTGGTCACCAGATTTCGTTGCATGGAGAGGTCGAAAGACGTCACCAATCATTGGTCACCATTTGTCTGCGGAAGGATGTTGTAAGTTGTTGGTAGTGGGGTATTTTGGTCTTTTTATTTTATTTTTTTTGGATGTGACATATATTATGATCCTACTTGTTAAATTAATGCACATGAACTCTTTTTTATTAGGTGAGACAACCATTGGACACTGCTTGGTCCTTCCAATTATGGTTTTGAAACTCGGACCGTTCATTGAATTGTAAAAGGGAGAAGTTCAAGGTTTTTGAGATCGAACCGAGTTTAAACTGGAGTCAAACCGTGATGACGTTATAATTAATTTAATAATTATTTAAAATATAAATAAATATATTAAATTAATACAAATAGAAAAATAAAATAAAATAATCAAATAAAATATATTTTTCATAAAAATTCCATAATTTATTTAACATGCCATTTTATTAACAAAAATAAAACAATAGATGCAATGATGCACTTAGATATTTTGAACATAAATTAAGTATAATAATAATATAAAAAGCTCTTTGTTCCATTCCATAGTGACAAGTCTAGGTTATAGTACAAAATTTTGAATTAAAGTAGCATTGTCCAATCAAAGCACGTGGGTGGGTGGCTCTACAACATCAGAGTATTGAAATAATACTTCTACAACATTTTTAGCAATACTTTCACAACAAAATTTATGTGAAAAGTTGTTACTAGTTTTAATTTGAACCCACCATTGAAATTATTTTTTTACTCACCAATATTAATTAATAACAATCTATTACTTACAATTTATTATAAAATATTATGAAAATATTATGATAACATTTTATTGTAATTTTTTATTCTTTTTCCTTTCTTTACTTGCATCCATACGGACCATACGTTTTTTTTTTTTTTTTATCTTGTTTTTTCACCTCCACACACGTATCTCCATCCCCACTCTTCTCAAGTCTCATCTTGTTTTTATTTTTCTAGAACTCTTCCTCCACACAACGTGTCCTCTGACTACTCTCTGCTTTTATTTTTCTTTCTTCATCTCTAGCTCTTGCTTTCTCATTCTCTCTATGGTCCGGTCCTAGTTTCAAAACCATGCTCCAAGGGAGTAAATAATTTCTCCCTAATGAAGACCCAAAGTCATATACTCATAATTGGTTAACAATAATTATAGTTGGGGCGAAGCAGAAATTCTTAACTTTTTTATTTTTATTATTATCTAATCAAAACTAGCTTTGATTGAGTAATACGTGTGTGTTTTTAAATTAGACATGGCACTTGGATTTGGACTTTCAATTATCAGATGTTGTTTGAAAGACAATATAGTTTGTTGTAATCTGCTTAAAATTTATTTCTAGCTTGGTTTTACAAAATTTCATTTGGGTTGATATTACTCCTCGTTTATACATTCTTGCTAAGGGAAATACTCATATTTAGATATATAAATGGCTACAATTGGAGATATTGGAGTTGCAGCAGGTTTCAACATTCTTGGCGCATTCATTTTCCTTTTGGCATTCGCCATTTTAAGGCTTCAACCTCTCAGTGTTAGAGTGTACTTCCCAAAGTGGTATCTTAGGAATTTAAGAACAGATCCAACAACGTCTGGAACATTTGTAAGCAAGTTTGTGAATTTGGACTTTAGGGCATATATAAGGTTTTTGAATTGGATGCCAGTTGCACTGAAAATGCCGAAACCTGCACTCATTGAGCATGCAGGACTGGATTCTGTTGTTTATTTGCGGATTTACAAGATAGGGTATGCACTATGCAGCAACCAAAGTCAAAATTGTCTTAGTAGGATATATTTGTGAAAATGTAGTATATAATATAGTATTAAATTGGGCTGATTTCTCTATAATTATTCATGCAGGCTTAAGATTTTTGTTCCTATAGCCTTCCTTGCATGGGCTATCTTAGTGCCACTTAACTGGACAAACATCACTTTAGAGCATGAAGGCAAAATTATCCACAGAATTTCTGGCATCGATAAGCTCTCTATTGCAAATATCCCAGTTGGATCACAAAGGTTTGAAATTGAAACATTTTTTCCTTTACAATTCCCTTTGCCATGTCATTTTCTTGATGTGAATGAACCATTCAGAACTTTGCCTATCTGTTTTAATTGTTCTGTGGTTCTGGCTCATTTACCAAGTTATATCAAGGGTACTTCTGACGTTTTACTGTATCTGCTTATTCTGCTTTTAGTTGTACTCTTATAGCATCCATTTTATTGGGGTTATCGTCAATTGACTCGTCCACAAATCTTTTGCTTGCATTTCGTTCCTGATGGATTCTTCATGTTTTGCTTTAATTGGCTTCATAACCTCCTGGATCACAGGTTTTGGGGTCATGTAGTGATGGCTTATGCCTTTACCTTGGACATGCTATGTGTTGCGGAAGGAGTATGAGACAGTTGCTTAATGCGGTTGCAGTTTCTTGCATCAGAAAAACGCCGTCCAGATCAATTCACCGTGAGATCATATCTCTGTCTTGTAAATTAGTTCAGATTATCTTTAATTTTTAATTATGAGAAATATGATGAACTATGAACTATTCTTTGCAGTATTTGACTTTGATTCAAATAAGAGCAGATACTTGATTTATTTAAGGGGAAATTACATTTTACCCACCTGTGGTTTTCTAAAAAAACACTTTACCCACCTGTAGTTTTAAAAATGACACTTTACCTACCTGTGGTCTAATCTGTTAACCAAACGTTTACCCACCTCTGTCCTGCCGTTACTCTAACACTATTCCACTCAAAAAAAACAATAGCAATTGTATCAAAACACTTTCCTGAGAAAAAAAAAAGCTTCCTTTAAACAACCCGTGTGAAGGATATTGAAACTCTCACCCCTGTTCCTTTAAACAACCCGCACACCCCTGTTTGAGATTGTGATCCACTCCCTCAAGATCAACCCGTGAAACTCTCAGCATCAAGAGAAGAAGGCAGTCCTATCAAAACCCATGTGAAGGATATTGAAGATTTTCTCTCTTGATTTAAACAATAGGTACGATTTTGATAGTTAGGGTTCTTTGATTTCTTTTTCAAAAATTGCTGGTACATTTTTTGCATCTGGGTAGTTTTCGTTTACTGTGGATTATGTATATTTGTTGTAGTAATCGATTTTGGTTTGAATGCTGCAAAAAAGTGTTTGGGAAAGTTTAAATCTTGTTAAGTGTCAATAGTAGTCACTCTCGTGCATTACTTTTTATATCTAATGTGCAAAACAGAAACTTCAGGATGCTACAAAGTGCTTTGTTGATGGAGTTAGCTAAAGACTATGAATTAATATTTGTTTTATTTTTATTTATTTCTTTTATTAAAACAAATTTAGTTTATGTGAATTTTAAATTAATGTTGGGTTGGGGCTAATGATTTTTATGCGAAATATTGTTACTCTAGATTGTTGAAATTTCAGAGTACAAGCTTTGAATTTGATTAGGAAAATACAACTAAGATTTTTTAGATCTGTCTTACGAAAATGCCGAAATTAAGAAAAGAAAACTGAATTTGTCAAATATATGTTAAAGAAAAAAACTGATTCACTAACAGATATTGGCACTTGATACTCCTTTTTTTCCCATATATTCTTTTTGGGCTTCAATAATTTTGCTTTAAATCTATTCCATATCATCCTACGTGTGCCCAATCCCAAATATTAGAGTTCTTATGGACTGGGCTAATCACAAATATTTACGCGATTTATGGTTCTACTCGTTAATGCTTATAGTAGTCACTCTTATGTAGTAATTTTATATCTAATATGCAAATCCGAAATGTTAGGATGCTACAAAGTACTATGTTATGGGCTATAATTAAAGTTACTATTGTTTGTTCACTTTCTGAATGTAAATAACCTTTGTAATAGTGCAGCCCCTTGGGTGTTTTATGGTTCTACTTGTTAATGCTTATCATTTAGTAGTGTCAATAGCAGTCACTTTCATGTAGTAGTTTTACATCTAATATGCAAACCCGAAAATGTTAGGTGCTACAGAGTGCTCTTTAAAATTCCTATTGTTTGTTCACTTTCTGTATGTGACTAGCAAATATAATATTAACCTGGTAAGTCAAGTCTATGATTTCCTTGCTGGTTTTGTTATCAGTATTTATTTTCTTCGTTGTACATATCAGATCAGTGGAATGGAACAGACCAGCTTTTTATTTCAGCAGTCTTCAAAGGTAGTCCTAAATCTACTTATATGAAGTAATGAGATAGGAAGCTTCTAAATGATTTCAGTGATAGGTCATAAAATGTTTTGATGCATGGTCAGAACAACATCCCAATGTTTTTGCCTTTTGTTAATCTAAATTTAGAAGGTAACTAGTGCATTATAATGCATCTTTTGCAATGTTGCTATGGCAATATCAAGTTTTATGCCTCTATGTGGATGCCCTTGTGAAAGGGGCTTTTGTTGTTACCCCATCATTTAAATCTAAAGATGCATATTCTAATGGGAATTTTTTTTTTTTCAAATTGCAGTAATTTCAGTGAAGGTTTCTTGAGCAACTTATGCAATGTATTCATCAAGTGGCACTTATTCTTCAACAACTCATTTTTACCAATGCTTCAAAGGGAAAAGTCAGCTAGGGAAATGGAAGAAAAAACTACTAAGAGGGAAATAAAAGCTCGTGAACAATATGTAGAAGCTAGGGAGAGAGCAATGAAGGCAAGAGATAATGAGAGATTGTGCAAGCTTGCACTAGTGGTGTCATGGGGATTTTTTGTGTTTGTAATGTTGGTTTTTTGTTTTGCTTTACGTCAACAAAACAGAATTTAAGAGATTTAGGTCTAGCATGATGGTTATGTGTTTGTTTTGTTGAGGTTGGTTGGATCATTGAGCTTAGTTCAGTGTAAGTTGTATTGTTTTGTAGGTTGAATGCTCAAATGGTCATTTTGTAAGTTGTATTGTTGTAATATAACAACTTTGGTAATAGAATCACCTGATTTGATTGTTGGTAATAAATTGATGGTATTTGTAAATTGATGGCACTCAACTATCATAACCAAACATTTTGGAATGTTCATAACAGCACAATATTGACACTCTTCCATATCAGCTAACAACACAGCCACTCTATCACTACCTGGCATATTGCCAAAACCTGATAAATGCAATATATGACCAAAATATAAGTGATTCTTCCATATCAGCTAACAACACAGTCACTCAGTGACTACCTGGCACATTGCCAAAACCTGATATATGCAATATATGACTAAAATATTAATAATTCTTCCATAACAGCTAACAACACAGTCAATCTGTCATTACCTGGCACATTGCCAAAAGCTAATATATTACCAAAATATTAATCGTTCTATCATAAATGGCACATGCCAAAAAATAACACAACAATATATTACCAAAATATTAATAATTCTTCCATAACAGCTAACAACACAATCAATCTGTCATTACCTGGCACATTGCCAAAAGCTAATATATTACCAAAATATTAATCGTTCTATCATAAATGGCACATGCCAAAAAATAACACAACAATACCAAAATATTAAAACCTTTCCACCTTAATAACAAGATTACAACCAAAAGTAAAAACATTGTTTGACAAAGACAGAAACACATCTCCTAACCAAAACATAAAAACATCTCATCTAGCTTCCTTCTAGTTTGTTGGTCATCATGTACTGCTCTTCCCACCAACCGGTTGAAACTTTGATGGTCTTGATGTTCTGCCCTTACCACCTACTGCCTTGGATTTTGCAGCACCTGATATATTGCCCTTTCTTCTAGTACCCATAGTAGTACCTCCACCATTTATTTGTCTAGCTACACCAGCAACAGCAGATGCACCAACCACACTAGCTACACCAGCAACACAACTTCTTGGCTACAAAATCATAATCATAGACAAGTTAATTGATGGTAAGGTAAAACAAAAAATTATATAAATAAAGCTACAATACCTGGGATGATGATGGTCTAGAATCCCATGTCTCTCTAGGCGCATGAAAGTTTGGTTGACTGGATGAAGAGTACCAATAGGCCCTAGAGGCAGCTTGTGGAGTTGAAGCTCTGTTAGCTGGTTGTGAGGATGAAGGTTGAGATCTAGAGGTGTTAGCAAAAGGTTGATATGCAGGTTGGGAATTAGAGGTCTACACCCTCCTAAGAAACCAACCTTTTGTGCATTATACCTTATATACATCCTCCTAAATTTTGGTTGGGAATTTTCATTCTCCATCTCAGTTTGCAAAATAACCCTACTTCCCACATCATTCAACCTTATCATCTCTGCATAGTCTCTTAGCTTCCCATATTGCAACTGCTCATCCCCAGTAATCAAATCAATGGCTTTCCTCTTAGACCTATACACTTGACTCACACTTATGTCAACCTCAAGTTTATCCTTCACATGGTGTTGCACACCCTCTACAGTCCAATTAGGGTTCTTGCTAAAATCTTGCATGTACTTCTTAGCAATATATGCTGATGTTACTTGGCTGTTTTGGAGGGTTCTAGGGCAGGTGCACTCAGGTATCCATGTCTTTATTTGGAAGGTCAACTCCCCACTAACTTTAGATGCATAACACCTCCACCCACACTTGTTCTTGCAATAGACAGATATCTTCTCTTTCTCATTCAATTTGAACCAGATATCCATAGGTTTATGTATAGCATATTCCCTCAATGCCTCCCTAAACACCTTAGCATTAGGAAACTTCATTCCCTTACACAGCTCTGGTTTTTTCATTCCAGTTTGAACATTAAAAACCTTCTCTATTGAACCGGCAGCTGGTTCATCATCATCAGACCCTACCAAACTTTCCATGTCATCCTCAACAGGTGGTTCAAGCCAATCATTTTCATCCACACCATCAATTTCCCTAGCATTACTGCTCTGTGGGGCCTCAATAGCTGCTGCATTACTCCTTTGTGGGGTTGCAGTCTCCCCAAATACATCGTCATTAAAATCTGGCCCTTCTAGCCCTTCCTCCAACCAATCAAAGTCCACATTATCATTTTGCTCAGTTTCTAGCACTTCATCTCCTTCACCATCCACATTCACTTCTTCATTTTCATCCATTTCATTTTCAACAGCAAGTGGCTGTTCACCACCTTCCACATATAATACCAACCTATCTGTAGGCCATGCTATGTGAATTTCACACATATACAGCACCTCAGCATCCCTAGTTATCATTCTTAAGCCTTCCTCTAAATTACCTCCAGGAATTAGGTAATGATATGTACTTGTACGGGGTGCACCATACTTCTCACACAGTCCTTGTATTTCGAAAAAACTTAGACAATCAGGGTCAACATCTTCATATGCTATGTTGCCACCTACATATTCTAGGTTTGGGTTCCACACAAACTTGCCACCATAATTAATCTCAACAGTCAACTTCAAATCTGCCATCTGCATAAAAATAAATGCTTAAATAAAAATGTTATTTGACAAAAGAATAAAACACAAACATAGCAGAAACAGCCAAAAGTGTTTGTTCTGTTGGGAGACAACCACGTGAGAATGGACCACAAAGTCCACATTTACACATTTTTTCTCAATAAAAAAGATTCCTAGGGTCCACACAGAACACAACACAGCAAAGGACCAAACCACTAGCAACTTTTAGCTCATTAAACAATATATAAATTTTAGCAATTGAAATTTTCTACAGGTTCCTAACGGAATATGCATATTAAAGAAAAAAAAAATCTTTGTTTTGTATTTGGGAGGCAACCACACGGAAATGGACCAATGTCTTTTTTTATTATAACAAAGCACTTTGTAGCATAACAAAGCACTTTGTAGCATCCTGAAGTTTATGTTTTGCACATTAGATATAAAAAGTAATGCACGAGAGTGACTACTATTGACACTTAACAAGATTTAAACTTTCCCAAACACTTTTTTGCAGCATTCAAACCAAAATCGATTACTACAACAAATATACATAATCCACAGTAAACGAAAACTACCCAGATGCAAAAAATGTACCAGCAATTTTTGAAAAAGAAATCAAAGAACCCTAACTATCAAAATCGTACCTGTTGTTTAAATCAAGAGAGAAAATCTTCAATATCCTTCACATGGGTTTTGATAGGACTGCCTTCTTCTCTTGATGCTGAGAGTTTCACGGGTTGATCTTGAGGGAGTGGATCACAATCTCAAACAGGGGTGTGCGGGTAAAAGGAAGCTTTTTTTTTTCTCAGGAAAGTGTTTTGATTCAATTGCTATTATTTTTTTGAGTGGAATAATGTTAGAGTAACGGCAGGACAGAGGTGGGTAAACGTTTGGTTAACAGATTAGACCACAGGTAGGTAAAGTGTCATTTTTAAAACTACAGGTGGGTAAAGTGTTTTTTAAGCAAACCACAGGTAGGTAAAGTGTAATTTCCCCTTTATTTAAAGTTCACTAGTGACTCTTCTATTTCTTAATATTAAAGACAGTGCAGTTCAAGTTCAAGTGTTCAACTGATGCCTTAATTTTTTATTTTATTTTATTTATAATTCAATAATTATAACGGGGAGAAGGATTTGAACTCTTAGTGTCTTCGTTGGTAACACCAAAACAAGGCTCTTAGCAACTATACCCTAATATGATATCCAAATATACAAAAGGATTTTAGTGACTCTTTAATTTTAAGAGGTCATGCAGTGTTTGTGATAAATCGCTTCTTTAATATATTTTGGCAAATCTTTAATCTTGATAATGATTTTTCATACACTAAACAAAAAATAGTAAATCTCTTAGGCGCTTGCTCTTTAGCCACTAAATTACCAAACATCAAAATAACTTGTTTGGGGCTTCTGATTTTATTTTTTCTTTCCTGGGGTATTAAAATTGATGCTTGAGCCTTGAGGTATCATTCAAGGCTAACTTGTAGAAACAATTTTTTTGATAAACTGTTTTGATAATTTCTAATGTTATGTTATGGTAACAGGACCTTTTTTTTAATGCCCGCCCTGATATAAACTTGTCTGAAATTTTCAATTGTTCGCAGGTCCTTGTCAGAAACGTTCCATCTGACCCTGATGAATCTACAAGTGAGCTTGTGGAGCATTTTTTCTTAGTCAACCATCCGGATCGCTATCTTACTCATCAGGTTGGTTCTTGCTAAACAGAATGCAAAAATAAAATATAAAATGAAAACTGATGATATCATGGACTCTGATGTGTTAAGGAGCCATAAACTGCTGGCATGCTTTGCACTCATTTGTTTGAGTAGGTGTTGTGAGGTCGTGAATTGTTGCTAGTGAGTTTACTGTTTTAGGGATCTGTTGTTCCTGAGCAAAATAAGTTAAAAGCAATCATCATTGTTTATTAGCATGCGCTTAAGTTATCTTATTGTGATTGTCTTTTCCGACTTACTTTGTATTGACTGCTATATGCAGGTGGTATATGATGCAAACAAGCTTGACAAACTGGTCAAGAAGAAGAAAAAATTGCAGAACTGGCTTGTTTACTACGAAAATAAATATACTAGAAAAAGTTCTCAGAGGCCCTTCTTAAAGGTACTTCAATGCAATCTGATAGGTCTCTAGTAGCATGCGCCTTATCAGTATTCAAATTTACCACTTACTTTAACCCAAATTGTGCCCGTGTTCTCTCTTATAGACCGGTTTTATTGGGCTTGGGGGAAATAAAGTGGATGCAATTGAACATCATCATTCTGAAATTGAGAAACTGTCAAAAGAAGTAAGTGCAAGTGTGCAACTCCTTGATTGTCTTGATTATTTGAATTTATTTTGCAAATATTTGATTTGTGTGAGTTTGCCATGACCATGAGCATCATAGGAGCATCTACTTTATGCCATTATGTTTTTTTATTATTTTTTTTTAGAGTTTCAACCTCTGGCATTTGCTCCTGATGAAAACTCTTTATCATCAAAGTAAGACACCAATAGGCTTTTTGATATAGACGGGGATTGCAAATCCTAAATCTATTCTTCATTATCTTCAAAGTAAGGTTGACAATCTTAGTCAATATATTTTATTTAAATTTAAAAACGTAGGCAATTAGGCATTTTACTTTAATCTAGACCACATCCAGAATATTTAAAGCCTGAGCTTGGACAAATTGTTGTCTCACTGATCCCATAAACAACATTATTTTACTGTCAACGCCTTAGCCAATCTCATTTGTGTTCTATTTTGAAAGATTGCTACTAACACCCTAGCAAATATTTAGACCCCAATCGACCACTTTTACCACTAAATCACTTTTACCCTAAGCTAACAATTAATGTTCAAATTTAAGTTTTTAAACAACATTACATACATTTCTACATACTTTTTCACCCACGTGTATTTCAAAAAATTACAAAAATTCCATTTCAAACTACTCTACCAAACACCCCCTAAGAGACTGTTTGGTTAGTTGAAAAAAGTAATATAAATATTGTTGGATTTGAATACAAAAAAATGAAAACACCTTTTTAGTATTTTCATTTTCATACACAACGAATAAAATGACAATTCCATAAATATTTATGAAAACGCAAGGGGCCTCACCTGTCTAATGTGAGTGTGTGTAAGTGAAAAAATAAATTTTTTTTTTTTTGAAATAGAAAACAATGTCAAACCCGTGTATAATGTATTTTATACATTATGTATTCAAAATAACTTACCAAACATCCTCAATTGTGAAAATGAGTCATTTTTTCTATTTTCAATATTAGGATTTGAATACAGAAAAAGAGAAAATGATAAGTGAATATACCACTTTTTTGAACCAAATAGGGCCTAACTAGTTTCCATTGCATGCATATTCAAATGAAAATACATGAATATAAAACAATATAAAAGGAAGTGAAGAAATGCACACCAAAGATAACACCAAAAAGTATTATCGAAGAGGAAATCAAAGTCCCAGTGAAAAACCTCTCCGTTGGCACCACCCCCAAAATAATCCATCAAATGAATAGCAATACTTGATTGAATAGAAACCCCCAAGCCTATATCCTGCCTAATACTTCAGCTCTCCAAACTCCAACTTGCAACAAACTTTTTTAAGTCCTTTCTCCATCCAACTTTAATTTTTGAATTTGCGTGTTAAGCTGCCAACTGCCAGTAACCAAGATCTTTTGGATTTGTGGTGTGGCCTCCAATGATTCTCAATATCAATCACTCAAGGTATATCAATCAAAGGTATTATGGAGTGTTTGAGAAATTTCCTCTCAATATATGTACATAGTGAGAGGGTAAGAAAAGAGAAATGGGTTTTATTTCTCTCAGTGTAACAAGCTTAATCTTGCTCTCCTAGGCTTACAATATGCTCTCTTAGGGTTTTCTTATGTTCGCTTGTAGATTGGATTGGGTTAGGGTTAGTACAAAATGAGCTACTCAAAATAATATTGAGTTGTTGAAATCTTGAACTTGAGCAAGTTGTGACCATGAGTAGGTCGCAACAGGCTGAATTAAAAATCCCTACTTTTTGTGCCACATGTCCATTTTGCATGAAAGGCAGGGCGAGCAAGTTGTATTAGCATCTTTGACCAGAGCAAAAGTACACTACTCAATTACATTGTAATCTCTAAAAAAAAAATACTAAAGATAAGCAGAACAAGTAAATTTGGTACATAATTAAGCTATCAAAAATATGAATTTAACATATTTGATTTGCTTGTTTGTGTTGCTTTATTAATGCGATCTTAGTATTATCAAAACTCCCATAAATAAACCTTAAGAGGTTAGTTTAGTGATTCCTAAGGTTTCATAATATTCTTGAGATCCTAGATTTAAAACTTCTTATTAGTATCTTAGGGACATATCAAAGGATTTCTTCCTGTAACAACTTGACGTGTGTGAGACAAAGGGAATGTATGGACCCAAGAGAATAGTCAAATACTCGAAGAGGTTTGAATATTGTCATTTGTAAAAAACTTTCATGAATACAAATTTAGTTATGTCCCTGTGTTCTAGGAATTTGCAACTTTGCCCTCTTATCTTTTTAATATATCTACACAAACATATATATATATATATATATATATATATATATATATATTTTGTGGTTTTAAAAAAATTCTCTCCATTAAGGCTAGAAGTTATTGATTTTAAATTCTAACTGGATTCAAAGAGCATTTACATCAGCTTGTGCAAAAAATTTCATCTATTTTAGCATAAGAACTTACTTTTTCTATTTTACATATTTACTTTTCAAAATATCTCACATCAGATTATCTATTTTACACTACATTACATTAAAATATTAAATTTTATTGATTTTTTTAAAATTGTTTCTTTCTCTTTACACACAATAACTATTATTCGCTCTCTTCCTTCAGTCTCGAGATACATAAAGAAAATATAAAAAATTATATGCAAAGTGAATAGCATTAGTGTAAATTTACATAATTACTATAGCAATTTTACAAATTTACATATTTTTAACTTGACTGATGTGAGTGATTTTGGAGATTGAAGGTGTAAAATTGATATATTTTTCTATTTTGCATTGATTGATGCAAATGCTCTTAAATCATATGTTTACACCCACTAATAATGTGCAGCAATATCTTTTTTTTTTTTACTTGAAACGATAGACACTATTACACTAAACATTTGCATTAGCTCTCACAATTTTATTTCTTGCCTATTTTAACATAAGAACCAACATTTATATAAAAAAAAAAATTACATATTTACTTTTCAAAACATTTTTTTTTCTAAAAAAAAAACTTTTCAAAACATTATATAATAAATTATCTATTTTATACTGTATTTCATTAAAATATTCAATTTTTCTTAATTATCATTCATTCTCGAAATACATAAAATAAATAAATAAATAAATGCAAAATAAACAGTGTTAGTGTAATTTTTTTTTTTTTTTATACAAGATAAAAACTTTATCCTAAACTACTCTAAGTATATATGTGTGTAAAACTCCTTCTTAAAAATTTAAATTTCAGCCCTTGCCTTTTACACCTCACAAAAACTTCGTACTTGTGGAGTGATTATGACTGGATGCAGTAGTGTAAATTTCTTTTCGACAGAGAGTATTAGGGTCCGTTTGTTTTGGCTTCAAACGGTTTCCGGAAATTATTTTCCGGAAAATTGGGTGTTTGGCTGTTCCGGAAAATTTGGTCAAACTGAAAACCATTTCCGGTTGACCGAAAATTAGGCCAAAAACGGGTGAAATTGATTACCGGTCCTATTTTCACTTCAAATCAAATTTTCCAGAAAAGAGAGAAAAGAGCACGAAGAGAGACCCAGCAGCTTCGACCCAGAGAGAGCACGAACCGGCGCTCCAAGCCCAGAGCCCATCGCCGGCGACCTGCGAACCACGAACCCACCAGTCGCACCGCGTCGGCGAGACCCAGCAAGTCGCACTGCGAGACCAAGCGAGTCGCACCGCGAGACCCACGAGTCGCGCCATCGCACCTCGTCTCATCGATCGCGCCATCGCACCTCGTCGTCTCCTCGATCGCGCCATCGCTTCATCGATCGCGCCATCGCCTCCAAGCCCAGAGCCCATCGCGATCGCGCCATCACACCCATCGCCTCCACGCTCTCTCTTCCTCGATCTCTCAGTTTTTTTTTTTTTTTTTTTTTTTTTTTTTTTTTTTTAATTTGATTGTTGTTGTTGTTGTTTTTTTAATTTGATTGTTGTTGTTGTTTTTTTTTTTAATGAACTTGTTGTTGTTGTTGTTGTTGTTGGTGTTGTTGTTGTCGCCGGAGCCGAAATTTGTTGTTGTTGTTGCCGGAATTTTTTGTTATTGTTGTCGTTGGTGTTGTTGTTGTCGCCGGAGCCGGAATTTGTTGTTGTTGTTGCCGGAAAATGTGAAAAAATTTCCGGAAAATAGCATTTTCCTAACACATCCAAACACATGAAAATATTTTTCACAACAATTTTCATAATTCACCCAAACACTTAAAAATATTTTCCTTTTCCGGAAAATAGCATTTCCGGAAAATATGTATTTTCCGGAAAACGTTTTACACGAAACAAACACAGCCTTAGTGTAAATTTACACCAAGAAACTTATAAATTTATACACTTATACTTTTACTAATAGGAGTCATTTTTAGACAAAAATAGGTAAAATATAACATTTTTCCTATTATAGACGTAGATCTGAGTGATCTCTGATCTCACAATCCCTTAAAAAAAGAAAAAAGAAAAAAAAGAAGGTAGTACTGGAGACACCACAGGACAAGGAGATGGCGCTGGTGCAAGGAGCCAACACCTTCAATGAATCGATTTCGTCATCAAATGGGTTCTTTGATCTACATAAAAATCTCATCTTTTGTTCCTTTAGAAGCTCAAATTTTCTTTCTTTTTCTTTCATATTCTTGAATATCTCAACTGCGTTTTTTGACTTATGATTTGGGTATCAAGCCTTTTGATGCCAAGAATGTAAATTTATTTTCTTTCTTTTTGTGAGAAAAGCTTCTGATACGTGAATGAAAGAAATGGTAATAAACAAAGATAGAAGAAGGAAGACAAGGAATTAGAAAATGCAAATAGTGTATAAGAGAAAGAGGGAGAATTTAAATCTGTTGTCACTACTTTTACAATCTGTACAAGAACCTCCTTTATATAGGAGAACCAACTGATTAATTACTAGAGAAAAATATCTTTTGTTTGTGAAATTTCTCTATGTTTTATTTTTTTAGATTTGAGTTTTTGGTTTTTCTTTTCTTGTATTTTTTGAGAAATGAATCCAAGAACGGCGAGGTATTGACCATGTTACGAGCAGTTCTCGGCGGGACTGTCTCCTGCCTTGTGTTCTTGGACACCAGCCGTCGACTTCTCCCTTGGCACAATCGCTACGAACTTTTGTTTAGTTTTGTTTTTTTAGCTTTTTTTTGGGTTTTTTCTTTTGATTTATGGGAATTGTGTTAACATGTGTTAAAGCATTCAAGTAGAGGTTCTAAACAATTTTTAGCAAAGTAACTCAAAAAGTCACTTTATCAATTTTATTATCATTTTATAAAACACTTAGTATTAATAATTTTATTTTAATATTCAACACATTAAGATAATATAAACTAGTCTCTGAGCACGCGCTCACGCGGTCTCAGAGGCTCTTCTATTTTTTAGCTAAACATTAATAATTTTCATTTTTTGGGTAAAGAAACAAATACATTATAATGAAGTAAAAAAAAAATACGTGGAGTGAGTTTTGTAGATTGGAGGAGTTTTAAAACTAACAAAAGAGTAATCCTATTTTACAGGGAGTTAGTGAGTAGAAGTAGGAATTTAAATTAACGCAAAAGTAGAAGTTTATTAGAAGAAGGAAGACATTTCAACGTAGAAGTACTATTTTAACCCCAATTTTAAGTTTTAGGTAGGGGTATTTTTGACAGTAAAAAAAGTAATAACTAACTTTTTTTTTTCAATTTACTATTTTAACCCAATTTTTAAGTTGTTGATTAATTAATTTAGGGGTATTTTTGACAAAAAAAAAGCAATAACTAACTTTCTGAATCTCTTAATATATACAGATAATAAAAAAATAATATATCAACACGATAAATAATGGCCAAAACCATCACTGTCACAACTACAACCACCACGACCCCAACCACCCATGACAATCACCATCACAACCACGGAAACCACCACATAGCCACCACCACCCACAACCGCAACAGCCAACCATCACAATCCCTTCAAATTGCAACCTACCAAACCCAAAATAAAATAACCACCCAAAGCAAGCATCACCACCATGCACAAGGGGCACAACCCCTATAAATTAGAACCCCCACCACCCAAAATCAAATCACAAACCCACCAAAATCCAGCCACACCCATTGAAACCCAGCCACACTCGACCCATAGTAGAAAATAACAAACCACGAAATCAACCCAGACCCATGGCCCATGAACTTGACCCACAACAGAGAACCACCAACCATACACCATGACCCAAATCCAATCCACCATCGCCACCCAAATTTGATCCACGAACCACAGTAGAGAACTCGACCCGCAACCGTGACCCATGGAGAAAAGAGGAAGATTAAGAGTCAAAGAGAGAGAGGGAGAGTTAGAGAGAAAGAGAAAGAGGAGACACGAAGAGAGTGGACAGAGATCGAGAGTCAAAGAGAGACGGAAAGGCAGAGAGAAAGAGAAAGAGGAGAGAGAGTGAAAATGAATCAAGCTTGAACGTGTAATTTTCTTTGGTGATAAGCTCTAGCTTGCCTTGTGTTCCAAAAAAATAAAAAATAAAAATAAATGAACAAAACTGAACTTTTAATATTTGGTTTTTTTATAGCCCTATCCAATATCATGTCGCTCCTATAATGGGGCCCACTAGTCCTCTATCCAAGCCTATTTTTCAAATTCTTTTCCCTTTCACATGGACCACTTTTTCATTTAAGGGTTATTTGTTAAAGATAGATTTTGGGTTTATACTATTTATGTATTGATTCGAGAAGTTCAATTATGTAAGGACCACTTTTTCATTTAAGGGTTATTTGTTAAAGATAGATTTTGGGTTTATACTATTTATGTATTGATTCGAGAAGTTCAATTATGTAATAAGCTAATGTACACTTAACTCTAATTCATATAGTGTCTATATAAACCCTACTAGGATTCATTGTACTATACTTGATCATATGGTAATAATGTAGCAGTCACACGCTTTCTTAATGGAAGTAAACCATCAAGCCAAACCACGTAATTCTCCATGGTTTTTCTGTTTTATGTTTTCACGTAATTCTCCTTGTATTTTCTCTTATATGCTTTCGCTTACCACTATTATGATCCTAGTGTCCCACATAGATTAAGTGTAAGTTTAGCCATGTACTTATAAGTTCTTGAACACCCTCTCTTTACAAGCCGGTTTTTAAAGGTAAGTTCTACCTATAGTTTCTTAATAACCATAATATTTTCTATTCCCCGTTACTTTCACTAGTCTCCATCAACCCCCGGTCTCCCTTCTCTTGAATTAAAACTTAAAGGGATATTTTTTCTAGAAAAATATTAATGACTAAATATCTAGTTGAGGTTTTCAACCACCATGCATGTGATATTTCACATGGGAGGGGCAAATTCCTGTAACACATTTGCAGCATCCCAGGAAGCCTTTCTTGTTTGTCTGACCTTTATTATTTCAAAATACCTTTCTTGTTTTGACTGGTTCTTGTCACTGCCTGTTACATTCATGCGCCCATTTAGATTTAAGTGAAAAGTTATTGCATTTTATTGTGTGGCTGTTATTTTGTCTGCAATTTGGGTACACATTAAAGTCCAATATAATTGAAATGGATCAATTCTCCTTCAGGTAGTTGCTGAGAGGAAAAGAATTGCAGACAATCCAAAATATATCATGCCTGCAGCATTTGTTTCATTCAAAACTCGTTGGGGAGCTGCTGTTTGTGCGCAAACTCAACAATCCAGAAACCCAACTATTTGGATAACAGAGTGGGCCCCAGAACCACGTGATGTATATTGGCAAAACCTGGCTATTCCATATGTTTCCCTCACAATGAGATGGCTGATTGTAGCTGTTGCATTCTTCTTCTTGACTTTTTTTTCTATGATCCCCATTGCTTTTGTACAATCTCTTGCAAATATCGAGGGCATTGAGAAAGCAGCACAATTCTTGAGAGATGCTGTTGGAATGTGAGCTTGCTTTCATCCTTGGGTCTCTTGTGTTAGTAATTAGTCTGCAAATTACTCATAATGTTATGATTTGCAATGCAAGAATTTCGTTAAATCAGTCATTCAAGGTTTTTTACCTGGGATTGCATTGAAGTTATTCCTTATCGTTCTGCAAACTATATTGATGATCATGTCTAAATTTGAAGGTTCTATTTCTCGGTCATCTCTAGACAGGAGAACAGCCACTAGCTAGATAGATACTATATTTTCAACTTTGTAAATGTATTCCTTGGGAGCATAATTGCTGGAAGTGCATTTGAACAGCTATATTCATTTTCTCACCAACCAGCAAACGAGTATGTTATTCTCAAATGTGTGCCATTCCCTTAATTGTTCCGTGTCTCTTATTTTGGCAATGCAAATTATAATATATTTGTTTGTGTGGGTATATGTGTATGCTAGTGTTTTGTATATTGTATATGCGTGCTTGAGTATTTGAAAATTAAATGGTATGTTAACTTGAAACTTTCTAGGAAAATTTTATTATTGAAGTTGATCCCTTCTGAACAACATATGCGTCTTACACATATGACCATAAACTTTCAAATAAAAATTCTGTAGAACCATGGAGACTAAAGATGATATCTGACAAATATTGATGAAGAAAATCATATGATAAGAGTCCTGAACAAGAGCTTTGTTGGCATTAATGGTGAAATGCTAGGAGTTCAATGTAATCCAATGTAATGTATTGAAAGATATGTGCGCATTGTATGCTAATATTCCTACTCATGATCAGTTAGTTTTATAGCTGGAGTAGCTTTTAATTGTATAGCTGGTGTAACTATTAGTAAGGAAGTTATTTAGGGTGGTTAGTCCTTTAGGCGGGAAAGTGCAAGTTGTATAAAGGCTGTGATGATGAACAATGAGGGCTATTATGCAGATTGTTACTATTGAAAACAGATTAGAAACTAATTGATGTTGAAGAATGCATAATGATTATTATTGATGGATTAAGTTTATATACATAAACCCAAAAACTGGTACCAGCTATATATAACAAACTAAACTAACAGTAATGCTAACAGAAAATAGATTAGCCCACTAACACAAGGAGCACATGCAGCACGTGACAATTACTTAAGTGGACTATAACAAAAACTACTTTTAGCTTGTGAGCTACTTATTACATAAAGACAAAACGACTTGTAGTTTTAGCAGCTTTAATTCTGTAGTAACTAGCATTCCAACAGTAATACAACAACTTGTAATTCTTCTATCTTCTGAACACGGTGCATAAATATTGTCTATGCCCATCTTGCAAAGAAGATTTTGAAACTGTTGATGTCCAAGTGGTTTTGTAAGCAAATCTGCTAGTTGATGTTTGGTTGAAACATGAAAAATCTTCACAACTCTATCTTGCATCTTCTCTCTCACAAAGTGGCAATCCAGCTCTATGTGCTTTGTTCTCTCATGTAAACAGGATTAGCTACAATATGAATTGCAGCTTGGCTATCACAATAAAGGATTGCAGGTTGGCTATGGTCTATTGTTAGATCCTTAAGTAATCCAATCAACCATACAAATTCACTGACAATGGTAGCCATTGACCTATATTCAGACTCTGCAGACGATCTATATATTGTATGCTGCTTCTTAGACTTCCATGAAATGAGAGACTCACCTAAGAACACACAGAAACTCGTGAATGATCTCCTGGTATCTGAATAGCTTGCCCATATCTGAATCACAATACCCTTTCAAGTGCAATTCTGAGGAAGCTGCAATGGTTCAGACAACACCAAAAGGAGATTGCATTGCATGTGGATAACAATATGAGAAGATAAGGATGATGGTTTTCAAGTTGAATTCAAATAAGCTTCTGCAGTAGATCTGCGGTAGATTAGGATGAGAATTTCTGCAATAAATTAGGATTAGGATTAGGATTAATATTTGTATTTCAATTCAAATAGGATTTGGGTCCTATGTTTTAGGAATTTGTGGTGATGAGGATTATCTCCTCACTAGTATTTATGTATGTAGGAATTATGAATGAAGCAAGCAGAAATTAAACCAAAAACTCTATTATCCCTCTCAAGTTCAAGAGGCTAGTCAACTCGAATCAACTAAGTTATTTTTTTGACTTTCCAGTTCACAACAGAAGCTAAGAAGAAAAGGCCTTGACTAGTTGTGCATTTTAGATACTTAAGAACTCTGTGTGGTTATCTTGGCTATGAGAGATACTGACTGAGCTGGTGTACACTATAGGCTATGTCAGGTTTGGTCAATGTCAAATACAAAAGCTTTCCAATGTGCCTTCTATATTGAGAGGGATTTGGTAGCAATTCTCCATGATAGTTTGATAGCTTCACATGCTGCTACATAGGAGACTTAGTTGCTTTAGCTGCTAGTTGACCAGCTAACATGCAGAAGACCTTGCCACTTCTAAACCCAAAAAATACTTTAAAGGACCAAGATCCTTTAACTTGAACTAATAATGGAGGAACTTTTTGAACTCTATAAAAGCTTCCAAGTTATTGCTAGCCACCAAAATGTCATCAACATAGACCAAGATAATGATGACTATGCCACTTTGAACTCTAGTGAACATGGAATAGTTTGATTTAGATTGAGTAAAACCATGACTAATGATGGCGGTGGACAGTTTTGAAAACCACTATTTGCTAGCCTACTTAAGAAAATATAAGGACTTAGTGAGTTTACAAACCATACTAGTCTCCCCCTTGCAACCAAAGCCAGGTGGAGGAAGCATATATACCTCTTCATCTAAGTCACCATGCAGAAATGCATTGTTGACATCAAGTTGGACTAAATGCTAGCCAAGAGCAGTTGCAATAACAAGTAATGTTCTGATAGTGACAAACTTCGCAACTGGACTGAAAGTTTCATAGTAATTCAACCCTTCTTGTTAAGTATATCCCTTGGCAACTATTCAAGCCTTAAACCTCTCCACAGTCCACATTACCATCAGCTCTATGCTTCACTTTATACATCCATTTACACCCTATAGGAACTTTCCCAGGAGGCAAAGGAATAAGAAACCAGGTGTGATTAGCCTCATGAGCCTCAATTTTTGTAGTCGTTGCAACTTGTCATCTAGGATCTCTAGCAGCTTTAGCATAAGAAGCAAGTTCAGCACAGACATAAAGAGCTATAGTGAAAGCTCTGTGAGGTGATTAAAGCCTTTCATAGTACAAAACAGATTAAAGAGGGAAGGGTGTTGTAGGCAAAGGAATTGGATTGGCTGAAGCAAGCTGACAATGGTAATCTTGAAGGTAAGCAGGGATCTTATGTGATCTAGTGGAATGTCTAGTAGCATGTGGTTCAGGAGGTAAGGCTAGGGGAAGATCAAGGAAATGAATTTGATCTGGTAAAATAGGAAGGAGATCAAAATCTAAGGGCTGACTAGTAAGATCATGAATAGGTTGAGGTGTATGTGTGTACAAAACAGTATCAGTAAACTCAGCAGATGGTGAATCAAAACTAGTGGAATTAGGGGGTGGAAACAAAGAATCAATAGAAGTATTAGAAGGAAAAGACCTGAAATGAAAATCCATGGAATGAAATGGGAAAATGTTTTCATGAAAAATGACATCCTTGGACAGAAACATAGTGTTAGACTTTAGATTGTAGAGCTTGTGCCCCTTGACACCATAAGGATAGCCAAGGAAAACACATGGGAAGCCCTAGGATCAAACTTGGATCCGTTTCTAGACAAAGTGGAAGCATAGCAAAGACAACCCTAGGACTTTCAGGTGAGAATAAGAAGGGATAGTACCTAAAAGAACTTCATATGGTGTTTGATTTTGTAAAATGAGACTAGGCAGCCTATTGATTAAGTAAACTGCAGTAAGGATGCAATCTCCCTAGAATTTGAGAGGTAAATTGGCTTGAAAATTTAGGGCTCTAGCAATACTCAATATGTGTTGATGCTTCCTTTCAACCACTGAGTTTTGTTGAGGAGTGTCAACACAACTCAACTAGAGTAAAACACCTTTGGAAGAAAAGAATTGTGACATATTGAATTCAGGACCATTACCAAACCTCAGAGACTTGATATTGACATGGAATTGAGTTTCAACAAAAGTAAAAAATGATTGTAATATAACCTTTGTATCAGATTTGAGTTTCATCAAATAAACCCAAGTGCACTTACTACAATCATCTTCAATAGTTAGAAAATATTTGAAGCCATTCAAAGTAGGAACAGAAAATGGCCCCTAAATATCACAATGGATGAGATCAAAGGTAGAGGAACAAATGTTATTTTCATTAGGAAAAGGAAGCCTCTTTTGTTTAGCAAGAGGACAAATAGTATAAATAGGAAAATCTGTGTTGCAGAAAATTACATCAAGAATAGCAGAACTGAGTAATTGAAGTCTAGATGATGAAGGATGCCCCGTTCTATTATGCCATAAAATGGACTTAAAAGCAACATTATTATTAGCAGAATGAAATTGAGCAACTGAGTGACATTCAGCTGAGATAGCAAAAGGTGAATAGACACCAGGAATTGAAAGAATAGTAGGCATGAAAGTAGATAGTTGATTTGGTATAGAAAGTAGATAGTTGAATTGGTATAGAAAGTTGAGCAGTGTTGGTTTGCTGTAGGATATACAAACCATCTTGTTTTCTACCCAATCCAATCGTCTTCCATTGGAGTAAGTCCTGTATAAAACAAAAATGAGACAAAAATATGCAACACCTCAAATGGTTTGTTAATTTCCTAATGGAGATGAGATTGAAAGAGAAAGATGGGATACAAAGCACATTGTCAAGGATCAAATCAGAAGACAAATGAAGTTAACCAACATGAGTAACCAAAACAAATCCACCATTAGGGAGTTTAACTGATATGTGAGCTACAGAGGTGATTTTAGTGAGAAATTTAATGGAATGGACCATATGGTCAATTGCACCACTGTCTATGATCCAATCTTATGGTGAAATATCAGGTGGAACAACAAGGGTAGAAGAAAAAACAGAATGCTCTAAGTTTATAGAGGTATGCAAGAAAAGTGGCATAGAAGTAGTAATTTTCAAGGGTTTAGTTTCACATAGGCCTTTATTCTTAGCTATGGATAGCATACCTGTAACATTGAGAGAATTGTGAGGTGTTTTGGAAGGTTGAGTGATAAGAGTAGTTGTTTGATGAGTCCCTAGAGTGGCATCTGAACTAGGTAATGATCCCAAAGCATGAGGTTGTAGCATGGACATGAGTTGGTGACACTGAAGAAGTAAGTGCCACTACGGTTAACTCCTCCACACCATCCACAGAAGGACTAGGTGACATAGATGAAGTCAAGAAAACCTTATTAGCTAAATAGCCCACTCCTTGGTTCTTGTAGCTAGGTGGATAGCCATGAATTTTATAGTATTTATCCAACACATGCCCAATTAAGCCACAGTGTGAGCAAACTGGCCTTTCCTTCTTACGATTAGTCTTGTTAGAGTAACCTCCCTTATTAGAAGTATTGGGACCTCGAGAAAATAGAGCGGCAGACTCAACTGCAATAGCATTTGATCCAACCCTTCTTCGCTTTTCTTCTTGGATGATGAGGGAAAACACCTTGTTGAGTGAAGGCAGAGGTTGCATCAACAAAATCTGTCCTCTAATTGGAGAAAAAGAGTCATTAAGCCCCATGAGAAATTTCATAGTGCACTATTCTTCTTAGTAAGTAGCATGTGCAGCCATTGAACCACAAGTGTAAACTCCACAAGAACATGATGGAATAGACTTGTAATCAACAAATTCATCCCATACAATCTTGAATTTAGTATAGTAGCTACTCACAGTGATATTTTCTTGAGAAAGAGCACTGACCATTCTTTGAAGCTCAAAAACCCTAGTTCCATTACCTTGTGAGAAACGATTCTTGAGATTTGTCCAAATTACTTGTGCAGTATTCAAGTAGATAACCCTTTGCAGCAAATCTTTGGACATTGAATTAAGCAGCCATGAAAGAACCATCCTATTGCATCGTTTCCAAGCTGGAAAGAGAGGATCTGAGGTGCTAGCAGGAGTTGTTATGGTGCCATCTACAAAATCAGTCTTGTTCTTGGAATCAAGAGCATATATAACAGATCAGCTCCATGCAGCATAATTGTCTTCAGTGAGGGCCTGAGTGACCAAGATTGTACCAGGATTATCTCCACTATGGAGGTAATAAGGACTAGAGGGTTTTCCCAAGAAGGTACAGAAGCTTGAGATGAAGTTCCCATGGAATCTGAAGCAGCTGAAGCAAAAGACATTAAAACAAATGAAGAACTTGAATTAGGTTTTCAAAGAAAACTAAAATCAAGTTAGAGATCAGGGCAAAGAATCACAGAAGAAGCTTCGCAAAGAAATTTTCAAAGAAAAGCTTCAATCAAGGATCAGCAATGGAGAATCTAGAGGAACAATGTTGAAAAGCTTGAAGCAGAGCAACAATGAAAGAACAAACGAGTTAGGAAATTAGTGGGAGAGTTATTGAGCTAACTCGGCTCTGATACCATATTGAAAATAGAAAAGAAACTAATATATATATATATATATATATATTTTTTTTTTTTTTGAGAAAGAGAAGAGAAACTAATTAATGTTGAAGAATGCATCATGATTATTATTGATGGATTAAGTTTATATACATAAACCCAAAAGCTGGTACCAGCTATAACAAACTTAACTAACAGTAATGCTAACGGAATATAGATTAGCCCACTAACACATGGAGCACATGCAACACGTGACAATTACTTAAGTGGACTATAACAAAAAGTACTTGCAGCTTGTGAGCAACTTATTAAATAGGATCAGTTTGGATAGAGCTTATTTTACTGAAATTGAAAATTGAAAATTGAAAACACTATAGTAAAATAATTTTTAAATGTATGAATAGTACCGTGAGACCCATTTTTAATGAAAAAATTGCTCAAAAATGAAGTTTGTGGGTCCTGTGAATAGTAAATGGGACCCACTGATGTGCACTCCACCGCTCATTTAGCTGTGAATAGTGCACGGGTTGATGAAAAGTGAACAATAAACGGGTTGAAAAGTCAAAAACAACGGCAAGCAAAAAAAAAAAAACGCAAAAACGTAAACGCAGGAATTATAAGTTGTATCCAAACTCTCACATAAAAACAAAAAGACTTGTAGTTTTAGCAGCTTTAATTATGTAGTAACTAGCATTCCAACAGTAATACAACAACTTGTAATTCTTCTATCTTTTCAACAGTTACAACCAATTCCCAATTCTCTCTCTCTTTTAGTCTCTCAGTCTCTCTCTTTTCTAATCTCAAGAGGTTGAGTCCCTCGAATAATCTTTCTAATTTTCTCTTAATTCCTCTGTCTTTTCCCTTAAGCTTCTGCATAACCAAAAGCTTAACAATAACGCTATATTAAATGGAAGAGATAATGTCATTAGGACATCTTGTAACCACAAGATGAGTATCTTGGTGGGTATTTTGTTGCTTCTTCTTTTAGTCAATCAGGACAAGACTTTCCAAAGTTTTTTACTCTTTTTTCTTTGGCAATATAATTCGCAACGTGTATTGTATTTTAATTTCTTCTTTACAAATGTTAAAAGTTCTTGAGATTTTTTGATAAGCTTAAAAATTCTGGAAATGTTTAAGTGTATCTTCAAAAATAATTACATAATTGACAATCATCTATTAGGCATTGACCATTCACAATGTGATTTATCTATCAAACTTACATAATTTAGGTTAAATAGACTAGTTCATGCCTTCTTCTAATTTTAGTGCAATTTCAGTTTTTATCTTTTAGAATTAGATTTCATAAAATTACTATATTTGGTCTCTTGTTGACAGGATTCCTAAAACCATTGGTGTGGCAATTCCAATGAGAGCAACTTTCTTTGTCACTTATATTATGGTTGATGGATGGGTTGGTTTAGCTGGGGAAATTCTAAGGTTGATACCTCTTATAATTTATCACTTTAAGAATTCCTTCTTGGTGAAGACAGAAAAGGATAGGGAGAAGGCAATGGATCCAGGAAGTCTTAGTTTCAACACAGGAGAACCCACTATACAGTTCTATTTCCTACTGGGCCTCGTGCATGCTACAGTGACACCTATTATACTTCCTTTCATAATCATTTTCTTTAGCTTGGCTTATATCGTGTTCCGTCATCAGGTACAGAGTTGTATTTTTTTATTATGAATTTTAAGAATAAAGGACAATCTAGGGTTTACCGTTTACGTACACATACATGTGATCGTGGCAGTATCAATCCAATGCATCAAATTGTTGGAAGCTATAAGAAAAAATGCTAGGGAGGTGTACAACACTAGTTAATTGTGTAATACTTATGCTTCTATAGGGGAATTATGCTAGGGACACAACGTTTGACACAACTTTGTGCCACAACTCGTCACATGACGAGTTGTGATTGGTAATGGTGTGTCCCCACATGACCCACTGACATACTATTACTACAATTCACCATGTGGCGAGTTGTGGCACAAAATTGTGTTAAATATTGTGTTTCTAACATAATTCTTTATAGGGTGAAACAAGAAGAACACAAAAGATACCTTTTTTATTTAATAGTTACTCATTTAATTAACTAGCTAAATTTGAACCTATGGGAGAGCAACCAAAGTTTGTATCCAAGGAAACCTTTTCTTCCGTATGATGTAATCATTAAAAAGTATCAGAAAAACACAATTTTGTAAATTTAAACCCTCCCCTCTTTAGCCAACAGCGAACTAGCTTCACTTAATTTCAACTGTATATTCTGTATGCCCTGAACATGAAAAACATATATACCACCTCAACTTCTCAATATCTTTTATGTATAATAGCACATACAGTGTCTTCTCATTGATAAATAAAGTTTGGTGAATCTAGAGTAGTTATCAATAAAGATTATATAATATCTTTTACCACATTTAGTTACCGTATGTTTTAAATTATCCAAATCACTTTGTACCAAACCAAGAAACTCAATTTCTCTTCTTACAGATTTACAAGTTTTCTTAGTAATTTTAGCTTTGGCACAAATTTCATAGTTGTTCATATTTGCTTCACTTAGTGAGTTTATGATTCCACATTCATTCATTTTTTTTTTATATAGCCAAGGTTTTCATTTCCAAATCTACCATGCCACATATCAATGGAATCAACCAAGTAAGCAAGATGAACCATTTTCGTTATTAAGTTAATCAATATTAAGTGCAAAAAGACCTTCATTAACATAATTATGCCACCATTAAATAAAAAATACTGGCCTTACCAAGAAAATGTATAGAAATGAGGTTGTGTTGAAAGTGAGGAATTCGAATATGAAGGACATTGGAGAGTGAAATAGTTTTACTGGAAGTTAGTTTCAAGAGTACCTTTCCTTTGCTGCATGGACCTATTGTTGTCAACATATACACATTTGGTGCCTTCCTTTATTGGAGTATAAGAGGTAAACTCTTCTTTGAATGGACCAATATGCCTAGTGGAAGTGGAGTTCACTACCCAACCTTTCATTCCCATGACCATGTGTTACTCTCACACTACCGTTGCAATTACCTCTTCTGTATTCATCACATTTGCTTTGTTTGATGTTCAGCCTTTGTTGTTGTCATTCAAGTGGCCTATCACTCCACAACTTACCACATAATGACTCGCTTTACTACACTTGTATTTCATTTTATTCCCCCTTCAAAATTATAGTTGCCCCCACCCCACTTTTTTTAAGTTGTTGTTCTTCATAATTCCCTTTTGAATTGTGTCAAATGATTTTAATGATTAAATGATCAATATTTTATCAATTTATTTAGGAAAATGCTAGAGTTATAATCTATTTTACAACTTTTTTTTTTTTCAAACTGTTGATGTGTTAAGTGATTATTGATAAATGAAAAAGTAATATTAGTAGTGAGGCTAGATAAAAATCGGTAAAATTTGGTCACAATAACAATTTGTAAAAATGTTGTAAAATAATTTGTGGTTGTAACATTACTCATTTACTTATAAAATCTTTGTAGTAATAGTCATAAATATTGCTAGAACTAGATTTTGCAATAATAAAAAATAATATTTTTTTAAAGGACTATACATTGAAAAGGAAATTACAATGAATTTATTACAAAATCAATCATATATTATTATCAAGACTTAAAAGAATGCCTAATTCTTTTTGATAAAAACTGATTTAAAATGTATTGTTTTTTCTTTCGTTTAATTGAATGGATACCGGTTATATTTTCATATTATATTAGTACCGAACCTTAGTACATTTTTGTTCTTAAATTTTATTTTATTTAAAAAAAAAAAAAAAAAAGAGTTCATAGTTTATACTTTGGCCCCTCTAAAGCTAAAACCCTGCCTCCGACGTTGTTTTTAGCCGTTTCTTATACACTTCTTACTTTTGAAAATGCAGATCATAAATGTTTATAACCAAGACTATGAGAGTGCTGCAGCTTTTTGGCCTGACGTCCATGGGCGTGTTATTACTTCGCTGGTAATTTCACAAGTGCTTCTAATGGGACTGTTGAGCACAAAACAAGCTGCCCAGTCAACCCCAATTCTCATTGCACTTCCAGTTCTAACCATATGGTTCCATTGGTACTTCTGCAAAGGCCGATATGAATCAGCATTTGTTAAGTGTCCACTACAGGTTTGTTGAACCGACAAGTTACAAAGTTGATGCTGTCTTATTATTTTAAATAATTGCATGCATTCTGACAGAAACTCTTGGGCTTGTCTGCCTTCATCATGGTGATTTACATTTGTCTTTCCCCAAAATATCATAGTTACGTCTATGTAATTCTTGTAACTAAGTGTGGGTTTGGATAGCAATTATAATTGCGTTTGCGTTTGCGTTTTGCTTTTTTTTTTTTTTTTTTTTTTTTAATGCCTTTCAGCTTTGGAGACAAGTTTTACTGTTTATGTATTGTTTATCACTGTTCACATATTATTTACATACTGTTTACACATTGTTCACGCACTGTTTATGTGACTCACAACCACTTTATTCAGAAAAAAAATATTAAAAATAGAATTCACGGTACTATTCACACATTTAAAAATTATTTTACTACAGTATTTTTAATTTTCAATTTTTAGTTTACAATTTCAATAAAAATAAGTTGTATCTAAACGAATTCACATCTAATAAAACTATGGATTTCGTTTTATAATTTACTTGGATAGATACGGACCGGTGAGTGTCATGTTTTGGTTTTTGTTAAAACTATGATGGGACTTAAATGATTGAAATGTACTTTGGGTTGAAAGCTGAATATGTTCCAGCAATGGAGCTAGCAATAATTTGATTCCCAAATAGATGTGTCAGAGTATCGAACTTTGTGGAACCTTATAGAGGGAGACCTCTGTACTTCTAATCTGATTCCACGATGTGATGTCTTGATTTTTTTTAAGGAGGTTTAATACATCTTCCCATCAATGACGTAATGTTCAAATTCAGTGTAGATTAGATATATTATGACCTAGATTTGTAGATCTCTGATTTTTTGTGTAGCATTGACCAGGAGTGTACTTAATCATGAAGAAAATTATTATAAATATAATCATCAATTTGTAATATTGGCCATTATTGTTCCTTGATTCTTTATACTCGTTTCAGGTTTTCTTTAATACTATCATTTACTAACAAAAAAGAAAAAGTGATATTGGTCATTATTGTCAAGAAAATTTTCAGCACTTTCAGTTCTATTTATTGCTTCTAACACTTGATTTCAGCCTCATTAATCTCTCTCTCACATTTAGGGATTTCACTTCATTTTAATTATTATTTAATGTTGTGTGTTTAGGAAGCAATGATGAAAGATACCTTAGAACGGGCAGAGGAACCAAACCTGAACTTGAAAGGCTATCTTCAAAATGCATATATACATCCAGTTTTTAAAGCTAGTGAAGACAATGAAGACGATGAAATTAATGATGACAAGTGGGAGAATGAGAGTGTGATTGTGCCCACAAAACGCCAGTCCCGAAGGTATACACCAGCTTCCAGCAAAATTAGTGGTGCATCTTCCTCATCTCAGCCTGAGGCTATTCAAGAACTTCCACAACCCTAAATTAGGCAGGAAAACTTGGCTTCTTACTGCTCGTTCCTTTCTTCTTCACAGAACTATACTAATGGAGCAGGTTGGCACTGTATGGTAAAGAATAAGAATAGTGTATATAGACACAGAGAGACAGAAGAGGTCACGACAACCTTTAAGAACTCCAGCTAGAAAGCAAATTGTACGTTGCAAGGTTGTGCATGAAATGACTAGAGTGTAGGCTGGTAAAAAGTAGAAATTAAGAGCATATTATTTCTGAACCGGTCTGTTAATTGTCAGATCCTCTTGACATCACTATCCAAGAAGACTTATTTGATAATTATAGTGTGAATCCATGTATTGTTGTCTGCGGATGTTCATAGGCCTAAGTTATGCTTCATGTGGGAACTTTGGGTAAATCAGTGTGAATTATCCAAATGTGAGATATTCAAGGTGCATTAATTGTCAATGCTTCTTATCCAACAAATCTTACATTCATCTTGCCCTCCACTCTTTCCTTTTTAATAATTTTTTTTATGGACCGGGTAGATGTGATACCGTAGGTATTGCTCTATTTTAATAATTCTAACAAAAGACATTAAACATAGAGTAATTCTAAGATCACACAATAATTCAAAATTTTTTGTCACAATTCTGATGTGACAAACCGTGAGTCGTTGTCTATTACTTATACATAAACCTACTATTTTTTTCCACCATTTACATTTTGCACCATAACACTTATGTTGTGGCAAAAAAATTGTGAGATAAGTTGTGATACTAGATTTTCCCTTTTAACATAAAATACCATCTTCTTCTTCTCTCTTTTTTCTATCCATATCCCCTAATATAGAACCCATGGCATCGAATCTCTCCTATTTATCACCCTTAAACTGAATCAATCTGGCTTCAAGTAAAGTCAACAAAGGGTAAAAAGGGCAAGTAGGTGGAATGTAAGAAGAAGAAAGTAATGGATAAGAAGGAGAATATGCAGATGAAGAAGTGAGAGTTGGGAAAGATAGAGAAAGGAATTTAAATGATTGGGCGTGGGTTTGAAGAGAATCTGCAAGCTGTGATCTTTGATTTTGGAGAATCAAACTTTCAGGGAAGCCAAGAGAGAGAGAGAAGATGAGACTTTTTTTTGTTGCCTTTTTTTTTCCTCAGGTTGTTTTTGTTAGCTTTTGATCTGTTGGGTCCCAAATAATTTTATCACAAATATTAGCAATCCAAAACAACTATCGCACATAAGAATACAAAATTTACATGGAAAACCTTTTTTCTTTAAAGGAAAAAACCACAGGACAAACTCCGAATAATTTCACTATTATCAAATCAATTACAATAATTCTTGTGTATGTCTCACGACTAAAGAAAAATTTCTCTTGTTTTTTTTTTACTCTCACACACACACTAATTATCTCTTTCAAATGTAGCAACACTTTTCTTTCTCATTTTTATTTTTATTTTCTTCTCTACGCACAGCTCTCTTTCTTGGCTGTCTTCTTTCTCTAATCAGCTCCATCTTGGCTGCTCTCTCAATTCACTTGTGTGTTCCTTTCCCTCTCTCTCTCTCCTTTTTTGTTTTGTTTTTTTTTTTTTTTTTTTCACTATGCGGCACCCCCTCTTTTCTTTTCTTTTTTTCACTATGCGGCACCTCCTTTTTTTTCATCAAACACATACCTTTTATATATAGAATTCTGCCGCCTCACACTCCTAGAAACATATGGAGTTGGCTTTCCACGTTTCTCTTATTTCAAGTTGAAATAGAAGTCTTCATCAGTTGGGCTTAGCTCATTAAGGAGCTCTCACGTGGGCTAGACTTTGGTGCCAGCTTGCACCCAACAATCTCCCCATCTAGCCCACCAATAGGAGGAGATTTCAATCTATCTCTTCAATTCAATTCCATGTCGGTCAAACCGACCCCAAGCTTGACCTTCTTTATTATCTTCACAAACACTGAGAATACCTCATCAACATCAATACCTTTCATTCTCAAAGAATTCATCTCATCTTGGATATCCTTAATCCAATCCCTTGACTCCCCCTCATCAGAAGGCCAATTATTCTTGAAGCTAACAGTTCGATATTCTCTAGCAATCATCTTTTCATGAGGTTCAACAATCTCTATTGGAGGATATTGCTCCCCCTGCTCAAGACCTCTAGGATATTTCACTTCATTATCATCCCATGTAGTCTTAACATCTTCATATTCTTCATCACCTACCACTTCCTCATTTGAAACACTATTAGGCAATGAGGATTTCACCATCTTGGTATCAACACCCTTAATCCCAACTCTCATTTGTGGAGTCTTCTTAAAATTTTTAATCTCATTGAACTTCTTCTTACAGGTCTTCACATGAATCATGTACATACCGCAACATGTATGCCCTCTTACAACAACCACTATCCCTTAGTAACTTTCCATCTTCCATTACCAAGGTAGTTACAATAACCTGCTCGATCCACAGCCAATGTAGAAAACACATTCATCCTTAAATCTAGAACATGCCGTACATCCTTCAACATCATAGTGCTAACAACATTGGTTTCAATGTACACATCACCAATTTCCACAATTTTTGAGTAACTAGAATTGCCCATCTTCACTGTACCAAAGTTTCCTGCTTTGCACGTGGTAAACGACCCCTTCGTAGGGATAACATGGTGGGAGGATGCAGAATCAACAACCCACTCATCATCATTATTAGCAACATGCTCACACTTTTGCTCTTCAATCGAGAGCACCACATCATCCTCAACAATCATAACAACTGTAATATTTTTCTCACTATCATTCTTTTCATATTTTCCTTTATTTTGTTCTTTATTGCAATGCCAACAATCTCTTCTTAAGCGACCCTTTTTCCCACAATGGAAACATTCTTTAGTTTCTTCGAACTGAGATCTATCTCCTGATTGTGACCTACCATTGAATTTTCGACCATGAGGTCATCTGCTTCTACTTTTGCTCTTGTTCTCCGCAACAAAAGCTTGATCTTGTATATTGTCTATATTCTTATGTTTCTTGCGAACCTCTTCACTTCAAATCAAATCTCGAATATCATTATATTTGAGTTTGCTTTTTCCTGCAGAATTACTCACCGCCATTCTCATTGCTTCCTAACTGTTTGGTAAAGAAGTCAAAAGAATCTATTCACGAACCTCATCATCAAATTCAACTTCTACTGTGGATAATTGATTTGTGATTGTATTGAACTCATTCAGATGCTGCGCTATAAGAGTGCCTTCTGCCTTCTTCAGATTAAATAACTTCTTCATTAAATACACCTTGTTATCAGCCGACGACTTTTCATTTATGCTAGACAAAGCCTTCATCAAATCCACTATGGTCTTTTCCTTTACAACATTTTGCGCAACTGATCTTGATAGAGTTAATCGAATAACTCCCAATACTTGTCTATCAAGAAGGTTCCAATCTTCATCCTTCATAGTTTCAAGTTTCGTCCTAAAAAGAGGCAGATGCAATTTCTTCCCATAGAGATAATCTTCAATCTGCATCCTCCAATACCCGAAGTCTGTTCTATCAAACTTCTCAATTCTTGAAGCCTTGCCTTCTTCTCCGACCATCGCTTCTACTCTAAACTTAGCTCTGAAACCACTTATTGGGTCACAAATTATCTTGTCACAATATTAGCAATCTAAAATAGCAATCACACTCAAAACACAAATATTTACGTGGAAAACCCTTTCTCTTAGGTGGAAAACCCTTTCACTATTATCAAATCAATTACAATAATTCTTATGTATATCTCACGGCCAAAAAAAAATCTCTTTTATTTTTCTCTGCTCTCTCCCACACACTAATTATCTCTTTCAAAGATGGCAACACTTTGCTCTCTCATTTTTATTTTCTTCTCTACACACAGCTCTCTTTCTTGGCTCTCTTCTTTCTCTAAGCAACTTCCTCTTAGCTGCTTTCTCAATTCACTTGTGTGTTCCTTTCTCTTTTCCTTTTTTTCACTATGCTTTCAAGTAAAGTCAACAAAGGGTAAAAAGGGCAAGTAGGTGGAATGTAAGAAGAAGAAGGTAATGGATAAGAAGGAGAATATGCAGATGAAGAAGTGAGAGTTGGGAAAGATAGAGAAAGGAATTTAAATGATTGGGCGTGGGTTTGAAGAGAATCTGCAAATTGTGGTCATTGATTTTGGAGAATAGAACTTTCAGGGAAGCCAATAGAGAGAGAAGATGAGACTTTTTTGTTGCTTTTTTATTCCTCAGGTTTTTTTGTTAGCTTTTGATCATGATACATAACAAATAGATTTGCTCATTAAGAATTTAAGATCTCTATAGTTCTTCAATAGAAGTAAAAGATCATGTCCTGAAGTCAAGGAGATCTAAAGCCTTGCGGTTCCACTACAAAACACGCGGGTGTATAGCCGCGTTTTTTTTAGCCACGTTTGCAAAAACGCGGCTACAAGCGGGCTATAGCCGCGTTTTAAGGAAATGCGGCTTAAAGTATCAGTCAATAGCCGCGTGTTTAAAATGCGGCTATAGAATACGTCTACAGCTGCGTTTTTACGTGTTATAGCCGCATTTTTTGGTTAGGAGCTATTGCCACGTTTTAAACACGCGGCTATAGGACCTTTTTTTTAATTAAAAAAAAGAAAAGAAAAGAAAAGAAAGGTCTGTAGCTGCATGTTAAAAACGCAGCTTTAGTTTAAATTTTTTTTTTTTTTTAAAATATGGTATTTTAATTTTAATGCCATTTGTTAGAGCTGTTAAACTAGACAAACGATTTAAATTTAAGAAAGTAACTTAAGGACCAGTAACTTTTATTTATTTATAATTTATTTTTATATTGATTTATGATCATTTGCACTACAAGCTTGCATGTTAGTAATAAATATATCACCTATCAAGTAAACTGTAAACCTGATTATCAAAAAAAAAGTAAACTGTAAACCTCAGGACAACATCTGTGTAAATGTGCAATATGACCATCGAATCTATAGATTTGACTCATGATAAATTATTAGGATGAATTTCAACTCGTCCATCAGTAGTTTGGGGTGAATACAAAGTTGAATAAAAAAGTTTGAAGCCATTGAGCATATTAATGCCTAAGAGATGAAAGGGTGTTTAAAATATATATACGTGCCTGGTCACTGAGAAAGAACCAAAGATGGGCCTCATATACACCGATTCCCAGTAAAGCACACCAACCCAATTCCTTCTATGGTCCAAGAATGATGGTCCGACCTGGAAACTGGGAGAGATTTTTGATAGTTCATGAGTCAAATCTTGTCAGGTGAAAGCCATGAGATAATTGATTGTTGCGAGTCCATCTCCCACAACCCAGGCCCAACCTTTTGCTACCTATAAAGGAATTTCAGCAAGCTCTTTAGCTCTTCAGCAGAGGCTCCTTCGTGTCGTCCCATTTTGCCAATCGTTTCCTAGCAATCTCCACCTGAAAATTTCAACTTCTCAGTGCTTCTTTACAAGTTACCATTAGGTTCTCAACCAAAATGGCCAAATATCACTGTTGGCTGAAATATTTAGCGATCTACTAATGTTTTGAAAATATATTGAATGTACCACTTTTTTGGAACTCGAGTTTGTGAAACTTAAATTTGCCGTGTAACTCAAGTTTTAGGAACTCAAGTTCTTTAAAAAAATAGCCTTCAAGTTTGCCGTTCTATTTTTTATGGAACTTGAGTTACATAAAAAATTGGTGGCTATTTTACATGGAACTCGAGTTCCTAGAACTTGAGTTACATGGCAAACTCGAGTTTCAAAAAAGTGTTAAATCTCTAATTATTTCACAAACAGTGGTAGATCATCAAATATTTCCGCCAAAGATTATATTTGGCCATTTTGGCCTTAGTTTCTTTCTTAGATAGATAGTGAGGGAAGGAGGAGGTGAAGTTTCGTATTACATAAAACATCACAAAAAATGCTATTATTAATAAGCTATCACTTGAACTTAAACCTCAGTTACTAATAGCTTGAAGTCACATGTGATACACATGATTAGCAATTTTGTCTATAATAATGTCGACAAATCTACTTATAATACACTGTAAGGATAAGGGCCCAAAATCATATATTGGGTCTTGGGCTTTCTCCGAGGACATTGACAGGTTCGAGGAGGGATAAATAGTTATGGGAAATTCCAGTTTAGAGTCTCATAAATAAGAAATGAGTGGAAGGCGGTCCGAGGAGAAATTCCTCTTCGGGTATGATAGATATCACTCAGATGTGTATTCCAACAATGAAAGTAATCTTAATAGAAGCCCCAGTGATAGGGACGTGTCTCATGAACATACGAGAAGGAAGGGAACCCAAAAATATCTAAGGAAAAACTGCTACCACCGCATTAAATGCACTGCAGCTACTTTTCTGGCCGCATTTATGTGGAGAAGACTCCTAAACAGTGCTGCCTTGGCTACCACAACTCACAGAAAGCCAAAGAGGGTGTCTGATAGAACGGGCACTCAAGTAAGGGCTCAAATGATCAACAAGTGTAGGATCAGGATGGTCCAAGGGGAACTATATAATGTAAAAGACCCTCCATGAAGAGGGGATCGGAAAAATAGAGAAAGATATACTATAGCAATCAAAGTTATACCTGTAATCAATTTAATTGATTTATATAGAGATTTACCTCCTCGGACAGGGAAATTCAGTCAGTTCTATGTTCCTTGTTCTTGCTTGATCATTTCCTAAATCCATACTAGCAGTTGTCAAATTCATTAGGTCCGAGTTATTTGACCCACTCTCTATAAATTTATTGTACTGGGCTCACTAGGCCGACATCCTTTACATTTCGGGCTTGGGTTGCAAAACGTGTCCTTACAATTGGCACCGTCTATGAGAAGATTACTTGGGTGATAGTGAGTGCAACGTTCAACCATGGTAGGTTCAGGTCCACACCAAGCAAAGTTTTTGGGATCCCAACATGGTGACCCTTTTGTCAACCTTGAGCGAAGAGGTGACCGTGAAGGAAGTGTGCATACCACACATACTGATAGGAGTCAACCTCGAGGTGGAAGCCATATCTTCCATGCAAAGAGTAACAAAGGCATGCAACTAGAGATTGACCAGTTGAAGAGGAAGTTGCGCCATGCACGGCAAAGGCAAACCCCCTCCAAGTCTGATGTTTCTTTTGATGATGAAAGGGACCTCAATTACAGGCGAAGGTCTAGAACCCCGCCTAGCGAATCTTTCTCCTACGAGAAGGAACACCATCGTGAACGGAGGCTCAGAAGCCCGCCTCGTAATGGCGTGGGAAATGATGCTATAAGCAGGGCCTTGAACCAAATCTCCAAGTCGCCCTTCACGCTCAAAATCGAGGGGGCGAAACTTCCTCGATGATTCACCCAGCCCACTTTCACCATGTACAATGGTAGAACAGACCCCGTGAAGCATGTGAGCCACTTCAATCAGAGAATGATTGTCCATTCCAAGAACGAAACTTTGATGTGTAAGGATTTCCCATCCAATTTGGGACCCGTTGCGATGAAATGGTTTGACAGCCTGAGGGCAGATTCTATAAGTTCCTTTAAGGAGCTCACCAAGGCATTTAGTTCCCGATTCGTCACCTATAGCAAGGTTCCTCAGCCCTTGGCTTCCCTACTGTCCTTAAGCATGCGAAAGGGAAAGACCCTAAAAACGTACTTAGACAGATACTGGGAAATGTTCAACAAGATAGATGGTGACTTTAACGATGTGGCCATCAATACTTTTAAGGTCGGCCTCCCAGCTGAGCACGATTTGAGGAAATCTCTAACTGGCAAACCTGTCACCAGTGTACGCCAACTCATGGACCAGATTAATAAGTATAAAAAGGTTGAGGAAGACCAGCAACAAGGGAAAGGAAAGGATAAGGTTATCTCTCAAGAAATGAGGGATTTCAGGTTGGACCGATACAATAACAATCGGCCATGGAGAGATTTTGCTGGGCAGTAAGGATCTGCTAATACTCAGGCGGTTAATATTATGTTTCGAGAACCGATGCATCAAGTTCTGGAGAAGATTAAGAATGAGCCATTCTTCAAATGGCCAAATAAGATGGCAGGAAACCCCGCAAGGCACAATCAAAACTTTTATTGCCAATACCACCAAAACCAAGGACAAACCACGGAAGATTGTAGAAATCTATGGGACCATCTGAACTAACTCGTCCGTGAAGGAAAGTTAAAGCAACTCTTGCATCACTTTAGTGGCTAGGGGGGCCAGACAAACTCAAAGTCCTGGAAAGATGACTCTTCAAAACCGCCTTTGGGAACGATAAATGTCATCTTCGCTACTCTAGGGAGGATCAGTTCCTACCTTTCCAGAGTAATGTCCGTGGCTCAGCTATCCGCCGAAGGCGCTAATCCGAAGCCAAAAAAGGCTAGAATAGAAATCCAACCAGTTCTAGGCTTCTCGGACGAGGATAAGATCAGAACCATCCAACCTTATGATGATGCTTTGGTGGTCACACTCAGGATTGGGGGGTATGATGTGAAGAAGGTGTTGGTAGACCAGGGCAGTGGTGCTGAGATTATGTACCCCGACCTGTACAAGGGGCTAAATTTGAGACCCGATAACCTAACAGCCTATAATTCGCCCTTGGTAAGTTTTGATGGGAAAGTCATTATTCCGAATGGCTAGATTAGACTACCCGTATAGACTGGTTTAGAAGTGGTGGAGGTGAATTTCATCGTGGTGGACGCTTATTCACCCTACACAGCCATTGTGGCCAGACCTTGGCTTCATACCCTAGGAGCCGTTTCTTCTACTTTACACCAGAAGGTGAAATATCCGTCGGAGGGCCAGGTTAAGGAGATCCTGGGAAGTCAATCCACGGCTAGGCAGTGCCTGGTGGCTGCCATCTTACATCAGCCCGAAGCTGAGTCCTCGGCCTCTGCTGAAGGGGGCTTATAGCAATTAAGAGCTCCGGTGTTGCCTGTCAACGGATCGGCCAAAGAGGCAAAATGTGAGGATTTGGAAACGGTCGTTGTTGGTGATGATCCGAAGAAGTTCTTTCAGATCGGGGCTCAGCTGCCTCCTCCAGAGAAGGAAGAGCTGATAGAGTTTCTTAGAAAAAATGTTGACGTGTTCGCATGGAATGCTTACGAGGCCCCAGGGGTGGATCCAAGCTTCATCTGTCATCATTTAAACGTTAATCCCTCTGTCACCCCCAAAAAGCAACCACCTCGACGCTCATCCAAGGATCATTCCGATGCTGTCAGAGACGAGGTGATGAAACTAAAGTAGGCAGGGGCTATCAAGGAGGTGTTCTACCCTGAATGGCTGGCCAATACTGTGGTGGTGAAAAAGAAGAGTGAGAAATGGCGAGTGTGTGTAGACTTCACAGATCTAAATAAGGCTTGCCCAAAAGATCCCTTCCCTATGCCTAGGATAGACCAGCTGGTGGATGCAACTGTAGGTCATCCTCGGATGAGCTTCTTAGATGCCTTTCAAGGGTACCACCAGATACCGCTAGCCCTGGATGATCAGGAAAAAACAACTTTTGTCACCTCTATTGGGAACTATCACTACAAGGTGATGCCATTTGGTTTGAAAAATGCAAGATCTACCTATCAAAGGATGATGACTAGAATGTTTGAACCACAGTTAGGCAAGAGCATCGAGGTCTATATAGACGACATGGTGGTGAAAAGTAAGGTAGTGTCCGAGCATGTGGGAGATCTCGAGAACATTTTTTAAATTCTGAGGAGGCACAAGCTGCGCCTTAACGCTTCCAAATGCTCTTTTGGTGTGGGGTCATGCAAATTTCTGAGCTATATGGTTACTCATCGTGGAATTGAGGTTAACCCTAACTAGATTAAGGCAATCAATAGTTTACAGCCACCTCAGAATCCTAAGGAAGTCCAGAAACTGACTGGAATGACTGCCACTTTGAATCAGTTCATCTCTCAGTCAGCGGATAGGTGCAGACCCTTCTTCCTACTGATGAATAAGTGGAAGGGGTTTGAGTGGATCGAGGAGTGTGCCTTAGCCTTCTAAGAGCATTAGCATTGGAAAATGCTAATGCTACTCTATTTTACCATTCCAAAACCTCACTTTATCATTATACCATTCAATTTTACAATACCTCTTACATCCCAAAACTCTATTTTTATTAAAATATTTTTTTTAATATTTTTTTACTATTTCTTTATAACTGTTATTTTTTTTTCAGACTCATGTTTCCTGCGCTTTCCAACAATTTTTTTTTCCTCTCCTTCTCCCTCAACCTCTAGCAACACACAAGCCTTCAACAACCACAGCCACGGCACCTCAACCCATCAACAACCACCGGAGCAAACCCATCAACAACAATCGCCGATTTGAAACCCACCGGAGCAAACCCATTCAAAAATAATAATCACCGAAGCCACCGCCACCACAACCCGATCCTCTTCCATGACCTGATCATCGACCCAGACCCATACCGACACCATGATATATATATATATATATATATATATATATATATATATATATATATTTTTTTTTTTTTTTTTTTCCAATCACCAGCATCAGAGAATTTCTCCACCTTCCGTCAACCTCTACACCGCGCCTCCACTGCCCAGTCACCACCACCACGCCCACCACTGCCCATTGCCCACCAAAATCCCACAGGAACAAAAACCCACATTAATAATAAAAAAAATAAATAAAAAAAAAAAAACCCCACTCTGTGACCCACGCCGACCAAAACGCAGAACCCAGACCTCGCCGACCAAGCACGACCCAGACCTCGCCAACCAAGAACGACACAGCAACCCACGGTCAAACACAGCAACCCACTCTTTCCGATTCAAACCTCTGTCAAACCCATCGAAGCCATCTCCAACAACCCACACCCTCTCCGATTCAAACCTTTGTCAAACCCATCGGAGCCATCTCCAGCACACCCAGCCCACCGATCCACGCCGATCCAAACTCACCATCAACCGATCCCAACCCACCACTATGCCCAGATCAAACCACGAACCCACCACCACCACGAGCTATCTCCAGCACACCCAACCCACCACCACGCCGATCCAAACCCACCATCTCTGGTGCAAGCCTTGAACGAGAAAGAGAGATGTGAGATGAGAGAAAGAGAGACGGAGAGATGGAATGGGAGACAGAGAGACAGAGTGGGAGTGAAAGGGAGAGAGGACTGAAGGAGAGATGGAATAAAAAATTACTTATTCGGTTTAGAATTGTGCTACAGTGCAATTCTAAAGGTAGAATTGCACTGTAGCAAGAATTGCAAAAAAATTGCAATTCTTGCCTTTAGCATTTCCTGATGCAGCAGTTTTTAAGGGTTGAAATGCTAAAAACACCTTAGATATAGCATTAGCATTCTACAATGCTAATGCTCTAACAGCTTAAGGATTATCTCTCTCAGCCACCTCTCATGTCCAGTCCTGAGATGGATGAGGTCTTATTTGGCTATATTGCTGTGGCCCCTCATTCTGTAAGCTTGGTCTTGATACGAGTTGATAGTGGCATAAAAAGGTCAGTTTATTATATAAGCAAGTCACTACACGAGGCCGAAATCCGTTATCCGCCACTGGAGAAAGCCATTTTGGCGGTAGTACATGCTACACGTAAACTCCCCCATTACTTCTAAGCACACACGGTTGTTGTCCTAACTTAGTTCCCGCTCCAAGCTCTGCTCCGAAATGCTGATTACACGGGGAGGATCATTAAATGGGGCACGATCCTAGAGGCTTTTGACATCAAATACATGCCTCGCACCTCTGTCAAGGGTCAAGTTCTCGCGGATCTGGTAGCTGAGTTTCCTGAATCCCTGTTGGAAGTAGAAACAGAGAATTAAAATATGGATGAAAATCGGTTGGCATGATCTCCCAGCAAGGTCTCTTATCCTGGAAAGTATATGTCAATGGTGCAGCAAATCAGAAGGGGTTTAGAGTGAGGCTAGTTTTGGTCTCACCCGAGAAAATCACCATTGAGAAATCATTAAGATTGAGATTCTCAACCACAAATAACGAAGCCGAATATGAGGCTTTGCTTATGGGAATGGCCATGGTTCAAAAAATGGACGGAAAGGCTGTGGAGGTGTTCTCAGACTCAAGATTGGTCGTCAACCAAGTGAAGGGAGAATTTGAAGCCAAAGATGAAAGAATGCGAGGGTACTTGAGTCAGGTTAGACATTTGCAGTCATGCTTTGAATCTTTTAACCTGTTGTATATCCCTAGGAATGGAAACACATATGCTGATTCTCTAGCCACACTTGCAACCTCCTCGTTGCAAAGCTTACCCTAGGTCATTCTTGTGGAAGACTTAAGCAAACCCACAGAGGTGAACAGAGAGGGGGTTCATGTTCACCAAGTTAGAATGAGGCCTAGTTGGATGGACCTCATAGTACTATTCTTGAAGGAGGATATCCTACCAGAGGAGAGGTCAAAAGCTGCCTAAATACGAAGAAAGGCTTCTAGGTTCTAGCTGTCCGAGGACCAGAAATTGTACAAAAGCTCATTTTTTGGGCCATACCTACTATGCATACACCCCGAAGCAGCAGAGTTACTCCTGTAGGAGTTACATGAGGGGATTTGTGGAAGCCACACTGGGGGAAGATCCTTGTCGCACAGAGCCATCACTCAAAGTTATTAGTGGCCCAACATGCAAAAAGAAGTATAAGAATATGTAAGGAAGTGCGACCAGTGTCAAAGATTCGCACCAAACATACACCAACCAGGAGGAGTCCTTAATCCTCTGACTAGCCCCTAGCCATTCGCTTAATGGGGCTTGGACATTGTTGGTCCCTTCCCCAAGGCAGCAGGGAACAAGAGATATTTGCTAGTCGGCACGGAATACTTCACTAAGTAGGTTGAAGCTGAGCCCTTGGCAAATATCAGAGATGTGGATGCTAAAAAGTTTGTTTGGAAAAACATTGTCACCCGGTTCGGGGTCCCTCGTATCCTCATTTCAAACAATGGCCTTCAGTTTGATAGCAAATCTTTCAGGAGGTACTGCTGTGATTTGGGATTACGAATAGATATTCTACCCCAGCCTATCCCTAAGGAAATGGACAAGCCGAGGCTGTGAACAAGGTCATAGTTAATGGACTCAAGAAGAGGTTGGATGATGCGAAGGAAAAATGGGCAGAAGAGCTGTCGCATGTCCTCTAGACATACCGAACCATGCCTCACAGGTCAACCGGGGAAACCCCCTTTTCAATGACTTATGGGGCCAAGGCTGTTATTCCTTTGGAAACCGACTTCCTTACACTGAGGACTAGCTCATTCAATTTGAGTAGTAACAATGAATTGCTAGAAAGGAGCTTAGACTTTATTGAAGAAAAAAGAGAAAATGCAATGGTTCAATTGGTATACTACCAACACAAACTCAAGCAAGGTTATAATGCCAATATAAAGCTGAGGCCATTAATGCCTAGTGACCTGGTATTGAGAAAAGTTCTAAGCACGGCAAAGAACCCAGCATGGGGAAAGCTAGGGCCCAATTGGGAGGGACCATATCGCATCACCTTGGTGGCTTATATAGGAGCGTATTTTCTGGAAGACTTAGATGAGCATGTAATACCACGCCCTTAGAATGTAAACAACTGAAAAGGTATTGTTATTAATAAAAGTTTCCTTTATCAATATGTTCATTTGTTATATAAATGCATTGTACTTTCTATTATTCTTTCTCTACGTGAGTGCTTAAACAGAACCTTAGTCATGCCTGTGTTCTTGGACCAGATGCTTTGGGAAAATTAACACTCTATGACATCTCTATAAATGATTAAACAAAACCTTAGTCATGCCTGTGTCCTCGGACCAGATGCTTTGGGGAAATTAACACTCTATGACATCTTTATAAGTGATTAAACAGAACCTTAGTCATGCCTGGGTCCTCGGACCAGATGCTTTGGGGAAATTAACACTCTATGACATCTTTATAAGTGCTTAAATAGAACCTTAGTCATGCCTAGGTCCTCGGACCAGATGCTTTGGGGAAATTAACACTCTATGACATCTTTATAAATGCTTAAACAGAACCTTAGTCATGCCTAAGTCCTCAGACCAGATGCTTTGAGGAAATTAACACTCTATGACATCTTTATATGAGTATTTAAGCAGAACCTTAGTCATACCTGGCTCCTCGGACCAAATGTTTTGGGGAAATTAACACTCAATGACATCTATTCATTTTTTCTAAGTGTTGAATAGAACCTAAGTTATGTTTAGCTCCTTGGACCACATACTTTGGAGAAATTAACACTCTGGGACATCTATTTGTTTTTCACTAAGTGTCAAATTTGATCCATGAGTATGCCCAACTCCTCGGATTTGTGACTTTGAGGTAAATTATGAATGTTCATTATGTTCAACTTTCATCACAAAGGGTTCCATGTTCAATGAAATATATGATAAACCTCTTTATTGCTGGTACTTAGTCAAATGATTTAAGGTGATAACAGAGTATTGTTGTTAGTTTTTATTAAAGATAGAGTGGCAACAGTTCGAATCCATTTATTATAATAGTAAGCTTGAAAACATATAAAGTAAGGACACAAGATATAGAAATAAAAGTCTATTCATTAATCAAAAGAAGATATATTACAAACCGTGGCAGAAGCCACAACAAAACAAAATAACAAAAAAGAAATGATAATAAAGAAAAATCCTACAAACTACTTCTTTTTGGGTTGAGAGCCCTTTTTGGAATCAGTGGCCTTAAGCTTAGCACCCCCAGTTTCAGACTTTAACTCAGCTTCCTTAGCCTGGGAGACCATATCTTTGATCGTAAGGGTATCCTCGGAGTGAGTATCTTTGGCTGAAGGCAAGACCTCCTTCCCCTTCCCCGCCTCTATGGAGACTTCAGCATCAACAGTAAGATCTTGGATACTGGAGACCTGCTCAAGAGGAGGGAGGGGTAGAGCAGTGGTCGGAGGGAGGTTCGCTGGAGCTTCTCGGATATGTTCAAGGAAAAATATGCTCTCAGTTTTCCTCAGCTCGGAGTCAGCAGGGACCCCCGCACGATTAAGCGCCTCATTCCACGCCTCAGCGCAATAGTCCCTGCATGCTTCGGCTACCTCCTTAGTCAGCCTGACCTCTGTCTCCTCCACCCCATGCTCGTAGGCTGCTTCATTCGCGGCCTTAGCAGCTTCCCTAGCCACTTGAGCTGCCTCTTTGGCTTTCTGCAGCTTAGCCTTCAGATCTAATACCATCTGTCTCTCGGTGGCCAGGTCTATCTCGGTCAAGTGGAGGCGCTGACGTTGGTCGTTGGCCTGGGCTTCAGCGTTTTTTGGACCAGCCGCAGCACTCGCACGTTCCCTCTTGGCGATGGTCAGCTTATTGCCCAGCTTTTTGTGATCTTCTCTTAGGGCTCCAAGAGTTTTCTCAACCTCAAGGCGGGAGTGGGCCTCAACCTTAACCTCGTCGCGGGCGTTCCTGACCCATTCCTCAAACATAAATTTGCTAGGTAATTTGCATAAAAGTAGCAAAGGGGTTATAAAAATATATACATACATGAATAAACGTGCAGCTTAGTATTTAATGAAAAAGGATGTTGATTGACTTACCATTGCAAGGTCCCTTTTCAATGACATGAAGAGGTCTGGTTGCCTGGTACGCTTGAGACCCTCCATGTCTAGGGGGAGGAGAAGAGGTTGCTCTAAAGCCTCAGTGAGGTAGGTGGCATGCCCCCTTTGAGACTCCTAAATCATGGCATCCTAAGGAATGGGGGCACCCTCCATCTCTAGTCGAGGGGCCCAGGTACGCGGCCCTCGGCGCATTTCAGCCTCGTCCTGGCTCTCCACAGACTTGGCTCTCTTGTCCTTGGGTCCTTAGCTTTCTTCTGTTGTTTAACCCCATTTTGAGGGGCAACCTCGCCTTCCTGTAGGTCTTCAACTGGCCTTTTCTTCCTTAGATTCGGGTTAGCATGTAGTCCGATGTCAGTAGGGGGCAGGGGAGGAGAAGGAAGATTGGGAGGAACTTGGGTCTTGGGGACCTTTTTTGAAGTTGACCCCTTGTTCCTGTTGGCTAGTAGACCCTTTAAGCTGGTCCTTGGCTTTAAGTCCATCCTTTCTTCTTCTTCTTCTGAGCTAGCGGTGACTTGGGCAACAATTAAGTTTGGAGGATGAGCTGTAGAAAATCTATCAGACTCGGTTTCGGAATGCGAGAGTTGCACAGGCCTTTTCGGCGCTCCTTCTTCCCCTTCGAAATGAAATTGATCGATTTCGACCTCGAGGGATAAGTGTGTAGAGGTTGTTTCCTCTCTTGGAGCGGTTACTTTCTAAGGGACGCGCTGATTGGGCAGCTCAACAGGCGGGAGGTGTCTCCGAGCTAAAAACCCTGGCTTAGATATGTCTATGCGTGCTAGTCTAAGGTTACCAGCCCTTATTGCCTGGCCTACATCCTAAAATATGTGAGATAGAGGCACGTAATCCAAAATTAAGTGAGTAGCCTGTAATTGTCTGTCTTCACTTATAAATATCTCCGACCTCAATAGGTAGTTGAAAGTCGAATTGTTGGTCAAACTGATCCTCGGAGCAATGTGCCTTTTATCTGCAAAAACATCCGAGAAGGAAATCAAGGTCAGACCAATGAAAATTATCATCAGAAAAAGATGAAGTGTTAAAAGTGAAAGGGTTAAATCCCTTGTCCAAAGGAATTGATCCTATCCCACCTGGCTCTCTTGCCCGTGTTTGGCAGGGAATACCGTCATGCCACTCTCCGGAGGCGACCAGATAGCCATCCTTTAAGCCCTTGTTGGACTTAGGAAGGCAGGATATCAACCTAACGACATCGGATCGAGACTTGAGGTAATATCCCGCGCTAGCAAGGGAATGGCACTCGTACATATGAACGACGTCCCAAGTTTATCTGATCATTCAGAGCATCTACACTCCCTAGGACTCTAAACAGGTTAGGAGCGCATTGATGGGGACACAACCTGTGGTTGAGCAGGTAGTCTCTGGTAATCCTACCTATGGAAAGAGTCATTCATTCCTCTATAAAGGCGATCATTGGAATGATAACTTCACCCTCCCCTCTATCTGTGTATACTTGGTCTGGGGCGCAATATTGTAGGCCTACTCCCTGTGGGATATGGTATTTGGCCCTAAAACCCTCCATACCGGCCGGAGAGTCTACTAAGTGCTTGAATCTACCCATCTAAGCAAACGTAGATGACGCAAAGGAAGTTTTCTAAAAAAGAAAGAAGGCCGAGGAGGATGGCCGAGGAGAAAAAGAAATTTTGAAGAGATAGATACTTACAAAAGCAAGTGAGTGTATTAAATCCTGAACCTTTAGGAAAATCTTTTGGAAATTTCTTAAGGAAAAGAGTTAGGGAAACTTAGGAGTTTAGTGAGTTGGAGTGCTTGAAATCTCTGAAGAACTTGAAAATTCGTAAAGTAAAGGGAGAATGATCTCCCTCAAGGCTTTATATAGAGGGTGAAAATGAGTGGGAGTTATCCCGCTCAAAATTCCAAGAGAAAGATCAGCCGTTGGATCTGCGCCTCACCGTTAGATCTGGGGAACAAGGCGCCGCCTAGAGTAATTAATGGCGCCTCGCGGACTTCGAAGCGTCAGTAGCAATCATGGGACGCGCAAAACGGTAATTTCACACGTGTGAACCAAAGAAATAAATGGTTTTGTCTCTTAAAAATCAAAACCCCACTTTTTCTCCTCGGATGTGAGGGAAAAACTGAAGTTTTGAGGGGCTATTGTAGGGATAAGGGCCCAAAATCATATATTGGGTCTTGGGCTTTGTCCAAGGACGTTGACAGGTCCGAGGAGGGATAAATAGTTATAAGGGATTCCAGTTCAAAGTCTCATAAATAAGAAATGAGTGGAAGGTGGTCCGAGGAGGAATTCCTCCTCGAGTATGATGGATATCGCTCAGATGTGTATTCCAACAATGAAAGTAACCTTCATAGGAGCCCCAGTGATAGGGACATGCCTCATGAACATACGAGAAGGAAGGGAACCCAAAAATATCTAAGGAAAAGTTGCTACCACCACATTAAATGTACTGCAACTACTTTTTTGCTGCATTTATGTGGAGAAGACCTCTGAACAGTGCTGCCTTGGCTACCATAACTTACAGAAAGCCAAAGAGGGTGAATAATGGGACGGACACTCAAGTAAAGGCTCAAATGATCAACAAGTGTAAGATCAGGATAGTCCAAGGGGGACTATATAATGTAAGAGACCCTCCATAAGGAAGGGGATCGGAAAAATAGAGAAAGATATACTATAGCAATCAAAGTTATACCTGTAATCAATTTAATTGATTTATATAGAGATTTACCTCCTCGGATAGGGAAATTCAGTCAGTTCTATGTTCCTTGTTCTTACTTGATCATTTCCTGAATCCATACTAGCCGTTGTCAAATTCATTAGGGCCGAGTTCTTTGACTCACTCTCTACAAATTTATTGTATTGGGCTCATTGGGCCGACATCCCTTACATTTGGGCTTGGGCTACAAAACGTGTCCCTACATATGCTTTATTCAAGGTACTGTACTATTTTTATGATAGGAATTTTTTATAATTTTAAAACAAATATCCACTAAATTTTAAAAAGGAATAATTCTTCTTCATAGATTTTTGTATTCTGTTTTGTGCTTATCAGCCTAATGTATGATGCTGTCTTTGATCTTGCTGCAAACAAGTTTGTAAACAATTACAAATAAGTTGCCTTTTCTTGTGTTCTTTTTGTGATAATTAATCACACTCACAAATTTTTTCACGATTACTGAATTAATATGTTGTAATTTGATGATTAATATATATAAATGGTATTGGTGATAAATTAATGTGTAAAAATAATATTGAACCAATCACGGTTGAAAACATAACTAATGCTAATGAATGACTTTTTTTTTTTAGAAGATGCTAATGGAATGACTTGGTTGACATAAAAAATATATATATAAAGGTGGGGTTTGAATTCCGTGTTTGCGTTTCAGCAAACGCGTTTTCCTCCTCTTTTTTTTTTTTTTTTTTTTTTTTTTTGGCCGCAATGTTTGACTTTGGAAGACAAAAAATCTGTGTATGAACAGTACGTGCACTGTTCACGCACTGTTCATATAATAAAAAATATTAAAAGTGGGTTTCACGGTACTATTCACACATTTAAAAATTATTTTGCTACAGTGTTTTCAGTTTTCAGTTTCAGCAACAATAAGTTCAATCCAAACACACCCAAAGTAGCCAAAATTATGCTAGACAAAATAATTAGGAAAGCATGGTGAGTGCCCTATGATGATGATGTCTGCTATGTGATAATTTTTTTCTAATCAAATCATGACATCAAGAGAGTAAGTTGTATGTAATATAACTTTTTTCATCATATTTTAAAAGTTATCATGACTTTTGAAAAGAGTTTGTGAGGTACTTTTTTGTTAGAATTTCATTCTTTCTCTCCTTTGTGTGTGTATTTGTTCTTAAAAAAATGATTAAGAAACTAATTGCATTATAGAAAAAAGACATTAATTATTATTATTTTTTTCTATAGGCAGGATTCTATTTCAAGTTTCTTATTTGAAGATAAAGAATTTGACCAATTGAGTTAATTATATCATACTCTTAATTACTACTTTATATTAATAAATTTTTTATCTTTGTGACTTGTGAGATTCAATGGGAAGGAAATTTCGAATAATGGACATATCTATTAAGAACAACAAAATGTGTCAATTCAATTATAAAAAGCTTGCATGCAAGTATGTCACCTATTAAGTAAACTGTGAGCCTCAGGACTACATCTGGGGTAATAAAATCATCAATTTTATAGATTTGACTCATGATAAATTATTAGGATGAATTTCGACTAGTCCAGCAGTAAAGGCTGGGAGAATATGTAGATCAATAAAGTTTAAAGCACACTGAGCAAATTAATGCCAAAAAAGAACGAAAGATGGGCCACATTATTGGCTGATTCCCGGTAAAGCACACCACAACTCAATTCCTTCTATGGTCCAAGAACGATGGGCAGGCTTGTTAACTAGCCGGAGAGATTTTTGGTAGCTGATCGATGGGTCAAATCCTGTCTATGATTGATTGTTGCAAGTCCATCTCCTACAACCCAGGCCCAAAATTTTGATACTTGTGAATCAATGTCGGCAAGCTCATTAGCTCTTCAGCAGAGGCTCCTTTGTGTCGTCCCATTTTTCCAATCGTTTCTTAGCAATCTCCACCTGAAAATTTCAACTTCTCAGTACTTGTTTACTAGTTACTGTTAAGGACATATTTTATGTAAATTGGCAAATCCTTTTGACAAAACGCACTCTACTTGTAATTGGGTAGTTCTAGGTGTTTTTAATACTTCAAGAAACCTTGTTTCAAGATCAAGTGTTGAAGTCATCAAGTCTGTCCAAGAAAAAGCAAGCTGAAGTGCAAGTTCATTAAATCTCGACACCTCTCGATAGCTACCTCGACACCTGGCTATCTGTCGAGATCTTCAGCTGATTCTTATCGCAATCTCGATAGCTTCTCGATAGCTGGTCGATCGATCGAGAAAGTTTCTGTCCCCTCGACACCTTCTCGACACCTCCTCGATAGCTGCTATCTATTGAGATTCATTAAATCTCGACACCTCTCGACACCTCTAGATCGATCGAGGTTACGGGAAATCAGAATTTTCAGCTTTTTGATTTTTGGGCCAGGCTTATGTATTTGAGTAGGGTTTCTTTTCTCACAACCCTAGACTTATATAAGGCTTATTTTAAAGGCCGTCACACAAGAGAATAAGAGAATACAAGGAGAACATATTCAAAAGATTATTCTCTCTGAAAGAAGCTACTGCGTCTTTGCGCCTTAGGGTTTTGTAACCAAGTGCTTCTTGATCTTCATTGTTGATGAAGTGAAGAACTTTGCAGCCAACATTCATTCTTCCTCAAGTTGGTGAGTGAGTCACGTACTGGGATTCGTGCAAAGGAGTTAGTCACGTACTGGGATTCGTGCAACAAATAGGGTGGCGTTCATATATTGAAGAGTTCAGAGGTTCTGAAGCGGTAGAAGGTTTCTGCTGTGAGTTCGTCTACGGGGATTGTAGAGTCTAGGGACAAAGGTTTTGTACTAGATCTGAAACTTCTCTTTACTATAGTGGATTGCTTTTCGGGAAGGTTTCCCCCCAGGTTTTTACTGTGAAACTGGTTGGTTTCATTGGTTTTCCTGGGTCATCATATCTTGTCTTATTTACTTTTCCGCTGCATTCATTATTGACATGATATTGATGTTTGTTTGTTTTAACAAGTTTATTCATAATAAATCTAATTAACAACTTGGGTTTAAAACTTGTTAATTCTATCAACCGGGGTCTAAATTTCCCAACAAGTGGTATCAGAGCGGGTTCACTCTGATTGGATTAATTTCCTGAGTGTGATCCTTGACCCCCGTTGTCATGGAATCTCTTGATTGTTTTGATTTGCATGATCTTGTGTTGAATGATGATGATGATTTTCAAGATGCCTATTGCAAGCTTTATAATTTTTGTATGAAATCTCTTGAATGTTCTACAAAATTAAAAGCTAAATTTAAAAAGGTAAAGCTTGAAAAAGATGATTTGATTGCAAAATTGGATGAAGCCAATAATTTGAATGAGAATTTTAAAAATCAAATTTCATCTCAGGTGGACAAAATTAAGAGTTTGGAAGAGCAACTAGTTGAATTTAAAACTGAAGTTGAAAAATTAACTAGTGCCAAACTTGTTGTTGAGCCTAACTCAAAAGAAAAAGATTTCTATGTTCCCCCATTTAAAAGGAATAATGAAGAGTTGAAGGCTAATATTGCTAGGATAGACAAAGGTAAACAATCTGATGTTAATGCTGAAGTTTCTAAACCTATGTCTAAAACTCCTCCTAGGTTGATTGATAAATCTGAATTTGTCCCCATTTGTCATCATTGTCATATTGTTGGTCATATTAGGCCAAATTGTCCTAAGTTGAGGTCTCTGTCAACCTCTAAGGTTAGACCTCCTTCTGGGAAGTATAGTAGTTCAAAAACTACTCATGTTTGTCACCATTGTGGTGTTTCTGGACACATTCGTCCTAATTATTTTAAGTTGTATCCTCATAAGCAATTGTCCAAACGGTCACAGGTTTCCTCTCAAGGACCTACACTTTTGTTTGGAGAGTTATTAAAAGTTTTGAGCTTTTTAACTCATTTTCAAGAAAATTCTAATTTTTCTATGTCCTTTAGTAGATATACTAGGACATGTGCCTTTTCATCTTCACGGCCAAAGATTCGTGCTGTGTGGGTGAGAAAGGAGCCTAAGACTTAATTGTCTTTTCTGTTTGTCCTATGCTTTAATTCTTTCTATCTAAAGTAGGACTCTCTTTGCTTGATTTCTTATCTGCTTTTGGAATCATGCTTTCATGCATCTGCATATTTTTATCATGTTTTCATGCATATGCATCCATCTTTCTTTCATGCATTCATGTTGTTTATCTGTTTTTGTTTGGTTGTTTAGTTTTTATTTTGTTTTGTTTTCAAAATAAAAAATAAAAAAAAAAAGGAAAAAATTGAAAAATACAAAAACAGTGTGTGTTTTGTGTACTTTGGTATTTGTGTACCTTGGATGGCCAATGAAACAAAGTTTCTAAACTTTGTATCTTTTGTAGCTTAGATGAGCATCTCTATGCACAACTAAGCAAGTGAGCTTTGTGGCTCTTGTTTGTGATGAGTAAGATTAGGTTATCTCTTAAAACTTAACACTCATATCACTCTTTTTGACGGGTAGGACTAGAAAATCCTAAGAGAAAGGCATAAATAACCATCTCACCACTGTTACCCGCCAATCATAGTATGACACCTGTATGCTTCGGCATAGCAAAAGTGCAGTGTCATAGACACCTGTATGCTTCGGCATAGCAAAAGTGCAGTGTCAAAGACATTCGTATGCTTCGGCATAGCAAAAATGCGATGTCAAATGCTTAACATCTTGGGTATTTCTTTTCTCTCTTTTTATGCCCATGCATGATATGCTTAAAAGAAAAAAAAATATGCAAAGAAAATATAAAGCAAAAAGATTAAAGATGCTTTAAATATGATTGCAAGCGTGTTTTCTAGGAGATGTGGGAGTTATAGGATGTACCTTGAAGGTGATAGTCCCCATCAAACAGTTATGATTGTGTGTGAGTTAAAAGTTATTTACTCATATCTCAGATCGTCATAACATCTATACACATATGCAATCTTGCGATGTTTTTCACACACAACACGCAACATTCTTTGCTACTCTTGATACATGTGCAGGTACAATGTGATCTGGCCATCACAAGTGTTTACATATGCTAATGTATGCTCACTAAACTGTCATAACTTGTTTTTGAAATATAAAATTGGTTAGACTTGTTTAGTGTGTGTGTGTGTTTTGGATCCATGTGTTTTTCACATGTTTTGCATCCTTCTTTTATCTTGTCATCCATAGCATCTTGTTTCATTACATTCATGCATTTATATGGATTTCTTTGTGCCCCCTTGATCATCCTTGATCATTTTTATGTTTCTCGGGTGAAGTTTTCTAGCTTTCTATACCCTTTGTCAATCATGACAAAAAGGGGGAGAAATTGTGATGTGGTTTCTTTTTTAAGATTCTACATGTTAGGGGGAGAAATACATTCCTTTGTAAGGGGGAGATGTGTTTCATCTTGTTAGGGGGAGTGCTTACTTCCTTGTTCTTGTACCTTGGGTCTTGTGACCATTGTTTACATACATTGTGCTTATCTTCTTTATATGTTGATGTATGTTTTCTTTCACCTACCTTTACATGTGTTGTTTCTTTTCTATCTTTATACACATGTTTCTTTATTTGTATGCAATCTATTATTTCTGTTTCACACTAAGATGCCTTGATGAGTTTTGTTTAAAGTGTTTCAGAAATACAGGTTGTCAAAGTCTACTTGCCATAAACTCTCTTCTTGCAAAGTTTTTCAAGAGTTTGTGTTAGGATAGATTTTATTGTATGTAACAAGTGAGTATGAGTTGAGTGATTTATGACTTCTCTCATATGTTCATTTGTTTGTTGTGGTTTTGTCACGGATTGCCAAAGGGGGAGATTGTTAAGGACATATTTTATGTAAATTGGCAAATCCTTTTGACAAAACGCACTCTACTTGTAATTGGGTAGTTCTAGGTGTTTTTAATACTTCAAGAAACCTTGTTTCAAGATCAAGTGTTGAAGTCATCAAGTCTGTCCAAGAAAAAGCAAGCTGAAGTGCAAGTTCATTAAATCTCGACACCTCTCGATAGCTACCTCGACACCTGGCTATCTGTCGAGATCTTCAGCTGATTCTTATCGCAATCTCGATAGCTTCTCGATAGCTGGTCGATCGATCGAGAAAGTTTCTGTCCTCTCGACACCTTCTCGACACCTCCTCGATAGCTGCTATCTATTGAGATTCATTAAATCTCGACACCTCTCGACACCTCTAGATCGATCGAGGTTACGAGAAATCAGAATTTTCAGCTTTTTGATTTTTGGGCCAGGCTTATGTATTTGAGTAGGGTTTCTTTTCTCACAACCCTAGACTTATATAAGGCTTATTTTAAAGGCCGTCACACAAGAGAATAAGAGAATACAAGGAGAACATATTCAAAAGATTATTCTCTCTGAAAGAAGCTACTGCGTCTTTGCGCCTTAGGGTTTTGTAACCAAGTGCTTCTTGATCTTCATTGTTGATGAAGTGAAGAACTTTGCAGCCAACATTCATTCTTCCTCAAGTTGGTGAGTGAGTCACGTACTGGGATCCGTGCAAAGGAGTTAGTCACGTACTGGGATCCGTGCAACAAATAGGGTGGCGTTCATATATTGAAGAGTTCAGAGGTTCTGAAGCGGTAGAAGGTTTCTGCTGTGAGTTCGTCTACGGGGATTGTAGAGTCTAGGGACAAAGGTTTTGTACTAGATCTGAAACTTCTCTTTACTATAGTGGATTGCTTTTCGGGAAGGTTTCCCCCCAGGTTTTTACTGTGAAACTGGTTGGTTTCATTGGTTTTCCTGGGTCATCATATCTTGTCTTATTTACTTTTCCGCTGCTTTCATTATTGACATGATATTGATGTTTGTTTGTTTTAACAAGTTTATTCATAATAAATCTAATTAACAACTTGGGTTTAAAACTTGTTAATTCTATCAACCGGGGTCTAAATTTCCCAACAGTTACCACTAGTTATTTTAGACAGATGGTAAGGGAGAAGGAGGTGGTTTTGAATTATAGACATAATTACATAAAACATCTGCAAAAGGATGTTATTATTAATAGGCTATCACTTGAACCTCAGTTACAAGTTGCAACTAGTTTAAAGTCGCATGTGATACACATTATTAACCATTTGTCTTTTTTTTCTTTTTTCCTTAAATATATGTCATATTTTTTGGGAGTCTGAAGGGTCAATTTATAATCATCTAATCAATTCAATGAAGGTCAGATGGGTTCCAGCCCAAAATAATTGATTGTACCTTACTGGTCCAAACGGCACCAACTACCAATACCCTTGTTTTTGGGCCAGCTATTATTGTCTCTGATCATACAGTGATGGGTTGATGGAACATCTAAAAATTTAAAAATTTAAGATGCTCAATTTTTATTTTGAAAATAAGAGCTTGTGGTTGTTATTCCAGGATCAAATTCATTATGGTTATCTTTCTTTCTTTTTACTTTCTTCTTTTTATTTTTTATGTGTGCCCCAAAATTCGAATTAGCATATAGAGGTACTGATACTCAGTGTTCAAAAGCCATAAATGATAGTAAGCATTTCAATTTCAAGTAGTAAACTAAAGTTCAATGCCTCTTTATTCATTGTAGAACATACCTCCTTATTCCAGTCCGTGCGAAATGTTGCCCAAATTAAAATGAAGGTCTGCATCACAGTTCCTCCTATCATCCCTGTCCATATTCCCTGTTTCGTTCAGTCAAGCAATTTTATTCAGTGCATCATTTCTTTGGTCACATCTAAAAATGATATATGTATATATGTATATTTTTCAGCTGACAATTAATGTGTATCAGTGCATGAAAATTAATAAAGGCGCATCATATTAATTTGGTACACTAGATTTATTATATAAGAAGGGTGCTTAATTGGTAAACCTTAGCGCCAAGGTCGAACTTAAAGCCGAGAACGCAACCCAAAGGTATTCCAACCACGTAGTAACATCCCACATTTACATATGCCACAAATGCTTGCCATCCACATCCAACAGCCACCCCTACAATTAAAACTTAAAAATGTTATTTAAAGTGAATCTTTTTTTTTTTCTTTTTTCTTTTTTTGAGAATAAGTGAATCTAATTATAATAAAGAGTTTAAAACGACTTTTAACATTAAACTCTGCCATTTCCCTTTTGCATTAAAAGAAGCCCTGATGAAGATTAGTAGCTAGATTTGTATTTGGGGAGGAAAAAAAAAAAAAAAAACGGCAACAATGTCAGTCTTTCTTTCAGGAAAATAATCCTCTCATTAGTGAGGCACCATAAAAAAATAAATAAATAACATGTTTACAAGGCCTCTACTATAACTTGAACCTCTCTCCATTTAGTTGAAAATAGGTATTTAATTATCTAGATTAATTTGTTGCACACAAACTTGAATTAGTGATTTTAGTTGCTTGGTGTATGTAAAACTGTATAAATAAATAATGAGTAATAAACACCTCCCTACCTAATAATTAACTTTTCATAGGTGCAACAAAACTTATTGATACCAACACAATAAGCAATACGTGGTACCATGCACCGTACTAGGAAATATGCACATCTTTGATGACATGAGATTTCTAAAGACTGTCTCAGCAGCTAAGAAAAGATAGAGAAAAGAGAGACCGCAAGTCTGTAACTAATCCCAGTGGTGAATTTGGGTCATACAATTATATGATGCATGTTACTACATTAAACAAGTAATCCTTCCCAGCTTGCCGCCACACACAAATCGAGTACAGTAGATTTTTTTTTTTTTTTTGTTGATACGCAGATTTTTTATTAGATAGAAGAAGACAAAAAAAATAACATTATTTTCTTTGGGAGAAGAGAAGAGCAGGGCAGGCTTAGCAATGGTGATAAGGGTTCATTTTGACTGGTGATTGGTTAGGGTTACCACATGAAAAAACAGTCTTGTGCAGGTTCCTCTGATGCAGCCAGGGGCAAAATTTTTAATCAAGTTGAGCAACAAGGCTAGCTTAGCTGGCTGTTGAGGTGGTATCTTGCGTGGTAGTCCTTCCTTTACAGTTAATTTTTACTCATTTTGATACTTTGGCATGTGGATCCATTCGGTGTTTCCTAAACAAATGTCTAAGAGCATCCGTTAACAAAAGCGTGTCTTTATGCACTTGTTAAGTAGGCTTTAAAAATGTCTCACGTGTATTAGGAGCTAACAAAACCTAATAAAAATATGGACTCTATAAAAGTGACTCAATTGCATTATAAAATTCTACCTTAACAAGTGAATAAGAAAACTATTAAATTGACCCAAAATTGTGCATCTGTTAGCAAATCCGAAGTTTTTGAAGAGACGCCATCATTTTTCACATTTTCCTATTACTAACCTCACTCACTTTTATTATGTATCAATAATAATAATAATAATAATATATCAAATCTTGCAGCAGGAAAATTACAATACATCAAGTGAATAGTTGTGAATAATTATATGTTACTTGATACAAAAAATCTCAATATCTATCAGAAATTATGTTGAATAACCAATTTTTTATGTGTAGAGTACTTACCGGACAAGACTGGTTGAACTCCATTGAGAATGAGAGTGACAGCCAAGTATGGACAGAGCTCTGAGACTGCATCAGCCACGGTTTCACCGCTAGTGAAGGCATAGCTTATGACATGGCGTAGTGAGAGCACAACAATTGCTTCTATTACAGCAATAATGAAAGAAACTATATTCACGATTATAACACTGAATGCTGCTGATTTTGGATTACCAGCTCCTAGCTCATTGCTCACCCTGACACTGTTTCAATCAAATTCTATTCAGGCCTTAAAAGTTAGGAACAATTATTTGGGTTCAAGCATGATATATGTAGGCAAAACTTGAATATCATTCCTAAATACAAAATTTGTCACATTTAAAAAATTTTAAAAATTATTGTGATTGATACATAATAACATCAATATCAATGGTACCTGGGCTAATATAAAAGTGATATATTGCTCTAATTTCAATTTATTACCTTAACAAATTGTAAAATAAAAAAATAAAAAATTGTGAAAATATTAACACAAAGGTATTTAGTCACTTTAGTGGTTACATTAGACATCTTTGAATGATAAAGCAAAGTTGTAGCATTGTACATCAAAAGAAATTGTTGAAAACCATAGTTGCAATTTGACTGACCTTGCAGCTGCATTGAACCCGACTGACACCATGAACAATAGTCCATTAATTGCCATGCTGCATAGGATGAAATCATTGGTTACTAATTAGAGTCTATCAATAATCACTCCATGCAGAAATGCACACAAGTACATGCCAGATTAAACTTAGATCTAGAGTTATTTATGTATCATACAACAATTATTCCAATGATACAAAATTTTCACTAACCTATTTTGATTAGTACGTAATAAAGGGTGATAGGTTATTGATGGATTAATGTAAAAGTAATATTACCCTGATCAGACTTTACCTATTTAACAAGTTGTGAAAAAAAAATATGAAAAATATTGAATCTCTAGTATTATTCCTAATGCACATAATGAATTGGTTTGATCTAGATAACTAATTGTAAGAAAGAATGAATTTAGGACCATAGAGACATGAACTTCAAACCCACAAAATTAACCAGCATGCTTAGATACATTATCAAATCCACTATAAATCTAGTTGGGATCAGTTCACATTGGCATTAAGTTTTTTTTCACTGAAAGTGGGAACCATTAAACATGTTCATAGATCAGCATGCTAGGATTTTTATTTCTTGTAATTAAAAGGGATAGGTGAAACTTGTGTTGGCAGTGAAGCAAGGAGCCCTAATCCTAGGTAATCTTTTTACTTTATTATATGAAGGTTAAGGCTAATATTAATTATAGGTCAAAGTCAAATTGTCTCGAAACAATGTTTAGGTGAGTGTAGAATGGTGGATAACATATGACGACAGTAATTCATTTCATAAGCATTCATAGGAGTCTAGTAATGCTTTGAAGAACACACTTTATTCTTATTCTTATCCTTACTGTTCCTTACTTGTGGGCAAAATCTTTAGATTAATGACATTGATGCGATCATGTAAAGACATTTTTCAAAAAGAAAGCAGCACAAAGAATTGTTAAATAAAAAAACATCTGTCTCTATTCTCAGGCAAATGCATGTCTGTCAATTTAGTTGGACAAAAAGGTATAATTAGGCTTTGATTTCATCACATAAAAATAATTTAGTCAAATCTTTGTCAAATGTGAGCCAAGATTCTGTATGATATGTACTCAAACTCATGCATGAAAACAAAGAGAGAGGAAAACATACAGTGAAGAATTCATGTGTTAACTAGCTATCATATCCACTTAACACGTTGAGGTCAAACCCAAAAGAAATTCCCTATCCCCATCTAATTTTAAATAGAGGAATTTCAAGGATTTACAACTAAATAAATGTGGATCAAAAGTGTCTACGAAAATAACAAAGAGAAACTGGTGAATGAGCCTAGGGTTAGAAACCAAAACCACAAATGACAAGATTAGTCCCAATCATTAAAGTAGTTATTTTATTTTTGGATGAATTGTTCTTTACTAATTTCTTTAGATATTGAATTGTAGTGTGCCTTTGTATTAAAACTCATTTTATTTTCCCTTGTGTGTGTTTCTAAAAAAAAAATTCTTTAGTTATTTATGTACTTTAAATAAAATATAATATATATATATATATATATATATATATATATTACTTGAATTTCATTTTAGTCCTTAAGGCTTTCAATTTAGTCTCTTGAATTTTACTTGAATTTCATTTTAGTCCTTAAGGTTTGATTTTAGCTTATTTAATCCACCAATTTGTCAAAATGAGTCAGTATGTTCATTTTGTTCAAATCAGTTATCAAATGACATTCTTTAAACATTTATTTTTATTATATATTTAATTGAAAATATTCTTGAGATATGTTGTTTAATAAATCTTGTAGTCGCGTGAGTATAATTATTTTTATTTTTTTAAGTTTAAATCATTTGATTTGCTAATAAATTTGGGCAGAAAAATCATATTGTTTCATTTTGAAAAAGCGAGATTAAATTGACCCAAAAAAAAAAATCTTAAAGAGTAATTTGAAAATTAAAGTAAAAGATAATGAACTACATTAAATTTTGAGAAGTGTTCCGTTCATAATATTTTCATAACGAATTATAGGCGGTTAGTTATTATTAGTTCTAATTTAAACTTATCACTGAAATTACTTTTTTGTCTCATCACTAACAACCTATAATAACTTATCACTTAAAATTTATTATGAAAATGTTATAGACGTAACATTTCTCTTAAATTTCAACCTAAATTTAATTAAGAAACTAACCCTAATTAATTGTGTCAGTACATACTTGTCAAGATACTAATGAATGCCACCACCATCTACTTTGTAACATGGACACGTAGAAAGTTATCACAAACAAATCATTTGATCTTTATCTTTTTATTTCTGTCTTCCATTGGCCAATGTGTTTCCAAAAGACCAATTTCCACAACAATATTTTATCTGACAAAACTTCTCACACATCTTTTCACCTTTATTTCACATCATACTTATCAAAACTATATTTTCTTTTGAGAATTCATGGGTGAATAATGTACGAAAAAAAAAAGCATGTAAATAACATTTTTTTTTAATACAGAAATTAGGTAATATCCAAACTTCATTTTCCCCAAATTACAATGATATTATTGGTCTTGAAAAAGCTTAAGATGTCCAAATTTGAGGGGGTTCTGCTTTAGAAAATTTTTGGATAAAATTATTAATTATAGACATGAAATAATTGACAACCCTATCAAATAAAAAAGGAAATTAGGAGAAATAACATTTTAAACTCTAATTAAGGAGTATTTTCAAATTAAACCCTATAATTTCAAAAGTTTCAAATTAAACTCTAAAATTAGCTATTGCAAATTAAACCATATATTTAAGTTAGATTAAAATTGTATTAATTTAAACCCCCAATCAAACCCAAAAATCAAAATAAAAAAATTTAGGGTTTAAATTAATATGACTTTAAAAGTATGGGGTTCAATTTGAAACTAGTGAAACTACAAAGTTTAATTTGTAAAAATTTTAATCTTGGAGGTTTATTTCGAACACTTAAAAATATAAGGTTTAGTTTAAATTTTTTTTAAAAATTAAAAAAAAAAAAAAAAAACTTTTAAGGTGTAAAATGTAATTATTCAAAAACTTAAAATGATGATAAAGTGAAGGCAACTTTTCTCTACTAGTCAAAAGTCTAGAAGAAAGTTGATTTATATACACAACCTTTGCAGTGCTACTTTCTTCAGTGAATGTGATACATGTGAAGCAAAAACTTATCATGATGCATTACTATTTGGTATTGAGCTTTTCAAGGTTTCAACTATCTATGGATCCCATGCAAGATGAAAGGGGCCAAGTTTCCTTACCAAACAGCAAGAGAATCCAAAGCAAGCTCAGGGTCTTTGAGCAACCCAGCAACCAAAACTAGTATCTGAAAGTACCAAGTCTCTAAACACAGCATCACAGCCGATGCAGTTGACAATTTCACGAACTCCCAAAGCCCAGAAAAGGCCTGCAAGCTAAAACCAGTCCAAGTGTGCTTACACTTACTACTCATCAAAATATACACAAACTGAGCCACCACTATGATCCACCACGATAAGCTCAAAGCCAATGATGCACCAATCAATCCCAATCCCAATTTGTACACAGCCAACCAACTTATCAATAAGTGTACCACAAGTGTAGCTGCAGATATGTATGCACTTGGGGCTACAATGCTTTGAGATTGGAGGAATTTTTGTATGGGAAAGTTCACAGCATAAGCAAAAATTTGTGGGATTAGACCATAGACAAAAACTGCAGCTGAAGATGCCACAGCCGTTGATTCACCTAGTAAGAGCAAGATTGGCTCTGATAATACGTAGACCACAGTCATGGGTATCCCAGTTAGAGTAAGGACAACCGTTGATCTTTGTAGATATACTCCTAGCATTTCGTATCTATGGGCTCCATAAGCTTGTCCACATAGAGTCTCTACAGCGCTTCCCATACCTAACTGCAAGCAAAACATGAACTGCTAGCATGAGAGACTAGAGACAAACCAACCCTATTTATTGATGTTGACAATTTTTCGGGTGGTCCTAGCTGTCCTAGACGATTGTTTTATATATTTTGGGGCTTGATGTGATTTGACCTCAATTTTATTATTCACACAAACGTATTTTTTTTGTTGGTAGTTGCAGAGAATGACGCAAAAATGATTACCGATTAGTAATTCATATATTTGTTTATTATATCGCCTAATACTGATCATTGTCACATCAAAATATTTATAGCAAAATTGATAATAACTTTATAACCCTTTTTTTTCAAACCTAGAATTTAGATCCCTTCAGAATTCTTAGATAACTTTATTATTTCTTTTATAACTTTGTTGAAAATATCATAATATGTCAGTTTTCAATTACAAAACTCATGGCTTAAATAAATATTCTATTATAAATTGCACAATATTATTAATATTTAGAAAAATGTTGATTTTCATCGTTAATAGGGTAAATTATAAATGATGTGATAAAATTTAATCCACACGTTTTAAAATAAATATATAAGAATTAAGATCTATATGGCAGAGTTACTCAAAATAATTTAGAGGATATCCTTGTTGAGTTAGCATTTTTCTTGGTATGAAGAGGACTAAGCAACAAGACTTTTAATGAATGTCACTGTTGCAGAGAGAGAGAGGTCTTTGTGTATGTGTAAGTATATAAAGTACATACATACATACATATATATATATATATATATATATCGAAATGACATACCATGAGTCCATAGGCCAAGAGTTGGATGCCACTGTTGCCAAGAGAGGCAGCGGCGAGCTCAAGATTGCCCAGGTGACCTGCAAAAACTCGTGTGGACAAAGACATGAAATTGTTGATCATGTAAACAAACACAGCCGGGGCGGCGAGGCGGAAGAGCAGCTTGAGTTCGATCCATGTGGCCAAACGGAGGCGCTTGATTCTCGGTAACTGGGTATCCGATAACACCTTCTCTAGCCGAGAGTCTACTTCATGAAGCACAGGCGAAGATATGCGTTCTTGCTCTTGTTCTTGTGGTGCTGAGTGGTCAGAGTTTAATATGGATTGGTGAAGCTCATCTTGGGAAGCCATAGTTTAGTGAAGAAAGTGGTGAGGATTCTAAAGAGAGGGATAATTGTTAAAGGATTAGGAGGGGTTGGAAGAATGTGATGCATGGAATGAGATTACTGTCATGTTACCTTTATATCCAAAGAATAGAGAACTTGAGAATAAATATTTTGGTCGTTGGGGCTTTAATTATTTTTTTTTTTACTGATGCTATATATGCAGCTGTTTATGTCAGGAATACTTTTTTTTTTAATAAGAGAATATTTACTACTATTTATCTTCTTCTTCTTCTTCTTTTCAGTTTTTGTAAGCTTGCTTGATGATTTAATTGTATAATGTTGTGTATATATTAATAATAAAATATAATATAATATAATAAAATTTGAATCTTATAAGTGCTTCTTTTAAAATTAATTGTGCACTTTCATCTAGTGAGTATCTTTGATTATTTTTAACAAATCATTTTTCAAAGCCTCAAGATCAAATTATGGTATACTCATGGGGTTGAACTTATTTAAGTGACAGTCTAATAATAATGACATTTTATAGTGTTTTATGTTTTTGTTTCAAATCCCACTTCTCATTTATGCACTATTTACCTATTAAAAAAATAAATCATTGCTTGTAATTAAGGTACCTCTCTTTTTTTTTTTTCAATGAATGAAATTGTGTAAGAAATATCATTATTGCAATTTTTAAATGTGTGTTTTTTTTTTTAATCCTCTCTTCTTGTTAAGAAAGTAATTGAAAATAAAATGATTGGATATAATAAAGTAATATAATTGACAATGAGAACTATTTAGAATTAATTGTGTCTTTGATAATACAGCTAATTTGCAATTAATCGAATTAAAAAATTTTGCAATTAATCAAATTCAAAATAATCTGAGTTTATTTATTTAAAAAAAAAATACTATTGATGACACTACTTTGTCCAGTTCAATATTTTATAGGACAACCACGTTTATGGATCAATCCGAAATGCATTTGGTAATGTCTTGTAGTACACTCTTTTTTCTTTTCTTTTTTTCTGTATAAAGGCACTTATCATTAAAAAATACAATACAACTCTCCAGTATTTCTATAATTCAAGTTAACCTATATATATAATATATATGAGAGTTTTGCAATACCATTGTTGATTAGCCAATCAAAGAATGAACGTGAGGACAGTTGCAAACTTTTGTCTATTATATTATATTAGCCTCTGAACACATGCATGCTCAAAGATTACCTTTTTCTTTTTTTTTTCAGATTATAATTTTCATTAACTTTCATAATAAAATAAAATAAATAAACACAATCGCATCAGCGGGTGATTCCTTTATATTTGACTTCAAAACTGCCAATGTAGAAGATGAATATATACATCCAAACCAAATTAACTGAAATGAAAAATATAATATAAACCGAAAAATAGAAAGAAGTTAGATAACAACCTGCACAAACCCCACAATTTCATGTTTACAGTTTACTCCCCATATAAAGCATATTGGACTCCAATGACAAAGCAATCCACTCAAAACCTGTTCATCAAAATTAATTAAAAAAGAAAGGGGGGAAAAAAAAAAGCAAAAAATCCAACAATTCTTAACACAGTAAACTAAATAGACTACCAAAAAAATGTCACCCCTGTTTAAAGGGTATTGGACTCTAATGGCAAAGCAATCTCACTCATAACCTGTTCATCACAATTCAAAAAAAAAAAAGTAAAAAGAAAAGACCCCACAATTGTTTACCCAATAAAATAAATACCAAAAAAAAAAAAAAAAAACCTAAAAGATCTTATTGAGTGAACTATGTGAAGTCAACCTAGGACACATGTACTGAAGATAAATCCACATGTATAAATCAAATCTAAAAGATCTTATTGAGCGAACTATGTGAAGTCAACCGTGAACACATAACTGAAGATAAATCCACATGTATAAATCACACAATAAGAAAATCCTAACCTGGTGCAAAGAAAGTAACCTTTGATGGGAATCCTTGGCTACGATTTAAATTGGATACACCAATATTCTTATTTATATCATTATGGCAAAAATCTAACTCCGTGTAACTTGAATCTAGATAAAGGAGAAATAACCAAGGATGGTTGGAGAGTGGTAGTTTTACGAGGAAACTGCTAAATAACCAGTGATGCCTAGAGTTTTAAGCGTGCAGTTGTCCACAAAACTAGTAGTGTTTTTAAACTTTGAATTTGAGGAAAAAAAAATGGGTGTTAGGAACCTATGGGTAGAACTCACACTTGAAAAAGGGCTTGCAAGTGGAGGGTGTCCAAGAGCTTATAAACACATGGTTAAGTTTATATTTAATCCATGTGGGACATTAAGATCATAACATACCACCACGCTCCGCAACTGACGTTTACGACTGCTCACTCTAGCTATACTAACCCAATGGTATCTCATACTCAATGAGTTACGTCCAATTACTCGACGTGGTGGTTGGCTCTAATACAAACTGTTAGGAATCCATGGATGTCTACTATGTGACATTAAAAAGAAAAATCCAACATCATTTTAGACGAATAATTAGGAAAGCATTGTGAGGAGCCTACGACGTCTGCTATATGATATTATTATTTATTATCAAGTTAAAACATCAAGGGAGTAAGTTATATGTAATATAACTTACCTCATTATTCTTTAAAAGTTACCATGATTTTTTAGTAGAGTTTGTGGTGTAATTTTGTGTTAGAATCTTATTCTCTCTCTCCTTTGTATGTACGTGTATTTGTTTCTTAAAAAAAATGGTTAAGACACTAATTGCATTAAAGAAAAAGACATTAATTAATTATTTTTTGGGTTTGGGTGTAGGTAGGATTCTGTCTCAAGTTTCTTATTCGATAATAAAAATTTTTACCAATTAAGTTAATTAGAACACACTCTTAATTATTACATTTTTTTAATAAATTTTTTGTCGCTGAAGCATGTGAGATATTATGGAAGGGAAATTTGAATAATGGACATATCTATTAACGACAAGAAATGTGATTTTTTTTTACAAGAAATATGAATTAAACTAAAAAAGGAAAATACTAGTTGGTTTAATTTTTGGTTTGATTTATTTTTCTTTTTTTCTTTTTTTTTTCTAACTCATGAAACTTCTTTGCAGCACAAGTTAAAAGACAGCATCAAGGTGGAGAGCATCTAGAAAAGGCCTCAAACAGAGTGTTGACACTTGAAATGACAGCCCTAGACTCATGATAAGAAAGAGGCCTTTAAATTTTGATGCACCAGCACAAAATTGTGAAGGGAAAGTTTGTTTGGAAGCACATGTGGATGGCCAAAAACATTAATTGGTGGAAGACACCCATGCACCTCTCTCTTTCTCAACATATTTAATTTTGTTTTGTTTTTCCTATCCCAAAAAAAAAAAAAAAAAAAAAAACATATTTTTGTTTTTGCTTTTAAAATAGTATTGTGCAAAGTAGAAGTGTATATATAAAATCTCTACCTTTTACTAATAATAATAAGTAGATTAAGGGAGGATTTTATCCCTCACTTAGAAAAGGGCAACCAATTGCAACAAAACGATGTCGTTTTGGTGTAATAGGTACTCTCTCACTAGATATGTTGCTCCGTTACTGTTTTTTAACAAATATGGGCAGAATGTTTATATTATCATGACTCATAAAATCTAATATTAATTTTATATTTGTTTATATATATATATATATATATATATATATATATTATAAGGATTGAATTTGTGAAAACAAACATACATCTCTTTAACATTAGTTTCTTATGATCATAACTATACTGTTTTGATTTTTTTTTTTTTTTTTAAGTTACATGTCTCGTGCGTACTAGTATTTATGATAATTTTTAAAGAAGTAGGATTTTAATTATATGTATAATTAAAATTAAATCCTAACATGAGGAAATTAAAAGAGAAAAAGAAAATAAGAAGATGCTATTTCAAGTCTAAAAATTGTTATTTAGGCACCATATATTCTATCATACTTCCACAAGCATTTGCATTCCCTCAAACTATTTGTAACTAGTAATGAGAATGCTTGGAAATTTTCTAGGCCCCTAAAAGATTATCCTAAGCCAAACGATTAATAATCCAATAACATCTATTCAATTAAAAATTAATACTTTCTCCTCATCATATGTGCTTTGGACATGCAATGAGATTCTTTTTTCTTTTTTTTGTAGTTTTTTTTTAAATAAGAACTTGGGGTAGTTTATATATATATATATATAGAACATGAGGTAGTTTTGGTTGTGTGCATGGGGTAGTTTTACAGAACATGGGGTAGGTTTTTTGTTTTTAATTTTTGTTGATTTACGGTTTTAACCTCATTTTTTGTGTTTTAAGAATAAGGATAAGTCAATTAAATTAGGTGTATTTTTGGAAATACAAATAATAATAACTAACTTTTTGAATCATCTTAATATATAGAGATTCCATCATACTTCCACAAGAATTTACATTCCCTCAAACTATTTGTAACGAGTAATGAGAATGCTTGGGAATTTTCTAGGTCCCTAAAAGATTATCCTAAGCCAAACAACTAATAACCCAATAACATCTATTCAATTAAAAATTAATAATTTTTCCTCATCACATGCGCTTCAAGCGTGCAATGAGATTTTTTTTTTTTTAGCTTTTGTTTTCCTTTTTTTCTTTTTAAATAGGAACTTGGGGTAGTTTTTATATATATAGAACATGTGGTAGTTTTGGTTGTGTACATGGGGTAGTTTTATAGTACATGGAGTAGGTTTTTTGTTTTTAATTTTTGTTGATTTAAGGTTTTAACCTCATTTTTTATGTTTTAAGAATAATTATAAATTAATTAAATTAGGGGTAGTTCTGAAAGTAAAAAAAATAAGTAAATAAAAAAAAAACTAACTTTTTGAATCTTCTTAATATATAGAGATAACATTTATTTAATTTAATTATAAATTAATTATAAATTAATGCTTTCTCCTCATTGGTTTGGGAATCAAATTTTTTACCAAAATATGAAACACCTCTAAGATCCCATTAATCCATAAACTTTATTGTTTTCTCATCCAATGAAACAAATTAATATCAAGATAAATATTCAATTAGCTATTATTTATGTTATTAACAAAACACACCAAGAATATGTATATAAAAATTGCATAAAAGATGCTCACTAGCCAATTTTCATTGATAATATGCTAAAACTGTGGTTTATTTTTAATTATTAATGTATGATATAAAATCAAACCAACTGGAAGAAAACACAGATTACACACCAAATTTATGCTTTTGAAATCACTCTTTATAATCCTTTGACTTTGATCGTTTCTATGTGCCTAATAAATATTAAATAAAAAATAATTTGGCTGTTCTCTACTTCTCGTCTCCATTCCTCTCCCATACAATCAAATCCATTATCCATATATATATATATATATATATATATATATATATATATATTTTTTTTTTTTTTTTTTTTTTTCTTGTCTTCTTATTCTCTTAGACAGATTCTTGGTTCCTTCTCATATGTCCTTTTTTCCCTGTCGGAATGGGATTCCAAAAGCTAGAAGCCATCATTGTAATCTGCAAGAGTATTTCTAGTAGTTCACTCAAAATTTCAATCAAATTTAGTTTAAAAAATTGTTTTTCTAGTCTTCATTTTTTAAATACATTCTTCAACAACCTTTCTTATTCTCTCTATTTCAAGTCTTTGTTTATTCCCTTTTTCTTCTCTCTAAGAACCTTTCCTTTTCGTCTCTTTAGATTTTTTTTATAATTTATTTATAAAAAATATCTCTTACCTATACAGATTGCCAGATTGGTTCATTTGGCTCTCTGTCATTATTCATATTTCTTTGTTTTTTAACCCTGCTCACACTTTCTTGCTATTCAGCTTTAATTTGGAGTTGGACAGTGGACACCCATCAAAGGCCACTTGGTCAAATTGAGCTCAGGCTTTCTATTTTTTCTGTGGGGTAGTGAGAAAAAGAAAGGAGAAAAGAAAGAGAATAAGAATAATTGTGTCAAAAATATCGAATATAGTTTGGAGATGCCATGACAGTCTCTGTAGCAATTACAAATTTTTCTAGCCATAGGTTTATAAGCTTATTGGAGCTTATTTTTTAACTCACTTTGTTGGAAGAGTAATTATATAATATTGCGGCTGTTCAAATGATGTCATATTTCCTTCTCACACGACATGACTGTACCAAACAGTTAAAAAAAAATCTTTGTATACTTGTTGAAATAATATATATTCGTAATTTTTTTTATACATGTGTAATCGTTATAAAATATCAATACCATAATACATTCTTAGAAAATTAATACAGCATATATAGAGACTATGGTAAGCAATATAATATATATAATATTCTTAAATCTTTTTTCAAAGTAATGGAAAACTATATTATGATACAATCTTTAAATTTGAATATGACGTTTTATGACAATGTTAGAGATATTAGATTTATGTATATTGGCCTAAAAGACAGAATTATTTTATTCAGCCAATATATCTCTAATCCTAGATCATAATTCCTATATATACCTTATTTAGGATTCATTGTAACATACGAATTGAGATTATAAATCCTAATTTTTTGACTCTCTCCTAATGGCATTTTTTTTTATGTTGCGGGTGGTGGTTGGGATTCTGTTCTTTTGTGATTTTAGTTGTATATAAAAATTGGACTGTGGATGTTGTGGCTCACATATTTGGAAAGGTTTAATGTAGTTGGGTTGTTAATTAGAGCCCATTTTAAGTTAGTTGGACATAATAAACGCCATTTCCTTTTTTGGATGGACATTTGCCTTAATGACTGGCCTCTTTGTCCTTCAAATTCTCAGCTCGAATAAATGACTAATAATGAGGCAAATTGAAATTCAAGAACAAAAAATTAGAAATTGAAATTCAATGCAGTGTTAATAATCTGACTAAGCCAGTGGCACCAAATTTGGTGAGGATCCTCATGAAGCATCATGTTAGGCTTATTGAAAATTGAAAATTGAACACTTGATGGTTATTGGTTGGAAAAGATCCAATTTTCCATGCACGCAAAGGCTTGTAACTTGATGCGAAAAGAGTGTGTTAATCTGTCAAAAGAGGTTCCTTCTTGTCTTCCCACATATCCAAACGCTTCTTTGCTTTTTCAACCTGAAAATTTTTAGAGTTCAATATACAAATGATCACCAATTTGGAAAATTGAATCACCTACTTGTCAAAAATACATCTAATTAATTGGCATCACAATAAATGTTTTCTTGCTAATTTAAATAATTCAATAACTTCAACAGTAGAGAGGGAATTTGCAAATGTTTATATTAGAATATTAAAAAGTGCCAACTTAATTACAAAGTCTTGAATTTTCGACCAAGATTTGAGCAACTAACAAACTAGTCAAAATAAGAATGTTAGTTGAGTCTTTATCTTTCGTTATATATTTATTTGAAGTCATCATCATAATTATTCCACTAAGCAAATAATTTTTTTTTTCCTCTTTGATTGATAAGTTAATCATTGTTAGTCCTTGTCATTATGAGTCCGCCGAAATTTGGACTGGTATTAGAATTACTTGTCATTATCACTATTCACTTGTAGACTTGTAGTAAAACCCAAGTTGTTTTAATTATTATCAAAAAGAAAAGAGTTAAAAGTTAATATTGTATATGTTAATGTGATTATTACTAAATTTGGTTGTTGAATTTACCTCTTTAGTCCAATCTGCCCGAGATGTGAACCAAATTAAAATGAGAGTCTGTATAAAAGTGCCTCCTATCATCCCAGACCAAATGCCCTACACCAAAGACATATATATAATTGAGAAAATAAAGGAACTGTTAACTCAAAAATAAAGGTAACAGTAAGAGTAAATAATTGGTCATACCTTAGCTCCAAGGTCGAATTTAAAGCCAAGTACTGCACCCAATGGGATACCAATAATGTAGTAACACCCCACGTTAACGTACGCAACAAATGCTTGCCATCCACAGCCGACAGCCACTCCTTGAAAAATATGAAAAATGCTATTTACATTACCATTTTCTACATGTTTTTTAGTTTATCAAATAGTTGCTGACATACTCAATTTGTGTGGATATAATAATACAAATTAATTATACAACATTTTATGGATAAGTCTAAGATTATTAAATGTTAGAGATATTACAAATTCTACTATATAAGTCTTACAAGTTAATGTGTCACTAATAACAAAAAACAATTCAAACAATTATTTAACATGTTAGAATGGCACCAATTACCTCTATTATCATATATATCTTAAAAAAAATTCTTGACATCTATATGTTATGCACATTTGACATGCAAAGTATGCAGCAATATATAATTTAAATGCACGCCATTGTCTCAATTTTTCAATGAGTCTTGTAATTCAACTGATATTTCTTAATGTTTCTATCAGAGACGTTCATTGTTCAAAACTTTAAGTCTCTCCTCCCCAATTATCAAATTATAAAATTTAAATAAAAAAAAAATCTTTATCATACACAAAACATTCCATGTGGCATGCACTCCTATAGTCCTATGTTCTGCATATCCATCCAGCTCAGGTGCAGCTCGATTACCTTCCCTCTTTACATGAATTATTTATTTCACAACATTTGGAGCCACTTATTTCTTTTAGCCTCATCAATGCCTCCTTGCTTATCAATAAAGTTTTGTTTAATGATTGTTTAGCATTACTCTTAGGAATAATATTAGTAATAATAACCATCTTTAATTAGAAGATAATTAACTTCCAGCAATGTGGAGAGATGTTCAACAACTAGTCCATCACTACCATTAAAAGACTTGACTGTTAGATTTCTTCATTATCTGTGTTAGTTAAATGAGTATTTTTGGCTGTTTACCTGTAAAATGTAGATCACTCAGTCGAGAAAAGGACAGAGAATAGAGTACAAGAACATGTTCATCGAATAACAAAGATAGCATACTTCTTTTCAAGAATTTGTACAGCTTGTTGGTCAGTGCAAGTTTAGGTTCAGCAAAAAGCCAAATTTTTTCATGGCTAATATTATTATGAAGATATAGACTGGGTGCATTGCATCCTAGAATCATTTCTAAAGCTAATTGACTCTGAATAACCTGAGAAAGCTGTCATGCATGCAGTCTTTACATTATCAATCTCATCGGAATTTGTTTTATATATATATATATATATATATTTATAAACTTGTTTAATTTATGCTCAACTTTAAAAAAAAAAAAACAAAATAAACTGATAAAAATATGCTCATGCATGCAAGCAAACACCTAATCTCGTATTTTATTCACTTAGTCAAATTTTTTTATTAGTTAGATAAAAGTAAGATAGAACAAACATACTTGATGCCTAGCTACTAGCTATGTACTGCTTCCAATTGAACTTACTGATTTGTCTGCTTGTGGTGATCCAATTAAATGAATTGAAAACATCACTGTCTTACCTAGCAAAAACGAACTTGAACTCTAATTTTTTTTCCCCAATGGGAGAATATTTTATTGCTTTGAAAACTACACGTCATCAATTTTGTCTTGGAGTACTCAAAAGCTAGCGCTAACTTGGTTATTTAATTCCTAATAGCAGTGACAAAGTGACTATATCAGATTGGTAAAGTCAAGACAAGATCGTACATACATAACCTTGGTTGGTCTATTGGGTTTTAGTTCTTTTTTTTTTTTTTTTTTTTTGAAATAGGGTTTTAGGTCTTATTCAATGAAAGTATTATTACGTGTATGTGGAACAAAGGAACTATACTCACCCAAAAGTCACTATATAGATCATAAAACTGTTTCAATTATTAGGGTTTTCAATTAGGCATGACCTGTGTGGTGACTCACAAAAGTCAGGTGTTATTGTATGTGTTACGTACACATTTGATTAAAGGGTGCTCAGCTTAATTTTGTACTTACCCTATATATCTTGATGGACCACATGTAGTAATATCAAAAATTGTCACACGTGCATTTTTCAATTGCAATGATTTAGCAAAGTGGTAGCTAGAAAAATTCTGTTTTCTTTATGGTATATCGTACTGTTGGCACTGCTAGGTAGGTTGTCACACTTTAATGTGCTCTCTAGCTAGATAATAACAAGTACAAGAAAACAATTACCTAAAAAAATAGAGAATCACATCATTACCAAACACAAGAAAGTCAAGAATTAATGGTAAAGTACTAGTTACAAGAAATTTATTATTGGAGAGACCAAAATTCTTACCAGACAAAACGGGTTGGATTCCATTGAGTATGATAGATATGGCAAGGAAGGGAGAGAGTTCTGAGACAGCATCAGCCACAGTTGATCCACTCGTAAATGCATAGCTAATGACATGCCTCAAGACAAGAACAAGGATGGCGCAGATCACCGCGATGACGAAAGAACTTAGTGTTACTATCACCACAGAAAATGCTGCAGATTTTGGATGTCCAGCTCCTAGCTCATTGCTCACCCTTACACTAGTATATTGTTTATATATTTTGCGGTAAACGTACAGTTAGATATCAATTTTTTCATTAATGTTGTTAGTTGTTACTATATATGCAATAATATTTGTCACAAAAAACACATCTAAATTAATAAGAACCACATAAATGCTAACCTTGCAGCAGCATTGAAACCCACTGATATCATGTAGACCCATCCTGATACAGTCATGCTGCAACCACAAAATCATGCTACTCATTAGTACCTATCATATTCTTCTTCTTTCTTCTTTTCTTTTTTTTTCCTTTTTTCTTTTTATTGACCTCATAGTAAAACTTCTTTTGTGGAAAGTGCGCATTTGTTACAGTCAAAACTCAAAAGCCCGCATGTTTTAGATTTCCACTATCCCATTCAATTTTCACGTTAGCCTTTTCACCATCTTTTTCACCTTTCTTGTAAAGTATATACTTTTTTGATAATCTAAACCATGAGTATATCCATTATAATACATATGTCAAATTTGATAGTGTATAGAGTAAGGTGATAAGTAGTCATTAGTGTATAATAAAAGTGGAAAAATACTAAAATACTATAAGTTTTACTACAAAAAACTTATAAACTGATGTGCTAATAAATGTAATTGGTGAATTTCAATTACCTCATAATTGAATTTTGAATTGTTTTTTCTAATTGATGACACATTATTTTGTAAAACTAATGTAGCAAAACTTGTAGTACCTTATAATACTACTCATAAAAGTGAGGTCAATTATGATCCTGTTTAAAATTGATACTATATAATCATAATCTATCACCTCAAATATTGTGAAAAGAGTTGGTGAAATTTATTGTGTTCATAGTATTGTTGGGTGATAAATAGTAAATATTGAAGAAACATTACTTTTCATGTGTACGAATCACTAAAACTACTTTGATTGTGTATTAATCATAATAGACCACTTAACCGATGTGAAAAAAAAAATTTATTAATTATACATAGAAATAAAAACCTAACAGACAAATCAGTCACTACTTTTTTGTGTGTTCCTAATCATGTTCACATTAATTTTATATATATATATATATATATATATATATATATATGAAAGATATAAAATCATTTGTCTTAATCGTAGTGATTCCTTTTATACTTCATCAGTTAAATTTGGTTGATTTTTAAGGAAAAGACAAAAATGACTGTGATAGGGTACAAGACAAAAGTGAAACACTAGCTGCTTTCTATTCACGTAAATAAGTCAGCCAAAAAAAAATGAATGAAAGAAGGAATGGTAGCCGAATAAATAGAAATTAGAAAGTTCTTAGTTGACTGTTTGTTGTTCGGGTAGCTAGCGGATCTATTTGACCCTCAACCAACCTCTTTTTCTCTATTATTACACTCGAAATGATCTAGCTTGTACCCTTTCTTTTGTCCTCCATATCCGAAAAATCCAAAGAGACCAAAATTGGTGGTCCCAACCAAAATGAAAAAAGTCCATGATAAAACTTTTTTATTGTGTCTCAGTATTATCATGTGGCGGTTATAAGCGATTTATGTAAAAGTAATAGATAACTATTCATAATCTGTCATATAAAATAATAATAATAAAAAGTGTGATTATCGGGATAGAGTTACTCCCAAAATCCAAGACACACTCAATTGAATGTGTTTTTGCTAAACTCTAAACTATGGGCATATTCTAAGTTCCCCTCAACAGTACTCCCAAGCACACAAGTGGGGTCAAGAAGAAAAGAGTAGGGCTTTTCTTACCAAATGGAGAGAGCGTCCAAAGCAATCTCGGCATTTTGGAGCAACCCAGCAATCAACACAAGTATCTGATAATACCAAGTCTCCAGACATAGCATGATAGCTGATGCAGTAGATAATTTCAAAAAGTCCCAGAGCCCAGAAAAAGCTTGCCAGCTAAGTCCAGTCCATGTGTATTTGCACCTGTCACTCACCAATATGTACACAAACTGCGCAATCACTATGATCCACCATGAAAAGCTCAACATCAATGCCGCACCCAACAATCCCCAGCCCAGTTTGTAAATCACAATCCAGCTCAATAGTAAATGCACAACTAGTGTAGCTGCAGAGATGTACGAGCTAGGTGCCACTATGCTTTGTGCTTGCAGAAACTTTTGTATGGGAAAATTAGCAGCATAGGCAAAGATTTGTGGGATAAGACCATAGACAAAAATTGCAGCCGCGGATGCAATGGAACTTGATTCACCTAAAGCAAGCAAGAGGGGCTTGGAGAAGATGTAGATGAACATAACTAAGACCCCAGTACACATGAGTAGGATCATTGATCGCTGAAGATATATGCCTAGCATTTCAAACTTGTGAGCACCATAAGCCTGCCCACATAGTGTTTCCACTGCGCTTCCCATTCCAAGCTAGCCAATCAACAGATTAATCAGTGTCGATCACATATGACTTGCTTTTCACTTTTATCAAAGTTTTAATATCTTATAAGTGTAACAAAAATGTGTACAAATTGAGATGAGGTTATAGTACTTTAGTGTTGAGGTATACGTACCATGAGACCATAGGCGAATATTTGGATACCATTGTTACCAAGAGAGGCAGCAGCGAGCTCAAGATTGCCTAGATGACCACAAAAGATTTGTGTGGACATGGAAGTGACATTGTTGAGTAAGTAAACCACTACCGCAGGTGCTGCTAGGCGAAAGAGAGTTTTCAGTTCAATCCATGTACCGGATTTTAGGCGGCTAAAGTTTGAAACCTCGGTGTTGGATAGGGTATCTTCTAGTTCAGAACTCACTGTCTCTGGTGTTGGTGGTTTTGATTGTAATATGGGTTCATGGAGCTCACTGTCAATGGTGTCCATGCTCTCTCTCTCTCTCTCTCACACAAAGAAGTCTGAGTTTGTGATAGCTAGTAAAGTTACCCTTTGTTTATACTGCTTGATATACAAGATACAAAGGGGTTTCTAAACGAAGAACACTGAGTTTGTGAGAGCTAATTATATGTATAACCAGTTTGCCTATGATTATAATTGTTTAAATTAGTATATATAGTAAGGGTTTTCTAGATGAAGGACATCCACTAGAACATGGATGAGGGTTTTGAGGCCATTTGAAAAGTTGAAAGTTGGGATGGAGCTTTGAACTACACCACAAAGGGGATTAAAACAAAAACTAATACTAGAGTACAAACATGTAAAGGAAAAATAATAATAATTTGAAGGGTTAAGATATGCCTAATTAATTAACAGATTTAAGAATTCAGACAATTTTTAGATAAATGCATAAGATAGCAGGTTGGTATATCAAATTAATACCAAGCTACGATAAATAAAGAGTAATCGTTACGGAATGGAAATAATAGGTTCAAAACCTATTGAATTTATATATATAAAAATAACAAAACCAGATTGAAATATTTGTATGTATATAATTTCACTTTTTGGATTTATGCGATCTGCACTAAAGAATCGAATCAACCTAATAATTTTATAAGATATAAAAAATAGAATGAGCTATTAAGCATTACGTAACAAATTACGTAACAAATCAACCTGATACTCTTAATTTAAATATATTTCTTTCCTCTTTAATTAGGACATCCTAAGATTTTTTTTAACAGGAAATTCTTATGTTATTACCTTTTTGTTTTCGAAACCCAATAAGATTTTTTGAAAAGATTATGTCACAACTAAAATAAAACTTTGTGAGTTTTGTATAAAACTTTCGTTTCTGTAAGATATGAGAAATGATTAATAGGGAACTGTACATCTAATTTTGGAGAAGATTGATTCATGTGCAACATATAACTTATGACCATTTCTTATATAAATATTCAAAACTAACAGAATTATTTTACAATGAATGGAGTATAGTCAATTTAAAGGTCAATAATTGGAATTTTGGTCCTAGAAGTTATTAGTGAGTAGTCACAGCAACAATTCCTATACAGAACAGAACAAGGGAATCCGAATCAATTTTCCTTTAACAGGGCATATATCCTTTGTTAGAACTTAGGATAAGCTAAGGCATATTGAGTTGTTCTCGTCACTTCTCGATAGGACAGCACGTAAAACTTTCGCACATCAAACACTAAACACCAAATACTAAAATATTGGTGAGAGAGAGAGAGAGAGAAAAGGGGTTTAGAGCACTAGCATTTCGCACATCAAACACCAAATAACATGTTCCATGAAATGTTCCGAATGTCAAATATTATGTTTTTTTTAGAACATACAATAATGTTCTACAGCTACTAATAGAACGACACTGTAGCATATTTAAAAATAATAATAATAATAATTCGCCGGCTCTCTGGCTGAATAAAGCCCAATAGTAATCTTTTTTTTTAAGAGGCATAATGCATTAAGATTAGAACTACGTACGTACGTACGTATTCATGAAAGAGATTACAACAACATTTAATTTCCTACCTTTTGTCATACTGTTTCATTGTTGGGATCCAGTCATTTACTGTGAAGATTGTGTAAATAGATGACTATTTCACAATGCTCAGATCTCTTACTCCCAATAATTAAACTTAATTATGTAGTTAAATCGAATCTATTGCATAGTTTGACTACAGAATTAACTTAGTAATTTTAATTGATGACTTCGAAATATACAAAAGATTCTTTGTTAGAACTCAGAATCATTATTAAAGGCGGTGAAGTGGGCACTGTATGCGATTACTTAAGTTAAAAATGAAAACAAATTAATTAATCTTTTTAAGTTCCAATATATTTTTTACACAATAAATATTAAAATAAGTTGTGTTAAACGCGGACTACACCGTATCTGTTTGGATACCACTTATTTGCTAAAAACTAAAAATTTATTGCTGAAAACACTATAACAAAATAATTTTTAAAAGTGTGAATAGTGCTGTAAGATTTAAATTTACTTAGAAATCTGTGTTTTGCTGAGTTTGGTGGTCCATGAACAATACCATGGAACCCACCATTTTCAGCAAAACGCACAAAATTTTCATCCTAACGCTTCACAAACGAACGCAATATGTCATGATGATTATTGTACTGTAGAGAAAAAAAAAAAACTACTACGGAAATGCAAAGTTAATATTAGTTACACAAAGAGTTTGCATAAAAGATAATTTATTATAATAAGTAGGAAAAGAAAGTTTTTCTTAATTTTTTACTCATCGGATATATAACATATTATTTTTGTTACATGTCAATGAATTAATAATAGACTCACGTGAAAGCGATATTCTTTAATCAAAATTTATTATTTTAATAAGTTGTGAGAAAATAAATAAGATTATCTCTAACATTGGACTAGTTTTAAGCTTTTAAATTAAATTACCTTTTTAAACTCTAGATCTTGCTCATGTGAGAGGGGACATGGTCCACCAGAGGGACTTAAATTGTGTTAAAATTTTCATGACATGTTATTGTTAAGCTGTACATAGTGACAGATTATACAGAAATTTACATTTTAAAATTAATCCAACGCATGTTGACGTAGTATCTGACATTTGGTGTATGTATAAAAAAATTAGAAATTTGGTGTATGTATAAAAATTAGAAAATGCTAAAGGTTGTATCAATTTTAAGTACATAGCAAAAAAATGAAAAAAGAGTGGTACTATCAATTTTAGTGTTGGATGATACAAACACTTCAGCAAGAAAGATATCCAAATAGCCAATAGTCAATAGCCTTATAGTCAAGCATGCTGGGATGATCTAATCAGTGACGCTGGAACACTTCTGGCTTAGAAATTGGAATAAGAATAATGAACATTTACTTTGATGCCTAACAATTTGATTTGAATTTTAGGTGAAACATCCCACATAACTTAATACACCAATCACAATTTGTCACATTAACAACTTTGAAAAAGTTGTGAAATTTATTGTATCCTAAGAGATATTGTTCACCCTAACCCATTCCTTAACAGTTGTAGTTCTTCGAAGACCATAACTTTTATGCCACAACTTTTGTCACATCTCTTATGTGATTAAATGTGAATGATTGTCTATCATTTTCATATGATCCCACTGCTTGTTCTTCATCACTCAAAACCACGACAGAGTTGTGACAACAATTGTGACACGAGTTGTGTCCAGACTTTCTGTGATGGTTGTATGGAAGCCCATGCTTGGCCCATTCAATACAATCTCTGTAGAAACTTTTTCCCTCTTTTGAAAATTAATTTCATCATAAAGAAGATACAGCTTAAGCACTTAAGCATTTCAGGTTCAAGTAACTCTAGAAGATAACAAAAAAATTTTAATGAAAAGAGATATATAGAACAGCATTATTAAAAGCACTGGCAAGAAAGGCATTGGTCATATAAGGTGGACACTAGATTAGAAAAAAGTACTTACAAAAGAGCTTTTTCCTACTAAAACCTAAATTTACATGGCAATCTCAATATTGGTAATTACAATATCACTTTCCTCATTTTCCTAATTTCCTTTACAAAAATTTTATTACACCAGCAAACAAGAATCAAGAATCAATAGGATCAGAAACACAATCCTAAATTACCTAAAATCAAGATTCTCTGCCCAATAAACAATCGTCTTCAATTGACAGGGCTCAGATCAGATCATGAGAAAACTTCTTGGAAATAACTTCATCTAGTTATCCTTTTCTCTTTGAAGACTCTGACAAGGTGCAATGTGCAAGAAAAAGCTTCTTAAGATTACAATAGCATTAGAGGGACCATTAAGGAAGCAATAAGCAGAAAAAGCATGACATCGTCATTATAAAGTCCTGCAAAGCAAGTTAGCATGAAGTTAAGGAGGGTTAGTGACCAAAAAGAGAATAAATTGTGTTCCACAATTCAAAGCAACAAAGTATGTTTAGCTTTGGATGCAAAAAGTCTGGTTTTCAACTATGAAGAGTTTCCTCCAAGTTTTTAGCTAAATAAGTTCTCTGTGTTTGTAAGGATAGAGAAAGTGGGTGACAGGAATTCTCTGTCTCTATCTTGGTTTAACTCCCCTAAGGGAAAATGGCGCCCATCAAACTTTGGAATAAAATGATTTCACAACACTGTTCATTCCATTCTTTTACATGTTCTTTTCATGAAGTAGACGGGAATTGATACTTCATAACCCACTTGATAGGACCAAATTGGCATACATGCCTAACTTATTTGTATGACAACTACCTCAATTAAGACAGCTCCCATTCTTGAAGATATACAATGAATGGCGTCTGGCCTCCACTCACGTGATGGTGGACCCCATCCATGGTTCCCATGCAGGGACGCCATCACCAGGCAAGTGACGGGCAGACTCCACCAGCTGTACCTATTAAATTTCTACCATCCTTGTAAGTTAAAAAACCATGAACCTAGGCATCTATTCCAGGTTAGTCACATCTTAGGATTGCACAAATCTAACTCACATTGAGAGCTACACCAAACCTCCCCCACCCCCACAAAAAAAAAAAAAAAAAAAAAAAAAAACAATTAGAAGGGGTACTTACCACTTTGGGCAGATGTGGCTGCTGGAAGTGCAGGAATTTTAATAGCTGAAATTCCAATAGGTTGATAAATATAACAGAAACAAAATAATCCTTTAGCAAGAATCAATTTAATTTCAGAAGGAACAAGTAACAGATTTAAAAGACTTGGTACTCCATATAAATGAATAATAAAAAATAGCCAGGACATACTTTTATTGCATGAAGAAGCTTGCACTTGAGATGTAGTGGGCCATGGAGCTGCAATGTTGTCATTTAAATCACAAAGGAAGCTTATTCCTGAAGTCGGGTCTAATGTTGCATCAGAAGGCAAGCTAGGCAAAAGACATCCAGCCTCTGCTTCAGCAAAAAGGAGAAAGAAATGCAAGCTAATTACAAGATTGAAATCAGAAAGTAATAACATTTAATCCATTCACTCACACAAATCTAGATTAGAAACTAAAGGTTCTATTTGCAAACCTTTTGCAGGAAAAAGGTCATAGTAAAGAATGAAAGGAAATAAGCTAGAAGGAAATGAATAACTTCTGCACCATACTAATTGATTCTTTGTCTTTAGTTTATTATTCCACAATGCATATGAATTATGCACATTACCTTGAGTTCCAACTGAGACATTGAATTGTTGTTCCATAGCATTTCGAGATGGAAAAATGAAAAAAGAATCATGTATCAGAATCAGCTTAAAGTCAATGTGACAGAGAACATATTTAGTTTAATTATGAAAAGGGAACCCAGAAAAAACATGAACCTTGAAGGGAGAAATCCTTGAGGCTTATATGACAGAGGCTATATACATCTTTTGTAATATTTGACTTCCTTAACTTTGTTCCCAATGATGCAGCACAATCCAAAGCTTGCAAGTTGGTTATAAAACTCTGCTTTTGCAAGTGGGAGACATAGCTTCCCATGGCACTACAGCATGCCGTCTGGTTACTTATCCCATGCCCACAGCCCTTTGCAACATGCTTCATATCAGGGAAATTCAGGGGGCAAACTGATGCACAATCACAAGAGAAGAAATATGAGATTGATGAGGCCACCTGAAGGGATTGGCATACAAATAAAAAATCAAACATGTATAAGAAACAGAGCAAACAAGAATTACCACACAAAAAAAATGTGGAATTAATAAATTTCCATGATAAAAGGATTGAGGAAGTCACAAGGACAGATAGAAGAGACCATCTAGGAGCTATCAATGTTGTCTATAAGTTTACAGTCCAGTACATGAATAAGGATATGAACCCAAAGTTGGATTTTGCACTAACAAAAGAATCTTCTAAAGAAATGGATGCATAGTGACTTTCAAAAGTATGTTATACTGCATGTACTCCCACACGTAACTCAATTCTTTTGCGGATACTTTTAAGTGTCAGAAGGTGTCTTAGACAAAAACCTAGACATAATCTGGAGGTTATTCTACATCCATGTTTTAACCCAAAACTCACCTTTATTAACATTGCAATTTGATAGTACTCTGAGAACATGCTTCGCAAGAGGAGGATCAAGTTTACTTGCCAGCCATCTGTGGACGATACTTCTACAATCATTTATAGTAGTTGAGTGCTCAGGTAAAACATGGGGCCCATCAATGCTCAATAGCTCAGAAGCTTTCAATGCAATCCTCGTAGCAGCTTCTAATATTGCACCCTGACAAATTTGGTTACAGCATTCTTTCACAGAATCAATCTCAGCACAAGCTGCCAGAAGCTTAGAAGTATCTACAGTGTTCTCAAACTCATTAACATCAATGACCGGGCAAGAGTTTTGAGTGAGATTTGAGGCATGAGTTGAACATATCTGTGTTACATTAAAATTAGCACCCTGACCAACCAAAATCTGCTCAATGTCTGAGAGGCAAAATTTGGCAAGGGTCCCATTTAAAGCAAGGACATTGGTTTCTTTACTCGATTGACCAATGATAATTGCAAGAGTGGCTTCCAACTGCGGACAACAAATGACATTAGCCAGAAACGGTGCAAAAGCAGACCAGCAATCTATTGATGTTATACTCAGCAAGCTTTTAGCAGCAGTGAAGTTTAACATACAGAGTCCTGCATTAGAAGAGAGAGAGAGAGAGAGATCACAAAGCACAACAATGATCAAACTTCTTAATCCATATAACTTTAAGAATGCAATGTAAATAAATATTTTACTATAATTTTTAAGAAGTATATTTAAATAGACCTGATAATTTTGGAGTGGTAGTATTTGTGAAGGGTATCAATGGTGAAGGTGCAAGCATAGGAATAAACGGCTGAGGAGACCCACTAGGAGAGATCTCAGGCATAAAAGCATCCCTTCTTTTATCCATCAAAACAGGACCTGTAAGATGATCTAACTGGCTGCAGCAAGATTCATGAGAACCTGTACCAAAAGCATAAGGAAAATGAGGATATCAGAAAAACTTTCATTTATGTTTTACACAATAAACGTTTTAAAGCTTAGAAATACTATAGGTATGCATGCAAAGAGATGTCAGAAAATATACTTGAGAAAAGGTGTTATGTAAACTAACATATCAGTGAGTACTAGAACCTTTTGAGAATGGATAACATCTTGCTAATTCAAAGAAATTAAAATGTAACAATTGAAGCGTCCATTCACCAATTCAGGTTTTTTTTTTAAGGAATGGGAAGCTTTTTCATTTATATAAGTAATGGAAATGGGAAGCTTAAATTTAAAATCATAAGAATACCTCATAAAAATCTGTAGAGGCAATTCTGTAATTCTATAGAAAAAAAAAAACAAGAAAACTAACCAAAAATGAAACAGTAACTACAAGCAAAACCACCTAGAAAAAGGAAATAGTGATAGTATGTAAGCTTTAACTGTCATGATGCAAGGAAGCGCTAGTGCACTACCATACCCCAAAAGGACTAGTCAAGCTGTAATTAAGGCTCCTTACAATAGCTTCCATAGCAAAGATTTACCTAGTAAACACTTGATGTAAGACTTAACTCATGCCTACACAACACTAATGTCCTAACGTCCTTGTCGAGATAAGGCAATAAAGCACTAGCAATATTTGAGGCTATAACCTAAAAGGACTAGTCAAGTTACAATTAGGGCTCCTCATTATCAATTAGATCTACTTAGTAAGCAATTGATGTGGGACTCAACTCATGCCCTTGCAAGACAAACTCTTCTAATCTAATCAAATATCCAAACTATTGAAGTACCACACTAACCTTCAACACAAAATTTGACAATAAATTGAGTCATCAATCGGAGGCTCTACTTTCTATTAAACAAAAAAAATTGTAGTGATATACTGGGTTTGTTGCTCATCGACCCACTTATTTATTTATTTTCTAAGTAGAGTACTAAGATAGGAATTTCCAACATACATGGTCAACTTCTCCCATGTTGATAATGTATGTTGGAAACCAATTCTCTAGAAATTGATGCCAAGTACAAAGTCCTCCTACACACCCAAGAAGATGATGAATTTCTTAGCACCAGTTCCATAAAAGCAGCCTTGCCAGAAATCAATCCATGTGAAGTGAGCACTGATTGTGTCAATTATGTGTGGCAAAAATGGTGGCCAGGGTGCCATCACAGAGGCGAGTTATTGAACATTTAACACAAGTCTATACCTAAATGAATGATACAATTTATTCCAAAATCCTAACACTAGCCTCAATCTAGAACACTGTCACATCAGTCTGAGCCTTAAAGAAAACAATTTTAATTAATAGCAAATAGTAATGCCCAGCTTATACAAGTAAACTGATAGTGTAAACAATACAATTGTATCAGCAAATTGATTGCCAGTGCACCATATTCCTTAAAGTTGAAATGAAAATTAAATACCTCCACCAAAAAATAAAAGAAGGAACTTTGAAGTTTGAACACCATATTTATATACCAATAATAAAGTCCCACAAAACCCATTTCATGAAACCCCAAAACTCAGCAAAAATACGCTAAACCCGCCTACATTTCCTCCAAACTAGAGCAATTCAACAATGAACCCCAACTGAAAAAACTCACAGATCAAGTAAAATAAACCAAAACCCAGTACATCATCAAACTGCAACATTTTTCCATCACTAGTAGTTGCTTGGAATGACAAGCTTTGCCCTATCAACTCTGTGCCAGCCTGCCAATTTTGGCCCCAATTGCACAATAGTTGAATCCAATCGGGATTAGAGCCCTTAATTTAACATTAGAAACATCACCAGTACCTCCAACATTGTACAACAATACAAACAACCCATTAGGATTTCCCTCAATCTCAAACCTAACCCATCCTTTCTTATTGCATGGGTCTCAGCAATACTTAACAGGGATAATACCAGCTTTTTCTGGTGGAAGTTTTGGGAACATGGGCATGGACAAGTCAAAGTGCTGAAGTAAGGAGATGTCAGAAGATATACTTGAGAAAGGGTCCAAAGGGAGTTATGTAAACTAAAACATTGTGGAATACTAGAACCTTTTTGAGAATGGATAACATCTTGTGAATTCAAAGAAAGTAAATGTAACATTTGAAGCCTCTATTCGCCAATTCAGGGATTCTTTTCTTTTTTTTGGGGGGGGGTGTTGTGTGTGGGTGGGGTTGCACCTTTTTCCCTACACAACGAAACTCTTCAACAACCAAAAAAAGAAAATAAATAAATGGGAAGCTTCAATTTAGAATTATGAGACTAACTCATAAAAATCTGAAGAGACAATTATATGATTCAAGCAAAACAACATAGAAAAGGAAATAGTGGCAGAGTGAAGTTCTAACTGGCATGATGCAAGGAAGTGCTAGTGCAGTACTATACCCCAAAAGGACTGGTCAAGTTAGAATTAAGGCTCCTAGTAATAGCTTGCATAGCCAAGACTACCTAGTAAACACCCAATGGAAGCCTTAACTCATGCTTGTGCAACACACACTTCCTAACATCCTCATCAAGACAAGGTGGGGAAATCACTAGCTACGTTTGCAGCTATAACCTAAAAGGACTAGTCAAGTAACAATTAGGATTCCTCATAATCGCTTAGATCTACTTAGTAAACATCCGATGTGGAACTCAGCTCATGCACGTGCAACTGTGCAACACACACTCTTCTAATCCAATCCAATATCTAATTCATTTGGAGAATCACACTAACCTTTAACACAAAATTTGACAAGGAACTGAGTCATTAATTGGAGGCTCTGCCTTCTATCAAACAAAACAAATAGTAGTGATATACTGAGTTGGTTATTCATCAGCCACTAATTTAGTTGGTTCTAAGTAGTGTACTAAGACAGGAATTTCCAACAGACATGGTTAACTTCTCCCTTGTTGATAATGTATGTTGGAAACCAATTCTCCGGAAATTGGTACTAAGTACACAGTCTTCAGACTCACCCAAGAAGATGCTGTTTTTCTTAGCACCAGTTCCATGAAAAGCAAGCGTGCCCCATAATTTAATCTATGCAAAGTGATTACAAGTACTACTTGTGCAACAATGGTGGCCCGGGTGCTATCACAGAAACAAGCTATTAACATTTAACGCAACTGTGTACCTAAACTAATGACACCAATCAATTCCAAAACATTAACACTAGCCTCAATCTGGAACAGTGGGACATCAGTTTGAACCTTAAGAAAAACAGATTAATTAATAGCAAACATCAAGTAAACTCAGTGTGTCAAAAATACAAGAGTATATTTTGTCAAAAAAAATAATAAGAATACAAGAATATATATGCATAGCCAATTGGTTGCCAGTGCACCATATTCTCAAAAGTTGAAAAATGAAACTTCAAGACCTCCACCCAAAAAATAAAAGACGGAACTTCGAAGTTAGAACACCATATTTTCATACCAATAATGAAAATCCACAAAACCCATTTCATGAAACCCCAAAATACAGCAAAAAAAAAAATACACTTAACCCAACTACATTTCCTCCAAAATAGAGCAATTCAAAAATGACCAACTAAAAAAAAACACACAGATCATGTAAAATAAACCAAAACCCAGTACAGGAATTAACAAGTAAATGTGCTTGCATACTCACAGAGAGCTAATAGGAACACTTCCAGAAGAATGATATTGAGACTGAGCTTGAAAAAAACCCTCCCTTTCATGCCTGACACTTGTATCAAACACAGTAGAGCCAAAAAAAAAAATGAAAAAAAGCAAGAAAGAAAGCAAAAGAGAAAGAGTGGTTAACAAGAATCAGGCTGAGAATTGAAGAAGTTGTTGGCTGGTACATATGTGAGTAATGATAATCAAAGGAAAAGAGAAAGAGACAACAGTATATTATAGAGAAGCCATGAATGAGCTTCGAAGTGTGTGGGGGACTAGAAAGCAGTATAGAGTAATAGCTAGCTGTCCTCACTCACACACACAGTCACTCTCTTTGAATGAGTGAGAGAGAGAGAGAGAGAGGTAGAGCCCACCATGAGCAAGAAACTCAGAGACAAACACCAACCAGTGCATTAACGCCATCAATTGCCTTTCCCACTTTTGTTTGTATGAGTATGAGTGCTAAAGTGCAGTGTCTCGCACGGGTAACACGTGTGTGCGGGACCCACTTTTTGCTTGCGTGTTCGGCGTGTCATTCACACTCACATGTAGAGCTCTCATGCGTGTGAGGGGACACGTGGCCTCTGCCCAATTGCTTGTTCTTCGTCACTGCGGATTTGGGATTGGGATTGTTTTTTCTGGTGCTGGTTTTAGTGGGTTTTTTTTAGGCCTGCAGAATAAGCAATGATGATAAAATTTGGACCAAGTTTTCTTGTAGAGTGATTTACTTGTGAAATTCAATTAGTTTCAATTAGTTTAGCAAGTAAAATATTTTATCGTACATTAAAAATTAATTAGTATTTTGGTCAATTTATTATATATAAATAATAATAAAAATTTATCCTTTAATTTTGTGATGATTTGTAACGGTTGATAAAAAAATTTTGTCTCAATTAATTTGAAGGAAAATTCCCTCCATATAATTTGTATCTTGTTTGCACTTTTTTTTTATACTTAAATTGTATTTAACTAATGAATTACTCAATTACATGGTAAAATACAATTTTATCCTTATATAAATAACATTATTATTGTTGCATTGGTTTTTTTTTTTTTTTTTGAAGAAGAAGAAGAAGAAGAAGCATTGGTTAATATAAATATATGGTTTAATCAATTGAAAAATTCTAAAATACATAAATGAAGAAAAGCATTCTTTAAGTTTTATCATTTCCTTTTTAAATGAAAGTAGTTGTAATATACATATATATATGTGGGGGTAAGAGCTCAAATTTGTATATTGGGCCTTGGGCCTTATCCGAGGACGTGGACATGTCCGAGGAGGAGGAAACAATTGGGAGGGGCCCCAAAGTTGAGAATCACATAAGGAAAGAATGGAGGAATATAGTCCGAGGAGTAGCTCCCTCTCGGATACGATGAATATCGGTCAAACCTGTATTTGGGCAATTTAGGTGACCTTCCATGAAGTTCCACCGATAAGGATGAACCTCAGGCATGTACAAAGGCAATAGGAGCTTAGAAATATCTAAAAGAAAAACTGCTACCATCGCATTAAATGCACTGCAGCAACTTTTCTGGCCGCATTTGTGTGGAGATGACCCCTGAACAGTGCAGTCTCAGCTACCACCATTCACAGAGAGTTAAAGAAGATGTCTGATGGGACATGCGCTCAAGTGAAGGCTTAGATGATTAACAAGTGTACGATCAGGATGTTCGGAAATGAACTATATAATGTAAAAGACCTCCCATGAGAAGGGGATTGGAAAAAATCAGGAAAGGGAGACTGTGGTATTCAAATCTGTATGAGCATTTTAGTTCTATTGTTTTATAATCCATCTCCTCGGACAACTAGTTCATCCAATTTTTACGTGTCTTTCTTACTTGTTCATCTTTAAAATCTCTATTAACCGTTGTTCAATTCACTAAAGGCCCAGTTTTTTCACCCATTCTCTACAAATTTATTGTACTGGACTCATTGGGCCTATATCCCATATCTTTAGGACTTGGGCTACGAATTGTGATCCTACAATATATATAACCGAAGTCGTTAGACTTTTAGTTGACCTCATAGTATTATGTCATATAAAATTTTGAGGTCTCATAATTTTACATGTCACTATTCTAATATATTTTTTTGATTAAATTAAATCATATTCTATATTTAAATTTTCACTTAGAGTCTTTTGGTATATTATATTTTCTTTAAATAGTAGAATATATAATTTCATATATTAACACAATCAAAAAATGCCTAAAACTAAAATATATAATTTTATATGCAAAAACAATTATGATAAATGTTTATTTATAATTACTATTATTATGAAATTCATATTTAAACAACAACAAAAAAAATCATTTTATATTATGCTAAAGTTTCCTATGTATTGCACGAATTATCGACTACTGTGCATATATATCCAAACTAAAATAGCTTAAAGTCCTCCTATCCAACTACCTAGGTAATTATTAGAGGTGTGAAATGTCCTCTTATCCAAATACCTAGGTAATTATTAGAGGTGACTCCAAAGTGTTGGCATTATTTAAAACTAAAACATCATGAATTAGAGGCGGCCTAAAAATCACAAAACCAAAATTCTTTATGTTAGTGTTGCGTTTGGTATGATTAATTTTGCCAAGTTATTTTACTATTCAGCTTATTTTTGCTACTATTCATAGATCCTATTGCATTTTTTGGTATTATTCACGAGTTCCACTATACTATTTCAGCTAACTTTTACCTTTATTTACAATACTTTCAACAAAAAATTTTCAGTTTCAACAAAATAAGCGAATTCTAAATAGGCCCTTAATGAAAAAAAAAAATCCTCGATTAAAAATTTTATTACACCAACAAAAGAAAAACAATGGCCCCAAGAAGAAAGATGATAAATTGGAGTGATGAACGATCTCCAAAGATTTGTTGGATGCGGCCCAAGAAGCCAAATTTTGGCTAAAAGTATTAGCTGATCTTGGAGTGTACCCGAATAGACCCAAAAAAAAAAAAAGTCTTCGTCCAAAACAAACTTGTCAATTTTTCAATTACTTCATAGTTTTGTTTCAAAACAACTTCCATACTCCATAGTTCCACCACAAATTTGGAATCACCCTCAAAGATGGAATATGTGTACCCAATATCCTTTGTTTTTAAAGGCTGGTTATAAGATGCTAGCCTCAGGCCCTCAACTCACTTATAAGGTCAAGACAACAAATAGTTTTTTATTTAGGTTGAGTTTTCCGGATCTCTTATTTAATAACAAAAAATTTTACCAGTTAAACTAATTAAAACTCACACTATTGATAAATACATAAACAATAATATATATATATTATCTTTTTTTTTTCTTTTTTTTTTAATGTTTATTGATGCTCTACTTGAGTATCACACTTCACACAAGGGTTCAATTAGCATCCAATAAATTTGCAATCATATCTTTATATTGCTTTTTCTCATGGATGGATTTTCCCTTTGCTTGATTATTACACAAAGGTCAGGCTTGCATGATTTGCATTCAATAAATTTTTGCACACTGGACCAGGCATGCAAGCTAAGCTGCATCATATATTTATCAGTGCAAAAACAGATGTATGATGATGAAGGGACCATCTCGCATGAAAATGCTTTTGGATTTTTGGAACAGTAAACATATATAAGACAAGCCCATACACAACACAACATTGGGCTAGGTCACAAGAGGCGGCTTAGCCCTGGTCAGAAATTGATGGGTTTAGTGGGCTGGGCTGACTGTTCAAAGCTTAAGACCAAAATTGAAGTTGGACTTGGACCAGGTTGAACTTTTCATTTGATAAACGTCGTTTTATTCCAGTCCTAATCAGACTGAGCCCCCACGGGATTAGTGCATGAAAAGTATGGTGGTGGCTTTGTCTTTCTTATTCTCGCACACACCATTTGGTTAGTCAAGAAGAAGAAGTAGTATGGCAACGTGAAAATAATACTTGGTCAAGTCTCAAATCTTAATCTATACGTGCTAATAGATAGGCTTCATGATATATTCAATGTGCTAACTGCTAACCTATTGTAAACACAGATAACGACATGGATAGAAATAATGATATGACAATTTTACAAAAATTAAGACATGGGTACAATAATGATACATATATAAATTGATTATTAATTATTTTTATGTTTATTTTTAAATATTGTTAAGCATTTATTTTTTTCATATAATGTTAGTCTTGTATCAATTTAAGAGCAATAAATGATAATAAAGTGAATTCATAACTAATATACGATATTTATAAATTAGAATACAAAAACTAAAGAATAAGATCTACGAGAACAAAAAAATCTAAAAGATTAAATAAAAAATAACTAGATAAGTATTCAAGATTAAACTAAAAAGAAATAAAAGATAAATGTCTAGGCCGTGTCCTGCAATTTTGCTAAAATAAAGGACATAGTTGGGACATATGTGCAAAAGTGTTCTAGGCGTGTCCTGTGTCTAACATATTACGGCACCCCCAAATGAATTCTATGTGCTTTCTAGATGCTATCTGCTATGAACTATAAAATAAATAAATAAAGATATATCCAGTGTCATTAATTCTCCTTTCATTTGGGTTTATTATTATTATTATTATTATTACAGTATTATTTTAGTAGTTTTTACAGTTATATGATGAGCATTATTTTAAGGTGGTACCTGGTAGCCTGAAGTATTTGTGAGAATATTTGTCTACTACACTGAATTTGAATTAAAGATATGAGAAAAGTAAGCATGAATTGTGTTAAATTAAAAAACCAAAAAGTTCCCTTGTTCTTCTTTATGAAAGTTAATTTGTCCTCTTATTCTTTAATTAAGAAGATATAATATAGACAAGAATGGAAGATCTTACTTAATCACTTTAAGTAGATTCTCTGCTTTTCTTTTCTTTTTTAATGCCTATAGATTTTCTATGTCTTGTGTTGTTATTGAGAAAGTCAAAATAATTATATAGACGCGTTGGGAATCTGAATCAAACACAAACTCTCAGCAAAAAAGAATCAAACACAAATTTGTATGCTTTTGAGTTTTGAATTTCAGTGTGCCTATCATTTTCGAAATTAATAATTAGCGAATGAAAAAGAAAATCCTAATTTTTTTCTCAGATGCATCATATTGTGAAAAACTGGTTTTATACAAATTCCAATTAAATGTAACTTAAGGAATTGAATCCCTAAAATCTCAACATACAATGAAAGTTAGATACAACAGACTTAACTATTTACATGCCTCTAGCTTCTCACCCACTGAATACATTGATATTCTAACCTCTACATAAAATGACATATATGCACAGTGATGAGCTTAATTGGCTATTAATTAACCTCTGGAATGCTTTGCAGGGCTGGCCTCCATGACCTTTGACGTTCCAACTCATATTTACTATCATCAGCAGCTTCTGCTAAACGAGCAAGGACTTGTTCCATAGACAAACCTTGCATGTTTACCAACTCTTCCAGCTCCTTCTTTGTAATCTTGATCTTCACCTCTCTTGCATGATTATTACCAGCACTTGCAGAAGAGGAAGACATGTTACCAAGAAGCCTATGCCTTTCCATGTTGTTGCCTTTATGGTCATGATCAGCTTCAGCAAACATTGCATCATGGTGGTTCTTTGAAGAATTGAGGGAACCCCAATCATCACCAGCCCATACCATTGAACTAGATTCACGTCTCAAGCAGTTTCCCATTTTGGGTTTTTCACAAATTTGTAAAGTTTCTTTCTTTCTTTTGGTGATGAAAACCAATTTGTATATTTCTTTGTTGTGTGAAGAGATTGAAAGATAGAGAGGTTTGGTATATATATAGGTGTTTGAGTTTCATTGAAGTTTTATCTATATATCTAGGTTCCAAGAAACTACTACTACATGTGTAAAAGAAGATGTGCACACGTAGGATTATATGAAGACAGCTATGACGTGGCTATCTAACAGCGTGTTGGTTGACCAAATAGCACCGTCTACCTTTCACCTTCAAGAAGAAACGTAATGCTAATCCCTATAAAAAAATTAATTAATTGCTAATCTGATTTGACTTTTAAGTGTGAAATGGATCAGAAGGAGCATCTACTAGAACACAGTAGTGTGAACATAGATACCCAAAGGGCATCTTTTACTTTGTTTTGATTTCATATATATTTTTCATTTCATTTAATTCTAGTCTTAATTAAACCTTCACGTGTGGGTTTGTTTGTTTTCGTAGACAATATATCCAATTTGGCCATTTCTTCTTCAATCCTAAGCTTCATACCTATTTTCCCTTATCCGGATTTAGGCTTTCTCAGTTTTAACCCTTTACCATAATAATGTATAAGCAGAAATTATTTCATACACCAATGAATAATTTCGAGTAGTCTCTATTATACGAGCCTTATAAATGTGATTTTATTGGATTAAGCTAACGAGTGCTCTTAAGAAATAGTTAACAATCACCACCGCACATCCTTGGTGCGATGGTCACTTCACAAGTATAAGTACTTGTGAGGTGTAAGGTGTAGGGTGTAGAGGGTAAGGGTCAGGGTTCAAGCCTCTAAGAGAGAGTTTCACCCACATATACACTTAGGGTGTGTTTATTTGGAGGTGGAATATAGTGAATGGAAAACTTTGGAGAGAAAATGGGAAGGAAAACTTTTTGAAGTGTGTTTGGTTGGGTGGAGAGGAAAGAAAATAAATGGTAGGGCCTAGGTGTTTTCTCCCCTACCCTGCTAAAAAGTTTTTTCCTCAAATTGGAGAAAAAACTAAAAAGAGAAAATGAGGCTACTTAATAGACAAAAATGTCCACGTACTTTTGCACATGGAAATTTGTCCAATTCCTTCTTTTTTTTTTCTTTTTTTTTTGCTGTGGGACATTGCCTCCCTTTTTTTTTTCTTTTTTCTTTTCATTTCCTGGGCTGGATGTTGGCTTCTTCTTCTTCTTCTTCTTTTTTTGGATTTCCTAGGCGTTGTCTTCTTCTTCTTCTTCTTCTTCTTCTTTTATTTTTCTTTGTTTTAACTAGACATGATTTTTTTTTTGGACATGATTTTTATTTTTTAATAATTTGGGTGATTTTTTTTTTTTTTGTCACTTTTTTGTTTTAATTGGCTATCATTTTTTAACAAGGATATATAAGTAAATTTATACAAACTCATTTTTTCCATCCTTCTGTTTTTTCACTCCCAACCAAACAAAAATGAGAGAAATTAAAATATTTTCTATCCTCCTATTTTTCCATCCTCCCACCATTTTCTATCATCTTGCTTTTCCACCCCTCCAACCAAATGAACTCTTAGATTAGGCTAGAGCAGAAATTATATCTTGTATATATATATATATAAAAAGGTAATGGTTAATAATTCATTTTAAGAAAGTTTTGGCACCACTTTTATGGGAAATGAAAAAAAGTTGTCAAAACATTAAATTGTTTTTTATTTTCTTTTCCCATATAAACTTTCTCTAAATGGATTGTTAACCATTACCCTAAAGGCATCCGTTGGCATTTCCCTTCATTATTATATGAAAGAAAAATGTAATATATATATTGAGTACACTAAATAATTTCAATTTTTTTTACATGTGCGAGTGTTTGGAATTCTTTGAGAGACGATTTATTCTCCCAAAAATGTATAATCTACACATCACACACACACACAAATTAATTTTATGAAAAATTGACTTGGGCTGAGTCCAAGATATCAATTAAGAGTTTTAAACTCATGATCTCATGGAGACCAATCCCTTAAGAATTTTCACTTGTTATACCATTACACACACGTAGCTGTCATGAATACTTGAATACATTTCAGCAAAAAAAAAAAAAAAAAAAAGAATACTTGAATACATTGCTAATTGATTATTGGTTCCTGTCCCTCCACGTGTTTCTTTATGTTTATGTTTAAACACGCAGATCATTTAATCAATTGATTCTCAAAAAAAAAAAAAAAAATCATTTAATCAATTAAAAAATTTCACTAGAATAAATACTAGTTAACTTCCCTCATCTAATATTATACATTTATACTGCGTCAAAAAAAAAAAATATATATATATATATATATATACACACACATTTATACTCTCACATACTTCTTTATTGTATGTTTCAACACACGGGTCATTTAACTAAAAGTAAACTTTTTTGCTAACTATAACAAATGCTACTCTGACCTTATTTAACTGTCCACATCTAATAATATACTCCCACGTGTTTCTTTTATCAATTTATATATATAGAGAGAGAGATTGTGTTTTGAAATAGAATCAAATAAATGGGACCAAAAGTCTTATAGTTCAATTAGTATTTTAGTGTTTTCTAAAAGTCTTGTAGTTCAATTGGCATTTTAGTGTTTTCAAAATAAACATTTAGGATTCTATTCATTCACCCCTAGCTATCGATTTGTTAAAAAAAAAAAAAAAAAAAAAAAAAAAAAAAAAAAAACAAACACACACACACACACACACATATATACACCACATTGTATTTGATTGTACTGTTAGAATATATACGTGTGCGAGTAGGGTAGTTGGTTAAATAAATTTTTTTTTATCAATTTTTATATATATATATATATAGAGAGAGAGAGAGAGAGAGAGAGAGAGAGAGAGAGAGAGAGAGAGATTGTGTTTTGAAATTGAATCAAATAAATGGGACCAAAAGTCTTATAGTTCAATTGGCATTTTAGTGTTTTCTAAAAGTCTTGTAGTTCAATTGGCATTTTAGTATTTTCAAAATAAACATTTAGGATTCTATTCATTCACCCCTAGCTATCGATTTGTTAAAAAAAAAAAACACACACACACACACATATATATACACCACATTGTATTTGATTGTACTGTTAGAATATATACGTGTGCGAGTAGGGTAGTTGGTTAATTTTTTTTTTTTTTTTTTTTTTTATAATATACAAGATAGAATTTCTACTCTAACATAATCTAAGTGTATATGTGTGTGAAGCTCCCTCCTAGAGACTTGAACTCCGGACCTTGCCCCCCACACCCCACAAGCATTTATATTTGTGGATTGACCACCGCACTAAGGGTGCGCGGTGGTGAATAAATAGTTAATATAATCTAATTAAACTCATACCCATTGGGTTTAAGCATTTTGAGTTAAATAGTGTCTTTATATGTATTATTAACAGCTCAAACCGTCTCTCTAAAGTATTTCTCTCCCCAACATGTACATGTACGTGCTTACCTACTTTGTCTAAGCAAAATTTTATGAATTTTTTTCTGTTTGTTATACCTGCATTTATATGTTCCTTTGGGTTGTTAACATGTAACGTTATCAAATAAAAGTCAAAATTTAAATGAAGCCCACGGAAATCATAAGATTGTTTAATTCAAGCCCACTGGAAACACATGCCACAGAGACAGAGACAGAGAAAGAGAAGACACAGACCGTTTCGCTGATAGACGTATCATTAAGGATAGAAAAGGCTATAGTTATGCACTTATGCTTCTCCACGTAAACAATTGGCTTTAATAGTCGACGGCTTGCAATCTCTCTAAAACTCAAACCAATAATAAAAGTTAACCCAAATCCACGTCTATGAATTTCATTTCTGCACGCTTGGACCATTCTTGAGGACCTCATCATGAAGAATTAATCCTTCAAAAATATGATACAATAATTTTATAAAATATGTCAAAAATATTACAACTTTTTGGAGGTGAAGGTCTAAGATGGAATCCTGTGAAGCACTTGGAAAATAACTTCATACTCTCGGCTCATGCTCATTAGCGTTTTTAATAAGACTGGGTGTACAGCTATGACTCATTTGGATCTTTTGCTCCCGTAGACCCGGACCCAACAGGTTAGGTGTCACTATAGTCACGCCCAAATGATAAACGCCAACTCAAATTGCTCCCTACCCGATTTTTTAGTTTAAAAAAAAAAAAAAAAACATATATATTACAACTTTTACTACCTAGAATTGATAATATCCTTAATATCACTCTACTTTCTTCGTATATGTCAAAAATATTACAAGTTTTTCTACCTAAAATTTATATTATCTTTAACATCACTCTAATTTTTTTTCAGGTGACAAATTTGAAGTTATTTTCTTGCACTCGTCACAGGAGAAAAATGTTCCATGGATAATGAAAGAGTTCCAAAGTAGTTTTCAGCATGCGTGTGTGCGCTCGCAAGGGTTAAAGCTATAATAATACACTTGTTTGTGATTTGGACATCTAAGATCGGCCGCCATATAAAAATAAATAAATATATAAGAAATGATAAAGATGGCTTAAATGGAAATTTTGTTACGTGGAATATATCATTTATAATTCACAACTAATTTAGTGTTAGTTTCATTCTCAAAAAAAAATAAATCTGTATTATTTTTGTTATTTATTTAAAATTTAATTTCATTGTTGAACAAAGAAACTGTAATAACTAAACTAGACAAAACATGTCCAAATAGTCACGGTTACTATTTATTTCTTTGTTGTTCTTTTGGACTTCAATTGGGGATACTCTGTATTTTCATTCTACTGATAAAATTATTTAAATGCAAATAAGTTTCACTTTTTTTTTATTTTTTTATTGAGATATTTATTTGTTTGTTTGACATTTTTTTCATGATTGAGGCATTATCAAATCCACTCGAAATTGTAATCGATAAACATTAACCATAGTGCTCTTATGTCAACCCTTTTCATGGTATGATAGCTCTTAGATTGTTAGTATTATTGGACTAGGAGGGCTTGTCAAACCCACAGGCCCAAGCCATGTGTTTGATCCAATTAAACCCGAAGGGTCACGACTAACGAATGATTTCAACGAGTTGGGTGAACAGGTAACAGGTTTGGATTTTATATACATATAAAAAACAAAAACAAAAACAAAAACAAAAACAAAAGCAGATTATATGGCAGAGTGGTGAGTTTGGAACCCAAAAATAAAACTAGATATGAGCAAAGCATATGATAGAGTGGAATGGACCTGTTTGGAGAATATTATGAGGAAAATGGGTGTTCATCAGAAAATGATTGAGGTGATTATGCGGTGTATCACGACTGTCACATATTCTATCCATATTAATGGGCAATCCCGAGGCAGAATTGTGCCCTCTAGAGGCCTCCGCCAAGGGGACCCATTATCACCTTATTTGTTTCTCTTTTGTGCAGAGGGTCTTTCAGCACTTCTCCGTCATGCAGCAGAAAGGCAAGCTATCCATGGAGTTGCTGTGTGTTGGAAAGCTCCAAGAATTTCTCATCTATTCTTTGCTGATGATAGCTTGGTATTTTGTCGAGCATCATTGGAGGAATGTAATGAACTACAACGCATCTTCTCCCTATATGAATCAGCTTCAGGTCAGCAACTCAATAAAGCCAAGACTGCTCTTTTCTTCAGCAAGAATACCCCACGTGCATTACAGGAAGAGATCCAGGCTAGATTTGGGGCCCAAGTCATTCGCCAACATGAAAAATACCTAGGCCTACCTTCCTTGGTTGGCAGATCCAAGAAGAATACTTTCCATGATCTCAAAGACAAACTTGGCAAAAAATTATCAGGGTGGAAGGAAAAGCTTTTGTCGAATGCAGGTAAGGAAATATTAATAAAAGCAGTAGGCCAAGCAATTCCCTCTTACACTATGAGTTGCTTCAAATTACCGGATTCCTTGTGTGATGAGCTTGCTGGAATGGTTCGAAAATTCTGGTGGGGACAAAATAATGGGGTGGACAAGATGGCTTGGCTTAGTTGGGAGAAGATGTGCACACCTAAGGAGACTGGCGGTATGGGGTTCAGGGACCTCAAGGCTTTTAACTTGGCATTACTAGCCAAACAAGGTTGGAGACTTCAAACCTGCACTAATTCCCTTTTCTACCGTGTTTTCCAAGCCAAATATTTTCCAGATGGAGATTTTCTCTCAGCCAACTTGGGAACTAAACCATCATATGCTTGGCGAAGTATATTTGCTGCACAACAGATTGTCCGAAAAGGAAGCCGCTGGAGGATAGGGAATGGAGCCAAAGTTCGAATATGGGGTGATCGTTGGCTTCCTTTGTCATCTACCTATAGAGTTGTCACGCCATGCCCAGGTGCGGGTGCTGACTCATTAGTGGCAACATTAATTGATTACCACAGAGGGGAGTGGGATTTGGAAGCCCTCCAAAGCACCCTCATGCCCAAAGACGTCGAGTCTGCCCTCTCCATTGCACTTAGTCCGACTTTGCCTGAAGATTGTCTCATCTGGGCTCTTACAATTCACGGTGAAATCGGCATATAGACTTGCTCTGGCTGAGAGACCTGGACACGGAGCAGAGGAAAGCTCAAATGCTACATGCATGAAGGAGTTCTGGAGGTTTATTTGGAGGTTGAGGGTCCCAAATAAAATTCGGAGCTTTACGTGGCGTGCATGCAGAGACATTCTGCCCACAAAAGCCAATCTTTTCCGTCGAAAAATAACACTGGACAACATCTGTGAGGTGTGTGGAAACTTCGAGGAAACGACAGGTCATGTGCTCTGGCATTGTTATCGTGCGAAGGAAGTGTGGAAGGAGGTCAGTTTGGACACGGACAGAGTCATGGACAACTGCCCTGAGTTCGACTTGGTGTGGTATGCCCGAAATGTGAAACATTGGTCAGAGGAGGATATTGGGTTAATGGTGACGACGGCGTGGGGTATTTGGACAAACCGGAATGACGTGTGCCATGGAAAGAGTAGGAAACCTGCACCTGTTCTTGCACGGTGGACAAATAACTACTTGGAGGATTATTTAATGGCCAACCATTCCACTCGGCCCTACAAAGACTCAACGGATGTATTATGGCAACCTCCCAAGCCTCCATGGTACAAAGCAAACATGGATGGTGCCGTATTTGCTCAGCAGAGGGAGGCCGGAGTTGGAGTTGTGATCCGGGACCACTACGGTGCGGTGGTGGCGGCTTTAAGTAAGAATCTGAAAGCTCCTCTTGGCGCTCTTGAGGTGGAAGCTAAGGCAATGGAGGAAGCGGTTTCGTTCGCATGGGACATGGGCATCCGAGACTGCATCTTCGAAAGCGATTCTCTAACGGTGGTGAATGCCATGCTTCGACTCACTGATCCACCATCGGCCATAGTTAATAATATTGCTGGGTCAATGTCCTTTCTTTCCATGTTTCGTGCTGTCAACTTCGGTCACGTGCCTCGGTCTGGGAATAAAGTTGCCCACACATTAGCACAGGTTGCTAGAGGCTTGTCTGATATGCATGCTTGGGTTGAGGAAATACCGGGTTGTATTGAAAGCCTGGTGTCCCAGGATGTACTATTTTTGTCATAGTTTGAATAAAGTCTTTGTGTTCACATCAAAAAAAATAAAAAAAAATAAATAAATAATCCTTTATATTTGAAAGGTTCCTAATATAAGAGAAAATACGAAAGATAGGTGTAGACACCTTGTTTTGCAACTCCTTCATTCTCTTTGTTTTAATGAGCTTGTGTTTACTCATGTTACAGGAAACTACTTTCTCCTATCTCTATTGTTTTTCTTCCCTGAAACAGAGGATTGTGTTCCATTTGCTTCCTTCTGTTGTGCAAAATCCACATGGCTACCCGTGAAGCTAAACCATTAAAAATGGATAATAAGATTAAATTTTTAACCAAATAATCCTGAGTATAACACCAAACCAAAACAAAACTATATGATAAGAACTTAGGGTTTATGTTTTGTTTAAGAAGATGGGAAAAAAAGTAAATAACAAAATTGTATAATATATTTTCTAAAATTTAAATATATATTAAATATAGATAGGTTAAGTTAAGGCGAATTTGTGAATCTTATGACCTGAACCCAACCCACCAACCCCTAAAAACCGACCCAACCGACAAGTTGGGTTCGTCAGGTCAGTTTTTGGTAGGTTGGCTGCACATCCCTACATATAGCAACTAATTAATTCAAAGGGTAAAAGATAGCCATGTCACATACAACAAGTTTTATTTCTTCCTCTCTCTCTCTCTCTCTCTCTCTCTCTCTCTCTCTCTCCTAACAAATTAGAGATGCCAATATCAGACCTTGCCGGAGAAAAAGGTCTTACCCTCACAGGAAACTACTTTCTCCTTTCTCTATTGTTTTTCTTCCCCAAAACAAATGGATTTTCCTTCTGTTGTGCAAAATCCACATGGCTGCCTATGAAGCCAAAGCATTAAAAATGGATATTTGTTTTTCACAGCAACAAAATGATTTATTTAAGGTCAATTTTCAGCCCTACGTTGGTTTTTCTCATTTAGGTATCTGTTAAATTGTTCTGCTATTGCTAGATTTTTCCTCTTCTAGCTTTTTAAGTTTGTAGAAAATTTTTGTTTCAATTAGGGTGGTACCTTCTTCTCCAGTGAACTCTAATATTGGCCTTTAATGCTCAACTCACTATAATGAATGATGATGTTCTAAACTACCAAGAAAGGTGTCTATACTATTAATAACAGGATTTTCCTGTTTGTGTTTCTTCATTTTGCGTACTAAAATATTCTTATACAAATTCTTAAATTCTCTAAAATTTCTCTATCTTTTAGTTAAATAATTTTAAATTTTAAAAACACAAACTAGTTAAAAGAGTAATTTACTATTTTTTTTTTAAAAAAGTTCCTAAATTTTAGGCTTATTTCTCCCTCTTCTCTAATATGAATTACCAATTTTTATTTTAAATTCAAATTTTCAAACTTTTATCAGTTTTCACATAGGGAAAGATCCTAAAAATTAGGACACACTCTCTATCTCACTTTTAAAATTATTCCACGTTACCTTACCTCTTTCTTAAATTAAAAAAAATACTCACAGTTATTTTATATATATTTTTAGAGAGATTACTTCTCCTATTTGAATTCTAATGCTTCTACATGACTACATAAAAGTTGGGAAAAAAAACTAATTAGAAAAAAAAAAAAATCATGTAACAAAATATCTTCTATCTCACTTTTAAACAGTATGACACTAAACCAAAAATAAATAAAACAATATCATCACAGGCCCAAAGCCAACATGTGATGAGGCTAGTATATTATAATAAAGAAAGAAGAGGCCAATTGTATGTTACATGGCTATCTTTTACCCTTTGAATTAGTTATTAGCCACATGTCTTCCATGCAAATTAAAATGGGAGAAAGCATGAGGAGAGCCGGTCCCCATTTTAACCTCTTTTGATACTAGGGGTAAAATGGTAATGTTGTATAAATGAAAATTTTCAAGAATGTACTTGGTTCAAAGTTCAAACATCCAAATTTTAAGTGGTCATATATATTGAGCAATTACAACTAAATTTTTCTTTTTGTTGTCTATATATATATATAATTTTTTTTTTTTTTTTGGTGCTGAGATTCTTTTTGTTGTATGCAAATTTGTGTTAATATCAATGTTTTATTAACGCTCATATTTGATTGGTTGATCCATGATCTTACGAATTACTATGCTCACAGTAGATGCATATGTAGGATTATCCTAGAATAATTTTGATTATTTCAAATTAAAAATGATTAAATTAAATTAATTACAAGATTAAATCTTATTGGTGGAATAACTATAATTATAGCAGACATACAAGCACTAGATTATTCCATACAGATAATCTTGTTTTTTTAAAAAAATTATTTTAAAATAATAGTTGTAGGTGAAGAATTTCACACAACATCTGATTGTATCCTACCGCGGTGCCTGGCGCGGTGCGGTTTTGCCCCTCGTCCCCGAGTATGGCCCTAGCATGCAAGCGCTTAGCTTGGACAAGTGGAATCCCACATCGGTTAGAGAGAGCGCCCCACTACCCTTTATAATGCTTCAGGAGCTTGGGTAGTGTACCACTACTCACGCGTGAGTAGTGGTACACTAGCCTAAGCTCCATAAGCATATAAGGGCTAGTGGAAGCGCTCTTCTAACCGATGTGGGATTACAAGTCCAAGCTAGGCGCTTGCTTGGTCCTGCACTCGGGGCGAAGGCAAAAACCGCATCGCGCCTGGCACCGCGGACGGACAACAATTAGACGGGGCGGAGGCAAGCTAAGGCTCATCCTAACCCCAAAAAGCGCTTTTTGTAGGTGAAGAATTTCACACAACATCTGATTGTATCTTACCGAGGTGCCTGGCGCGGTGCGGTTTTGCCCCTCGTCCCCGAGTATGGCCCTAGCATGCAAGCGCTTAGCTTGGACAAGTGGAATCCCACATCGGTTAGAGAGAGCGCCCCACTACCCTTTATAACGCTTCAGGAGCTTGGGTAGTGTACCACTACTCGTGTGAGTAGTGGTACACTACCCAAGCTCCTGAAGCGTTATAAAGGGTAGTGGGGCGCTCTCTCTAACCGATGTGGGATTCCACTTGTCCAAGCTAAGCGCTTGCATGCTAGGGCCATACTCGGGGACGAGGGGCAAAACCGCACCGCGCCAGGCACCTCGGTAAGATACAATCAGATGTTGTGTGAAATTCTTCACCTACAATAGTATTTATCTAGTTGGTTAATGCATTTAATTTAAAAGAAAAGTTAATGAATGCCCTATAAGGCTGTTAGTTTATGAAATTTTTTTGAAATTTTTTATTAGAAAAGAAATAAGTAATTAATTTTGTTGACAACTTTTTTATATTTCACATGAAAGTAATATCAAAACTTTCTCATTAAAATGTCCTAAAAGAATTTGTTAACCAAACCCTTATTTTAATTAATTAGATTAGTTGTCTATATATATATATATATATATATATATATATATATTAATAGCTAAAACTCAGAGAAAATCCAATTAAATTTTAATTGAATTTTCAATTTTGTGTCACATGTCTCTTTTAATTTTTAATCTTGTGCCAAATGAATTATTGGGTGTAAAAATTAAAGAGTCCAAGCCAGATTAGATTCTAAATTGGAGTCCAATTTTCTACCACATGTCCATCTAAGTTTTTAATTTTTGTGCTAAGTGAATTATTAGGTAAGAAAACCAAAGAGTCTAAAACCAATTAAATTTTAAATTTTATATAATGAAAAACCATTACATATTTTAAAAATGAATGGTTTAAAAAAATTATAAACTAATACCATGAATAATTTGAACCTCTTCTTTAAAAAATATATATAATTTGAACCGTACAATTATAATTGTTTTTAATTATACTTGTACATGTACATGAAGTTGCACACTAGTTTTAACAACGGAAGAACACATTCAATAAAATAGTCCAATATCATCTAAAGAACCAAAAGTCAGTCTTTCCTGATACCAATTCCATCGAGACTTAAACACTTACTTTGACAAAGATGTCAAAGAGTTCCTAATATCTATTATTATTTTATTGGAATATTTTAAGATTTTTTTGGAACTAAAACACTTTAATTATATCTAAAATAAGAGTCTTTGAGGTCCATAAGTAAGTTAAGGAGTCCAAATTTGCTAAAAATACTTGATTATATCTTTAAAAAGAGATCAATTCAAAATAAATTTGGAAAATCCAAAAAATTAGGACTTACCATGGCTGATCAACACTTCAATCCTAAACCTTTTTTTTTTTTTGGAGATAAGTTCAACTTGTGGTGTCGTCTCCTAATGACAACTCTTTATTATCAAACCAAGACACCAATCAATTTTTAGTATAGACAGGGATTAAACTCCAGATCTCTTATTCAACTATCAGAGACTTTACCAATTGAACTAAATTTAGTCCTAAACCTAAGTGCCAATTAGGAGGCTCTAATTATTGATCAATACTTGGTAAGGCCAAATTATATTCATATATGTGTCATATGATATTTGATATAAAAGTTAAATTCTATTTGGTCACTAATATTTTTATTAAAATTTATTTATGTGGTAACTTGAGAAACAAATCCAACTTAAATGGAAATTTAATGAGTTTAGTAATGCCTCAATTAAAAGGACTTTTTCGTAACAAGAGATCAAAATAAATATAATAGAGATGGTTAAACTAATGTACTTAGGATTACAACTAAGGAATTTATTAAACCTTTTTTTTTTTTTTGCTTCAAAGGAATTTAATAAACTTACTTGAATAAAAATGAAAAGTACAATACAATAGTTAAATACAAATACTGAAGATAAACTATATGGCAATCACACTAAGGAAACGACCACAAGGAGATCACTATAATTGGGTTGTTCACCAAACCGCACAAACTGCAAAAATCGCACCAAAACTGCCCGTAAAATGGCATAACCGCACCGCACTGTAAGTAACAGTGCACCACACCGCACCGCATGATGAAGTGCGTCGCCGTTTTATAATATAAAAACCGCATAAACTGCACCACATGCACCGCACCTTCTATATATATTAATATATTTATTTATTTAATATTATATATATATATATATAAAATAAGGACAAAAGATCAATACATTAATAATTTAATACCCTAGCCGCCACATTTCAACCTAGAGTCCTAGACTACTCACTGCCGTACCAATTGCTTCTAGCCTTCTGCTATTGAGGTATTCATGTGTTCAATTCAAGTTTTTCTTTGTTAAAGTTAATCTATTGGCCTATTATACTATTCACTCAGGACAAGTTGTTAAAGTCAATCTATTGTTAAAGTTTTTCTTTGTTCAATTCACTGCCATTGCACCAATTACCAAATTATTAGTCATATCTCATTGTTCTATTGTTAAAGTTTTTCTTTGTTAATTATATTATTTTTATAGGTGCCTTTTCCTTAGCTACGTGTGTTTGTAGCTTTGGTCTATGGCCAGCTTTTTGTTTGTAGCTGGCCTTGGACTTTATAAGTTGTCTACTTTACGTGTATTCAGTTTTATTGAGTTTAATAAGAGTTTCTGACTGGTTATCAAAAAAAAAATTTATTTTTTTATTGATTGTTGTGTTGCCACTATTATACTGGCACTTGGAACATCCTATGTTAGATATTTAAGTTAGATATATATATATATATATATTTATGTTAGATATTATTTAAGTTAGAAACTATAGGCTGTGATCAATTTCCATCTTCAAGGAATTTGCTATTTTATATATTCTATGGCAAGTGGCAATGAAGTGAGAACCTAAGTTACCTCTCTCAAGATTCTTAAGCTTCAGCTAGAGCATGAAAATTTTTACTTCTAACCATACCAATGTAACTTTTTTTTATTTCCTCATGACCTTTCAGATCCTTCAACTTGCATGCTTGATCTGCACAGCTCTATTTCATCTTAGTTGGCTATGTTCTTCAAGAATAATTATACTGCACTAGCATGTTTAGAAAAACCACTTCTTATTTATCCTCTCCAGTAATCAATGAACATGATGTCATTGGATTGAAACAATTTCGATAATCTGCAACTTAATTCATGAATATTCCATCTGATGACAGTAAAAATTTTCCTTTCGTAAAGTAACAAAATTTCCTTGCATACTGTTGTCTTTGGGTTAGAACCTAAGTTACCTCTCTCAAGATTCTTTTTATTCGTATACCTGTTCATCCATGCTATGTTGCTTTGTTTGTGAAGGAAAAAAGGATTCATAAAGCCTACCATGTCATTTTTCTTACTGTCATAGTTGCCGCAAGTTTTGTTTTTGTTTTTGTTTGCGGGCTCATTTGCTAAAATGTAAGAAGATTCCGGGTGTCATTGACACAAGCCAAACTACTTTGAGTTTCCAAGCGAAAAAAACTGGTGGTGTTGAGGGAGAGTTTAGTAATGAGCTTATTGTTGCTAAATTTTCTATTGAGAGAATTCGGATGGCATTTGCGAGGATGATTATAGTGGATGAGCTACCTTTTAGATTTGTTGAGCACGATGGTTTTATATACTTTATGGGGGTGGTTGAGCCTAGGTTTCTTGTGCCTTCTCGTCTCACGATGGCAAGGGATTGTATTAAACTTTGGTTTGGGGAAAGGGAGAAGTTGATAAGCTATTTGAAATTGGGCCAAAGGGTGTCTTTGACTATTGACACATGGACTTCCATTCAAAACCTCAACTACATGTGTCTCACTTGCCACTATATTGATGGTGATTGGACCTATCAAAAAAGGATTTTGAATTTTTGTATAGTTCCAAATCATAAAGGGGAGACAATTGGGAAAACTATTGAAAGGTGCTTGAATGATTGGGGTATCAAAATGGTGATAACTGTCACAGTTGATAATGCTAAACCCAATGACGTGGCTCTTGATTATTTGAAGAAGAAGTTGGAGATGAAGGATGGTTGTATGTTGGGAGGCCGGTTCTTGCAAATGAGATGTGTTGCTCATATATTGAATCTCATTGTGCAAGAGGGATTGAAAGGCATTCATAACTCAATTGCTAAGGTGAGGAATGCAGTGCAATATGTTAAATTATCTCCAAAAAGGATGGATAGGTTCAAGGAAGCTGTAGAGGATGAAAAAAAATCCAATCTAAGAGTTTGTTATCTCTTGATGTCCCTACTAGATGGAATTCCACATATCTTATGTTAGAGGCAGCCGAGAAGTTTGAAACAACCTTTGATAGGATGCATGAAGAGGATGTGGAATTTAGTTCTTACTTTATGGAGGTAGATGGAAATGGGAAACATAAGCACATAGGTCCTCCCAAGGGTGAGGATTGGGCGAATGTCAAAATGTTTTGTAATTTTCTCCGGCTTTTTTATGAGGTAACTCTACGTTTTTCTGGTTCTTTATTTGTCACTTCAAATACTTATTTTTGTGAGTTAGTGGGCATTCAAAATGAATTGCATAGATTGTGTGGCATTGATGGTGATCCTCTCTTAAAAGAAATGGCACAATCTATGAAGGAAAAATATGAGAAGCATTGAGGAGACATTGAAAATATGAATTTGATGATGTTTATTGCCATGGTTCTTGACCCAAGATATAAGATGAAATATTTGAAATATTGGCTTAATAAGTGGTATTCAAAAGAGAAGGCAGAGTTTGCTTTAAAATTGGTAAGTGATGCTTTAGATGAGTTGTATGCCCACTATGCAAAGGGTACTGAATTATCAAGTGCTAGTGGCAATGGGCAGGCCACTAATGTTGGTTATTCAATAGAATCAAGTGCTAGTTTTCCATATGATCCATGGAAGATTGCTTCACATGAGTTCGATGAACACGTAGCTACAGAAGATGATAATGAATGCATTACTGATGTGGACAAATATCTTAATGAAGCTAGTGAAAAAAATAGGGAGGGTTTTGATATTTTGGATTGGTGGAAGGTGAATTCTACTAGATATGTAATCCTTTCCAAGGTAGCACAAGATGTCATGGCTATTCCTGTGTCCATCGTTGCTTCTAAGTCAACCTTTAGCATGGGGGGTCGTGTTTTGGATCCTTTTAGGAGTTCATTAGCTCCTAAAACTGTGGAGGCCCTTATCTGTGCTCAAAATTGGTTAAAAAACCCATCTAAACCAATCAATCTTCGGGAAGCAATGAATGAAGTGGAAAGTCTTGAGCAAGATGTTGAAGCGGGTAATTTTCTAAAACTATATATTTAAATTGTATATTATTTTTTGTTTTTTGTTTATTAGTTTACTAACATTTTCTATATTTATTTTCATAGAATTGATGAAATTGGCAATAGAGAAAGAAGATTAAGTGAAGACTTGGAGTGTGAGCTACAAAATAGAATCGGGAGGGGGAGAAGTATAACATTGGATGGACAAACTTTTTTTTTTGGTTGCGTTCATGTTCATTTAAACAATTTCTTGTTGGGTTTACAATTAATACTTGTTTTGGATTTGTAATTCATTTCATGCTTTGCTTTAGACTTGTTTACATTATGGTTTTGATAATTGAAACTTGAAATTAGTAGGCATGATTAGAATTGCTTTGAGTATGGGTAAATCCTTTTTGCTTTGTACCTGGTGTTTCACATAAACTCTTTACTTCATATTCTTGATCTAAAGTGAGGACTGAAGAGCATTAGATTTTGATAGTTAAAACATTTAAGTTGCTTGCCACTCTACCTTATTCAAAGTACTTGACTTCATTACATGTTGGCAAAAAGCCACTTTTAGTCCCTATATTTTCAGGCGATTCTCATTTTAGTCCCTACATTTTATTTTTACCGTTTTTAGTCCCTATCCTGAAAAACATTTCTCGTTTTGGTCCCTACCGTTACATCAGAAACGGAGAAAGCTGATGTGGCAAACGGCAAGAATAAATAATACTAAATTAATGTCCACGTGGCCTAAATTAATAATAAAAAATGTCACGTCAACATCTAAATTAAAAAAAAAAATTAATTTATTAATTTTAACTAAATAAAAAAAATTAAAAACAGAATTAAAAACAAAAAATCATATGAATTGAGATCTGAGTGGATTTTGAACCTAAAAATTTTGAAACCCAAAAAATTATCATTTTTTTTCTCTTTTTTGGGAAGAATACAAAGAACTCTGAACAGAACATGAATTCATGTTCTTCAAGCTCTGGATAGCCCCAAATGGAAAAAATAAACAAAACAAATATTATGTTGAAGAGCCCCATACTATCTCACCCGATTCAAACACAAACCAAATTTAAAGCCCCTCTCTCTCTCTCTCTCTCTCTTAGATCAAGACCCATGGCCTCCTCAAAGCCCCTCTCTCTTCAGATCAAGACCCAATCATCACCTTTATGGCCATGGTTTTCAGATCTCGTCTTTTCTTATCTCAAGCTCACTTCTCACACAAACCCTTGGCTCTTTCTCTCTCTCTCTCTCTCTCTCTCTCTCTCTCTTTAGATCGATCTAAACCCTCGGCCACTGTTGTATGGTGTTTGGATTTGAAAACCATAAACCAAACCCAGAAAGGACCCACTGTCGTTCGTGGCTGTGGTGGTCAACGGTGAAGGATTAAAGCTTGAGGAGCTTCGGCCTGGGTTCCTCACGGTGAAACAAAAGTAGAAGATCGGATGGTTGTGATTGGTTTGAAGATCGGTGAAGGATTAAAACTTGTGGATGTGGATGTGGTGGGTTTGAAGATTTTGGATCATTGGTTTGAGTTTAGTTTTGGATCGTTGGGTTTCAAATCGTGGATCGTTGTGATTTTGTGTTTGGATTGTTGGGTTGTTGCTGAAGATGTATTAATGGGTTTGTGTTTGTATTTGTGTTTGTTTTCTTGCTGATTTTTGGGTATGTGTTTTCTTTTTTGTGTTTGGTTGACAAGAGAGATCTATTGCTGGGTTTGTGTTTTTGTTCTTGCTGGAGACCGGTTTGTGTTTTTGTGTTTGGCTGACAAGAGAGATCTACTGCTGGGTTTGTGTTTGTGTTCTTGCTAGAGATCGGTTTGTGTTTTTGTGTTTGGTTGACAAGAAAGGGTAAGAAAATACTAGAAAATCTAGGTATGTGTTCTTATATTTAAAATCTGGGTTTCTGGCCTTTAGTGTTCTTGTTGAAGATGAAGACAGATCTAAATTGTTTTTTTTTTTTTTTTTTTAATTTCTAGGTTTGTGTTCTTGGATCTGGGTTTGTGTTCTTGTTCAAGACACACTTAGATCTCAATTCATATGATTTTTAGTTTTTAATTATGTTTTTAATTTTTTTTTATTTAGTTAAAATTAATAAATTAATTTTTTTAATTTAGATGCTGACGTGGCATTTTTTATTATTAATTTAGGCCACGTGGACATTAATTTAGTATTATTTATTCATGTCGTTTGCCACGTCAGCTTTCTCCATTTCTGATGTAACGGTAGGGACCAAAACGAGAAGCGTTTTTCAGGATAGGGACTAAAAGCGGTAAAAATAAAATGTATGGACTAAAATGGGAATCACCTGAAAATGTAGGGACTAAAAGTGGTTTTTCGCCTTACATGTTTGATGTATACTTGAGAATTTGAGATAGTGATATTACTAATACATTTTGAATTGTATGGTGATATATATGTTGAATTTTTATATAACAGGTGAATTTTTATACACCACACTGCACATGTGACCACAAAAATGAGGTGCGGTGCGGTGCGGTTATGGTTTTAGTTTTGGCTAAACTATACACCGCACTGCACTGTACCGCACCACACATGTGACCGCAAAAATGAGGTGCAGTGCAGTTATGATTTTGGCTAAACCGCACTACAAAGTGCAGTACTAAAAATGACCTAAAACCGCACTGCACCGCATTGCGAACACCCCTAACTACAACACTAATCCTATTTGTAGATATGCTACAAGAACCACCCTAGACCTATGATAAAAGAAGACATGTTGTCTTGAAGTTGAAGCATTGATTGATGTATTGAGAGTGTGTTATTCATGCAAAGCCCTCCTTTTATAAACAAGTATGGAAGTAATTTTTCAGCTTATAACTACCCCATAAATCAAGGGAATTAGGTGGTTATTTCCACTTTAGTGATAAGTGTCTTCAAGTCATATATTTACTTGAAAGTATCTTAAAGTATCTTCTAACTACTTGACAAGTGGCATTTCACATGACATAATTTGCCAAACACGTGATGTGTTTACCAAACTAACACATTGTATAGTTGTCAGCTTATATGTGTCATCGTCTCTAAGTATTAAAAGTGGCTTGCCAAGTGTTTAACTGTCACGTCCTTATGTTTTTAGTGAAGACATTCAAGATTGCAATATCCTCTCTCCTATTATAACTATTTTTTTTCTTTTTTTTTAAAGCGTCTTTATGCCAACTATATGCTCTTACCAGTATTATTATTTTTGAAGTATAAAGTACAAACATATAATTTAAGCATCTCTCGCATGTTAGTTTAAAATTAATTTATATATTTAAAACAAAGGAGGAAAAGGTGTAAACAGCCTAAAACATTCACTAATTGATATTTTTTATGTTTATATTTGAGTAAAAAATAACGTATATTATCATTTTAATGTTTATATTTATGTATATGATTTTTTTTAGTTAACGCTTTCAATTATTTTTAAAATTATATATATGAAAATAAACAGTAAGATAGAATATTAGGCTATTTATAACAATAAAATAAATAAATTATATTTAAATACACACAATGAATGTTTCATGTTGATTTTTTGAGATCAAAGTTTTTCAGTAGGCTCTAAACTAGTTTTAAAATTTTGAAGATAATCTAACTTCATCTTAGTGTGTTGCTTTCTTACTTATACTTCTATTGATAGTGGTTTAGAGTTGATAATACATTTTTGTTTATCTCAAAAGTTGAGATTATCTTGGTTGTTACGCCTTAAAAGAGAGGTTTTTCACTGGTTGTATAGCCTTAAAATGGATTTTTTTTTCTTGGTTTTATAATTCGCCTTAAATGAGAGGCGTAAGCGTAACTATCACTAAGAAAATGTACACTCCATTGAGAAAATATTTCTTGCAAAATATTAGGCATAGTCCAAAATAATTATATAGACGAAATTATGAAAACACTGTTTTATCTATGGTGACGTGTAAAAACACATAAAATTGAATATTGGAAAATAAATATCAAGAAAATTAATAGCAAGAGGAATCCCAGAATTATGTCTAATTTTTATTTAGATACTATATTTAGAGCTTAAACACACTAGAAATTAAGCATCTCTCATATATATAGTTAAAAATTGATTGGAATGTTAAAAAAAAAAAAGAAAAAAAAAGAGAGAAAGAGGTATAAACAATCTAATCAATTCAGATGTTGATTAGGTCTGTGGGCTTAAAATAAAAACGTATATTCTCTTTTTTTGTGTGTATATTATTCTAAAAAAACATATATTATTATGCTTATGTATATGTTTATGAGTATGTTTATTATGTTTTGTGTAAAATAATAATTCTTAATTTTATATATTAGTAATGTTCTGTTTTTCTAAATTATGTATAAAAAATGAATGGTAAATTTGAATTAATCAATTTATTTATGAAAAAAAAAATTACAAAAAAAAAATAGATTTTAGAAAATTTAAGCACACCCATAGTAGTTCACTAGTTTGTTGTGAGTACTGTCGATGCTCTATTTTGTTCGGCCCTAAATTTTTGTGAATACTTCTTAAATTAATGGATTTTATTTGGTTTAATATACCCCATTTTTTTGCTAATTTCAATCAATTTTATGGAGTTGACCCAAATTTGAATGAGTCTAAATTAAAATATGACAGTTGGATCAAATTAATTTTGGTTTTATATTAAAGAATATGAAATTCTCTTCAAATTAACTATTCACAAAAAAATTTGGGTTTGAAATTGTTAATCATCTCAGGTTAGTAATGATAATGAAAATCAAGAGCCATAAAGTTGTTATGCAATGGTGTGAAAGAGTAATTTTGGCTTGGGAAAGATTGAATTTTGAGTGCAAAGAGTGGTTGGAAATTGATTTCTAAGGGCATGTTTGGTAGACTGTAATAGACGTTGTAATGTAATAGCTAATGGTTTATCACACCTTAAGAAGCATTGTCTTGAGAGAAAAAAAACCACCTTTAGGTCCTAGAGCATTGTTGTATTTTGTTGTTCCATGTTTTGTAAAAGTTAAAAAATTGTAGAAACATAAGTAGTGTGCCTTTACTTCATTTTATAAAAAAGAAACTATATGGTTATTGTGGGGTCGGAGAATTTAGCAACCTAGTGGCCCACTTTATACCAAGCCCAAGACCCATGCCGAGGAGGAGGAAGCCCAATGCCCTCGCCGAGGACAGTCATGTCCTCGGCCAACCAAGGCCATGGGTGGAGGAAGTAACGGGCCACCACAGGCAGCCCTCCAGGGCATCTAAGGAACAAGACCAAGTACAACCTGTCGGCCGTGGAAGAATGGCCGAGGAGCAAAACTAGGATTGAATTGTCACTTCCACATTAAATGCGCACGACTAACGTTCTGGCAGCATTAATGGGAAATGACCCCTGGGCAGTGCTGCCTCGGTGGCTACAACTCACAAGGAGTTTTGGTAAGGTGGTTGATGGGACGGGTTGTCAGAGAAGGGTATGGATGATCAACAAGTGGAGGAAAGAGATCATTGGAGGAGGACTATATAAGGGGAAGAAGCAGATCAAAGAAGGGGAGGATTCGGAGGAAAAAAGGACTATCACCAAGCTCCTCGGACCGGGCTGAGGACAAACGTTTGAGGATAATTTCCATTCGTCTATGTCGAATGGTGGCGAACGCTGCATTGGGCGTTGTTCGCTTGCTAGGGCCTAGTTCTTGAACCCGCTTTCTACAAATTCATTGTATTGGGCTAGCTGGGCTTGAGTCCACTTACTCAATGGCAGAAGTGCTCAAACCCAGACCCTACAATTGGCGCCGTCTGTGGGGAGAACTTGTGCGCTAGCAAGCACAGAGGGCAATTGTTCCTACATTGCTAACTTACGCAAAGTTAGGCAGTTTTTCGTCACCGCCAACGGCACCGATTCCAGATCCGATCAAAAAAAAAAAAAAAAACAACAACAAACAACGACGCATTTGCTCAAGAAACGATTATTGCAGAAAAATAAAAGATTCAGAGAAAAAAGCAAATAAATATTGTAGCCTTTTTATTAAACAAAAAGAAAGGTACATTATACAAACAGAGGCTTAGATGGGCTTGTTCTAAAGCCAACTATACAAACAGAGGCCCAGACGGGCTTGTTCAGAAGCTAACCCTAGAAAGGAAGGCTGAGGCAGGCTTGTTTTAAGGCTACCAACAACCCCCGGGCCGGCATGGATGGTACCAGCGAGGAGAGAGGAGCAGATGCAAAAGCGCCTCATGGCCCCATCCCATGATGTTCCCTTGATGCTCCCCCAGCCTCATGATAATTAAGCATTGGAGGCGACAACACCTGGGCACCGAGCGTGACGTAGTCTTGCGAGCCTCCATCGGCGGGTAAGTTGGGCGCGAGTCACTACCAGCTTGAAGGGTAGGCATAGATGCGCACCGGAGAAAAATATGACGTTCTTCATGAACCTCCCTCCTAACTGCCAGACACGCTACCACCAGGATGACGCCCAAGCCTTGCCGCAATGGAAGTTTGACACGAACCACAACCGCTACGGCTCTCGATCGAGGGAGGAGGACCTTTGGCTTGCTTGCCCTTGCCCTCATCCAGAGCCGTCCCATTCCTCCAAGCCCTGATCACAATCCTGGCAAGGTTATTGAAGGGGCTTAGAGGGTTGGAGGATCATGTTTCCTGTCTAACTAAAGGGTTCGTGAAGTGTGGAAGGACGATTCCCCCAGAAAGCCTTATATAGAGGGCGAAGGTTGGTGGAAATTGGTCCACACAGAATTCGAAAGAAGAATTATCAGCGACATTAATCCTGACCAAATTCCAAAGAAGCCACCAACCGCTGGATCTGCATTAATCCACGAAGATATTAATGAGGGTGCGCCTCGCACACCGAAGCGTCAGGCGCACAACTCGAACAGTCAAAAGACGCCTCGTAATCAAAGGTGGCGAAAAATTGGAGCGAAGGAGGGGCTACTGTCACACATGAGGGTAGAAATCTGAACCGCCCCTGTCCAGGTCAGTACTGGGCCAAGGGCCCAGTCTGAGGAATAACCCATTTCCGGCGAAGCAAGGCCGAGACCGTTATCATTCTAGAAGCGAACATTCCAGAGTTGAGGACAAGTTCCTTCACCACGGACAGTGACGACGAAGTGTTAGACTGAACCAAGGTCTTGCATGGTCCTTGGACTCAAGCCTATGGGGAAACTAACCACTTCAAGGAAAACCTGGGTACTAGACTGAACTAAGGTCTTGCATGGTCCTCGGACTCAAGCTTATGGGAAAACTAGTTACTTACAGAAGAACATAAGTGTTAGACTGAACCAAGGTCTTGCATGGTCCTCGGACTCAAGCCTATGGGGAAACTAACCACTTCAAGGAAAACCTGGGTACTAGACTGAACCAAGGTCTTGCATGGTCCTCGGACTTAAACCTATGGGAAAACTAGTTACTTACAGAAGAACATAAGTGTTAGACTGAACCAAGGTCTTGCATGGTCCTCGGACTCAAACCTATGGGAAAACTAGTTACTTACATAAGAACATAAGTGTTAGACTGAACCAAGGTCTTGCATGGTTCTCGGACTCAAACTATGGGGAAACTAACCACTTCAAGGAAAACCTAGGTACTAGACTGAACCAAGGTCTTGCATGGTCCTCGGACTCAAACCTATGGGAAAACTAGTTACTTACAGAAGAACATGAGTGCTAGACAGAGCCAAGGTTTCGCATGGTCCTCAGACTCAGGTCCCGAGAGAGACTGGCCACGTTCAGCAAAGGCGTAAACAAACATAAGCCCATGAGCATCACTTAAAGCATTCTGAGGCACATTGAACCTAACCCCTTAGCATAATCAGCAACTATCGGCTTTCCTAAGCATTTTTTACTGTTTACAGTAACCAATCCATGAGATGTAGAGCCAATATTGTGAAGGTGTTCCCTCAGCATTCAATCCGGCAAAAATAGGTCGTGGTGTTAAGGGGGTTCAATTATTGATCAAGGTCCAAGTGGGAACTATTGCTAGGGGCTTTACGTTTTTCGATTGTCAATTTAGAATGAAAAACATGTTGAGCTTCTGAGATTGTGAAGCTGATAATTAAAACCCAGGTTATATAAGCAGCAAAACTCATCACAATAATAACAAACACCAAGTAAAAAAAAAAAAGGGAGGATTCAGGCATCCAACTTAAAAGTAGCATTACAGTGCTTTAAACAAAAATAAAATGTACAGTAGTAAATTAAGGCAAGGAGGAGAGAAGACTAGGACGACACAAGTCAACGAAGCAAGGTGGCCCGACAAGATTGCCTATTTCTTCAACTTGATAGACAGCTTGTCCTTAGGTGTCTGCCGAGAAGCTTCATCTGATGCCTCGAGATCCTGGCTCGAAGGTGCAACTTCGGAGGACTCCTTCTCGGCGGGGGGAGCCTGGGAGTCAGCAGTAGGCTTCACCACGTCCTGGGGCACTGCTGGATTACTGATCTCCTCTTTCCCCAACGCCTTTTGGTGCCCAACCTCCTCAGCAAGCTTATCAGTTGACATTGGATCGTCAGCAGCACTGGCCTGACCTTCGTCTGCCGCTTTAGGGGCGGTGCCAGCTTCAGGGTCAGCGGAGGCAGCCTCACGAATGGCGGGGGGATAATACACCCTCTCGGCCCTCCTAAGCTCAGACGAAGCCTCAACCCCAGCTTAGTTGAGGGCCTCATTCCAAGTTTGGGAGCAGTAGCGCCTGCACACCTCGGGCACTTGAGCCTTGAGACTAGCCTCGGCCTTAGCCACTCCCTCAGCAAAGGCCTCCTCCTCCACCTGCTCTTTGGAGCTCTCAGCATCTGCCCTCCCAAACTCGGCCAATTCTTTAGCCCTCAAGGCCTCGTCCCTAGCGTACTCGGCAACACCTTTGGCCCACTCTGCCTCAGCCAGTTTCTTCTTCAAGTCGGCGATGTGCTCCTTGGCAACCTGCAGCTGACCCTCAACCTTCCGCAGGCGCCCTGTCTGGTCCTCGGCCTGTTTCTTAACGCCGGCTAGGTCAGATGTCGCGCTGTCTCTGGCCCTCGTCATCTCTGCCAGGTCTTCCCTTGCCTTCTTAAGATCGGCCTCAGATTTCTTAAGGGTATCCGCAGTATCCAAGTACTTGTCGCGCTCCTGATCCAGGGCTCTACCCTGGTTATCGGCCTCCTCTTCCAGCCTAAAAGTGGCCTGGACAGCCTGCCAATCAAAACAAACACACCGTAAGTTGGGTACGGAGGAATGAAATACAAACAAAGGTACAAGTATCGGAAATCTTACCATACCCAGGTACCTCTTGAAGTTACGGGCAACTTCTTGCCTCCTCATGCCCCACAGCTCGGCCATGTCGGCGGGGAGAAGCAGGGACCTCTCTAGGGCATCGGCCACGCGAGCACCCTCTCCCCCTCGAAAGTCCCTGAGGGTGGCGTCATCCATCAAAGGCTTCCCATGAAGCATGGTGGCAAGCAGCCAGGCCTGGGGCTCGGACTGCTAAATGACCTCTTTTCCCTTGTCCTGACCACCAATTCTCAGCTGCTTGGAAGGTCGGCGGGCTTCATTTTCCTCTTGGGAGGAACGAGATCTCCCCCCGTCCACTGGGTTTTTGCCCTTGGAAGGTCTCTTCCTCTTCGGGTTGGTAGACTCGGGCCGAGGGTCCAAGGCCGGTAGAATGGAAGACGATTTAGTCTGCGCAGGCAAAGACTTAAGTGGGGGAGGGGGAAGCTTGGGTGGAGGAGAAGGAGGCTTGGACTGTGACTTCCCCGGCGTGTCCTTCCTCGGTTGGCCTTAAAGTAGGTCGAATAGGCTGGTTTGAGGTTGTCTCTTGAAACCCATCTCGGCCTGAGTACCAGTCCTTGGTGACAGAAGGTCTGCTTCAGATAAATGGGGATCGCCCAAGTCACTAGAGGGATCCTCGGATAGATGGACTTGGTCGAATGCACCAAATTTGTCCTCGGACGAACCCAAGTCAACTACTTCTCTCTCTTTTTCCAAACTTCCTCCCTCGGCCTCCGCAGCTCGATGGGACAAGGAAGAGCCTGCCAACGGGACGCCCTCGGGGATGGAAGATCCTTCAGAAAACGAGAACCCGTGCTCCACCACGGTGATTTGGTGAAGCCTAGGGTCGTTGGCTCTGATCACGTGTCTTGGAGCCGAGAACGACTTCTGGAGCGGCTTATACCCGAGGATCTTGTGGGCGGCTCTAACTTGGTTGTTAGCCTCGTTCACAAAGATCTCCGCTCTGAGGACCTTTTCCAAGTCTTCCTTGTTGACTAAATAGAAGTGTCGTTCAAAGGCGTGTGGATTTGCAAAAGAAAAGGCTAGCTCTCGTTAACAACCAAGCAGTATAAACAGTGAAATCATAGCAGATCAACCTTCCCATATTCCAAGTGCCCTACCTGGCTCCCCCTCTACTGTCGGGCAGTGAAGGCCGTCGTGCCACTCCCCCGACACGATGAGAAAATCCTTATTCAACCCCTTGCTAGACTCGGGGAGACACTGGATGAGCCTAACTCTATCATCCCTCGTCTTCATGTAGTAGGACTTACCCGTTAGGTGCTGGAGATTGTAGCACCAATTCACGTCATGATGGGTTAACCTCAACCCCATCTTCTCGTTCAAGGCATCCACGCAACCTAGGATCCTAAACACGTTAATGGCGCACTGGGTAAGGGCTAATCGGAAATGCCTAAGATAGCCCCTCATCACTGACCCCATGGGGATCTTCATACCACCTTCAAGGAAGGCGATTATGGGAATCACTACCTCACTAACCTCCCTCCTGATATACCAATCCCCTTCCTCGCAGTACCTCAGACCCACGTTACTGGGTATCCTATGAGTGGCGATGAATTCCTCCATCGCCTCCTCAGACTCAACCAATTTCTTAAACCTACCCATCCTGAAATACGGCTAAAAGACTCCGGGAAGAGTGAAAAGAAGAGAGGAGTAGAGGAAGAGGAAAATCAGAAAGGGAAAAGTATAAGATAGAGTAAGGAGAAACGCTCCGACCCAGGCTTTTTAGGCTGCGAAGAAACGCGAATTGGGCTGGAGACTTGACCGGATTCGGGGTGTGTGCATAAGAACCCTTGAATGCAGAAGTGAGGAGGCAAACCAGTTCAAATGGGTATTTACCCCCTCACCAAAGACAACTGTGCGAGGCTTCCCACCCATAATGGCGAAAGATCCACGCCGTTGGATTACCATCACACCATTGAACGTGAGGAGTATGGAGCTGCCAAAATTTAATACGGGTGCGTACCACATATCGAAGCGCCAGAAACGTGCGTTAGACAGGTGAAAAGACTTCAAGCGCTGACTTGGGGCCAGACTAGACAAGTCACAGTATAGACCCGAGGACATCAAAATCCTCCTCCCCGTCCGAGGAGCCGGACAGCAGGATTTTGAGGTCTATTGTGGGGTCGGAGAATTTGGCAACCCAGTGGCCCACTTTATACCAAGCCCAAGGCCCATGCTGAGGAGGAGGAAGCCCAATGCCCTCGCTGAGGACAGTCATGTCCTCGGCCAACCAAGGCCATGGGTGGAGGAAGTAACGAGCCACCACAGGCAGCCCTCCAGGGCATCTAAGGAACAAGACCAAGTACAACTTGTCGGCCGTGGAAGAATGGTCGAGGAGCAAAACCAGGATTGAACTGTCACTTCCACATTAAATGTGCACGACTAATGTTCTGGCAGCATTAATGGGAAATGACCTCTGGGCAATGCTGCCTCGGTGGCTGTAACTCACAGGGAGTTTTGGTAAGGTGGCTGATGGGACGGGTTGTCAAAGAAGGGCATGGATGATCAACAAGTGGAGGAAAGGGATCGTTGGAGGAGGACTATATAAGGGGAAGAAGCAGATCAAAGAAGGGGAGGATTCGGAGGAAAGAAGGACTATCACCAAGCTCCTCGGACCGAGCCGAGGACAAACCTTTAAGGATAATTTCCATTCGTCTATGTCGAATGGTGGTGAACGCTGCATTGGGTGTTGTCCGCTTGCTAGAACCTAGTTCTTGAACCCGCTCTCTACAAATTCATTGTATTGGGCTAGCTGGGCTTGAGTCCACTTACTCAATGGCAGAAGTGCTCAAACCCAGACTCTACAGTTATTTTTTTTCAAAATATGTATATCTTTGTTTCGTATTATAAATATTGATTTTCATTCATTTTAAACTAATTTTAGCATTGATTATAGTGAAGATATTCAATAATTGTTAATGATCGGTGCATTGCACAAGTTAGCTTTTTTTTTTTTTTTTTTGGAGGGGGACACAAGTTAGCTAATAATATTTATAAGTTAATAAAAATGAAATAAAAAATGTGAAAACACTGTTTTGGTCCCTACATTTTGGGGTCACAGTCAATTTGGTCCCTACATTTCGGTAACAATAAATTTGGTCTATGTTATTTTCAACTTGCAATCAAATTAGTCCTTATTGTTAACTCACTAACGGAAAATGCCTACATGGCAAACGATGTGCATCATTGGCGCATATGTGGCTAATAAAATATTAAAAAAATATATTTAATTGCTACTTAAAAAATGCCACATCAGCAACTTTATGAATAAAGAAATACACATCAGAAAGGAAAAAAAAAAATTGTAGGATGAGTTTTTTTTTTTTTTTTTTTCTTCTTTCAGCCATCAAGCTTTTGTTGCACTTTCTTGTTAGCCAAACACAGCAACCCGTAAACACAAATATCAAACTCAACCAAGAAAATTCACCGTAACCAAATTTTGTAAACCAAGCTAGACTTAGATAACTCAGAATCATTACTAGTACCTAAAAGTAATCTGGCTTAAGCACTCACACCAACCCAAAACCCAAAATTACTTTCCTTCACACAACTTCGATCTCTATATTGTTACCTTATGGGAATCCCACATAGCTGATTTCTTTAAGTTAGATTCAGCGGCATATGAGGTTGAAGGCTTTACGGTGACGAGATCACCCAGTGGTAGCGGTGGTTGGGAGGTTTGTGACTGTGAGAAGGCTATGAGGGGACCTAGGGTCGTGGTAGCTCACGGTGGCACACAAATTGCAGAGGTGGTGAGGTTCATTGTTGGGGTCATTGATGGTTGTCAAATAGCAATTTAGGATTTCAAAATTTCTAGGGTTTTGGTCTTTTTTCTTTTTCTTTTTTTAATTTGAGATAATTATTGTCGGTATAATTAAGGAACAATTGTTTAATAATAACCTTATGTTTATGAATTGTGAATTAATCTGTTTAATAATAGCCTTATGTTTATGAATTGTGAATTAATCAATTGATTGCGTTAGTGTAAAATGAGGAGCAGTTGTTGAGTATTGTATGATTGTTCATGTTCATGCTTGAGGTCCTCATCATAAAGAATCCTTCAAAAATAAGATACAATAATTTCTTAAATTATGTAAAAAAATATTGCAAATTTTTGGAGTTGGAGGTCTAAGATCCAATCCCGTAATGTGAAGCACTTGGGAAATAACTTCACGCTCTCGGCTCATGCTCATTAGTGTCCTTAATAAGATAGGTGCACAACTATAGTTCATCTGGATCCTTTACTCTTGCAGACCTGTCACTATGGTTACACCCAGGTGGAAGGAACGAAATTGGTATTTAAGCATAACTGTACAACTATACAGTTAGTTGGCCTTGTTTACGAAGTATACTGTTTAGTAACATCTCGAGTCTGAAAGACTCGATTTTTGCTCCAATAAATCGAGTCTTTGAGGCTCAGTTTTTTTAGTTTGATGTGGCCTAAAGCCACGTGGAGTACACCTGGCGATGATAATGACGTGGACGACACTTAGATCTCGAGGCTTAGAGACTCGGTTACCGAGTCTCAGAAACTCGATTTTTAAATGTGGTCACCTGTCTTGTCTGTTTCAGTTAGCACGTGTGAAGAATCAGAGGAGATTTTTTAAAAATAACGCCTCTCTCTCACAGTCTCTCACCTCTCCAGTCTCTCACTCACAAAGCTCTCTCACTTCTCCAGTGTCACGGTCTCTCACTCACCCTCTCCCTCTCACTCTCACACTTCAGGGCCTCTCTCACTCACCCTCTCCACTCTTAGTCACCCTCTTCTCTCACTCAGTCTCCACTCTCACATTCATCAGCTTCGGCGAAGAGTTTGGTAAAGCCACAGCGAGGTGTACCGTCTCAGGCCTCTTCTCCTAAAGTTTGATAAAGTCCACCGAAGTAGAAAACTCTCACTCACAGAGCTTTGATCAGTCTACGCGGTCTGTGAAAACCAAAAAAAAAAGGTGAGAAACAATGTTTATATATAATGGGTTTCACCGTTTGGTTGCCGAGAAACAGTGGGTTTGTGGGTTATGTTTTGAATTTCTAAAAAAGGTCAAAACTTTATTGTTGTTTGAGATTGAATTGGTTTGTGGAATCGGATTATGTTTCTGGGTTTGTTTATATTTGCTGAGGATTTAATTTTAGTGCTTTGTTGGTTGCTTCTATGATGAGATGCAATTGTTCACAAGTCTAGTCTATAGAAATTTTAGAAATTTTGATTGAGTTTATGTTTAATGGTGTGATGGTACTATGTTTTAATGAAGAGAGAAAGCTCTAGTTATTTTTTGTGATTTTTTCTTCGCCCGGTTTGTTTTTTTACATGGATGCTTAAATTGTGAATTTAAAATTGTGTAGAGGTCATAAAAATACAATATGTTGCTCTGAAGTTCTCAGTTATTGATATGTGTTAAAAATAAGGCTGATTTTTCATTGTACTTATATGTGAATGTTGATACTTCAAATTATAGTAAATTTAGGTTTTGGAGATTAAATTTGAAGAAGTGTTTCTTTTTTGTTCACATTTTTTATGCCGTAGAGCCTGCTAATTTACATTTGGTTCACCCCTAAACAAAAGAAACAAACAGAAATTGTAAAACAATACACTTGAGACTTCCATAACTCAGTTGGTTGTAAAAGAATTAATAAGATTTAAAAAATTGTACACAAAAGTTAACAGCTAAAACTTAAAACTTAAAACAAACTATACCCAAAATACTTGTTACTAAGAAGCTTAGAAAGGTTAATTACTTTTTTTTTTCTTCTTTTATATTTATATTTGTAATGAATCCGAATGTTTAAATTAGTTTGAAAATTGGAAGAACTATGCAATAAAATTAGTTTGGGCATTATCCTTTATTTTCTATTTAGTTCCTTGTAGAGTTTTTTTTCCCCTGCAAACAATAAGTTTTCATTAATATTGAAAAATGTATCACATAGTCAACACTATACTTTTCAAGAATTCCCCCTACAAGTCAATACAAGTCCAACCAGGCAACCACTCTAAATAATCTTTAACCCAAACTATAAAAGTTATTACACTTCATGCCAAAAGATGATAAATTGTGGGCTACTTTGTAAGGATATGAAATAGAAAAGGCTAAAACAATCTTTTACTTATAGCTTATCTTTTTCTCTTTGAAGTTTGTTTCTTTTCCCTGCCCATCCACACACACCTCACTGTTCAGAGTGAATGTAGCACCAACTTTTTTGGTTAGAAAAGATTGAACATTACAGTCAAGTAGGACCAAATAATTTAATTGTTTAAGTTAGAAAAGATTGAGCATTTTAGTGAAGTAGGACCAAATAATATAAGAAATTTGAGAGTCAATTCTCACATATACTAAAAATCAATTAGTGTTCTAACTTAATGATAAATATTATGAAATGAACGCAATAAATTTAAAAAATAATGAAATCTAAAATAAGCTATATATTTTTTTTTTTTTCTGATTAGAAAATATTCATAATTTCATTTCAGCAGGACCAAATAATTTTAGGACTGGATAAGAGGGAAGAGAAGGAAAATTGAGAGGATATATGGAATCATACAATAAGAGAACCCTAAAAGCTTAATAGCCACAATCTCACATAATTCCAAAACCTAGAACCTCATAGCTCAAATTAATAATATATAGCCACTATACATTTGAGGCAAGCTACTACTTAAGACCTCATTGATTGATTCTAAAGCTCCACTTTAATGTCTTTACAAGAAACCATCCATTTTCGACACCCTTTGCTTTCTTTTTAATTTCTCTTTCATCCTTTGTGGATTCCATATAGTTACATTGAGCCTAAATATTTACTGCGTTCCTTATATGAGATATGGTGGTCTACTTGATGAGTTTGTTCTTTTACAAACCATACAAGTGAATCTATGATTTGGAGCATCAAATGACTTCTTTGGACTACTACTGTTTCTGCTTGGCATTAGAGAAGTGTGTAACCTAAATGGATTTCGTAATAAGGGTATACAATATTTTACTTATAGTGATGATATAAAAGGGTAGTGACATTCCTGATAAACATTCTTAATAAAGTAATATCTCATTATTTAAAATAAGACTTTAATCAAAATGATTTTAGACATACTGAAACCATTGATACAGCCACTATGAAACTTAATTGATGTAACTAGACCATCTTTAAACATTGCCTTTCTTATTAAAGTAGGTTCCTCCTCAAGCCATACTAAATCCTCAACCACATGTTCGGCATATTATTGTTATATAGCTTAGTCAAAATTAGAATTTAAAAAGAAAAGAATAAAATCTAATATAAAAAAATATCAACATATTTTCCCTGAATATATAAAATCATATGAATTGCATCTTTTGATTTTTATTCCTCATGATCTAAACTGCCTCCAACAATCTTTTTCAGTTTGCTTAGAATCACAACTCTCACACTTTGTGCCACAATAATGCGCCACATCCCATTTCTATTATCATTGTAGGGGTCCACTTTGTAGGGGTCTCCTTCCCTTTTTAATTGGAATTGATGCTATTTAGCACTTGTGGGTGATTCTTAAGTGTATAGCTTGGCAATTATCACTTATGTTAACCACATATTATGCAAACTATGAATCTAATCTAACCAAATAAGTAAACAATCAAAGCCATGCAAGATTGAATTTTGATTTAGTAATCTCTAAAAAAATGTGATGCTTTACTAAAATTTAGTATAAGCACTAATTTGCTATAAATGCAATCAAATACAAAACAAAATAAAATAAAAAAGAGCCACCAATTTCCTTTGGGTTTACTGACATTTCCTGAGCTTTCTCGGCAACTAAACACCCACTAAATTTTTTATGGGATTGGGAAAAAAAAACTGACTTTTGTTTTTCACGGTACCAGAAACAATCACAGGCAGCATAACTGATTTTTGTCAATGATTTTGGGGGCGGAGACAAGTTTTAGGGGTTCCTTTTTGCCTTGAACAAATCCAGCAGCTTTCTTCTAATGGGCTGCCCCAAACTTTTTCCATGCACAAAGTTATTACTAAAGTATAATTGGCTTGCTTAAAATTGGCCCTTCTTATAGAAAAGTCCAATACAGTTAATTGATAATGCTGTTTGAATTTTACTATTGAAAACTTATGATTTGTTCCAATCACATGCACTATTCTTTTGCAGGTTGGGCCAATCACATTTCAGACCAACTTTCAGCCACATCTTGTCTGGACCCTTCATCAGGTTGGGTTGCTCTCATCTTAATCCTTTATTTATTTTATTTTATTTTCATAAGTATGCTTATCTTAATCCATGCTTATAGTAATAAAATTAATATGTATGCCTCATTTTTCAGTTATGAAACTGGTAACCAGGCTATATGTAGGTCTGATGGTAAAATAGCTTGTGATATGTTTTAGTTATAAGATTTTAGTACAAACATTAAATCAGGGATTGGAAAAGTTTCCGTACAAAAATTCCAAAGCTGTAGGCCATTACGATAGAAAGTCAAATGGAGCATTTGTTGAGGTTAAAACAGAGTCTTGTGCAAAGGTTTTGTAAATATGTATTTGTAATTGTATTTTTTAGTGAATTTTCCTTCCGGGTTAGATCCCCAAAATGGTTTTCCGTTGAAGAGATTATTCATTGATTTTCCATTTTAGTACCAAACTTGTGTGTCTTTTGATTGCTTTTATTATTGTCTTTAAATTTGATGACTACTAACTATGGTTGAGACAACAATTCATAATAATCTATTTGGGACAAATCATAACTTCATTATTCAATCCTTTGCTTTGGGTATAATTCTAAATTTTCAATTGGTTAATAAGAGCTCTTACAACACATAGGGGTCTAATTCGAATATTTAAATATATTTAAAATAATATTGATTATTTATTTAAAATTATTCTATAATCTATTATATTAATTTTATTTTTAATAAAAGCATGGCATATATGATGAGTATTTTTCATGTAATTTTAAATATTTATGTTCTTTTATTTGATTATTTATTCATTTTTATGTTATTGAAATATTTTCTTTAATGTATATATGATTATTGATTAAATCATGAATTTATAACATCATCACCATAATATTCCTTCATGTAACATGTTGAAGAGAAATATCACTTTATTTCTACATTTTCACGTTTGTTTTCTGTCCAACATCAAAATGACAACGCCTTTCAAAATAATTGGCTTTCTAGAGAAGTAGAGTAAAATGTTTTTCTTTCTCCTTTCTTTGACAAAGTTTAGCATATTCACTAATTATTTTAGCATAATTCTAAGTGCTGGTAGGTATTTGTTCACATCATTTTCAGGGTCTACTTTCAATTAACACACTGTTGCCTTCCCTTCCATCTAAAATTCGTCTTCTTTTATTTGTTTTTGTTGTTGGCATTGAAGCTCCCAAAATCCAAAGATGTTTGTTTTTTTCTTTCTCATATTAAAAACGCATGGAATTGACAGCTCCCTCATTGAAAAGAAAGCCAAAATACAAATTGCAATCAAGGATTGAGTTTGGGTTTACCTAGGTGATTGCATGTTGACAATTGAATCTTAATAACACAATATAGATGAAGCAATAGGACCATTCAATTTATATCTCAGAAGAAGCATGTGATTCAGTACTATAGTACCACTCACTTTTGATTGCATAACACACACTTACTGTTACTCACTATGTTTCATTTCAGTATTATGTGTTAATGAGTCTTCATGCCAAAGATATCTTAAGTTAGTGCAATGTTAATACCCTAGGCAACTTAATATATATACATATATTAAGTTAGTGCTGCGGCAATTCATTTAGGGAAAAGTAGAATTAAATTGGGGTTTGGGTCGAGAGTGCTTGTGTTACTATTGTAATCTTCTTATTTTATAGTGAAACTTTCTTTGTCAATTTATGTGGACGTAGGCATATTGTGCAAATTGTCGTGTCTATATATCTTCTCTTTTCTTTAATCTTGCCTAGATGGGTTTATTTTCGCAACAATCATCTTTAATAGAGAACTGATAAATAATCAAGAGTAGAATTTATTTTTTTAGAATCTTTCTTACATTGTTTTTGTTTTTGTTCTCAACAATATCTATTACATGCTAACTGCTTATCATTTTTGTGCAGTATGGCTACTGCAAATGCTGGACGGATTAACCATGCAGAGCCTGGTCCCATTGACAAGTCGGTGTTGACACAGCAGGACAACCATCGGTCCGAAGTTATTTGGAATAGGCAGGTAAAACGCAACAGTCAATCTTTAACTAATGTACACCAATTTAATTCATACAGTGTACATGCTGCAGCTGTCATATATTAATCCATTGTTCTGTTCTATGCAGGATCCAGGGACCCTTACCTGCCGTAGCCGTAGTTTAGAGTTCTCCAATCGAGAGCCAATGGTGGACGACCGAGTCGTTAACATCATTAAGGCACTTGGTTTGGAGGGACTCCTCTGGCTCCCGGGTAGAAAGATTGACCATGGCCTGATAACAGCCTTAGTGGAGCGATGGCGGCCCGAGACTCACACATTCCACATGCCGCATGGTGAGGTCAGCATCACATTGCAAGACGTGGAGGTTCTTATCGGGCTTCCTGTTGATGGTGCCGTTATAACAGGGAGCACACAGAAAACCTGGACTGAGGTTTGTCGGGACTTCCTTGGGTTTCAACCTGTAACTCAAAACCAGCATAAGCAACTCAATGGCCAGAGGATTCTCATTAGCCGACTTTTGGAGCAAGTTGCTGAACCATTGCCGCCTAATGCTGAAGAGGATCAGCTGCATAAGTACGCACGATGCTACATTCTAGCGCTATTGGGGGACATAATATTTGACGACAAATCCGGCGATAGGGTGCATCTAATGTGGGTATAGCTATTGGAAGACCTTCGCAACCCACAAATGTACAGTTGGGGAAGTGCTTGCCTTGCATGGTTGTACCGAGAGTTATGCAGGGCAAGCGATAGGGACACCAGTCAGATCGGTGGGTGTTTATTGTTGGTCCAGTATTAGGCATGGGCCAGGTTCCCCTATTTGTGCCCGGCAGTTGAGCGTGGCCCGCCAGTGGGTGCTTACGGTCCTCCAGTGCGTGCTCTACTGTCCCTAAAGTAAGTCTCTCTTGAATCCCATCCCCAATTGAGTAAAATCCTATAAGATTATCTTACTTGTTAATGTGATTACATTATAGTTTTAATCATAACATTATCTTAGTAGGAAAGTTGTAGATATTAATCTCTTATTCTTGATTGTTGTAGGTGTTTGTGGGTCCCAAACAAGAAAAATAGGCCCGCCCACATCTTTAGGGACAGGTATTGCGAGCAAATAGCTTCAATGTTGCCAGGCCAGGTATGAGAATGCCCTATTTTACACATTTAGGAACAATCTTATAGGTTTGGTGAATTTTGAAATATAAAGCTTAATGTGTTATGTACTTGTGTTGTTTGCTGTTGTAGGTGGTGTGGCAGCCATATGAAGCTGAGTTCGAGAACCTTCCGCCGTGGTGCGTTGCAGGGAGGGCCGTGTGGACGGCAACGGTGCCGCTTGTATGTTTCCACTTAATAGAGAAACATACACCGGATCGTGTCGTTCGTCAGTTTGGGATGATCCAAGAAATTCCCCAAGCTGTTGACACTGATACAGTCCTACATAGAATTGATTTGAGGGGGAAGGTCGGTGTGGATTGGATGCGGAGACATGCTGTGCATATAGGCCACTGGGGTAATCGCCTTCAATGGCGTTTTGAAGTAGTGCTTGGTGAGATGCCTCCACAGCACGAGTACTTCGGCTGGTTCAACAGGGTAACTCGGAGGTTCATCGATAGGCCTAGTGCTAAATTGACTATGCTGGTAAGTTCTCCATGTCTTCTACATCTTACCGTACTTCTTAGCATGAAACCACTGTTTACATAACATGATATATGTTACTACATTTTCTGCTTAGCACTTGCTCTCCCTATAATTTGCAATTATTACTACCAGAACTCAATTCAAAACCAACATTTATTTTATTATCGATTGGCATTGTTGATGATTTAGGCATTACTAATATATGTGGGTTTTCCATGTGCAGGTTTCACTTGTCAACCGTTTGTTGAGGCATCACCCAGTGGGCACGAAGGAGCACAACGACATTACTGATGTGCTGACGGTAGTGCATCATATTGACCGTGTACAACCTCCCATCCCTGAGGCCGCGAATGAGGAGGCAGCTACTCCTGCAGGCCCAAGCACTACTGAGGGCCCAAGCACGAGCACAGCTCCGACCGGATGTCCCTCTCGTCAGCCTGTTGCTACCCTTCGGGGCCTCCCTACCCCCGATCCCTCTCCATACACCCCACATCCATCCCCTAGCCTTACCATCCCTTCATCCACCTCACATCCATCCCCTACCCTCACCATCCCTTCACCCATCCCACATCCATCCCCTAGCCTTACCATCCTTTCATCCACCCCACATCCATCCCCTCGCCCCACCACCCCTTCACCTATCTCACATCCATCTCCTCGCCCCACCATCCCTCCACCCACGCCACATCCTCCTGGGTCTGGCATTCGTCCACCCCACCCATAGTCATTTCCTGAGCTGTCACCCATTCCATCCTTTTACATGGGTCTTGATCCCACCCCACCTAACTTGCAGCAGGAGCCACCTTCCCACAGTACGTCTATTGCCCCTTCTTCAGCCATCGACCCACCCCATGTTCAGGTTGAGCAGGCTGTTGGGTTACCTGCAATGGCAGAAGGTCGGCCAAAACGCATATCAAAGGCTCCTCCTTGTGGGACAGGGGGGCACAAACATGGACACAACGCTGGGCCCGAGGCATCTGACGAAGAGCATGCAAGACCTCCTCCTCGTTATACGAGACAGCATAAGGTCCAAAAAAGGTAACTCCATTGATACCTTTTGCAAAGTTTATTTTACAATTTATGAGCAGCTAAAAAGCATTCTCTGTTCTGATGGTTAGTTCATTATATTGTCTGATCAAATTAAGGATATTCATGCTCAAATATTATCTTAGGAACAGTTGTACTTTCTCCTCATTTGTATAACTTGAACTTATTACTATGCGTTAGAATTATGAGATATCTAGACGATAAAGGTTTGAGATATTAAGTCAGTATGCAGTTTGCTTGTAGATGTTACGAACAATTGAATGTCAACTTCATGAGATATCGTGGACCATATTTTTGTTGGAGAATGACTCCTATAATTTCTCAAAATTGAGCACTGCTTTAACAGTTTCTTTTTTTTTGGAACAAAAGACAAGAATAACAAAAAATTTAGTTAAATTCTTGTAATGGTTAGTTTTGCAAAAATGATTCAAGGAATTGTGTTTATAAAATAATTTTCCCCTTTAATCAAGTGAAGTAATATATCTTAAAGTAATGTGCTGTGGGTATGTGGGGAAACACGTCATTGAAATATATCATTTATTCCATTTTCTTGTATGGAACAAAAGCTTAGTTCCCTGATGAAATGCAGTTTCAAACTAACCTTTTAGGAATTAAGAATGGCCATAGTTTAAAATAGGTTTAAGTGCAAACCACACAACTAAATTTTTAGAATATATACACGTATACATTCTAAGATAATTTTTGTGATGCAAATTTTGAAATCTATAACAAAGGATCTGTCATAATGTCGCTCTAACTCATTTTCACTTGTTACTTTCATGAAGACGATGATGCTACGAAAAGGCTGGATACATGTACAGAACAACTTTCAGCACAATAAAAGCAGCAACAAAATAAAAGCAGCAAGGCTCCTGATCTGTCATATAGTTACTTTCACCACAATAAAAGCAGCAACAAAATAACTTTTCTAATGCCAATAAGCCTGGAGAGTCCGGATTTGGTTGCTTTTCAAGTGGCTGGTAATGATTCTAACTTATTAATGGTTTTCAAGTGGCTGGTAATCCAAGTCAGGAGGAAAAAATTTAAATTTTTGTTCAACCTGTTAAGCATTGAATATCTTATATAGACATACTCAATTATTGCAGCTATTTGATGCATGACTGCACTGCAACTTCTAATTGTCTTGGGATTTACAAAACGGATTTTCCTACTTCGGGCCCAAACTGTGTTCTGTTTATTGACATTGGTCATTGTGATACCCAGGTCTCTATTTCTCTAGAATAATGTCATCTTTTCTAAATCTTTAATCATTATGCGTATATACAAATAGTTTGTAACTAACAATTTGGAAAAAAAAATTGTTTTCTCTAAATAAATAAATATATTAGGAGTTGGGAAAATGAACATGCCAAAAAAGAATGAATGGGACATAGGACATTTTTGAAGCTCGTTGGTTTCTCTCATATTGTTTTTTGAAGTGGATTGTCTATGAAGTTTGCTTACACTTATACTGCCCATTGAGAATGTATCCATATGACTTCAATTTTACGAAATTTCTTAGTTTAGCATCGTGGGTGCTTAATTTTTATTGATAGGTTGTATTGGCTGCCTATTATTGACAAAATTTTATTTTGTTTTAGGTATACTGATAGAAGGAAACGTGCTATGCATCACTTCAAGGTTGTATTGTTATAGATCCTCTAATGTGGGCTGCATATGAGGAGCTTTGTGTATTAGGTTTGTACAAAAAATACCTGCATGGTCTCAAGTTCTTTACCTGCATTGTTTGTACATTGATGGTACCTGAACAAAACGAGTTTAATTTGATTGTTAATGATGAGGTAAAATCTGTCATTTTGGAAGCCGATGAAGAGGTTTATTTGGAAGCTTTAACCGGGCTTGTGCAGCTCTTCCTAGCAGGTTTGTTGCAAACTGACACTATGAATTTTTTTTTTTTTTTTTAAATTTATAGGATCCATCTAAAACTATAATTCTGAAGTCACTGTTTTTTTTCCTATGCTGTATGCACCTTGCTGCTTAGTGCTGGTATGTATTTTATACTAGATCAGTGACTGTTTAGATATAAAGTGTTTTACTTTACTTTAGTTTGGATTTCGAATGAAAGGCCTAGGGAGACAGATTTGAATTTGGTTGACAGGTGGACAGTTTATTTTTTTGGTAAATAGGTGGATGATTTATTTACAGAAAATAATGGTGGTAATGGTGCTGAAAAAGAAATCGGGCTATTTAGAAGTTATTGTATAGAGTTTATGGAAGACTGATTAATGGATTTAGGAAGAATGTAAGCATAAGTGCTACAATATAGTCTAACGTATTGGTAGTGTTAGGCTTGGAGTAGTGTCTTGTGCATTAAACTAGTGAACTGGACCTGCTAGTAAAACAGTACTGTCCTAGGGTCTTGGATCATGATCATAACCAAAATGGTTCAGAAAATGTTAATAGTATTGATTAAAATCCTTAGAAACTAGCAATATTGGAGAGAGATAACACATTGAACGTGATTTATGGCAGGTTCTCAGCAACCCGGAAAAGACACCCACACTGCCAGCAAAAATCAACAATTGGCTAGAAAAGTTAGCAAGAAGTTCATCCCATGGTTTTGTCATATGCGGGCAGGTTTTCAAGTACTGCTTCAGCATCAGCAAAAGTCAACCCTAGCTTTAATGATTCTTTGTTGGCGATATTCTTCTTGCTTCCTCAGGTCTTCCATTTCTTTATATTTTAATATAAAGAAATGGAAGAGTTGCGGACACAAGGGAATCTCGTCAATAAAGAATCATTAAATGTAAAGAGAATCTTGCTGCTGCTGAAGCGGAACTTTAAAACCTGCCTCCATATTACATTATTCATTTTGGTATGTGTCAATTCTTTTTGTCCTACCATGACAAAAATGAAAAATGAAAAATATAAATTTGTGGAATATTTTTTTCCATTAAATGGATAGGAACTGAAGGTACTCATCATCACCTAGTGCACCTTTTTAGTTTGCTATCTTGACTTACTAATACATGAAAACTATATTTATGTGTTCATATGTGGTCACCATCACATTTTGCTCTTGTATTACAAAAAATTATTTTTCATTTCTGAATGTCATAATTCTTTGGCGATTATTGTCTTAGCTGTGATGCTAGCCTGATTATTGTCTCAGCTGTGACAAGTCTAAACCACTTAAGGTAAGAATATTGTTACAGCTGATAGGGGCACTGTGTAAGTGTTCTCAAAAGTGCATGGGTTTTTGTCCTAGTCTTTCACGCTTTTTATATTTTCTATTGTTGCATGAGAAACGTGAGTCCTAGTCTTTACAGCAGTGTGACTGATTACATTTGAGGTTTTTATTTATGAGGGCTAATCTCTTTAATTTATGTTTTCTCAGTATACTGTGGCTCTCCCCCCTGCTATTCTTTCAAGATTTGATCTAGTATATGTTATGATTGATGATCCAAATGATCAAACTGACTACCACATTGCCCAACCACATCCGAAGGTCTGCTGTTTACAGTTTTCTGACTGATCAGGCTGTTTTTTGTCAAGAGAAGCTTCTTTAGCCACTGTGCTCTGCTTCTGACAGTGTTTAAACTAATGCAGCTAACCTCAGAAGCTAGGAAACTGTTGGTGGACTCCTATGTTGCTAGCCGTAGAGGCGATACAGCTCCAGGGAGTAGAGTTGCTTATCGCATGACAGTAAGGCAGCTGTGGGCACTGATCAGACTCAGTTAGGGCTAGTTCTAAATTTATCATATTTGATTTCTTAGAATTACAGCATATTCTAAATTTTCTTTTGTCTAATGTGCTCGAAAAAACTTAATTATTCTTGTGCTTTAAGATAACAATATGTCTATCTCTTTGTGCAGACCTTGTCCTTAAAGACAAAATAATTGCAGGGTAACTTGGCTGGGCTAACTAAGAGTGTAAGTTTCAATATCCTATCTGAATGGGGCCTTAGGAAACCACATTGAAAGTGACATGTTGATTGTGCTAAATGCCTAAATGATTATTTATGTAAATAATTCTATAAATTAACGATAAGGTCATTTTTTTGAAAACTTTCCATGACCTTGTAATATACCACCTTCTAATATAAAGAGAATGAATATATATCTAATATGACTGAAAAATTAACAATTCGTTGTGATATTACCTTTTCCCTATAAGTCACATTGATATTACCTTTTCTTTTCAGCCGAAAAAGCAAACTTTAGTCTTGAATGATGATGATGATGATGCCAACGACGACAATGTACTTGAGTTTAAAGAACGACTTGCTGCCTATAACCTCGACTCATCTGCTGATCAATCAGCCGGTAAATGCTATATTATTATATTTCATTCGACTATGGCTTATGATCTTTGCACAACTCAGCTGAAATGTAGGAAAAATTACTGTGGATGATATGGGGAAATTGTTTGCAAACCAGATAATATATGATATTGTGTGAGAAATTGTGTTTCTATTATTCTTCAAAAAATCAATTCCAAGAGAACAAAATACTGTAATGTACATAGATAAAAATTGTTACAAGGAGTATGTTAAAAATGCCTGATTTTGTAAATAACTAGTGCATTATATGATTTGTATCTAGCTTGGGTGTGAAATCATTGGTTTGATTCTTAGAATCATTATAAATTGATTTTGATGTTAAAACTGGTTGAGCTCCTTTTTGTTTTGGGTGTGTTTTCAAATCTCAGCTCCCTCCCCCTCTGGCACCCCCAGTGAGCTGTCTGATAAAATATGCTTGTTTTGTAGATGGGACAAGAGGAGATAAGTGCTAGCGGAACATCCTATCTGAATAGGACTGAGGCTGCTAATGTAGAAAAGATTGTCACTACTTTCTTAAGGAGCGGTGTAGTGCCTAGTCAGGTTACTATGGATCTTCTTTACTTCTGAATTGGTGCAGTTCTGTTCTCAGTTATTAATTATATCCCTTACATCACAGATTGGGGTGATAACACCATATGAGGGACAAAGAGCATATATTGTGAACTATATGTCTAGAAATGGTGCTCTTAGACAGCAACTTTACAAGGAGATTGAGGTAATGTTTATATTGAACTCATCAGTCCTAGGGCGCAATAACTTTTTCCTGCTGTTTCTAAAAACTTGTGTGTATTACAGGTTGCAAGTGTAGATTCATTTCAAGGAAGGGAAAAAGACTACATTATTCTGTCACGTGTGAGGAGTAATGAACATCAGGTTAGTTAATGTGACATTTATGATATTTTTTCAGTGTTATTTCTGGCCTGAAGAGTCAGTATTGGTCTTGATTAACTCTTGTTTTAATGAGAGGCAGTGGATGGACATTTGTTTCTAATTATTGGTGTCCCTGACACCATTGTCATCATTGTTGTTGTTGTTTATTTCTATTTTTCAAATGAAGTTTCACTGTCAATTCTTGTATTTGCTGACAAGATTTAATATGCTTGTTCACCTATCTGTTTATTATGTTGATGTGTTACTGGCCTGGTCTACAGGCTTCTCAAAGTGGATATGCTGTCGATTATGTTACTCAAGGAGCACAAGGTGGGTTTCCTGGGAACTTTCTAAACCAGAACTCTCAAGCTGGATATTCTCGCTTTGGTACAGGGAATGATTTTATGTCCCAGGTTTGAGCTCATTACCACTTTGAATATGTTTATGCTTTCTTTTATCATTATTTCCTTTTCTTTTTTGAACTTATACTTTGATTTCTGCTGTTTCAGGACACCACACCAAAGTGGTTCGCAAGGCCTATTTACTCAGGTTGGCTTCAATGACCCCTCACAAGATGATGCATCACAGAGCCACTTTGGTGTGGCAAATGCGAACCCACTTCAGTCTCAGGTTTCTTCAACTTTTAATGGTGTGGCAAATGAAGATGAAAGTGATGATAAACCTCCTAACAAATGCGTCTTAGTTTGGCAAGGGAATGTTGCCAAGATATGTTAGAAAAAAAAAGCTTTCATAAGTTAGCTTTTTTTTTTTTTTTTCCCCAGCCCCTGCAAACTCTGTCGAAACACCTATACAATTTCACATTTTCTAACCTTTTTTCTTATCTCTCAGTTCACGTGAAAGTTTCTTTTGTATTTGAAATTTACATTGTTTATTATTTATTTTTCATAGATGTATAGGCTTGGCCTTGGGTATAGGCTACGAAATTTTTTCCCATAATTAAGACACCAATTAGTCTCTTTTGATTAAGACACCAGTTATTCAACAATAAATTTTTTTACTAATTTCAGTAATTTAAACCCACCTTCAACAGTATATAAACACATACCGAAGTACACACTCTGCCAGCCAACCGACATCTAAGCCCACAGAAAACTAAATTGGGCTATATACTATGTTGAGCATCCAACCCAAAAGCTTAAACTATAGTTGGAGTGGCCCAACCAAAGGCTTAAATTGGGCTCTACAATATGTCCCATGTATTTTAGGTTGGTGTAAGAATTAAGAAACTTCTCCACATGAAATAGAAATATTGCTGGGTTTAAGAGAAAGGTAAAAAAAAAAAAAAAAAAAAAAAAAAAAAACATGGTAGAACTCTTAGTCTCAGCTAAAAAGCATTTGTTGGACAATAATACGTTCACGTCTACTGTTTTACATCTTATAGGTTTTATATTCATTTTTATTTTTTAAATGTAGAGATTTTTTGCATTAATTGTGAATATTTGTACAAAATAGTAAATGTAAACATTCATTACCTGAAATTTTGTCATATTCTTTAGGCTTGAATTCTCCTGAATTAATGTAAAGATAATAAAACTTTTTTGTAATGTAAAGTTAAGTCTTTGGTAAAGATATTGGAAAGTTTATGCAATAGAAAAACTTGGCAATAATACAATCGCTTATAGTAAAGAGAACAAAACAATTTGACAATTTACAACTTTAAGGACAATATATTGTTACCATGTAACCTTGTCACAGGAGTAATGCTATATACACAAAATATTTCACAACTTTTTTTACAATAATTATTTAGACGAAGTTATCATCCAAATAAAAAACTGTAAAATTTTAGCTACAACTTTTTCTTTTCCCCCACTCTCTCACGTTGTGTTTTTTCCCCCCACCCCATTTAAAGAAATACATATAATAGTTTTTTTTTGTCCTCTCCCTCCCCCTCTCACGTTGTTGTTGTTGTTTTTTTAACATATAAGACGACATTATAGCTTCAATAAAAATTATGATATATAGGATTTTAATAATGTTTTATTCGTTTTAGATTAATGCAACTGTTTACCATTACAGAACACATTTTTTACATATTCTGTTGCATTCAATTTTTTATATAAAAAAAGTTCCAAAACAATGTTTGCAAGTCTTTGAATGTTCCTTTAATATTGTCTAATTGTTTTATTGAATTCTAGCATTGATTGTACATTAAATTGATAAATGTAAAAACATTAACCCGTTGATTTTGAGACTATGAAAAAGTATAGTTTGTTTATTTGGTTGTACTTTTTCATCGCTTGATATTAAATTGCTTAAAAAATAGTGACATGATGTTATTTTTATTTGTGACTATTTTAACAATTACTTTACCTAAAAAAAAAAAAAAAAGACTTTACCTTATAAAATTCAGTCTCTTCGTCTTGTCATGCTCCTCCTTCGGCGGTCATAAGGTCAAGTTCTAAGACAGTAATCCTAAAGATGTGGAAATTGGCAAGAATCGAGGAGATTATGGCAACCCACAATAGATATTAGTGAGAAATATTAGGAAGCCAGTTCAGTTTCAAACTGAGTTCTGAAAATGGTGTGAAAAAAAATAAAAAATAAAAATCCAATGGAACTCGAGTATTAGACACTCGATTTCAAGTCAGTACTTGAGTTCACTATCGGCGAGTAGGCCAGGCCGAGAGTTCTTCAATATTTACGGCGAAATGCCACTGGCATTATGCCCAGTAGAAATCGAGTCTCTTAAACTCGATTTCCAGTTGAGTGGCACGATGGTAAATAATTGCTCGGAAATCGACCCTTTGAAACACGATTTATACTGGCAGTTATTTACCATTGTGCCACCCAAATGAAAATCGAGTTTAAGAGGCTCGATTTTCAGTGGAAATTTTTTTTTTCTCCCCACTATTTTTTCCTTCCCCCACCTGCATTAAACCCAGATCCACAAATTAGGAACTTCTTTTTCCTTACCCCACGAGCATAATATATATATATATATATATATATATATATCTATATGTTTTCGCTACCACCAGTTAAAGGGAGAGTACATGAGATATATAAAAAAAATGGATTAAGCAAGTTACTGTTCATGGGCATTACAGTTGCCCTATGACCTACATACCAAACAGATTTAACCACTACATGAGGCACACACAAAAAAACGCCATTACTAGCTATCATTGGACATGTTGTACTATCATTGTCGACATTATAGGCAAACGTTGCACAACACAACTAATGTAACGAGTACAATGGATAACGAATAGTTCAATTACAACAACATTCAGCCATAAACAAAATAATAACTGAGTCGATACAACATAGTCTACATAGTCGCCTAGCACTTGTCCATACCGAAGATAATCAGAAGTCCCACGTACAATGCCATTCCAAAATCGAGTATCCGGTCGCCTGACAAACATTGTTGTACGGTCGTTAGTTCCCAAATGCGAAGAGCAAAAACCAAATGAAATTCTAAGCATACTATATAAAAACAGTGACAACACTTGCCTAGTTTGTAGCACTACCACTTGTCGAAGCCCCATGGGAACCGCTTGTCAAAGCCCCACGTGAATTGGGACATCTTTTGCGGTTATGCCCCTCTTCATGACACACTCCGCATCGCTGCCTTGATTGAATCTCCCTCAAGTCCGGATCTTCCCTCTGGCTTCCCCGTTCTCGCCGTACCCCATCCATTTCATTCCTTAATCTTGACTTCACAGGACGACCTTTGGCTCGCAACAGCTGTGGGTCAGGCACCCACCGTGGTCCACGAACGTCCCTCCACAATGACTCTGACAGTGGCACCACAAATTGATGTGCATATGTGTCAATGGCGGTCTTCAAACTGTAACATGGGTCAATATAGCTTATGGCATTGAGGTGCAGACTTTGAATAACTTTAATTGCATGTGAACAAGGGATCTTAATGTTTTGCCACTTTCCACAACCACATGTTCTAGCAAATATGCGCACCTCATGACTGTGGTTTCCCCCTCCACCTCTATGGTCGTTGTACGGGGTAACCACTTGATATATACCAAGTTCATGATTAAAATTCCTCAAAGTGTGTCCTAAAATTTTCTGCTCATTTTTGGTATAGATCCCCATTGCATAATCACTCCACACCTTACCTTGAAAGAGATCAGAAGTAATTAGTTTATTTCGATCGTGGAAATATGCAACAAGTTTGCACCAAATGAACTCAACCATTGCAGCAATGGGCAAACTGCAGGCACCTTTAAGTACCCCATTAAAGCACTCGGAGATATTGGTTGTCATTGCCCCGTAACGTCTTCCACCATCATGTGACTGGGTCCATTTGTCCAAATCCAAACTCACTAGATATGTATATGGCATATAGCGTGTAATATTGGGATCATCAGGTCTTACACCCCTCAACATATTAATCTCGACATCCTTAATGGTTTGCATTATGGACTCAAATTTAGCTTCATTAGTCGCATATCCAACTTTCAAGGCCAATGCCTTTAGAGTCGGGTCATCAAAGTGTGTGTTGAAGTTGCTAGCAACATGTCGAAGGCAATATCGGTGAAATACCCGTTCTCTTCCGTCCTGACCTCTAGGCCACTCTCGAATGGCGCATTTGATACCTTTATGTCGGTCAGAAATAATGCAAATGCCCTCGGCAGGTATGACATGCTCTATCGAAGTCCTGAGACACTCTAAAAACCATCCCCAACTAGCCCCTGACTCCTTGTCCACAACAGCAAAGGCGAGAGGCAAAACCTTTTGGTTAGCATCGGTTGCCATTGCAATCATCAACACCCCTCGATATTTACCATACAAATGAGTCTCATCAATACTGATCACCGGCCTGCAATATCTGAATGCAGCAATGCATGGAGCAAATGCCCAAAATACATAGTGCAGTAACGTAGTATCATCTATGCCCCTAGGTATGGTGTAATAGCTGTACCGAGTACCCGAATCCTGATCCAAGTATGCCAACAACAACTTTCGCAACGTTTGGTAAGACTCCTCCCAATCCCCATATATCTTAGTAATTGCCTTTTGTTTTGCGTCCCATACCTTATAGTAAGAAAGTTCATGCTTATACTTAGTATGTAGGATCTTCCAGAGCTCATCAATAGGAGCAGTGTGCTTTTGTCGCAATTTTCCCACAATTTCTGATGCAACAAAATTAGAATCCATCATTTTACCGTCTCTTCGCTGGCCAAAGGGTATACAAGTATGTGGATCCACATAAGACGTGACCATCCACAGACCATTAAGTTTATCCTTCTTGAATGCCCCAACGTACCACTTACAGTTTGTGTCAATGCATGCGGCACACAATTTAGTTGTGGTCGACCTCCGGATAATAAAATTTCTATTATCACTTGCTGCGTATATTATCAATGCACGCTTCACCGCCTCTTTATTTGCAAAAGTCAACCCTTTACTAAAATGCATCCCATCTTCCCAAGTAGAAACAAATGGTATCTGAAGAGCTGAAGGATCAACCATATTTTCCCAAGTATTTGCGTAAAAGGACTCGCTAGGAGGTGCGTAGGCAGTGGTCGTATTTGTATCATGTTGGACGCCAATATCATCGTCTGCATCACCTTCATCATGGTTCTCCATATTTTCCTCTTCAAAAATGGGAACGACTTCATGGTCATCCACATCGTTCTCAAAGTCGCCTCGGTCAATCCTCTCTTCGTACTCGTCCACATCATCAACATTTTCACCATCATTCGTAGCATGATCTTCGTCTTCGTCTTCCTCCTCTAAATGTGTCTCTTGAGGATGGAGGGTTTCACCAGTATTGGCAACATGATCTTGAGTTGGGAGCGTATAACCTCCCATTATATACTCTCCCATTGTATACCCTCCCATTGTAGTGCATCCATCATCTAGGGCTGTAAATTGTAAAGACGTAGTTGTTTGTTGCACCGTCTCAGTATAAACTTCTGCAAGCGCCTCCAAACTTACGTACAACTCAGCAGCATTTACTTGGGACATTTTCTGGATCCTATTAAACATCATCTTTACATGTTTGTCTTCTTTGATTGCCATATACCTGTAATTTATCCGTTCATGAAGGACTTCTTGTGGGTAACGATAAATAATCTTTATGTCATACCAAGCACGGTTCAAATTCAATTCGTCCATTATTTTCCTCTTCAAATCATTCAACGTCTTCAACTTACGACGTATCATCATGTAGTAGCATTCGATACCCTCCCCTGTAAATGGGAATCCGTCAATCCCTCCAGGATTGTCAAGGGGTCCACCGAAATATACATTTAACTCAATATTCTTCAGAGATTGTGAACCTATTAGAGAGTCAAGTATAATATGTTAGTGACATATTTTTATCTCTTTCATTTAACATCAATTACAAAACTTTTTCTATCTACTGAAAGTTCAAAAATTACAACTTGTCACCCCACATTTGCATATACTCACCCCACATCACATACACGCACACAATCATTATCATTTCATACTAACACAAAAAAAATGTAAAGACAAAAGTCACCCCATTGCAAAATTTCAAATCAGCTCTAACAAAAATATAAATAAAAAAATCAAACCAAACAACAATACAATCATTAAAAACCTAACAATACAAATATACCAAGAATACATCTTAAATATATATCAATCATTCTTTCATACTCAAGCAAAAAAATGAAATCAGAGTTTAGAGAATAATATTTACTCTAATTGATGGGATTTCAGTGGTTTTATCACATTACACGTTTATGTTAAATGACTATTTTATTTTAATTTTGTTTTCTTATGATTTATATTAACTTGGACCGAATTGGACTGGATGGACCGAATGGACTGAAGTGGATTGGATGTACCAAGGTGGACCTAATAGACCAAAATGGACCGAATGGACTAAATTGGACTGAATGGACTAAAGTGTACTTATGGGACCGAAATGGACCAAAAAGAGTGAATGACCAAAGTGGACTGAATGGACCGAATGGACTGAAGTGGACTTCAGAGACCGAAGTGGACCGAAATGGACAAAAAAGAGCGAATGACCAAAGTGAACTGCATGGACCGACATGGACCAAAATTGACTAAATGGACTGAAGTGGTCAAAATTGGATTGAAATGGATCTAATTGGACCAAATGAACTAAATTGAACCGAAGTGGTTTGAAGGGACTCAAAGGACCAAAGTGGACTGAATTGGTAATAAAAAGTGATGATCCTATTATGATTGGTAAGTTACAATTATATATTATTAAAAATGATGAAAAGAAAATAATGATATAATCGCTAATATAGCTTAACAAAAGTATAGCAATAATAAATATTACATTTCAGCTTTTAGATATTATATGCATATGTAACATATCAATGAAACCATAATTAAATAAATACCACTAGAATTATCTCTATCCCACAGGCATTTCTAGTTTTGTTCCCACTTCCAAATAGAAAGCAGCCTCTCTCATCACTCACAAAGGAAGCCATCCATTACCTCTAATACCAAAGAAAGATTAATTTCATTTTCTCTCAAAAAGAAAGTCTAATACAAGACCGAGTAATGATCTGCCTGTGCAATTTTGAGGTACATTCATTATATTAACATAGTTACAAAATTTCCACAATAAAGCCCCTAATCTATATAAGATAAAATCAGCATTCTTGTTTCACTGCCAAAGTTGTCCCCCTTACTAGATGATAATTGATGAGTGTAAATTTGTAACAATTATTTTTTAGAACCCAACGTTTAAGTAGTTATTTAATACTTTTTTGCAAGGGGCAGCTCTTATTTTTTGGAGCAACATTTGATATTTTTAGTAGATGGAAAAACCAAAATGAAGCAATTACATCACCAAATCAATGATTATAATTTCATACTCAAGCAAAAAAAAAATTAAAGACAAAATATCAAAACCAAACAACAAACAACCAACAACTAACTAGAGAGTGAGACCCTTACCTGACATGAGGATGTGCTGGGATTGTATGAGAGTGAGAGGGAGAGTGAGAGAGGGAAGACTCAGTCAAGCTGCTGTGAAAGTGAGTATCAGTGAAAGTGAAAGTGAACATGTATGAGAGAGAGGGAGTGAACATGTGAAGTGAAAGCTCAAGCTACACGTGAAGGACCTGAGAGACTCTCAGTCAAAGCTGAATCTTTAGGGACCCAGGCCACGTGTCACATTTTGATCACACTTCGAAAATCGAGTTTCTGAGACTCGGTTTCGCTTTTAGCAAACCGAGTCTCTAAGGCTCGAGATCTACGCGGCGTCTACGTGGCATATTAAGGCACTGAAATCGAGCTTCTGAGGCTCGATATAAAAACCGAGTCTATAAGACTCGATTTCCACGTGGGAAACTTTCCACGTCAGGGTGCCTCAAAACATAAAAACCGAGCCTCAAAGGCTCGGTTTTTAAACCCAAAATCGAGCCTTTTAGGCTCGAGATGCTACTATGTTATATACTTTCCGAACCGGGCCAACTAACTATAAAGTTTGATTCTTATGCCTAGTTACCCAGATTCCCCCAGGTGGAAGACGCCAACTCAAATTGCTCCCTACTTAAATTTTTAGTTCATAAAAAAAAAAAAAATATATATATATATATATATATTACAACTTTTACTACCTAAAATTTATAATATCCTTGCCATCACTCTAATATCTTAGAATATGTCAAAAATATTATAACTTTTATTACCTAAAATTTATAGTATTTTTAACGTCACCCATTTTTTGAGGTGACAAATTTGAAGCTATTTTCTTGCACTCGTCACAGGAGAAAAATGTTCCATGGTTAATGAAAGAGTTCCAAAGTAGTTTTCAGCATGCGTGTGTGAGCTCACAAGGGTTAAAGCTATAATACACTTGTTTGTGATTTGGATATCTAAGATCAACCGCCATATAAATATAAATAAATATATAAAAAATGATAAAGATGGCTTAAATGGAAATTTTGTTACGTGGAATATAACATTTATAATTCACAACTAACTCTGTGTTAATTTGTTTCATTCTCAAAATAAATAAATTTGTATATTAGTTTTGTTATTTATTGAAAATTTAATTTCATTGTTGAACAAAGAAACTGTGTAATAACTAAACTAGACATAACACGTACAAATACTCACGGTTTCTTCTTTGTTGTTCTTTTGGACTTCAAATGGGGATATTCTGTATTTTCATTGTACTAATAAAATTATTTAAGTGCAAATAAGTTTTTTTTTTTTTTTTTTGAGATATTTTTTTTGTTTGTTTGACAATTTTTTCCTGATTGAGGCATTATCAAAACCACTCGAAATTGTAATCGATAATCATTAACCATAGTGCTCCAATGTCAACTCTCTTCATGGTATGATAGCTCTTAGATTGTTAGTATTAGACTAGAAGGGCTTGTCAAACCCACAGGCCCAAGCCATGTGTTTGATCCAATTAAACCCGAAGGGTCACGACTAAAGAATGATTTCAACGAGTGGGTGAACAGGTAGCAGGTTTGGATTTTATATACATATAAAAAGTAAAAAAAACAAAATCAGATTAATGGCAGGGTGGTGGGTTTGGCAAAACACAAAAAAAAAAAAAAAAAAAAAAAAAAAAATCAATCATTTATATTTGAAATGTTCCAAATATGAGAGAAAATACGATATAAAGGTGTAGATACTTTATTCTGCAACTCCTTTATTCTTTCCATTTTAATGGGGTTGTTTTCTTCGTGTTTTCTCTCATTTTTATTTAAATAGAAGATATATGACTATATGGGTCGGGTTGAGGGATTTTTTAACACAACCCTCATGGTAGATTTAAAGAAAAATCAACCCAACTGGTCAACCCATTGCAGAGATCAAACCCATGTGGATCGGGTTGGACCCAAGAGTTTGACAGATTTTTTTTTTAATTACTATTATTAATTTTAAATTGAGAATTAAAACAACACCACCATAAATAAAAGTAAATTTATAGCAAAATATTCTTGAGCATAACACCAAACCAACACAAACTATATGAAGAGAATTTAGGGTTTGAATTTTATTTAGGTAAAGGGGTAAAAAAATACATAACAAAATTGTATTAAATATAATTTTTAAATAAATATATATAAATATAGCTGGGTCGAGTCAGATTAGATGGATTTGTGATTCTTATAACCTGAACCCAACCCGACCCACTGCCCAACCCACCAACCCCTAAAACCTTACCCAACCAGCAGGTTAGGTTGGATTGAGTCAGTTTGTTGGCAAGTTAGTTGCATACCCATACATATGGAAAATAATTAATCCAAAGGGTAAAAGATAGCCACATCACATACAATAACTTGTACTCTCTCTCTCTCTCTCTCTCTCCAACAAATGAGACGCTAATATTAGACCTCGCTGGAGAAGGCCTCAACCTTACAAGAAACTACTTTCTCCTTTCTCTATTGTTTTTCTTCTTTGGAATAGAGGATTGCATTCCATTTGTTTCCTTCTATGTGCAAAATCCACATGGCTGCCCATGAAGCCAAAGCATTAAAAATGGATAATAAGAGTAAATTTATAACCAAATAATCCTAAGTATAACACTAAACCAACACAAAAATATATGATGAGAACTTAAGGGTTACGTTTTATTTAGGAAGAGTGGTAAAAAAGTAAATAACAAATTGTATAATATATTTTTAAATTTAAATATAGATGGGTCGGGTTAGACGGATTTGTGAATTTTATGACCTGAACTCAACCCAACCTACCAACTCAACCGGCAAGTTAGGTGGATCGAGTTGGTTTTTGGCAGATTGGTTGCACACCCTTACATATGGCAAATAATTAATCCCAAGGGTAAAAGATAGCCATGTCACATACAATAAGTTGTATCTCTCTCTCTCTCTCTCTGCCCTAACAAATTAGAGATGCCAATATCAGACCTCGCCGGAGAAGGTCTCACCCTAATAAGAAACTACTTTCTCCTTTCTCTAATGTTTTTTTCCCTAGAATAGATGATTGCATTTCATTTGTTTCCTTTTATTGTGCAAAATCCACATGGCTACCTGTGAAGCTAAAGCATTAAAAATGGATATTTGGTTTCCATAGCGACAAAATGATTTCTTTAAGGTTAGTTTTCAGCCTTATGTTGGTTTTTCTCATTTGGGTATCTGTTAAATAGTTTTGCTATTATTGGATTTTTCCTCTTCTAGCTTTCTAAGTTTGTCAAAAAAAAAAAAAATTTGTTTCAATTAGGGTGGTACCTTCTTCTCCAGCGAGCTATAATCCTGGCGTTTAATGCCCAACTCACTGTGATGAATGATGATGTTCAAAGCTACCAAGAGAGGTATCTATACTACTAATAACAAGATTTCCCTATTTTGGTTTCTTTATTTTGCATACTAAAATATTCCTACACAAATTTTTAAACTCTCTAAAATTCTTTTATCTTTTAGTTAAATAATTTTAAATTGAAAAATGTAAACTCTATATTTTTAGATTGGCAAACATAACAAATTGTAACCTTTAGAACTTAGGTTGTCTAGTTTTTAGTTTAAAAAAATTCAGTTAAACAAGACAAAATGAAGTTCAGCACAGCTAAAGACCCAAGAAATTAGAAAAAGCATGTGCAGATAAGTTTCACTTATCTCGACCAATCAAAATTCGTGCAGATAGAAGATCTGGTTTTTTTCTCTCAGCCGTTGGGATCTAGGGTTTTGATGAATCTTAAGTATATATAAATACAAACCGCAGAGCACGTTTTTATTATTTTCCAAGAAATGAGTGTTATGTACATAGATTTGGAGATTTTCCATACCCTTTTAGAGCTACAACTAGAGACCTTGTGAAAACAACAGATCTAGTTATAGAGTAAAGTTGTTGCATCAAATCAACCACAATTGATGATCTAAACCTTTAGGTGGAGTTTTCAAAGTCACAAATTGGAGAGTTTGTGTGCAACAGCTTTACAGTAGAAGAGTCCATGGATTCAAAGCTGTGTGTGGTCACGTGAGTAAGCACTACATAAGGTAGTAGTAGATTTAGGGTTAAGTCTATTGTATAAACTTCTATTATATTAGTGAAATGTTGCCTTGAAAATTGTTTAGGTTAAATCCTCCCCACGTTTTTTACTTTGAAATCACAATTTCAAAAGTTTTCCTGGGTCATCATTCTTGGTGTTCATGTGATCTATACTTGTTTGATGTTTGTTAGATTCAAATCTATTGCATAATTAATCTAATTAATTATTTAGATAAAACTTGATTAAATCTGAGGCAACTGGGGTCTAAAACCTTACAAAAACCACAAAATTGGTTAAAAGAGTAATTTATTATTTTTTAAAATTTTCCTAAATTTTAGGCTTTTTCTTCTTTCTTCTCCAATATAAATTACCAATTTTTATTTTAAATTCAAAATTTCAAACTATTATCAACTCTCATGTAGAGAAAATCCTAAAAATTAGGACACTATTTCTATCTCACTTTTAAAATTATTTCAAGCTACCTTACCTTTTTCTTAAATGGAAAAAAAAAAAAAAAATACTCACGGTTATTTTATATATATTTTTAGAGAGATTACTTCTCCTATTTGAATTCCAATGCCTCTACATGACTACATGAAAGTTGGAAAAAAAATTCAAGACTTTCAGTTTCAAATTGTTTCTTCCATTCATATTAGCCACTAACTCACATACAAAGACCTAATTAGGGGAGCAGCAAAAAAAAAAGACCTAATTAGGGGGGGGGGGGGGAAGCTCCTAAGAATTAAGACATTATCTCTATCTCACTTTTAAACATTATCACACTAAACCTTATAAAATTAAAAATTAAAAAGAGCATAAAGAAAGAAGAGACAAATTATATGTGACATGGCTATCTTTTTCCCTTTGGACGAGTTATTTTGCCACATGTTTTCGATGCAAATTAAAAATTTTAAATGGAAGAAAACAAGAGGAGAGCGGGTCCCCATTTTAACCTCTTTTGATAATGGTGTATAAGTGAAAATTTTCAAGAATGAACTTGGTTCAAATGTCCAAATTTTAAGTGGTCATATATATTGAGCAATTACGACTATACCAATTACGATGCACACAGTAGATGCATATGTGGGATTATCCTAGATTAATTTTGATTATTCCAAATTAAAAATGATTAAATTAAATTTATTACAAGATTAAATCTTATTGGTGGATTAACTATAATTATAGTAGACATACAAGCAGTTGATTATTCCATATATATAATATTGTTTTTTAAATTATTTTTAAATAATAGTATTTAGCTAGTGTATTTATTTTAAGAGAAAAGTTAACAGATGCTCTAAGGTCTTTAGTTTAGAAAATATTTTTATAAATTTTTTATGAGAAAAGAAAGAAGTAATTAAATTTTTTGACAACTTTTTTATATTTCTCATGAAAGTAATATCAAAACTTTTTTTAAATTGTCCATTAAAAATTTCCTAAAAGCATTTGTTAACCGAACTCTAATTTTAATTAATTAGATTAGTTGTTTTAATAGTGTGGAAAAACACATTTAATAAAAGAACCCAATATCATCTAAAAGACCAAAAGTTAGTCTTTCCCGATACCAATTCCATCTAGAATTAAACACTTACTTTGACAAAGATGTCAAAGAGTTCCCAATTTCTTTTATTATTTTATGGGAATTTTTAAAGATTTTTTTGGAACTAAAACACTTTAATTATGTCTAAATAAGAGTCCTTGAGGTCCATAAGTAAGTTAAGGAATCCAAATATGCTAAAAATACTGGATTATATCTTTAAAAAGAGTTCAATTCAAAATAAATGGAAAATCCAAAAGATTAGGATTCACCAAGGCTGATTGACACTTAGTCCTAAACCTAAGTCCCAATTAGGAGGCTCTAAGGGTACATTTAGTACACTGAATGGGAATTACAACAGGAATTATAATTTTTATTACTAAGAATAAAATGTATTGTAATGTAATAACTAAATATATTCATTAGTTGTCAACAGGGGCTTGGCTGAGTGGGTAAGGTTCGTTCGCTTCGTGCACCACACCTAGATTCGAATCCCGCTGCCCGCAAGAGTCCGTTGGTGGGCATCCTTAGTAGGGTAACTCCCTGCATAGTGGTACAGAAGGGCCCCCGAGATCGGGCTACCCCGACCGAGGCCATTGGCATCCTGTCTGGTGGTGTAATATAACCATAAAGGCCCCCATTTTTGTTCCTAAAAAAAAAAAAAAAAAAAAAATCTATTCATTAGTTTGGTTGTGAGTTATAACATTAGAATGAAACTTAACATTTATTTTAGGAAATTTATTACTCATACAATTATATTTCCTTAAAAATTGTTATTTTTAAATTTAAGAGAGATATGTGTTATTTTTTTATGATTTTTTATTTTTATAATTGTTGGGTGTATATGGAAAGTTTGTTTACTTGGAAATATATTAAGTTTTGAAATTATTGCACTTATTAAAAAATAGTTAATACAACCTGTAGGGTCAGATTCTGTAGCTCAAGCCCAAGGAGATGTGGATTTGGAGCCCACTGAACCCAAAACAATAAATTTGTAGAGAGTGGGTGAAAGAGCTAGGCTAATAATGAAAAATAACAGTATTAAACGGCACTGATGATAGGAAGATTTGAACTTATACGTGCTCGGACAGAGGTGAATGTCTCGTCCGAGGAGGTGATTTTCATTGATGGGCTTAGGTTACAAATGTTAGAGCTACAGTAAAATAACATGCTCTTTTCTCTCTCTTAATTCTCGATCCCCTCTATCAGAGACCTCTCTTTCTTATATAGTACTGCCTTTCTCCATCTCCACCGTCCACTTGTTCACCATCTGGGTGTCCACTTGAGTGCATGTCCCATCACACTCCCCCTTTAGCCCTGTCTGAGTGGCGGTAGCTGAGGATGCACTGTTCAGGGGTCTTCTCCACATAAATGCGGCCAGGAGGGTAGGTGCAGTGCATTAAATGCGGTGGTTGAAGTCTGTCTCCTTGATATTTCTCTGTCCCTGTTACCTTCTTGTGTGTCCGAGGCCCCCTTTCTCCCTTAACACTTATCAAACAGATCGCTTGACACGTGTCGGACCAAAAACCCCGTCGGGTCCGAGGGTATCGGACTCCTCGGACACATGAACATCTCCTCGGACAGTGCACGTACTCATCTCCGGACATTTCCCTTTTACATGGGCCTCTGACAGGGTGTCTTGGTCTCCTCGGACTAACAGTGGTCCTCGGATAGGGCCTTGGGCCCAATGCGCCAGGTTGGGCTTTTCTCCCCCACAATAGCCCCTCAAAATTGCAGTTTTTCCCTCGCACCCGAGGAGAAAAAGTGGGATTTTGACTTGCCACGGAGCAAAAGCCTGGAAACACGCACAACCGAGCTGGCACGTGCGTAAACGTGGGAACAGACGCCTCATTAATGCCGCTGCGGTTTCCTTATTCCCAAGGCGCTGCATTAACTGCACCAGGTGACGTTTCGTCCTTCGCATCCAACGGTGGCTGATTGATCAAACGGCTGTGGTTTTTCTTCAGGATTTGGGCGGGAGTGCCCCTGACCCTTCGCTTGACCCCGTATAAAGCTTCAGAGGAAATCATTTCTTCCTCACTTTGCAAATCTTCAGACGCTCCAGCAAGAACAGTCGCGCCACTCCATCCACATCTCTCCGTCCGAATCTCTCAGTCGCCGGTGCCAATCTTACTCAGAACCTTCACGAGTCCTCCTACGAGCCTGCAATCGCTTCTCCGGTCTAGCCCTTGTAAGTCATCGCCCACCGAATCCTTTAGTTTTCTCTTCGGCCAGTCATTCCGCTTAACCACCATGGGAAAACTCGAGTACATGATGGATAGCCCTGAGCAAGTAGAGGCGTTTAGGACCACGTATCGCATACCCCCTAACGTGGGTGTGAGGTATTGCCCCCCAGAAAAAATACTAACAGACCCGGAGATGGGAGAGGTGGTTATCCCCCTCATCGCCTTCAAAGAAGGGGGAATGACAATCCCCATGGGCCCCATCACCGCCAATTACCTTCGGAACCATAGGCTTACTCCCTGGCAGTGCGCGCCCAATATGTTTAGGATCCTAGGAGCGATTGAGGACCTTGAGCGTCACTTGGGGCTGGGACTCACCTAGCTTGATGTGGTACATATGTACGAATGCCATAGTCAGCAAGATGCTGGGTACTACTTAAAATCCCGGTCGGACGTCGTCAGGCTCATTTCCTACCTTCCCAAATCCAACAAAGGGATGAAAGACGACTATGTGATCGTCTCGGGTGCCTGGCGTGACGGCCCTGGTTGCCCAACCAAGCATGGGAAGCCAGGTGTGACATGTAGATTTAGGCGCACTGACCATAGGCTTAGGGCTCCCGTCTTTTAACTGTCTTTGATTTCTCTTCGGTCACCGTTTCTGAGCTTCTAACCATTTTGTTTTTTACTTGCAACAGATAAGAGACATGTTTCTCCTCGGATCAGCCTAACGAATGTTGCTGCCCTTAATTTCCTTTTAAGGTCGGAGATCTTCGTGAGCGAGGACGGGCAACTACGATCTGCTCCTCTTATTCTCGGATATCAAGGGAAGCCAAAGGGTTTTCAACCGGTCGGCAACGCAATCGTCCAGGGAGACTATCGTCTTGCGCGCATCGACGTTGGTCGGAAGGGCTTTTTGGCGCCAGACGATCTTGAACCTGTACCCCGTCCAATTCCTCGGGCTGCACCTCCCCTTATCCAACCACTCCAGCAAGTTCCTCTCGGACAAGTGATTGAAGGTGAGGGGGCTGGCTCTTCCACTTCGTCGCTAGAAGAACAGATAGACGAATTTCAGTTTGAGGGAGAGGCTTCAAGGGTAAACCAGGTGGTAGAGATCTCAGACGCTGAGGAAGAGGCCTACGAGCAGTCAGGCGCCCAGCTTAATTTGTTAGCCACTCACTTAGAAGACTCCTCGGACGAAGATATGGATCTGAAGAACTTGATGAAGGGTAGAGGCAAAAAATCCGTCCCGAAAGATGCCGGGACATCTAAGACACTGGTGACGCTTCCTCCGGCGCCTACCCAGATCCCTGACCCAAGCTTGAAACCCATGTTAAAACTGCAGAAGAAGAGACCCCACACTGAGGTTGAGGAAAAACAGGTGCCACCAACCAAGGGGGCCAAGCAGCAAAAGGTGGCACAGGACAACCGAAGTCGCAGGGCTCCGTCTACTGAAAGCTGAGACGAGGGCACGGTGGCAGAGGTGCGCCGAGGAGGAGGGGGACCGCGGGTTTGGTCTCCAAAATTGGAGTTGGAGGGCGCTCCAATCCTCTGGGAGACCTCCCTCAGGAATTATGATGGAAGGAGGGCCGGCTACGTCGCTGAGGCCCTGCAGCAACCACTTCTCCTCCCTCATGACATGGAGTCCTTCAGGCGCTTCAACCAGGCGGAGCTCTTTCGATCCCTAAAGAGGGATTTAGCCATCGTAAGTAACCTCAATCCGATTGGCTGACTCACTGATTTTTGCCTCTCCCATTTTTCTGCGTTTAACCTTTAGAGTTTCCATCATGCAGGTCACTCAGCAGATTTACGTAGCCGAGGAGTGGGACAAGAAGAATAGCCTCGAAACCCAGGCGGCGTTCTGCTCCCGAGACGAGGCGGAGAAATCTCTGGGCCAACTGAAGGATGATTATACCCGTCTGTCCGGGGAGCTCGCGGAGATGACCAGCCAGAAGAAAAGCCTTGACGCTGGGATAAAGAACGTTGAAAAGCAGGTTGAGGACCAGCGTAAGTTGCTAAAGGCGGCAGAGGCCAATCTGAAGACCGAGAGGGAGCTGGTGAACGGGCTAAGGGATGAACTCCGAAGAGCCAAAGACAGCGTCTGATATGCCGAGGAGAAAGCCCAGTTGGCCCAGGAGGCGACCGAGGCCGAAAAGAAGACAGCTTACCGGCTGGGAGTAGAGACGGCCACGTCCCAGCTTCTAGAGCAGTTCGCCTCGGTCAGCCGAGATTACTGCAACATAAGTTGGGGCAAAGCCCTGGATGCAGCTGGAGTCTCTGCCGACTCGGAGCTGAGGCTGCCTGGGAGCGTATACTATGATCCTGATATCCGAGAGCTCCCAGGAACTGATCTCCCTCCTGTTCCACAGCTTCCAGAGGCTTCGGAGCCAACTTTGGTCAGCCATGCTCCTCCACTCACTCTTGGTGCAAGCAAGGAAACTGGTCAGCCAGGCGGCAAGGATAAGCCAACTGAACCAGCCCAAGAGAAAGGCCAAGGGTCAGGCGAAGAGAAAATTCCTTCTAAGCCCAAGGACCGAGCCCCTGACGCAACTGCTCGGATAGGCCAGGCTGCTGACCCCGTGCTTCCTTCAGAGTAGACGTATAGGGCTTTTACTTTTTGCACCTGTGCTTTTTTGTTTTATCCGAAGAACTGTAAACCATACTTTTATTTATGAAATAGATTTTCACTTGTCTATGATGTTCTAAATACCTGCCTTACTAATTACTACTGTCACATGCAACTGTACATTGCACTTGTAACCAAATAATGCAAGTGAATCTGCTTGATACATCATGCTCATGGTGTAAGTAACCAAAATTAATATTGAAAAGGATAGGCCTAGCAAGAGTTAATGATGATTTGCATATCTTTTCAAGTTAAACATAAATTATTATTCCTCGGCTTCAGACTAAACACAACTAGGGGAAGCATTTATAAATTAGAAACAATTTAAACGCGATTAGGAGTTTTAGCACTAAGCCCCAGTGACATGGGCCGCGTGGGGGTATTGACTAACCTGTCGCCTGGTTAAAGGATTATAGAGTTCGTATGTACTCGTGTTAACTAACCATAGTCATCTGGTCCGAGGACTGCAGGCATGGCTGGATTTAAGCTTAAACACGAACCGCATCGGTGTTAACTAACCCTAGTCATCTGGTCCGAGGACTACAGGCATGACTGGATTTAAGTTTAAACACTAGAACCGCAACTGAGTGCTAACTAACCCAAATCATCTGGTCCGAGGACTACAGGCATGATTGGATTTAAGTTTAAACACTATAGAACCGTAACTGAGTGCTAACTAACCCAAATCATCTGGTCCGAGGACTACAGGCATGATTGGATTTAAGTTTAAACACTATAGAACCGTAACTGAGTGCTAACTAACCCAAATCATCTGGTCCGAGGACTACAGGCATGATTGGATTTAAGTTTAAACACTTGAGCTAACGGTGTTAACTAACCCTAATCATCTGGTCCGAGGACTACAGGCATGATTGGATTTAAGTTTAAACACCTAAGCTGGTGGCGGATGAGTGTTAACTAACCCTAATCATCTGGTCCGAGGACTACAGGCATGATTGGATTCAAGTTTAAACACTTGAGAGAAAACTTTACGCAGCGAATTGGTATATCAATTGAAGAGAAGACTTGATTAATAGAAGTACCTCTTGAGGTTATTTACATTCCAAGGGCGAGGGATTACATGACTATCCAAGTCTTCTAAGAAATATGCTCCAATACCAGCGCCTGAAGTGATGCGATATGGTCCTTCCCAATTGGGTCCTAATTTTCCCCAAGCTGGGTTCTTCGCGGTGCCCACAACTTTCCTCAGCACCAGATCACCGGGCTCTAAGGGCCTCAGCTTCACGTTAGCGTCGTAGCCTTGTCTGAGCTTTTGTTGGTAGTGTGCCAGCCGAACCATTGCATTCTCCCTTCTTTCCTCAATCAAGTCTAAGCTCTTCTGTAGCTGCTCGTCGTTGTCGGCTGGACTGAATGAGCTAGTTCTTAGTGTTGGGAACCCTGTTTCCAGAGAAATGACAGCTTCAGCCCCGTAGGTCATCGAGAAGGGGGTCTCTCCAGTGGACCTGCGGGGCGTAGTTCGGTAAGCCCAAAGCACATGTGGCAACTCTTCTACCCATCTGCCCTTTGTATCATCTAGCCTCTTCTTTAAACCGTTCAGTATGACCTTGTTGGAAGCTTCTGCTTGGCCATTACCCTGGGGATAGGCTGGAGTGGAGTATCTGTTCGTAATTCCCAGCTCGCTGCAGTAGTTCCTGAATGCCTTGCTGTCAAACTGTAAACCGTTGTCCGAGATGAGGGTGTGAGGAACTCCAAACCGTGTGACAATGTTCTTCCACACGAACTTTTGCACATCAACGTCTCTGATATTGGCTAGTGGTTCGGCTTCAACCCACTTGGTGAAATAGTCTGTTCCGACCAGGAGGTACTTCTTGTTTCCTGCAGCTTTGGGGAAGGGTCCCACAATATCCAAGCCCCACTGGGCAAAAGGCCATGGGCTAGACAGTGGATTGAGGTTTCCCCCTGGCTGGTGAATGTTTGGAGCGAAGCGCTGACATTGATCGCACTTTTTGACGTATTCGTGTGCCTCCTTCTGCATGTTAGGCCACCAATAGCCTTGGGTGAGGGCTCGGTGAGCCAAGGACCTGCCTCCGGTGTGGCTCCCACAGATTCCTTCGTGCAACTCTTCTAGCATTGTCTCAGTCGCCTCGGGATGCACGCATAACAAATATGGTCCCGAATAGGAGCGTTTGTATAGTTTCTGGTCTTCGGACAGCCAGAACTTAGTCGCCTTCCTCCGAACTTTATCGGCTTCTGCCTTCTCTTCAGGCAATATATCTTCTTTGATAAATTTGATCAACGGGTCCATCCAGCACGGCCCGGCCCTGATCTGGTGAACCTGGACTCCCCCTGACCTCGTCTCTGTAGGCCTGTGCAGGTCCTCGACGAGGATGACCCTCGGCAAGTCTTGTGCCGAAGAGGTGGCTAACGTGGCCAAGGAGTCAGCATGTGAGTTGCCACTCCTGGGGATGTGCAGCAAACTGAAAAATTCGAACTCTGATTGCAGGTGTTTAACACGACCTAAGTATCCCTGCATTCTTTCGTCCTTTGCCTCGAACTCGCCTTGTACTTGACCTACTACCAGTCTTGAGTCCGAGAACAGCTCTACGGACTTCCCGCCCATTCTACGGACCATAGTCATCCCCCATCAGTAGGGCCTCATACTCTGCTTCATTATTCGTTGCCGAGAAGTCCAACCTTAGCGATTTCTCGATAATGATTTTCTTGGGGGATATCAATACTAGCCCAACTCCAGAGCCTCTTTGGTTTGCCGCGCCATCGACATACACTTCCCAATGGGAGGGATTCTGTTGAGAGACCATGCCAACTGACTTTTCATCCATGCCCGACGTGGGCTTCACCTCTTCTAGCTGGGGTTCCGTGAACTCAGCCACCAAATCTGCAAGGACCTGTCCCTTGACCGATGTGCGGGGCATATATCTTATATCGAAAGCCCCTAAGATTGTACCCTACTTGGCAATCCGACCAGTGTAATCGGCACTTCGGAGTATAGCTTTGAGTGGGAGTTGTGTGAGAACGATCACCGTGTGGGCTTGGAAGTAGTGAGGTAGCTTCCGTGTGCCAAGCACTACTGCTAAGATGGCCTTCTCCAGTGGCAAGTAACGAATCTCAGCCTCATGCAGCGACTTGCTCACGTAATAGACGGGCCTTTGTACACCAGAGTCTGACCGTATCAACACCAGGCTCACCGCATAGGGAGCTACAGCGATGTAGGCGAACAGTACCTCGTCTAGCTCAGGACTGGACATGATTGGTGGCCGAGACAGGTAATCCTTGAGTTGCTGGAACGCCAAAGCACATTCCTCAGTCCATTCGAATCCCTTCCACTTGTTGAGCAGAGAGAAAAAGGGCCGACACCTGTCTGCTGACCTTGAGATGAAACGATTGAGGGCAGCAGTCATCCCGGTCAGTTTTTGAACTTCCTTGGGATTCCGAGGAGCTCGGAGGTTGTTGATGGCCTTTATCTGGTCGGGGTTGACCTCAATTCCTCTGTGGGTGACCATGTATCCCAAGAACTTGCCGGACCCTACCCCAAACGAGTACTTAGAGGCATTTAGTCGTAGCTTGTATTTCCGTAGGACCTCAAAAGTACTTTCAAGGTCTTTCACATGCTCGGCTATAACTTTGCTCTTCACCACCATGTCATCTATGTAAATCTCGATGTTCTTGCCCAGCTGTGGCTCGAACATCCTTGTCATCATCCTCTGGTAGGTAGCTCCCGCGTTCTTCAGGCCGAACGGCATCACTTTATAGTGGTAGTTGCCAATAGGGGTGACAAAAGCAGTTTTCTTCTGGTCCTCCAGGGCTAATGGTATCTGGTGGTAGCCTTGGAAGGCGTCCAGGAAGCTCATCCGAGGGTGGCCGACAGTGGCGTCAACCAGCTGATCGATCTTCGGCATAGGGAACGGGTCTTTGGGGCATGCCCTATTCAGATCCGTGAAGTCCACGCATACTCGCCACTTCCCACTCTTCTTCCTTACCACCACGGTATTCGCTAGCCATTCGGGATAAAAAACCTCTTTGATAGCCCCAGCTGCTTTGAGTTTCGCCACCTCGTCCCTCACTGCGTCAGCATGCTCCTTGGATGGGCGCCGAATAGGTTGCTGCTTGGGGGTGACCAGTGGATTCACCTTCAAATGATGGCATATGAACTCAGGGTCCACCCCTGGGGCCTCGTAAGCACTCCAGGCAAACACGTCGAGATTTTGCTTGAGGAACTCTACCAGCTCCTCCTTCTCTTGAAGAGGCAGCTGAGATCCGACTTGAAAGAACCTGTCAGGATCATCTCCAATGATCACTTTCGTCAGATCCTCACACCGAACGCTTTCATCTGGTTCTTCAGAGGGTAATCCCCGGGACTGTAGTTGCTATAAATTCCTTCCAGCTACGTCCGAGGACTCGGCCGGGGCCTCATGCTGAATGGCGGCTACCAGGCACTGTCTAGCAACAGACTGGTCTCCTCGGATTTCATGTATCTGTCCTCCTGATGGATATTTGACCTTCTGGTGCAAAGTAGAGGGGACAGCCCCAAGTGCGTGAATCCAAGGTCTGCCTACGAGTGCCGTGTAGGGCGAATATGCGTTCACGACGATAAAGTCCAACTCCACAACCTCGGAGCCGGACTGCACAGGCAAGCGTATCCGGCCTTTCGGGATGACAGGCCTTCCTTCAAAGGTGAATAGGGGGGAATCGTACGGCGTCAGGTCCTGGGGTTTTAGGCCTAGCCCCTTGTAGAGGTCCGGGTACATTATCTCCACGGCACTGCCCTGGTCCACCATTATCCTCTTTACATCGTACCCTCCTATTCTGAGGGTGATGACTAGTGCATCATCATGGGGTTGGATGGTGCCGATTATGTCCTCGTCCAAGAATCCCATAACCAGCGGGGCACCAGACCTAGCTCCCTTCGGTCCTCGGCTCGACTCCCCTGCGGGTGGTCGGCCTACTGACATAACTTTCAAAGGCCAGGACCCTGTTCTCCCCGGCGCAGCGAAGACGACGTTTATAGTCCCAAGCGGTGGCTTTGAGGGGTCGTCCCTGCGTGGCCCCGAGCTTGTCTGCCCTCGGCCGCTGGAGGGGTGCAGAAGATGTTTCAGTTTACCATCGCGGACCAACTGGTCCAGGTGATCCCACAGACTCCTACAATCTTCTGTTGTATGCCCATGGTCTTGATGGTACTGACAGTAGAGATTGTGGTTGCGTCTCTCGGGGTTTCCTACCATCTTGTTCGGCCACCTGAAGAATGATTCATTCTTAATCTTTTCCAAGACCTGATGCACTGGCTCTTTGAACACGGTGTTGACCGATTGAGGATTCATCGATCCTGATTGTCCGGCAAAATCCCTCCGCGGTTTATTGTAATTGTACCGGTCCGACCGCGAATCTCTCCTCTCCGGAGGGATAATCTTATCCTTTCCCTTGCCCTGCTGCTGATCTTCTTCAACCCTCTTATACTTCTCTATGCGGTCCATCAGCTGACGCACGTTTGTGACTGGTTTGCCAGATAGGGATCCCCTCAAACCGTGGTCAGTAGGGAGGCCGAGCTTGAACGTGCTGAGGGCCATTGCATCGTTGTTGCCCTCCACCTCATTGAACATCTCCCAATATCTGTCTGAATATGCCTTCAAGGACTCGCCTTCCTGCATGGACAAGGATAGCAGGGAAGAGAGAGGCCTGGCCACTCTTCGGCACGTAACAAAACGGGAGCCGAATGCCTGAGTGAGCTCTTTGAAGGAGTTGATGGAGCCCGCCTTCAAACCATCAAACCATCTCATAGCCACGGGCCCAAGACTGGAAGGGAAAACTTTGCACATCAGAGTTTCATCTCTGGAGTAGACAGCCATCCTCTGGTTAAAATGACTCACATGCTCCACGGGGTCAGTTTTACCATTGTAGACGGTGAATGTTGGCTGGTTAAAGCGCCGAGGGAGTCTGGCCTCCTCTATCCTGCGCGTGAAGGGTGATCTAGATATCTGATTTAGAGCCCTGTTCATGGCATCATTCTCCATGTCCTCGCGTGATGGGCTCCTACGCTCCCTTTTACGATGGGACTCCTCTACATAGGTGTAGGACTCGCTAGCTGGTGTCTTGGACTTGTGTTGATAAGAGACGTCCTGCTCGTCATCAAGATCATCTTCAGAGTACGAGGAAGCCCGCTTCCTCTTTGCGTGTCGCAACTCCCTCTTTAGTTTTTCCACTTCCAGTTGTAAGTCACGGTTCTTCTCTGCATGGGACATGTGACTTCCGCTCTGTGATTGGCTCTGGCTAAGGCGCACAGTGTGTACGCTGCCCTCACGGTTTTGTCTCCTCTCTAAGTTGACAAAATGGTCCACGTGTTGGGATGCCCTGGATTCTGCTTGTTGTTCACCTTGTTCTGCCATTGTCAACTGTTGTTTTCACTCTTGCACAAGCTCTCCCCACAGACGGCGCCAATTGTAGGGTCAGATTCTGTAGCTCAAGCCCAAGGAGATGTGGATTTGGAGCCCACTGAACCCAAAACAATAAATTTGTAGAGAGTGGGTGAAAGAGCTAGGCTAATAATGAAAAATAACAGTATTAAACGGCACTGATGATAGGAAGATTTGAACTAATACGTGCTCGGACAGAGGTGAATGTCTCGTCCGAGGAGGTGATTTTCATTGATGGACTTAGGTTACAAATGTTAGAGCTACAGTAAAATAACATGCTCTTTTCTCTCTCTTAATTCTCGATCCCCTCTAACAGAGACCTCTCTCTCTTATATAGTGCTGCCTTTCTCCATCTCCACCGTCCACTTGTTCACCATCTGGGTGTCCACTTGAGTGCATGTCCCATCACACTCCCCCTTTAGCCCTGTCTGAGTGGTGGTAGCTGAGGATGCACTGTTCAGGGGTCTTCTCCACATAAATGCGGCCAGGAGGGTAGGTGCAGTGCATTAAATGCGGTGGTTGAAGTCTGTCTCCTTGATATTTTTCTGTTCCTGTTACCTTCTTGTGTGTCCGAGGACCCCTTTCTCCCTTAACACTTATCGAACAGATCGCTTGACACGTGTCGGACCAAAAACTCCGTCGGGTCCGAGGGTATCGGCCTCCTCGGACATATGAACATCTCCTCGGACAGTGCACGTACTCATCTCCGGACATTTCCCTTTTACATGGGCTTCTGACAGGGTGTCTTGGTCTCCTCGGATGAACAGTGGTCCTCGGATAGGGCCTTGGGCCCAATGCGCCAGGTCGGGCTTTTCTCCCCCACACAACCTTTTAAAAATGAATAGTTATTCCTCATTTTGAAAAATAGCTATTCATAAGGAATGATTATTCATTGTAATAAAAACATAACCAAACTAAAGAATAACTAAACCATAGGAATAACTATTACATTACAGTGCCTATTACAGTCTACCAAACATGCCCTAAGTATTGATCAATACTTGGTAAGGCCAAATTATCTTCATATATCTGTCATATGATATTTGATATAAAAGTTAAATTCTATTTGGTCACTAATTTTTTTTATTAAAATTTATTTATGTGGTAACTTGAGAAACAAATCCAACTTCAATGGAAATTAATGAGTTTAGTAATGCCTCAATCAAAAGGATTTTTTCGTGACAAGAGACCAAAATAAATATAATAGAAATGGTTAAACTAATGTGGTTAGGATTACAACTAAGGAATTTATTAAACCTTTTTTTTTTCTTTTTTTTGCTTCAAAGGAATTTATTAAACTTACTTGAATCAAAATGAAAAGTACAATACAATAGTTAAATACAAATACCAAAGATAAACTACAAGGCAATCGCACTAAGGAAATGACCACAAGGAGATCACTACTACACTAATCCTATTTGTAAATATGCAACAAGAACCACCCTAGGCCTATGATAAAAGAAGACATGTTGTCTTGAAGTTGAAGTGTTGATTTAAGGGTCATCAAATAGCCCATGGCCCACAACCCGACCCAGAAACCCGACAACCCATCGGGCTAATGGGTGGCCCAGTCCGTTGTTATTGAGGCCCATGGGTAGCCCACTAGCCCAGTAAGTTAGGCCGTGAGCTAGTTTTTATGTCCATGGGCACCAAGTGGGCTAGCTCAGTAGCCCAACCTGTTAGCCCAACTCGTTGCCCAGTCCAATAACTTAGAATTTATAAAGATGAGTTTTTTAAGAGAACTCTCCCAACTACTAAGATACTTAAAGTAATTGTGTTAAACTTAGTTTACTAAATATATATTGTTCTAGTAGTCTAGCAAATTTGAATTAACCATTTGATATTTTTTTTTATTAAAGATAAAAATAAAAAACTATTTGAAGCCTTAATAAAAAAAAATTAAATAACTTTCCATCAACAAAACACAAAATTATATAGATTTGACTGTAAAAAAAATTGTAATTAAGTATTAAATTCTTTGATTCTTTCCTTTAAAAAAAATAGATTGATTATTCCCTTATAAAAAATTGATTCTTTCTTTATAAAAATAATAAAATAATATGCTAACACAATCTCATAGGTAACCCATTAAGCCTAACCCAGTAGCCTAGCCCATTAAAGACAAAATGGGCATTGCCCATGGGTAGGGTCGTGGGTTGGGGTTTTCTCTTTAGGCCCACCCGACCCGGCACGTTAACTAATTAATAGCTCATTATGCCTAGCCCATTGTGCCCTTGGGCCAAGTAAAAATGGGCCAGGCTAGCCTGACCTAACCCATTGATGACCCTTATGTTGATTGATGTATTGAGTGTGTGTTATTCATGCAAAACCCTCCTTTTATAAACAAGTATGGAAGTAATTTTTCAGCTCATAACTACCCCATAAATCAAGGGAATTAGGTGGTTGTTTCCAGTTTAGCAATAAGTATCTTAAAGTCTTCTAACTACTTGACAAGTGGCATTCCACGTGATAATTTGCCAAAACACGTGATGTGTCCTACCAAACCAATACATTGCATTGTTGTCAACTTATATCTGTCATCATCTCTAAGTATTAAAAGTGACTTGTCAAGAGTTTAATTGGAACTTTTTGATGTTTTCAATAAACACATTCAATATTGAAATTTTCCCTCTTCTATTGTAACTATCTAGTTTTTATTTATTTATTTATTTATTTATTTTATTTATTTATTTATTTTAAAGCACCTTTATGCCAACTATATGCTCTTACTAGTATTATTATTTTTGGAGTGTAAAGTTCAAACATATAATTTAAGCACCTCTTTCATATTAGTTTCAAATTAATTTATATTTTAAAAACAAAGGAGGAAAAGGTATAAACAGCCTAAAAAATTCACTAATTGAGATTGTTTTTGGGTATATTTTTCATGTTTATATTTGAATAAAAAATAACATATATTACCATTTAATGTTTATGTATATAATTTTTTTAGTTGAATGTTAACGCTTTCAATTATTTTTAAAATTATATATATGAAAATAAACATTAGGTTAGAATATTAGGCTATTTATAAAAATAAAATAAAATAAATAAATTATATTTCAATACACACAATTAATGAATGTTTTATGTTGATTTTTTGAGATCAAAGTTTTTGAGTAGGCTCTAAACTAGTTTTAAATTTTTGAAGATAATCCAACTTCATCTTAGTGTGTTGCTTTCTTACTTGTACTTTTGTTGATAGTGGCTTAGAGTTAGACATAACACATAAGGGCAAAAATGTTTTCTTTATGGTGTATTGAAACATCAAAAGTTGATAATATATTTTTGTTTATCTCAAAAGTTGAGAATATCTTTGTTGTTATGTCTTAAAAGAAAGGTTTTTCATTGGTTGATACTCCTTAAAACAGCAATTCCTGTGCGCAATATGACATAGCAGAGAGGCATAAGTGTAACAACCTCTAAAAAAAATGTATACTCCATTAGTAATATCATTCCAGCGGGATATCAGGCTTAGTCCAAAATAATTATGTAGACAAAATTATGTGAACACTGTTTTACCAATGGTAAAATGTAAAAACACGTAAAATCTTACAAAGCTGCGAATACACAAAAATAAATATCAAGGAAATTAATAGCAAGAGGAACACCAGAATTATGTCTAAGTTTTCTTAAGATACTATATTTAGAACTTAAAGACACTAGAAATTAAGCATCTCGCACATATATAGTTAAAAATTGATTGGCATGTTTAAAAAAAAAAAAACATAGGAAGAGGTATAAACATTAAACAACCTAATCAATTCAGATTTTGATATTTGAGCTTTCATATTTTTCTATTCATATAATTGAATAGAGAATAAATTATGTTGTGGGCTTAAAATAAAAACATATATTCTCTTATTTTTTGTGTGTATATTATTTAAAAAACATATATAATTATGCTTTATGTATATGTTTATGAGTATGTTTATTATGTTTCGTATAAAATAATAATTCTTAATTTTATATATTAGTAATGTTCTGTATTTCTAAATTACGTATGAAAAATAAATGGTAAATTTGAATTAATCAGTTTATTTATGAAAATAAAAATTACAAAAAAAAAAAATTAGAAAATTTAAGCACACCCATAGTAGTTTGTTGTGAGTATTGTCGGTATCATATTTTGTTCGACTCTAAATTTTTCTGTAAACTTCAGTCTTAAATTAAAAGATTTTGTGGATTTAATATTTAAACCTCATATTTTGCTAATTTCAATCAATTTTATGGAGTAAACCAAGTTTGAATGAGTCTAAATTAAAATCTGACTATTGGATCGGGTTAATTTTGGTTTTATATTAAAGAATATGAAATTCACTTCAAACTAACTATTCATTGAAAAATTTGGGCTTGAAATTTTAAATCATCATAAGGTTAATAATGATATGAAAATCAGGAGCCATAAAGTTGTTATGCAGTGGTGTGGAGGAGTAATTTGGCTTGGGAAAGATTGAATCTTGAGTGCAAAGAGTGGTTGGAAACTGCTCTCCAAGCTGTGAGACTTTTGTATAATAATAAGTGCTTAAGTGGAATCAAGGTAATCTGGAGTGCAATTTTTGATGGAAAAAGTTTGGAAAATATGTAGAGGCAAGGTTTAGTTATGGAATAGCAATATTTTAATATTTTGGAGATCAAAATAGGTGGGAAACAAAAGAATAACATATATGATTTTGGAACAAGTACATTACCGTTAGGACTTAGGAAGCATTTTCTCGAGAGAATAAATCCAATTGTAGGTCATAGAGCATTGTTGTATTTTCTTGTTCCATGTTTTATAAAAGTTTAAAAATGGTAGAAACATAAGTAGTGTGCCTTTGTTTCATTTTATAAAAAAGAAACTATATGGTTTTTTTTTTTTTTAAATATGTATATCTTTGTTTCATATTATAGATATTGATTTTCATTCATTTTTAACTAATTTTAACATTGAATATGGTGAAGATATTTAACAATTGTTAACGATCGATGCATTACATAAGTTAGCAAATAATATTTATAAGTTAATAAAAATAAAATAAAAAATCATGCGAAGCTCCGGTTAAAAACTAGTATTAATTTAATTTTGGTCTTCTAAATTTCTTCTAAAAGTCTCATCGCTTGGAAGACCATTTAGTTGTTCCCTTTTATTTAAAGGCATATCCGGATTTAGTTGAATTGTGTTCATTGTAACATAATGCACTAATTTTGTTTCTCAAAAAAAAAAATAATGCACTAATTTTTAATCAATTTGGTACATTATTAATGGAACACAGATTGCCGCATGGAGGGCCAAGATTATGCCACATGGATACTCATGATGATCCTAATTATCCTAAGTCTAGAGTCTTCCATACGACCATACCACATGTTGAAGAAAATAGGGATAGTTGGGTTGGGTTGAACCCGACCATTTAGTACAAGACCCAACTCGGTTCCTTATACCATAATTTCTGACCCAACTCAATAGTTGGCCTAATCCAAAGCCTCAAGCCCATTTAGATAAAAAAAAATGCAGCCAACCCACACCCCTTCAACTCACTCTCAATCAGCACCAAGCCCAAATTCAAGCCCAACCATTGAGCTCAAATCGAAATACTAAAGCCCATAATTGAACTTTCTCAACCTTAGAGCCCAGGTTTGAAATGTACATCAAGCCAACATTAGATCCACAAGCCCAATCTCAAAATCAAACCCATCCAACTACATAGGCCCAATCTGAAATCCATACAACTCCCAGCCCGCTTAAATAAAAATGCACCAACTCACTTAAATTTAAAGTTTTAAACCCAACAACCCCAAGGTTCAAGCCCATAGAATTATCAGCCCTTCAGGCTTCAGGCCCTAATCTGAATTGAAATAAATTTCACCAGCCCTCACATTAAAAAGTACCAAAATCAAAATAAGCCCACCCACATTTAAAACAAAACCCAATCAGCCCATACTCATTTTTCAACTCAATAAAGCTCATTTAAATACAAAGATTCATCAAGCCCACTCAAAGAATAAAATATCCAAACCCATTCCACCACAAAGGCCCAACCCGAAACTTCCAAAGATTTCATCCGAACCCCAGTACTCTTCCAAAATTGTATTTGACCACCTATACTTTCCCTAAATCACAAAAGAGCCCCAAAACTTTAAAAATTGCACAAAAAATCCTTAAACTTCCAAGAATTGTAAAATCACCATTCCAATCTTAAATTTCATCAAAATAAAAAATAAAAAAATTTCTTTCAAAATTTAATTAATTTTTTCTTAAGCTTTTTTTTGTTTTTGTTTGTAAAGGTCTAATATATTGTTAAGGGAATCAAAATTTAAGTACAAAATTTGGCTACAAACTTAGTTGTAGTCTAAGGCTACAACTCTCACTAAATAAAGTAACATGGCTACATATTTTGAAAATCTAACTAAAGGTATGTAGAAAACCCACCAAACCCGACTCGACCCAATCCAACCCGCCGGGTTGGGTCGGTTTTTAGGGCTTGGTAGGTTGGGTTGGGTTACAAAAAAATTTTATAGCGAGTCGGGTGGTGTTTAGGTCATAAAATTACAAATCCGCCAATCATGACCCGACCCACCCATATTTTAATATATGTTTAAAATATATTATATATTTAATCATTTAAAAAAAAAAAAAACAGTTGTAGAGCACTTCCTTGATTCTTACTATCATATATAATATAAAATCCTATTAGTTCTTTTAATATATATTTAAATATATTATATAATTAATAAAAAAAATTTAATATATTAGTTCTTTTAATATATATTTCAATATATTATATAATTAATTAAAAAAATTTAAAAATTTTAGATATATTTTGTTTATAATTGAGTTAGAAACTCATGTATATTTTGTTTATAAGTGAATTGGGATACTAGTTCATTTATATTTTGTTTATCAACTCAGTTGGATACTTAAACATATTTTGTTTACAACTAAGTTGGAATATTAGTTTATATATTAATGTATATTTTGTTTATCAACTCAGATGGCAAGTGTGATATATTTTTTTCTGCTCAATTTAATAATAATAGTAATAAAAAAAATTGTCCAACCCATGGGTTCAACCCGACCCAACCCAACCCAACCCATTGGGTTGGACTTATGTGATGGGTTGGGTTGGGTTGAATTTTTTTTGACCCACCATGGTGGGTTGGGTCAAAAAATCCCCTCAACCCGATCCAACCCAACCCATGCACACCCCTAAATCTAATTCTTAAATTGCATATTCTTTATGTATTTAAAATACATGTCAAATTTCATGTCAATAAGTGTTATTTACAATTTGATCCATAAACTTATTTTTATGTATAATTTTAAACTACAAAAAATTTAAAATTGAAAGATTTGATTACTGACATAACTATTTATCTTTGCTTGTGTCAGGGTGGTCTTGTGACCACCCTGGATGAATGTGGTGCTGCCCCTAGTCATGAGGTGCCTAATATTCTCTATGTATAACCAAACATCCGACTCCATATCTTTGGTTCAAAACATTTGCCTATATATTTAGCTTTTGGCTAATAATTAAATTAGTTAGATATAAGTGACCAATCACACCTTAGAACCCAATATTTTGTGGCGAATCCTAAAAATGGAAAAAGAAATAATAAAAAAACTCGCTCACACACACACACACAAACAATTGGTGTTTTGGTCTAATGATAAAGAGCTATTATTAAGAGCGTATGCCACAAATTGAAACTCTCAACAAAAAAAAGAAAAAAAAAAACCAAGCATCCACACAAGTAACACATTTTACACACGTGTTACTAAGAACCCCAAAAGTAGGGGTCAGCCTGAAAATGTAGGGTTTGACAAGCACCTAGAGACATGGCCTGTGATGTTTGTCAATAAATGGCTCTCATGTGTAATGTACCAATGTTAGATCTTGTTCTATGTTTTTTTTTACTCCATCTGGTTGTAATAGTGTGGCTTGTAATTGTAAGTTGTCTTCATTATTTTGTTCTACATGTATTTGGTTGGAGGAATTGCCTCCCTGTTTTGTGTTAGTTGCATTTGTGATGTAGACACTAAAACTCTTCCAGCAAACGACCATAAGAAGCCATCAATGATTCCTTATCATCCCATTCAAGATCAAAATCAAAGACTGAAATTTATAGACAGAAACGAAAAGTCTCCATAGCACCCTATATATAAGAGCTAAGCCTTGTGCCCAAACTCTGTTTCTTGATTGACTTTGCTCCAATTACCAGCGATACCAAGACCCATAAATTATCGAGATGATTTATAATTAGTAGCCCAATTACCCTTATATCGATCCCAAACAGGAGTAGACCACCTCACCATTATCATTGAATCAACATCACTCTGAGTAGAGCTATCATATATTGTTTCCTTCAATTTATTGTTATTTTCTTATTTTATAGTTTTTTTTTTTTTTTTTTTTTTTTTCAGATAGGAAAGAGCGTAAAGTCACATGAGATATCAGTTTAAAAGAAAACCGAGTTTTTTTAGAGATTGATTGGAATGGTAGTTTCTCGAATAATTCTTCATTGGTGCATTACTTTGTTATTTGTGGGTCAAATAATTGTGGGTCAATAAAGCAAAAATTATCTTAAAAAAAACTAAAAACATATTACGGAAAAACTTGATTTAAATTCAATTTGTAAAGATAAAAACTTATAGATTTTAAATACTTAATAATATATAACTTATTCAATTTTATATGAAAGATAGTACCTCAATAAAACTTATTATATTGAAAATTTTGAAAAAGTTGTTGAATTAAGAATTTTTAACTCAATTTTTTAATTTGTCATTCATTCATTTAACTTTAATAAATTTTGAATTTAATTATTCCATCTAGTTCCTGCAATACAAAGAAAACAAATGAAAATTGGATGAAGGCAAATAGGAGGACCATGTTAGAAAATGAATGAAAATTAAAGGACTAAAATGAAAAACAAAAAAGCTTAAAACATTGAATTGAAAACAAATCAAAGTTAGAGGGATGAGATTGTTAATTCACCCATGTAAGGCATTTTCCTCTATTTTGAGAGGATTAAAAATGGTACCTCATTGATAGCTATTAAGATTGAATTGAGAGTTGTAATTTTGGAGCATTTGGTAAAGTAGGAAGATAGAGTTTTGAACAACTTAGACGACTTTGATTGTGATTGGCCTTATTTATATGATTTTAGATATTCTTGTTTTGCTTTCAGATTATATGACATTGGAGTTTCCTTTTCAATTAGAAATTCTAATGTGTCTGTGTACATTGTGGGTAAAAAAAAAAAAAAAATACTTGAGTCATTAGAGAATCAAGTGATAACTTTTGAAGGGTTGATAATTGTTAGACACTATGTATTTAGATCATACCCAAAAGTGATTAATTGATGGTGTCATTAAATTAAACCCTTCTAAACAAAAAATATATATTTTATGAGACAGTGTTATAAAACATTTCTCACAACATGAGAGTTTTCACATGTGGATTTCACACATTGTGAGGGAGAAGTTTCGTGAACCTCCTAAGCAACCAATGATCACTTCCAAATCCTGTATTTATAATAATTAGAGATATATTTTGCCCAAAACGAAACATTTGTAAAGTGTCTCTAGTAATCCACTTTTATAGAAAATAATCATATCTTTTTTTTTCTCTTTTTTAATCTCCACTTTTATACTCTACCAAAAACAATAAAATTTATCAATCTATCTCTCAAACTTTTTTTTTTTCTCTCTCTCTCACTTTCCTACCCAACCAAACATACTAATTTCCGACAGTGCATTCAGGTCACATTCAAAGAATTAAGAATCCCAAGGCCCTAGTTCACATGGTTGCTAGTATTACCATTACCTGACCTTTAAGAAGCATGTCATCAAGAATTAAGAACCCCAAGGCCCCAGTTCATATGTGCTACAATATTGCAGGTCGTAAAGATATATGTTTTTTTAATCTTTTAGAAGTAATAGCAGAAATATATGTAGGTGTACAACGTTTAGATTCATAAAATTTGATAGCTTTCATGTTTTGCAAATTCTTTTAATTCTATTCAAGGTAGCACTGCATGCCAGTGAACCAGGACTACGTTTTTATTTTCAGAAGCCGAAGCAGTAAAACTTAAATGGATTTTAAGGCCCAACCTCCAGTTAACTCAGAGTGTCATATTTGATAGTCATCACTCTCTTATCACAATAACTATTTACTATTCTTATGTCAATATCATAGAAAAATGAAGCCCGGTATATAAAACTATTCAAAACATTGAAAACAAAAACATCAAAAAAATTAAATTAAATTAATAACTTTAAAAACAATCTTACAAGTTACAACTTATAATAATGTAAAATGTTTTATTACAATGCACGATTTGAACCCAAAAAAAGAAAAAAAGAAAAGAAGAACAGTTTTGTTAGAATTGATGGTTAATTATTAAACATAAACCTTTTTTTTTTGCTAGGTATATGTGAGATGTAGGGGTGGAAACAAGAAATTGCAAATTACGCATCTTCCAGAAGTAATGTCATAAATTTTGATATTAACGAGTTTCCAATTCCAGCATCTCTCCTTTTGCAAGCTTTTATAGTCTCTTTAAGCTAGCTGCTACCAGTATTGCATGCCGGTGAACAAGTATTTATTAAAGGACAAAGTTTAGCTACAAAATTGGTTGTAACCTAAGACTACAACTTTATTCAAGAAATATTACAACATATTTTGAAAATCTAACCATTGAATTGTGTAAGGTTGAAATTTATCAACCATCTTGTTGGCTTTATTCCGTGCCAATTTGCTTGTAATTTAAGCATTTAGTAACCCTGTATTTAGGTGGGATTATTGTAAGGGTAGTGTGTGAGAAGATGTGAAGAAAAGCTCAAGTATGTGCAAAGAAGCAGAGCTTCGCGGCTAGGACTCGCGGGTGGCTCGCGGCTGCAAGTCGCCAACTTCAGGCACGTGAGATGCACGCAGGGAAGCTGAAGGGTCGCGCCAGCTGTCGCACTACAGGACAAAAGTCTCAGGATGGCCAGGCCGTTACGTCGCGACTTGATTTCGCGACTTGGACAAGCCGCGAGACCAAGCCGCCAATTTACCCTGTTTAGCAAAAACTGTCTCTTCGTATTCTCATCTCACCTCACTATATATAGACCCTTATACCCACTAAATTGAGAGAGCTTCAAGAGAGAATTTTCGTGAGAGAAACCCTAGAGAAAAACAAGATTGCCTCATCCCCAATCTTTACCTTAGAGACTCTACAAATTTCTCTACTCTCTTCCTCTCCATTATCATACCCTTGAGAGGTTCTTGACCAAATCATTTTCTCACCACACTTACGTTTGTGAGAAGGCTCATTTGGTGCTAAGGGAAGCAGTTTGGAAGGAACCAATATACATTAGTTGATGCTATGGTCTAGTAGCGGAATCCGGGAAGCTAAAGAAGAAATAGGTTCGGCGTAACCTCGTTTGAGCAAGAAGCTTGGAGGGCTTAGGTACTTGGGTAGATTAGGCTTGGAGGGTCTTCTGCTGTTCATGTATCCCAACTACATTCTTTAGTGGATTATTTGACCGCTTGGAGGGCGGCGGAGAGGTTTTACGCCGAGGACTTCGGTTTCCTCTTCGATAACACATCGTGTGTTGTCCGTGTGTTTGCATCTTCCTTCCCTTTATCTTTGCCTTATATTTACTGCTGTGGATGTGTTTATATTTGGCTTAGATTGTTTATCAATTCTATTATAAGCTTGTTATCATGTTCCGCACATTAATTGTTTGATATAAAGCTTGAATTGGTAATTTTATAATTTGGGGTCTAAACGTTCAAGGGTGTTTTATACCCATTTTGAACTTTCAAATTGTATGTTCTTTACGTTGTTAATACACATGTTAAATTTTGTGTTAATAAGATATTATTTATTATATTATCTATAAGTTTATATTTTATGCATAATTTTAAATTACAAAAACTTGCAATTTAAACAATTTATTGATAACATAGCTATTGATCTTTAATTTTCTAGAAATTTTGCAAGTATGGAAGATATAAGAAGAAGATGTAAGATTGTAGCCTTAGGCACTGAAACAAAGTTTATTGATTTTATTGGGATAGAAAGATTTGATTTAATTATTGATTCTTATTTGGTGAATATTGTCAATTGCATGAAGATCAAGGGACAAGAAGTTCAAGTTGCTCAATTGATAACTTTCAAGTTTGGCAAGAAGACAAGGAAGATGAAGTATACAAAGTATTTGTTCTCTTGGCATGGAAGATTTCAGATTTCAAAGATGAACTTGAGAACGAGTTTGTTTCAAGTGGAGGGGTCTAATGTAGGATAGAATCTTCAAATTAATTTCTGTAATTTGTTATATTTGGTATTTTCATGTAAAAAACGTTATTTTAGGTTTAAGTGATTTATTTCCTTATTTTTAAGTGTTTTTAATATTTTTTAGGTCAAATTTGGCTCCTGTTATGGTTAAGTATTAATTAGGAGTTATTTTATAATATAATTTTTTGTCTGTCAAGTTTTACGAAGCCCTTAAATAGGCCCCTAAGTCTGTAAACATTTTTCAAAATTATTGATATTAACAAAAATTCAGACTTTTGTCTATTGTTTCTCTGGTAAATTCCAGAACCCTTTATCCTTGTAGATTCAAGGAACCCTCGTGGATTCGAGGTCATTTTTCAGAAGCAAACGTGTTTTGTTTCTTGTTTTCTAGAGGTAGACGTGTTTTGTTTCTTGACGCTTTCACATTCCGACATCAATTTCACATGACATAATTTGGCAAAACATGTGATGTGTCTACCAAAGTAATACACTGCATAGTTGCCAACTTATATGTGTTATGTGGGTTCCAGTTAGCTCAATTGGTAAAGTCTCTGATAATTGAATAAGAGATCCAGGGTTCAATCTCCGCCTACACCAAAAACCAATTAGTGTTTTGGCTTGATGATAAAGAACACAATCATTAGAAGCAGACATCATAAGTTGAAATTCTCTTAAAAAACTTATATGTATCATTCTTCTCAATATATGTGTGTGTGTGTGTGTGTGTGATCGTCTCTAAGTATTATAAGTGGCTTGCCAAGAGTTTAACTGTCATTTTTTGATGTTTTCAGCAAAGACATTCAATATTGAAATTTCCCCTCTCCTATTGTAATTATCTAGTTTATTTTAAAAATAAATAAAAAAGTCTTTATGCCAACTATATGCTCTTACTAGTATTATTATTTTTGGAGTATAAAGCACAAACACATAATTTAATCATCTCTCACATATTAGTTTAAAATTAATTTATATATTTAAAAAAAATTCACTAATTGACATTTTTTTGGGTATATTTTTCATGTTTATATTTGAATAAAAAATAACATATATTATTATTTTAATGCTTATGTTTATGTCTATGATTTTTTAGTTGAATTTTAATGCTTTCAATTATTTTTAAATTATATATATGAAAATAAATAGTAGATTAGAATATTAGGCTATTAATAAAAATAAATAAATAAAATTATATTTAAATACACACAATGAATGTGTTATGCTGATTTTTTGAGATCAAAGTTTTTGAGTAGGCTATAAACTAGTTTTAAAATTTGAGGATAATCCAACTTAATTTTAGTGTGTTGCTTTCTTACTTGCACTTTTGTTGATAGTGGTTTAGAGTTAGACATAAGGGCAAAAATGTTTCTTTATGGTGTATTGAAACACTAAAAGTTGATAATATATATATTTTTTATCTCAAAAGGGGAGAATATCTTGGTTGTTATGCCTTAAAAGAGATGTTTCTTATTGGTTGTCACGCCATCAAAGAGAGGCATAACGATAAACATATGCACAAAATTTCCTTTGAAAAGATATATCTTACAGAAGATCAAGTGCAGTCCAACATAATTTTGTAGACAAAAGTGTAAACACTGTTTAATCTATGGTAAAATGTAAAAACACTTAAAATCTTATAAAGCTGCGAATACGCTAAAATAAATATGAAGGAAATTAATAGCAAGAGGAATACCAGAATTATGTCAAGTTTTCTTTAGATACTATATTTAGAGCTTAAAGACACTATAAATTAAGCATCTCTGACATATATAGAGTTAAAAATTGATCGGCAAGTAAAAAAAAAAAGAAAAAGTGGAAGAGGTATAAACAACCTAATTAATTCAGACGCTGATATTTGAATTTCCATATTTTTCTTTTCTTATATTTGAATAGAGAATAAATTATGTCTATGGGCTTAAAATGAAAACATATATTCTCTTCTCTTTTTGTGCGTATATTATTTTGCTTATGTATATGTTTATGAGTATGTTTATTACGTTTTGTATAAAATAATATTTTTTAATTTTATATGAAAAATAAATGGTAAATTTGAATTTATCAGTTTATTTATGAAAATAAAAATTATAAAAAAAAAGATTTTAGAGTATTTAAGCACACCCATAGTGGTTTGGAAGAATATTTAAGCACACCCATAGTGGTTTGGAATATTTAATAATAATAATGAAAATCAAGAGCCATAAAGTTGTTATACAATGGTGTGGAAGAGTAATTTGGCTTGGGAAAGATTGAATCTTGAGTGCAAAGAGTGTTTGGAAACCGATCTCTAAGTTGTGAAATATTTTTGTCTAATAATAAGTGCTTAAGGGGAATCAAAGTAATTTGGAGTGCAGTTTTTGGTGGAAAAGGTTTGAAAAATATATAGACTCAAGGTTTAGTTATGATATATAGCAATATTTCTATATTTTGGAGCTCAAAATAGGTAGGAAACAAAAGAATAACATATATGATTTAGGAATAGGTATGTTACTGTGGGGCCAGAATAAGTCAGCAACCCCGGCCCACTCCAAGCCAGGCCCAGAGGCCCATGCCGAGGACGCCTCCACGATCCGAGGTCCGAGTACCAAAGTTTAGAGCCCAGGACCCAAGGAGCATTGCCGAGGATGGTTACATCCTCGGTAGTCCGAGGACAGAAAGTGGGCATACGGCACACCTTTAAGGGGAGTCTCCCCAAGCATCCAAGGAGCAAATAGCAAGAACCAATCACCGGACATTAAAGCATGGCGGAGGAGCAAGTCCCAGGCGAACTGTCACCTCCACATTAAATGCCCTCAACTAACGCTCTGGCCGCATTAATGAGGATAGGACCTCTGAACAGTGCCGTCTTGAGCGCTGCAACCCACTGGAGGTATGGGAATGCGGCTGATGGGACAGGCACTCAAGTGGAAACCGGATTGAGCAACAAATGTAGGGCTAGGATCAACTGATTGAGAAGTATATAATGTAAAAATCCCTCTTGTGAAGGGGACGGATGAAAAACCAGAGAAAAAAGGAATACTGTAGCAAAGTATTTTCTCCCAACTCTTGTAACCTTTCTGAAAAGAGATAATAGGAGTTTCCAGCTCCATAAGGCACGTCCGAGGAGCCTCATTGTGTGTTTAGACCCACGTTTTAGTTATTAGCAATCACGTACAACCATGCATGGCCATTGCCCTCTTTACTAAGGCCTAGCTCTTGAGCCCATACTCTACAAATTTATTGGAGGGTTAGCTGGGCTTGGGTCCACTCTCTCAATCCTTAGAAAGCGCTCGAATCCACCCCCTACAATTGGCGCCGTCTGTGGGAAGAGCTTGTGCGTTGGTAAGGACAACAGTCGAACATGGTAGGATCAGGCCCTCACCAAGGAACTCCCAATCGACCTGAACCGGCGAAGTCACGGCATCAGGGTAAGTATGGCGACCCCGGGGGCGGTCAGAACGACAACAGGCGATTTCGAGAAGGAAGCGTGCATACTTCAACGGCGAGCGAAAGCCGAGGGGACAGGCACGTTCCCCAGAAGCGCGACGATGGCCAGGCCACGCGTTCACAAGAGGCCCACAGCCACGCTTCCCAGAGAAGGGACGATAAGGTGGCCATGCAACGCGAGATAGATGATCTAAAGAGGAAGCTGCGCCGTGCGCAACGAAGACGGTCCGAACCTAGCCCTGACCCGCCCTCCGACGACGAAAGCGATGATGAATACAGGCAAAGGTCAAGAACGCCCCCCAGCGAGACTTACTCCCACGAGGAGGAGCGCTACCAGAGGCGTAGGCGTGCCAACCCAACCCCCAGGGACTTAGGAGGCGACGCCATGAGCAGGGCGCTGGACCGGCTCTCCAAGTCACCCTTCACGCGTCGTATAGAGGACGCGGAGCTTCCTCGGCGGTTCCAACAGCCAACCTTCATTGCTTACAACGGCAAAACGGACCCTGTGGAGCACGTGAGCCAGTTCAACCAAAGGATGGCTGTCCACTCCAAGAACGAGGCGCTGATGTGCAAAGTCTTCCCATCTAGCTTGGGACCTGTGGCAATGAGGTGGTTCAACGGTCTAAGGACGAATTCTATAGACTCGTACAGGCAGCTAACCCAGGCTTTCGGCTCCCGCTTTGTCACCAATAGCAGGCCTCCTCGGCCCATGAGCGCGTTGCTGTCCCTGTCCATGCGTGACGGGGAGACCCTCAAGGCTTACTCGGACAAGTATTGGGAGATCTACAACGATCTGGACGGCAAGTACGATGCTGTTGCCATCAACACGTTCCAGAATGGATTACCTATGGGGCACGGCCTGAGGAAGTCCCTAACCGGTAAGCCAGCCACTAGCGTGCGGCATCTGATGGATCGGATCGACAAGTACAAGCGGGTGGAGGAAGATATGCTACAAGGCAAGGGCAAAGAGAAGGCTATCCCCCAGGAGAGAAGGGATTTCAGGTCGGACCGTTATGACAATGCCCGTCCGAGGAGGGATTTCGGTGGGCAATCTGGAGCGACCAACGCACAGACGGTAGGCGCTGTGTTCCGAGAACCCGTGCACAGGGTGCTGGAGAAGATAAAGGACGAACCGTACTTCAGGTGGCCGAACAAGATGGCTGGGGAACCTGGAAGGCGCAATCAGAGTCGCTACTGCCAGTACCACCAGGATCACGGGCATACTACGGAGGACTGCAGGGATCTTTGGAACCACCTGGACCAGCTAGTCCAGGAGGGGAGGCTGAAGCACCTCCTCCACCATTCCAGCGGCCAGCAAAACCGGACCTACCAAGAGCCTCGGAGGGACGCCGCCATGGGGCAACCCACCGGGACGATCAATATAATCCTGGCTGCGCTAGGAAGGACGGGCACACCCCCTTTGCGAGTGTTGTCTTTGGCCCAACTGCCCGCCGAGGACCCCCGAGCGGGGCCAAAGAGGTCCAGGAGGAATCCTCCCCCAGCCCTGAGCTTCTCGGAGGAGGACAAGATTGGGACCATCCAACCACATGAGGACGCCCTAATCGTCACCCTCAGAATAGGGGGCTACGACGTAAAAAGGGTGATGGTGGACGGTGGCAGCGCAGCCGAGGTCATGTGTCCAGACCTCTACAAGGGGCTGGGGCTAAAGCAGGAAGACCTCACACCTTATAGCTCCCCCCTAATGAGCTTCGATGGGAAGCTCGTCATCCCAAAGGGCATGATCAGACTGCCCGTACAGACAGGCCCAGTGGTGGTGGAGGCGAACTTCATAGTGGTGGACACATACTCTCCCTACACAGCCATCGTAGGGAGGCCCTGGCTACACGCCCTGGATGGCGTAGCCTCCACCTTGCACCAGAAGGTGAAATTCCTGTCAGGGGACCAGGTTCTGGAGATCCGAGGTTGCCAATCCACGGCTAGGCATTGCACAGTCGCTGCCATATCCCATCGGATCGATGCACAGTCCTCGGCCGTATCCGAGGAAAATTCATGGCAATCAAAGACCCAGGTGGCACCTCCAGGTGCACCTGCCGAGGATGCTAAATGCGAAAACCTGGAGAAGGTGATAATTGGCGATGATCCGAAGAAGTTATTCCAGGTCGGGATCCAGCTGCCTCCACGGGAGAAGGAGGAGTTACTTGAATTCCTCAAGAGGAACCTTGACGTGTTCGCATGGGACCCCTGCGATGCCCCTGGGGTTGATCCATCTTTCATCTGTCACCACCTTAACGTCAACCCATCTACGATCCCCAAGCAACAGCCACCTCGGCGCCCGTCGAAAGAGCACGCTGATGCGATCAGGGAAGAGGTCGATAAGCTTAAGCACGCGGGGGCTATCAAGGAGATCTTTTACCCCACATGGTTAGCCAACACTGTGGTGGTCAAGAAGAAAAGTGGGAAGTGGAGGGTTTGTGTAGACTTCACAGACCTGAACAGAGCATGCCCAAAAGACCCCTTCCCAATGCCACGAATAGACCAGCTAGTAGACGCGGCTGCAGGCCATCCTCAGATGAGCTTCCTAGATGCTTTTCAGGGCTATCATCAAATTCCCCTAGCCTTGGAGGACCGAGAGAAGACGGCATTTGTGACACCCATTGGGAACTACCACTACAAGGTCATGCCGTTTGGCCTGAAAAACGCCGGATCCACCTACCAGAGGATGATGACGAGAATGTTCGAGCCAATGTTGGGCAAGAGCGTCGAAGTCTACGTTGACGATATGGTGGTGAAAAGCAAGTTGGTGTCCGAGCACTTGGAAGACCTCGGCCGCACATTTGGCGTCCTGAGAGAGCACAAGCTCTGCCTTAATGCCTCAAAATGCTCATTTGGCGTAAGCTCTGGCAAGTTTCTGGGGTATATGATCACCCACCGTGGGATCGAGGTCAACCCTGACCAGATCAAGGCCATTCACAATATGAAGCCTCTGCAGAATCCCAAGGAGATCCAAAAGCTTACTGGGATGATCGCGGCGCTGAACCGGTTCATTTCCAGGTCGGCTGATAGGTGTAGACCCTTTACCTCCTGATCAACAAATGGAAAGGATTTGAGTGGTCTGAGGATTGTGTCGCAGCTTTCCAGCAACTCAAGGATTACCTCTCCCGACCGCCTATCATGTCCCATCCCGAGGTCGACGAGGTCCTATACGCGTACCTTGCTGTGGCACCCCATGCGGTGAGCCTAGTACTGATACGGGAAGATAATGGCGTTCAAAGGCCAGTTTATTACGTCAGCAAGTCGCTGCACGAAGCGGAGGTGAGATACCTACCCTTAGAGAAGGCCATCCTGGCTGTAGTCCACGCCACGAGAAAGCTCCCCCATTACTTCCAAGCTCACACCGTGGTTGTCCTAACCCAGTTGCCTTTGAAGTCTGTGCTCCGGACCGCTGATTACACAGGCAGAATCGCGAAGTGGAACACAATTCTGGGGGCTTTTGACGTCAAGTACATGCCCCGGACTTCCATAAAAGGCCAGGTTCTGGCAGATTTGACGGCCGAGTTCGCCGAACCAACCGTAGAAGTGACGGCCGAGGATAAGAGCCGTGATGAGAAATCCGTTGGGGCAATCTCCATCCCAGAGGCACCCTGTTGGAAAGTGTATGTGGATGGCGCGGCAAACCAAAGGGGGTCCGGAGTGGGGCTGGTCCTAGTATCCCCTGAAGATCATGTCATTGAGAAGTCCCTAAGGCTCGGATTCGCGGCCACAAACAACGAGGCCGAGTATGAGGCATTACTACAAGGGATGATCATGGTACAAAGGATGGGAGGAAAGTCGATAGAGATGTTCTCGGACTCGAGGTTGGTGGTAGGCCAGGTAAATGGGGAGATGGAGGCCAGGGATTCAAGAATGCGAGAATACCTGGACCAAGTCGGGCGCTTGCGAGTGGGGTTTAGTCTCTACAGCCTGTCTCATATCCCCAGGAGCGGGAACAGCCATGCTGACTCATTGGCCACGCTCGCAACTTCCTCGGCAGGGGATCTGCCTCGGATAATACTCGTGGAACATCTAGGGAGAGCAAGCGAAGTGCCAAGAGAAAGGATCCCCGTCCACCAGATTGAGGTGGGTTCCAGCTGGATAGACCCCATAGTGAGATTCCTAAAGGAAGATATCCTGCCCGAGGACAAGTCAGAAGCCGAGAAGGTTAGAAAGAAGGCCCCTCGGTTCTGGTTGTCCGAGGATCACAAGCTATATAAACGCTCCTACTCTGGACCATACCTACTGTGCATCCACCCCGGAGCGGCGGAATTACTACTCGAAGAGCTGCACGAGGGAATATGTGGGAGCCACACAAGGGGGAGATCCCTGGCTCACCGAGCCATCACTTAAGGATATTGGTGGCCGGGAATGCAGCAAGAGGCCCAGGAGTATGTCAAGAAGTGCGACCAATGCCAAAGGTTCGCCCCAAACATCCATCAGCCAGGAGGGGTCCTCAATCCGTTATCCAGTCCATGGCCGTTCGCCCAATGGGGCTTGGACATCGTGGGACCCTTCCCCAAGGCACCAGGGAACAAGAAGTATCTGTTGGTGGCCACGGACTACTTCACCAAGTGGGTCGAGGCCGAACCACTAGCCAACATCAGAGATGTAGACGTGAAGAAATTCCTTTGGAAGAACATAATTACGCGGTTCGGGGTCCCTCATACCCTCATCTCGGATAACGGACTCCAGTTCGATAGCAAGGCCTTCAGGGAGTACTGTTGCGAACTTGGGATCACAAACAGGTACTCAACGCCAGCCTACCCCCAGGGGAATGGACAGGCCGAGGCAGTCAACAAGGTCATTGTCAACGGACTAAAGAAGAGACTGGATGACGCCAAAGGGAGATGGGTAGAAGAGCTGCCCCATGTCCTCTGGACGTACCGGACTACGCCCCGACGCTCAACATGGGAAACACCTTTTGCCATGACCTATGGCGCGGAGGTAGTGATCCCCCTGGAAACCAATTTCCCGACACTAAGGACGAGCTCCTTCACCCCAGGCAGCAATGATGAGCTGCTGGGGCGGAGCCTGGACATGGTAGACGAACGAAGAGAGCAAGTAATGATCCAGCTGGCCTACTACTAGCAAAAGCTCAAGCAGGGATATGACACCAACGTAAAGCTCAGACCACTAGCACCGAGAGACCTGGTGCTGAGAAAAGTTGTAGGAACTGCCAAGAACCCTTCCTGGGGAAAGCTCGGACCCAACTGGGAGGGCCCCTACCGAATCACCTCGGTGGCGGGGATAGGAGCGTACTATTTAGAAGATTTAGATGACAAACCTGTACCTCGTCCATGGAATGTAAACAACCTGAAAAGGTACTACTATTAATAAAGAAGTCACTTTGATTCATATTGTTAGCATATCTTAGTTATTTGCCTCGCGTCCTAACTACTTTAAGAAAACTAAGTGTTAGACAGAACCAGGGAACTGCATGGTCCTCGGACTCATTCCCATGGGGAAACTAATCACTTTAAGAAACTAAGTGTTAGACAGAACCAGGGAACTGCATGGTCCTCGGACTCATTCCCATGGGGAAACTAATCACTTTAAGAAACCCAAGTGTTAGACAGAACCACGGAACTGCATGGTCCTCGGACTCAGTCCCCCGGGGAAACTAGCTACTTAAGAATGCTAAGCTTTAGACAGAACCAAGGAACTGCATGGTCCACGAACCCAGTCCTATGGGGAAACTAACTGCTTTAGAAAGCTTAAGAGTTAGACAGAACCAGGGAACTGCATGGTCCTCGGACTCAGTCCTATGGGGAAACTAACCACTTAAAGAAAACCAAGTGTTAGACAGAACCATAGGACTGCTGGGTCCTCGGACCTATGCCTAAGGAGAAACTAACTACTTTAAAAGATCCTAAGTGTCTACTTCAAAATTCCACTTGCTCCTTAGGACATAAAAGGTCCGCCCGAGCATACAAGCCCTTACGTTGTAATTATCAAATGCCGCGATTGGCCGAGGTACAATTGAAGTCAAAGTTATACGAAAAAATGAATAGCGTGCAAGTAAGGAAATAGCCACAACAAACAGAAAAGGAAATAAAGTTTTCATTTCATTAAACATAAGGGAATTGCACCCAGGAAGTCACATTACAAATAAAGCAAAAAAAAGGAAAAAGAAAGAGATGCAGAAATGAAGTGCGGCAGGCAGAAGGGCCATGGGGCCTAGTTGGCTGCTTCAGTGGGTGGCTGGCCCGTAGCTGCCTCAGGGTCCCCTGAGCCCTGACTAATGGGAATGGCCTGCAGAGGCACAGCAGGAATAGCCGCCCCCTCGGCAGAAGAGACCTGGGCAGCGGGGGAAGGCTCTACAACCTGCTGAGGCGCGTCCTCGTTGGAGCCGTCACTCAACACAACCACCACGGGAGGATTGCTCCCTTGGATTGGCTCATCAACAACCCCAGCATCCGAGGCCTCTTCGCCCGGAGTAGCAGCAGTTTCCACAGCAGCCTCCTCGGCTTCAGAGCCGTCGTGGGCAGTCTCGCGGATAAAAGGAGGGTAGTACACGTTCTCCTCCTTCCACAAGTCAGAAGAAGCCTCCACTCCAGCCTGCCTGAGGGCTTCGCTCCAAGTTTCGGAGCAGTAGCGCCTACATACCCCAGGGACTTGGGATTTGTAGGCAGCTGCTGTCTCGGCTGCCCCGGCAGTAAAGGCTGCCTCCTCAGCTTCCTGCTTAGCGGCCCAGGCTTCCTCCCTGCCCTGCTCTGCCTCAAGCTTGGCCCTCTCAGCCTCCCCTTTGGCCCATTCAGCCACCCTCTTGGCCTCCTCGGCTTCTGCCACTTTCTTCGCCAGGCCAGCTATCTGATCCTCAGCGAGCTTCAACTGCTTCTCTGCCTCACCCAGACGCTTTGTCTGAGTCTCGGCCTGCCTTTGGGCACCCTCAAGGCCTGACGTTGCGCTTTCCTTAGCCTGGGTCATTGCCTTCAGCTCCTCCCTGGCCTTGGCAAGGTCCTCCTTCGACTTCTTGAGGGTCCTGGTAGCCACCAAGCGCCTATCGCGCTCCAGATCCAGGGCCTTCCCATGTTCATTGGCCGCCTCTTCCAGCCTGAAGGTGGCCTGTACAGCCTGCCAAACGAAACAGACAAGTTGCAATTAGCCGAGCTCAAAAAGAAATGAAAGCAAGAAAAAGGCAAGAAAAAGCACAAGTGTTAAGGCCTTACCATCCCCAAATACCGCTTGAGGCAGAGGAAGACATCCCTACTCCTCATGGTTCCCAGCTCCGCCATGTCCGCAGGCAGGAGCAGGCATCTCTCCACAGCGTCGGCCACGTACGCGCCTTCGCCATCCTTAAAGTCCCTGAGGGAGGAGTCATCCCTCAAGGGGGCCCCGCGGAGCATTGGGGCGGGGAGCCAGGCCTGGATCTCGGGCGAGGGAGCAACCTGTTTATCTTGCGTTGAGGGGCCTATCCTCAATTGCTTCGATGGCCGCTGATTGCCATCGCCCTCCCGCGTGGGCCCAGATTTGTCCTCAAGGGTCCTCTTACCTTTGTCCTTCTTCTGCTTAGGGTCAGCGGGCTCGTGCCTGGACGACGGGCTCGCCTGAGGCGGAGGAGGAGGAAGCTTGGATTGTGTTGAAGCCGACCTGGTCTGAACAGGACGATTCTTTGGAGATGGGGGAGGAAGCTTCGGCTTGGACTTCCCCGGCTGCCCTTCTAGTAGTTCGGACAGGCTTGGCTGGTACTTCTTCTTGTAGCCCATCTTGCGCCGGGAAGATGTCTCTGACGCGAAGAGGTCTGCCTCGGTTAGACGAGGATCACCCAAGTCCCCAGAGGGGTCCTCGGACTGATGGAGTTGCTCGAAAACGCCGAAATCCTCCTCGGCAGTACCAAAATCTACAGGTTCCCCTTCCCTCTCTAAGTTCTCTTCCGCGACCTCTGGGAACGAATGGGAAGACGAGGGGACTGCTACTGTGACGCCTTCTGAAGTGGAGGTGTCCTCGGGAAACTCGAACCTGTCCTCGGTCACTTCTATTTTCTGCAGCCGAGGATCCTTTGCTCTGATCACGTACTTTGGGGCCGCAAATGACTTCTGGAGCGGAGTGTACCCCAAAATCTTGTGCGCAGCTCTGACTTGGTGGTCTTCTTCGTCTTCGAATTCCGCCGACCTGAGCACCTTCTGCAAGTCCTCCCTATTGATCAAGCCGAAATGGCGCGCATAGGAATGCGGATCTGCAAAGAGAGTACACATCCGTGGTTAGAAACCAAACAATACAAGAAGAAATAACGCAGAGAAAGAAGTTAGAATCTATAAATCCCCTCTTATTCCCATTGCCCCACCTGGTGCTCCCTCCGTCGTCGGACAATGAAGGCCGTCGTGCCACGCTCCGGACACGATGAGGAAATCCTCATTCATCCCCTTGTTGGACTCGGGGAGGCACTGGATAAGCCGGACCCTGTCATCCCTCGTCCTCATGTAATAGGACTTGTTCTTCAAATGTTGAAGATTGTAGCAGTAGTTGACATCGTGATAGGTCAGCCTCAGACCCATTTTTTCATTAAGGGCGTCCACACTGCCCAAAATTCTGAACATGTTGGAGGCGCACTGGGTGGGGGTCAACCGGAAGTAGGTGAGGTAACCCCTCATCACTGGCCCCATGGGGATCCTCATCCCCCCTTCGAGGAAAGCGATGACAGGAATCACCACTTCGCCCTCTCGCCTCTGGAGGTACCACTCCCTCTCCTCGCAATACCTTAAGCCCACATTGGCCGGTATCTTGTAATCGGCGATGAATTTCTCCATCGCCTCCTCAGTGCCAACAAACTTCTTAAGTCTACCCATCCTAGATGACGCCTAAGCGAACTAAAAGATGAACGAATGAAAGAGAAGGACGAGTAGGGGGGGAGAAAGCTCAGAGAGAGACAGAGAGACTTACAGAAATGAGGAGGAGCTCCTCGGACTGGCTTTTTGTGCTGGAGATGGAGGTGGAAGTTTGGCTGGACTCAGAATAGAGGCACAGGAGCTCTCGATTGCAAATGAAAAGTGAAGAAACGGCTCTAATGGGTACTTATACCCTAGAAAGAGGAGCTGCGCAAGTTTCCCGCCCATAAGTGCCAGACGCATCTCCACCGTTAGATTGTCATCTGCCCGTTGAACGTGGGGAGCATAAAGCCGCCCGAATTTAATGCAAGACACGTTACGCACATCGAAGCGCCAGTAACGCACCTTGGGCAGTTGAAAAGGCGCCAACGCTGACGAGGGATAAGACTTGATTAGACGCGAAGCAGGTCCGGGGATATCAAAATCCTCCTTTCCGCCCGAGGATGCGGACAGCATGATTTTGAGGGGCTATTGTGGGGCCAGAATAAGTCAGCAACCCCGGCCCACTCCAAGCCAGGCCCAGAGGCCCATGCCGAGGACGCCTCCACGATCCGAGGTCCGAGGACCAAAGTTTAGAGCCCAGGACCCAAGGAGCATTGCCGAGGATGGTTACATCCTCGGTAGTCCGAGGACAGAAAGTGGGCATACGGCACACCTTTAAGGGGAGTCTCCCCAAGCATCCAAGGAGCAAATAGCAAGAACCAATCACCGAACATTGAAGCATGGCGGAGGAGCAAGTCCCAGGCGAACTGTCACCTCCACATTAAATGCCCTCAACTAACGCTCTGACCGCATTAATGAGGATAGGACCTCTGAACAGTGCCGTCTTGAGCGCTGCAACCCACTGGAGGTATGGGAATGCGGCTGATGGGACAGACACTCAAGTGGAAACCGGATTGAGCAACAAATGTAGGGCTAGGATCAACTGATTGAGAAGTATATAATGTAAAAATCCCTCTTGTGAAGGGGACGGATGAAAAACCAGAGAAAAAAGGAATACTGTAGCAAAGTATTTTCTCCCAACTCTTGTAACCTTTCTGAAAAGAGATAATAGGAGTTTCCAGCTCCATAAGGCACGTCCGAGGAGCCTCATTGTGTGTTTAGACCCACGTTTTAGTTATTAGCAATCACGTACAACCATGCATGGCCGTTGCCCTCTTTACTAAGGCCTAGCTCTTGAGCCCATACTCTACAAATTTATTGGAGGGTTAGCTGGGCTTGGGTCCACTCTCTCAATCCTTAGAGAGCGCTCGAATCCACCCCCTACAGTTACCATTAGGACTTAGGAAGCGTTGTCTTGAGAGAATAAAACCAACTTTAGGTCCTGGAGCATTGTTGTATTTTGTTGTTCCATGTTTCATAAAATTTTAAAAATGGTAGAAACACAAGTAGTATGCCTTTGTTTCATTTTATAAAAAAGAAACTACATGGTTATTTTTTTTTTTCAAAATATGTATATCTTTGTTTTATATTATAAATCTTGATTTTTCATTCATTTTTAACTAATTTTAGCACTGAATATAATGAAGATATTTAACAATTGTTAATGATCAGTACATTGCACGAGTTAGCAAATAATATTATAAATTAACAAAAAATTGCGCTAAGAATGGGTTAAAAACAAGTATTAATATTTGTTTAGTCTTGTAAATTTCTTTGAAAAGCGCATGTCTCATCTTTTTTTTTTTTTGGTAAAACGGAATTTCATTCAAGCTAAAGCATCAGCCAAAAGCCGATACAAAATACAAGGAGGAGGACTAGAATATAAAACAAGAGAGTTTGGATTATAGATTCTATCCTTAGCCAAAAGGTCAGCGCAATGGTTCCCCTCGTGGTGGATGTGCTCAATATAGTCTTCCTCAAAATGCTGGAGGAGTAACCTACAATCAGTAATGAGACCATTATAAGGATGGGTTGAGTCCAGATAAGCACTATAAGATTTAATAACATCAATGACAATTTGGGCATCAATTTCGATCAAGAGCTTTCTAATATTTAGGTTCTTGGCAAGGACTAATTGTTCCCTTTTATTAAAAGGCTTATTCAGATTCATTTTTTTTTTTTTTGAAACAAACTAACTATTAAACACACACACACACACATAATTACATTCTCTCACCAAATTCAAACGCATTACTTAACCCAAAGTACCATTGCAAAAAGACCTAATTTTTGTAATAGTAAAGTGGAGTTTTAAGCGATCAAAAAGAGTTAAATTGTGTTCATTGTAACATAATGCACTAATTTTTAATCAATTTGTTACATGATTAATGGAACACACATTGCTGCATGGAGGGCCAAAATTATGCCACATGGCGACTCATGAGTCATGATGATCCTAAATATCCCAAGTCTAGAGTCTTCCATACCACTTGTTGAAGAAAATAGGGATAGTTGGGTTGGGTTGAACCCGACCATTTAGTACAAGACCCAACTCGGTTCCTTAAACCAAAATTTCTGACCCAACTCAATAGTTGGTCCAATCCAAAGCCTCAAGCTCATTTAGATAAAAATGCGGCCAACCCACACCCCTTCAACTCACTCTCAATCAGCACCAAGCCCAAATCTAAGCCCAACCATTGAACCCAAATCGAAATACTAAAGCCCATAATCAAATTTTCTCAACCTTAGAGCCCAGATCCGAAATGCACATCAATCCAACATTAGATCCACAAGCCCAATCTCAAAATCAAACCCATTCAACCACATAGGCCCAATCTGAAATCCATACAACTCCCAGCCCGCTTAAATAAAAATGAACCAACTTACTTAAATTTAAACCCAACTATCCCAAGGTTCAAGCCCTTAGAATTATCAACCCTTTAGGCCCTAATCTGAATTGAAATAAATTCCACAAGCCCATTCACATTAAAAAGAACCAAAATCAAAATCCATCAAGCCCATACTCAATTTTCAACTCAATAAAGCTCATTTAAATACAAAAATTCATCAAGCCCACTCAAAGAATAAAATATCCAAACCCACACCACAAAGGCCCAACCCAAAACTTCCAAAGATTTCATCCGGACCCCAATACTCTTCCAAAATTGTATTTGACCATCTAAACTTTCCCTAAATCACAAAAGAGCCCCAAAACTGCAAAAATTGCACAAAAAACCCTTAAAACTTCCAAGAGTTGCAAAATCACGATTCCAATCTTAAATTCCATTATAATAAAAATAAGGGTTTCTTTTAACATTCCTAAAATTGTCAAATGACGATACTTTTACTCTTTATAAGAATTTAACCATTATGTTCCTTCATCCTTGTTGTCTCTTGTATCTTTTTGCATGAGAAAGATTCTTGGATAAATTGCAAATATGGGCTTGTTGCCATGCTATGGAGTGAGGTTAGCCTTTGAACAAGCAATTTAACGTTTCCAAATAAATATGTTTCTAAATAAATATGTGATCTAAGCATGTCTACTTGCATAGTTCCAAAACAAAGTCTTTCCAAATAGCCAATTGCCTTAAATAGTGAAAATTAGGAATTTTTTCAAAACATGGTGCTATTCTTAGGATGGCCGTCATGAGTTGCCTAATATCTTTTCCACGCGTAACCGAATTTCTAAATCCATATCTTTGGTTCAAGACATTTGCCTATATATTTACTCTTAGTTAATAATAAAATGAGTTAGACATAAGTGACCAACCACACCTTAAAAACCAATATTTTGTGGCAACTCTTTAAAAAATGGAAAAACAAATAAAAAACTCACTCACACACACAACGTCCAAGCGTCCACACAAGTAACACATTTTACATGCAAATGTTGCTAAGAACCCCAAAAATGGGGGTTAGCCTGAAAATCTAGGGTTTGACAAGCACGTGGAGATCCATGGGCTGTGATGTTTGTCAATTAAATGGCTCTCTTGCATAATGCTAGATCTTGTTCTATGTTTTTTACTCCCTATGGTTCTAATAGTGTGGCTTGTAATTGTAAGTTGTCTTCGTCATTATGTTCTACATGTGCAGATCCATGTGTTTGGTTGGAGGAATTGCCTCCCTGTTTTGTGTTAGTTGCATTTATGATGTACACACACTATAAAACTCTTCCAGCAAACAACCACAGGAAGCCATCAATGATTCCATATCATCCCATTCAAGATCAAAATTAAAGACTGAAATATATGGACAGAAACGATTAGTGTCCAAAGCACCCTATATATAAGAGCTAAGCCTTGTACTCAAACTCTGTTTCTTGATCGACTTTGCTCCAATTACTAGCCTGTGAGCTATACCAAGACCCATAAATTATCGAGATGATTTATAATTAATTGCCCAATTAACCTTATATTGATCCAAAACAGGAGTGGACCACCTCACCATTCTCATTGAATCAACATCACTCTGAGTAGAGCTATCATATATTGTTTCCTTCAATTTATTGTTATTTTCTTATTTTTGAAGTATTTTGTTGATTTTTGAGATAGTACAGAGTGTAAAGTCACATGAGATATCAGTTTAAAAGAAAATTGAGTTTTTTAAGAGATTGATTAGAATGGTAGTTTCCCAAATAATTCTTCATTGGTGCATTACTCAGTTATTTATGGGTCAAATAGTTGTGAGTCAACGAAGCAAAAATTATCTCATAAAAAACTAAAAATATATTATGGAAAAACTTGATTTAAATTCAATTTGTAAAGATAAAAAATTATAGATTTTAATTACTTAATAATATATAACTTATTCAATTTTATATGAAAGATATATAGTACCTCAATAAAACTTATTATATTGAAAAATATATTGAATTAAGAATTTTTAACACATTTTTTTAAATTGTCTTTGTGGGGCCCGAGGGCCTGGAATTTTCGGCCCACCTCTAGACTGGCCCAAGGCCCATGCCGAGGATCAATGGCTATCCCAGGCAGCTGCCTAGGGACTTTTCGGCCCTCTGGGCCGCGCCGAGGACAACCCTGTCCTCGGCATGCCTATCCTGATCCCAGTACAGGCGGTCACATCCACACTTAATGCGTCTACCTAACTCCCCTGGCAATCTCAGTGTTGAGAGGACTCTTGGACGGCGGAACCTAGGGTGCCGCGATCCACAGTACGGTGGGAAACGTGGCTGATGGGACAAGTCCTTAAGCAGTGGTCTGGATGACTGACAGTTGGAAGGCTAGGATTGGCCAAAGAGGGTATATAAATGCAAGGAGCCCTTCAGAGTAGGGGGCTCCTCGGCCATCCGAGGAGCAACCCCCAAAAACAATAAGAACAAAGAAAAAGCTCCCAAGAAGGAGGAACGCTTCAGGCGAGCCGGTGGCAAGCCTGTTGGCGCCGAACCCTACGACCCACTCTCTAAACAAATTTATTGCTGGGGGATCTACGACAAAACGAGCCCCTACAATTGGCGCCGTCTGTGGGGAGGGTTAGTGCGCCGACTGGTGCAACCGGCGATCGTTCTAAACAAATCACTTTGCAAAACAGAAATGAACAAGTACAGTTGCAGAAAAATGGAAGATTCAACAGCAGAAAAGGAAATGAGAAAAGAGTGATGTTATTTCATAAAAAAGAAAAGAGTTACAAATACAATCAGAGGCTCAGACAGGCTTGTTTTACAAGCTTTATTACAAGCTAATCCTACAATCGGAGGCTCAGGCGGTCCGATCCTACAACTAGCTAGGGGAGAAGGAAGTGTCAACCCGTGCTTTTATTGGCATCAGCAGAACGGGAGAGCTTGACAATAAAAGCGGGGAAGGGGGGCTGAGGCTGGCTTGCTTCAAAGCGGAAGCTTGAACAAAGTGAGGAGCAGATGCAGGGGCACCGGAACGTCCTCCCCCGTGATGTTCCCTTGATGCTCTCCAATCCTCCCGAGCGCCGGCCGTTGGAGACGGCAACACTCGGGCGCCAGACACGACGTAAGTTCGCGTATCTTCTCCACCGAAGGTGCGCTCCGGGGAAAGATGTTAGGTACTCCAACAATGTCCCACCTGGCCACCGCGTGCAACACTGCCGGTGTTACGCCGAGGCTCAGCCGCACCAGAAACCCAGTGGGGGCTGCGGCCACGGCAGCCCTTAACTCCATATCTCCTAACTCCGGTCACAATCCCGACGGGGTTATTAAAGGGGCATGGGGAGTGGAAAGATGGTTTTCTTTCTGTTCGAGTTGGGAAGCTCATGGGGTATGAAGAAACCATCCCCCCAGAGAGCCCTATATAGAGGGGGAGAGTTGGTGACAATCAATTCGCGCAGAATTCGAAGAGTGAGTTACCGAGGCGGCGGGCAATAATGAAGCCACCAAATTCCAAGGGGGCTGCAGACCGTTGTACTTCCGTCGATTTACGAGACCATTAATGAAGGCGCGTCTCGCGCACCGAAGCGTCAGGCGCAGAACACGAACGGCCAAGAAACGCTTCCCCGATAGAAGATGGGGAGACTAATTACTTCAGAAGACCAAGTGTTAGACAGAACCAAGGCTCTGCATGGTCCTCGGACTCAGGCCTATGGGGAAACTAATTACTTCAGAAGACCAAGTGTTAGACAGAACCAAGGCTCTGCATGGTCCTCGGACTCAGGCCTATGGGGAAACTAATTACTTCAGAAGACCAAGTGTTAGACAGAACCAAGGCTCTGCATGGTCCTCGGACTCAGGCCTATGGGGAAACTAGCCACTTATCTACTTATGAAGGCAGCACCTGTGCCTAGGTCTTGCATGGTCCTCGGACCCAAGCCTACGGAGAGCTAGCCACTACTTATGAAGGCAGCACCTGTGCCTAGGTCTTGCATGGTCCTCGGACCCAAGCCTACGGAGAGCTAGCCACTACTTATGAAGGCAGCACCTGTGCCTAGGTCTTGCATGGTCCTCGGACCCAAGCCTACGGAGAGCTAGCCACTACTTATGAAGGCAGCACCTGTGCCTAGGTCTTGCATGGTCCTCGGACCCAAGCCTACGGAGAGCTAGCCACTACTTATGAAGGCAGCACCTGTGCCTAGGTCTTGCATGGTCCTTGGACCCAAGCCTACGGAGAGCTAGCCACTACTTATGAAGGCAGCACCTGTGCCTAGGTCTTGCATGGTCCTCGGACCCAAGCCTACGGAGAGCTAGCCACTACTTATGAAGGCAGCACCTGTGCCTAGGTCTTGCATGGTCCTCGGACCCAAGCCTACGGAGAGCTAGCCACTACTTATGAAGGCAGCACCTGTGCCTAGGTCTTGCATGGTCCTCGGACCCAAGCCTACGGAGAGCTAGCCACTACTTATGAAGGCAGCACCTGTGCCTAGGTCTTGCATGGTCCTCGGACCCAAGCCTACGGAGAGCTAGCCACTACTTATGAAGGCAGCACCTGTGCCTAGGTCTTGCATGGTCCTCGGACCCAAGCCTACGGAGAGCTAGCCACTACTTATGAAGGCAGCACCTGTGCCTAGGTCTTGCATGGTCCTCGGACCCAAGCCTACGGAGAGCTAGCCACTACTTATGAAGGCAGCACCTGTGCCTAGGTCTTGCATGGTCCTTGGACCCAAGCCTACGGAGAGCTAGCCACTACTTATGAAGGCAGCACCTGTGCCTAGGTCTTGCATGGTCCTCGGACCCAAGCCTACGGAGAGCTAGCCACTACTTATGAAGGCAGCACCTGTGCCTAGGTCTTGCATGGTCCTCGGACCCAAGCCTACGGAGAGCTAGCCACTACTTATGAAGGCAGCACCTGTGCCTAGGTCTTGCATGGTCCTCGGACCCAAGCCTACGGAGAGCTAGCCACTACTTATGAAGGCAGCACCTGTGCCTAGGTCTTGCATGGTCCTCGGACCCAAGCCTACGGAGAGCTAGCCACTACTTATGAAGGCAGCACCTGTGCCTAGGTCTTGCATGGTCCTCGGACCCAAGCCTACAGAGAGCTAGCCACTCCTTATGAAGGCAGCACCTGTGCCTAGGTCTTGCATGGTCCCCGGACCCAAGCCTACGGAGAGCTAGCCACTACTTATGAAGGCAGCACCTGTGCCTAGGTCTTGCATGGTCCTTGGGCCCAAGCCTACGGAGAGCTAGCCACTACTTATGAAGGCAGCACCTGTGCCTAGGTCTTGCATGGTCCTCGGACCCAAGCCTACGGGGAGCTTGCCACTATCTTTAAAGCAGCAACAAAATCTTCTATAAGAGGCTAATCACTTGCCGAAGGATTGAAGTGCTGAGCTAACTATTTGGGAAAGACCAACCAGCGGAAGGCCTTGGGGGGAATGAGGGCCGTGGGTGTCAAAACCCTCCTCCCCGTTCAAGGGAACGTGCAGCAGGATTTTGAGGGGCTATTGTGGGGCCCGAGTGCCTGGAATTTTCGGCCCATCTCTAGACTGGCCCAAGGCCCATGCCGAGGATCAATGGCTATCCCTGGCAGCTGCCTAGGGACTTTTCGGCCCTCTGGGCCGCGCCGAGGACAACCCTGTCCTCGGCATACCTATCCTGATCCCAGTACAGGCGGTCACATCCACACTTAATGCGTCTACCTAACTCCCCTGGCAATCTCAGTGTTGAGAAGACTCCTGGACGGCGGAACCTAGGGTGCCGCGATCCACAGTACGGTGGGAAACGTGGCTGATGGGACAAGTCCTTAAGCAGTGGTCTGGATGACTGACAGTTGGAAGGCTAGGATTGGCCAAAGAGGGTATATAAATGCAAGGAGCCCTTCAGAGTAGGGGGCTCCTCGGCCATCCGAGGAGCAACCCCCAAAAACAATAAGAACAAAGAAAAAGCTCCCAAGAAGGAGGAACGCTTCAGGCGCGCCGGTGGCAAGCCTGTTGGCGCCGAACCCTACGACCCACTCTCTAAACAAATTTATTGCTGGGGGATCTACGACAAAACGAGCCCCTACAGTCTTATTTTTCAATTTAATCATTTAACTTTAATAAATTTTGAACTTAATTATTCCTTCTAGTTCCTCCAATACAAAGAAAACAAATAAAAATTGGATAAAGGTGGACATGAGGACCATATTAAAAAATGAACGAAAGTTAAATGAAAAAAAAAAAAAAAAAAAAACACTGAATTGAAAACAAATCAAAGTTAGAGGGATAGGATTGTCAATTCACCAATGTAAGGCATTTTCCTCTATTTTGTGAGGATTAAAAATGGCACCTCATTGATAGCTATTAAAATTGAATTGACAGTTGTAATTTTGGAGCATTTGGTAAAGTATGAAAGATCGGTTTTTGAACAATTTAGACGACTTTGATTGTGATTGGCCTTATTTATATGATTTTAGATATTCTTGTTTTGTTTTCGGATTATATGATATTGGAGTTTCCTTTTCAATTAGAACTTCTAATGTGTCTGTGTAAGTTGTGGGGAAAAAAAGAGAGACTTGAGTCAATAGAGAATCAAGTGATAACTTTTGAAAGATTGATAATTGTTAGAGACTATGCATTTAGATCATACCCAAAAATGATAATTGAAGGTGTCATTAAATTAAATCCTTCTAAGGAAAAAAATTATTTTATGAGACAGTTTTATAAGAAATTTCTCACAGTATAAGTTTCCACACGTGTGGATCTCACATGTTGTGAGAAAGAGGTCTCATGAGTCTTCTAAACAACCTATGGCCACCTCTAAATCCTGTATTTGTAATAGTTAAAAATATACTTTACCCAAAGAGAGAAACACAATTCCAATACCATATTTGTAAAGTGTTTCTAGTAATCCACCTTTATAGAAAATAATCATATCTTTTACCTTTTCTATTTTTTTTTTAGTCTCCATTTTATACTCTACCAAACAATAAAATTTATCAATCCATCTCTCAAACATTTTTTTTTCCCCCTCTCTCTCTCTCACTTTCCTACCCAACCAAACTCAATAGTTGCCAGACAGTGCATTCAGGTCACATTCAAAGAATTAAGAATCCCAAGGCCCTAGTTCACATGGTTGCTAGTATTACCATTACCTGACCTTTAAGAAGCATGGCATCAAGAATTACGAACCCCAAGGCCCCAGTTCATATGTGCTACAATATTAATGCAGGTCGTAAAGATATATGTTTTTTTAATCTTTTAGAAGTAATAGCAGAACTGTATTTAGGTGTACAGCGTTATTTAGATTCATAAAATTTGATAGCTTCCATGTTTTGCAAATTCACTGCATGTCAGTGAACCTGGACTACGTACCTTTTATTTTCAGAAGCCGAAGCAGTAACACTTAAGTGGATTTTAAGGCCCAACCTCCAGTTAACTCAGAGTGTCATATTTGATAGTCATCACTCACTCATCACAATAACTATTTGCCGTTCTTATGTCAATATCATAGAAAAGATGAAGCCCGGTATATAAAACTATTCAAAACATTGGTTGAACTGTATTTAGGTGTACAACGTTTATTTAGATTCATAAAATTTGATAGCTTCCATGTTTTGCAAATTCACTGCATGTAAGTGAACCGGGACTACGTACCTTTTATTTTCAGAAGCCGAAGCAGTAACACTTAAATGGATTTTAAGGCCCAACCTCCAATTAACTCAGAGTGTCATATTTGATAGTCATCACTCTATCATCACAATAACTATTTACTATTCTTATGTCACTATTATAGAAAAGATGAAGCCCGGTATTTTTTTTGATGAACAAAAAGGGGTGGAGGCGACCATGTGTGACTTACCCCCCAGGGCGTGATCTAATAGGAGCACCCCCCGCTAGGGAATGTTGGATTGAGTCATAGCTATTATGACTGGAGTGCCACAGACCTCACCCTAGCACCCCAAGAGAGCCAGCGAATGAGGCGCAATGCATGCTAGGAACTCACCTCCCACATGGTACCCACCACGACTCGAATGAGGGACCTCATACATGCACGCAGGATCTCACACCACTGGGCCACCCCTCTTGGGGCATGAAGCCCGGTATATAAAACTATTCAAAACATTGAAAACAATCACATCAAAAAGTTAAATTAAATTAATAACTTCAAAAACAATCTTACAAGTTACAACTTATAATAATGTAAAATGTTTTATTACAATGCATTATTAGAACCCAAAAAAATTATAAAAAAAAAAACAGTGTTTGTAGAATGGATGGTTATTAAACATAAAACTTTTTTTTTTTTTTTTTTGGTTTTTGCTAGGTATATGTGAGATGAGAAAATTATTAGGTACTTTCGGAATACCATAAATGTGTAGTCCCCCCTCTCACATGAATGATGGATCTTACCATGAATTTAATTAGTGGGACCTATCATTCATGTGAGAGGAGGGAGTACGCATTTATGGTATTCTGAGAGTACACAATAATTTCCCATGTGAGATGTAGGGGTGGAAACAAGAAATTGCAAATTACACATCCGCCGGAAGTATTGTCATAAATTTTGATATTAATGAGTTTCCAATTCAAGCAGCTTCCCTTTTGCAAGCTTTTATAGTAGCTACCAGTATTGCATGCTGGTGAACCAGTATTTCTTAAATGGGTTTGAAGGCCCAACCCCCGATTAATCTAGGATTAGGATTTGACATCTGATCACCATGCAATGTTCCATGTGAGTTTCTGTTTCTGTGTGGGTTTCAAGACTTCTCTGTGGGTCATGAACAAGTCCTAATCACTCCCCTTTGCTTTATAGGCTTTTTCCTTCACTAGTGCATCATCTATGAGCCATCACGTGTCAACTCTGCACGTCTTTTACCTGGGAATCTCACACTTCAGTGTTGTCTAGTACCATTGACAATACTCCTTTGTTGGAATTTTTTTTTCCTAGGATTGTTTGTGTGAGCTTTATGGGCTTGCCTTGTGTGATAAACCGTCTCTACTCCAATTCTTGAGTAATTAATATAACATATAGAGATATACTTAACACAAAATGCCTAAGCCCAATGAGTTTGAGCTCAACTATGTTATATTAACCTCATTCTTCTTATTATTATTCAATATGAGACTTCACTCATACGTATATACCGAACAATTCATCCAGTTCCGCCCTTCTTGAGTGTGTGCATATGTGTGGGTGTACATATATATTATATTACTCTCCCTAAAACACTTCTCTCTCTCTCTCTCTCTCTCTCTCTCTCTCTCTCTCTCTCTCTCTCTCTCTCTCATCAATATTGGAACCATCTCATTAGGATGACTAAATGGCTCCATTCCCTTCTCAAAAAGAAAAAAGAAAAAAGAAAAAAGAAAAAAAAAAGGCTTCATTCAGTCCCATCACAAACCTATCATGTACAATATATTTAAGGACTTTTTGCTATACACAGACGTTAATAATTGGAGATGGAAGTTAAGACTTTGGTAAAAATAAGGCAGATCAAGTATTGTCCAAATTTTTAAAAGCCATCAAAGCATGAATAGAAATTCTTGAAAGTTTTCACCTATATATAGAACCAAATTTTAAATGCTTGTACATTGATTTATTTTCTTAATATATTTTTAATGATTTTTTCTAATCTTGTAATTGACATTAAGCATGGAAAAATTAATATTCGTCTACACGTTATATACTTATATGTTATGTGACAATTATACTTGTAGGGATGAGAGGTCCAAAATATATGTTGGGCCTTGAGCTTTATCTGAGGAGGCTCAGTGGTCTGAGGATAGAACAATAGTAAAGAAGATGTAAGACTTTGAACTTTACGAGCAAGTTATGACTGTGAAGGCTGGGGAAGGTAGGCCGAGGAGGAGTATCTCCTCATCTAAACGAAGTAGAAGTCAGAAAGTATATTCTATCATCCAAAAGTGACGTTCTGGGAAGTTCTATTAATAAGGATATGCATTATGAATGTACAGGACAAGTGGGAGTTGGGAAATATCTAAGGGAAAGCAGCTACCAATGCATTAAATGCTCTGCAGCTAACTCTCTGGGCGTATTAATGAGGAAATGATACCGGAACAGTAGTTTTCAGCCTTACAGCTACTCCTAAAGACTCCAGGAGAGTGCTGATGTGACAAGGATCATGATCAACAATCTAATTTACACGTAGAGGGTAGAGATGAAAGAAAAGAGATACTATAAAATAGGGAGGAGGCCCTAAGAGAAAGGGATCGAGAAATTAAGTGAAAAACACTGTAGCAATTGATAGTTGAACTTGTAATCAAACTTGAGAGAAATATATAAGAACTGATACTTGAGAGAAATATATAAGAACTGATCTCCTCGGATTGTGCCGAGGACAATTTTCTTTAGATTAAACCAGTCTATCTTCATTTTCTTGTTATCTGGATCCACTTTACTTGTTGTCTAACTCATTAAAGCCCAATTTTCTAACTCACTCTCTACAAATTCATTGTATTGGGCTTTTTTGGACCTAAGTTCATCCATCCTTTGGGCTAGGGACCCAAATTGTGTCCTTACAATTGGCGTCGTCTGTGGAAAAGTCTGGTGTTGTAGTGAGTCTAACGTTCAACTATGGTAGGTTCAGGTTCGAACTAAGCAAACTCTATAGGGTCTCAGCATCAACATCACTTCCGTGATCTTGAACAAAGAAGGGACCGAGAGGGGAGTGTGCATACTACCCATATTAGTAGGAGCCAATCTTGGGGTGGGTGCCATGTCTTTCATGAAGAGAATGCTAGTAACATGCAGCAGGAGATTGATCACTTGCGGAGGAAGTTGCGCCACGAACGACAGAGGAGAACTCCTTCAAGTTCTGTTTCTTCTTCTGGTGGAGAAAAAGATGGCAGCTATAGGCCCAGATTGAGGACTCCCCCCAGTAAGTCTTTCTCGTGCGATGAGGATCACCACCGTAGGCGTAAGGGTAAAATCCCATCCCATAAAGGTCTGGGAAACGACGCTATGAGTAGGGCGTTGAACCAAATTTCCAAATCACCATTCACACGCAGAATTGAAGCGGAAAACTTCCTCGGCACTTCACTTAGCCAACCTTTACCATGTGCAATGGTCGAACAAACCCTATGGAACACGTAAGTCACTTCAACCAGAGGATGACAGTTGTCACGCCCCAAACCCGATATCTGGATTTGTGACCATGACCGGCATGCTAATATCAAGCCTAAACCAGATATTAACAAGAATCAACTTAACTTTTACAAAACTTTTACCAAAAGCTTCCCTCTTTCTTTTCTTTCTTGTTTCTCTACTTAAATGATACAACTTTTCACTTGACATTCAGAGCATCTACATTGTACTCAAAAAATAACGTAATCTACCAGTTTTTCAAATTCCATACTTTCACATAATACATCTCTTAATACCTTAAGGTACAACTTTCATTAGATCCTAAAATACACCATACTACAAATCTAAACATCAAATTGCTAATTTAAGATCTACACATATAAAACTAAAATTAGCTCATTCCAAAACTCGACTAAGGCTCTCTCTGCTCCAAATTAAAACCTGTTGATTGAAAAAGTGGAAGGGGTAAGCTACATAGCTCAGTAAAGGTAAGATATATGAGAATTTAATAAGGATGCATGTAAATCAATTCATTTCATTTTATAAATATTTGGATAGGAGAACATCCTTTCATGCATAGTATTTTATACTATTCATAATAATAACTTATATGCTTTTCATAGGTAAATAATTGTTCTTCTTTTTCTTATCAGAATAATATTACCAAAACCTTTCGGATTGAATTTTTTTCATTTCTTACAAAGTCACCATATATATTTTCATTACAAAATAATCATTTTAACTTAAATCAGATAATCAGTAACTTTGTCTTAAACTAGAACCATCTTAAAGAATAATAAAACTTTCCTTCATAAACTTCTTCTTGTAAAATATTATAACTTTCATAATCATAAAACTTAACGTTTCATAAAGAAAAACAGATATCTGATAAGTTCTTAACATAAACTTGTACTTTCATCAGAAACTTTATCTTTTTATAGCACAACAGAATTTCAGAAACTTTTATCTTTATTGAACAACTTCCTTTTCATCAGAAACTTCTTCTTTTCATGAGAGTTTTTAACTTTTCACAATGCATTTAAACAAAATAATTCTCTCATGATTAATAACATAACATAGCTGTTCATAAATAACTTATTGGTTAGTCCATAGCTGATAAGTCTGTACTTATTTGGGAGGCTTCTAGCACCACGGTGCTAGGTATCCAGCATTCCCCACAATACTAGGTATTCCTAGGATCACATCATAATACATATCTTCCAACCATGGGGGTAGGTTGGCTTCCTCCACAAGTTGGCCGTAACCAACAAGGGCGGGTACAGCAGAGCCAGTCCCACTTAATGGCCAATCATATAACATTTTCCATGGAAAGCCAGTAATTAACTCCTACTGACAGAGTTCAGATCACCAGAGAACATAACCCGAAAACATTTCATACTTATTCATCATACTGAAATTCATAGTTTGCATTGAAAGTCAAAGAAGAGGTGAGGTGGAGCTTGTTCATTGCATGGCCAATTCTTGGTCTTTGGGGTTTGTCATCATGCATGAAACTTTGGCATTGTGTGTGTTGAATTTCCATTGGTTGCATGTGGGTGGAATTTCTACTATAATATCTCATGCATCATGCTTAATTAAAACACCAACTATGTATCTAATAACTTAAACCACTTAATATAATTTTTGTACGTACTTATACTTAGTATATATATATATATATATAATACAAATAGTCATTCAATTATTTATAATCTTTACAATTCTTATTCAAAGGTATTATAAAATAATGTGTTTATTAAATACTCTTCTTTTAATTATAAAAAGAAAGTGGCTTAAAATAGTAATTAACCACTTAAACACATAGTTTAATTATAAAGTTGGGTCGGGGTGTTACAACAGTGCACTCTAAGAATGAGGCCTTGATGTATAAGGTATTCCATCCAGCTTGGGGCCTATGGCAATGAGGTGGTTTGATGGCCTAGGTGCAGGTTCTATTGATTCCTTTAAAGAGCTCACCAGGGCGTTTAGATCTCGTTTCATTACATGTAGTAGGGTTCCTCGGCCCTTAGACTCCCTATTGTCCATGTCCATGCGAGAAGGGGAGACCCTAAAAACGTACTCGGACAGATACTTGGAGATGTTCAATAAGATTGATGGGGACTTTGATGACGTGGCTATAAGGACGTTCAAGGTCGGCTTGCTTGCCGAGCATGATTTAAGAAAATCTTTGACCAAGAAGCCGGTGAGGAGTGTGCGTCGGCTTATGGACCGTATTGACGAATACAAGCAAGTTGAGGAAGACCAGCAGCAAGGGAAAGGAAAGTCTAAGGTTATCCCTTAGGACATGAGGGATTTCAGGTCAGACAAATACAATAATAACAGACCCCGAAGGACTTTGCTAGGCAATCTGGGTCTACGGCTCCTCAGATGGTTAACACAGTGTTCCAAGAGCCAGTACATCAAGTCTTGGAGAAGATCAAGAATGAGTCATACTTCAAATGACCAAACAAGATGGGAGGAGACCCCATGAGGCGTAACCAAAGTCTTCATTGTCAGTACCACTAGGAACGAGGACATACCACTAAGGACTATAGAACTCTGTGGAATTATTTGGAGCAACTAGTCAGAGATGGAAGGTTGAAATAGTTTTTGCATCGGCCCAATGGGTAAGGAGACCAGGCAGGGTCGGGGGCTCAGGGGAATGCTTCTTCAAGGCCCCCTTTGGGCACAATTAATGTCATCTTTGCTGTTCTTGGGAGAACTGGTTCTCGTCCCACCATGGTGATGTCTGTAGCTCGGCCATCTGCCGAGAACTCTAACCCTGAGCTGAAGAAGGCTAGAGTGAAGATCCGACCGGCGTTGAGCTTTTCAGATGAGGACAAGGTTGGAACCATACAGCCGCACGACGACGCTTTGGTGCTCAACCTCTAGATATGAGGGTATGATGTGAAGAGGGTGTTGGTAGACCAGGGCAGCAGTGCAGAGATTATGTACCCTGACTTGTACAAGGGGCTAAACTTAAGGCTTGAAGATTTGACAGCCTATGATTCACCTTTGGTAAGCTTTGATAGTAAAGTCGTCATTCTAAGGGGTCAGATTAGGTTACCAGTACAGGCGGGGTTTGAAGTGGTGGAGGTGGACTTCATTGTAGTGGATGATTACTCCCCGTACACAGCCATCGTGGCAAGGCCCTGGCTTCATGCCCTGGGGGCTGTTTCGTCCACCTTGCATCAGAAGGTAAAATATCCGTTTGGGGACCGGATTGAGGAACTGGTCGGGAGCCAGTCCGTGGCTAGGCAGTGCTTGGTAGCTACAATTAGGCATTAGCCTAGAGCTGAGTCCTCGGCCTCTGCTGATAGGGGCTTATAGCAATCAAGGATTCTGGTGTTATCCCTGAATGCTATGTCAGAAGGGGAAAAATGCGAGAAGTTAGAGGAGATTGTTATAGATGGTGATCTGGAGAAGTTTTTTCAGATCGGATCTTAGCTGCCTCCTCAAGAGAAGGAAGATCTGGTACTATTTCTCAAAAAGAATATTGATATGTTCGCGTGGAGTCCCTATGAGGCTCCTGGGATGGATCCAAACTTCATTTGCCATCATCTGAATGTCAACCCAGCTGGCCTCCCTAGAAAACAACCACTTCGGCGCTCGTCTAAAGAGCATTCTGATGTTGTCAAGGAGGAGGTGAACAAGCTTAAGCAGGCTGGGGCTGTTAAGAAAGTGTTCTACCCTGAGTGGTTGGCCAACACAGTGGTAGTAAAGAAGAAGAGTGGAAAGTGGCGAGTGTGTGGATTTCACGGACTTGAACAAGGCTTGCCTTAGGGACCCTTTCCCCAAGCCTCGGATAGATCAATTGGTGGATGCAACTGTAGGTCATCCTTAGATGAGTTTCCTAGATGCCTTTCAAGGATACCACCAGATATCGTTGGCTTTGGATGATCAAGAGAAGACAACTTTCGTTACTCCTATTGGGAATTACCACTATAAGGTGATGCCCTTTAGTTTGAAGAATGCATGGTCTACTTATCAGAGGATGATGACTAGGATGTTTGAACCACAGCTAGGAAAAAAACATTGAGATTTACATAGACGACATGGGTGGTCAAGAGTAAGTTGGAATCTGAGCATGTTAACGACCTCGGGAATATCTTTGAGATCTTGAGGAGACATAAGCTGCGACTTAACGCTTTTAAGTGCTCTTTTGGTGCCGGGTCAGGGAAGTTCTTGGGGTATATGGTTTCTCACCATAGAATTGAAGTCAATCCTGACCAAATTAGAGCAATTAACAATTTACAGCCGCCTTGGAATCCTAAAGAGGTCCAGAAGTTGACAGGAATGACTGCTGCCCTAAACTGATTCATCTCTCGGTCAGCAGACAGGTACAGGCCTTTCTTCCAATTGTTGAACAAATGGAAGGGATTTGAATGGACCGAGGAGTGTGTCTTGGCCTTCCAACAGTTGAAGGAGTATCTTTCTCGGCCACCCATTATGTCCAGATCCGAGGTAGATGAGGTTTTGTTTGCTTACATTGCCGTGGCTTCCCATATGGTGAGACTGGTGCTTGTATGGGTGGATAGTGGTATGCAGAGGCCAGTTTACTGTGTGGGCAAGTCACTACACGAAGTCGAGGTCCGTTACTTACCACTGGAGAAGGCCATTTTGGCAGTGGTGCATGCTACGCGTAAGCTCCCCCACTAATTCTAATCACACATAGTTGTTGTCCTAACCCAACTTCCGCTTAGATCTCTACTCTGGAGTGCTGATTACACAGGGAGGATTGCCAAGTGGGGTACGATTCTAGGGGCTTTTGATATCAAGTACATGCCTACTACCTCTGTCAAGGGTCAAGTCCTCGCTGATTTGGTGGCCGAGTTTGCTGAATCCCCATTAGAAGAGAGAATGGAGAAGCAGGACATAGATGGAAAATCGATTGGCATGGTCTCCTTACAAGAACCTTTGTCTTGGAGGGTATACGTTGATGGTGCAGCGAACCACAGAGGATCTGGAGTGGGGCTAGTTCTGATATCTCCCGAAATGATCACAATTGAGAAATCCTTGAGATTGGACTTCTTGGCCACGAACAATGAAGCTGAGTATGAGGCTCTGTTGGTAGGAATGACCATGGATCAGAGAATGGGGGGAAAGGCAGTGGAGATATTCTCAGATTCAAGGCTGGTTGTGGGCCAAGTTCAAGGAGAGTTGGAGGCCAAGGACGTGAGAATGCAAGAATACTTAAGTCAGTTCAGGCACTTACAATCAGGGTTCGAGTCTTTCAACTTACTGCACATTCCTAGAAGTGGGAACACCCATGCTGATTCTCTGGCCACTTTTGCAATCTCCTCAGCTCAGAGCTTGCCTCGGGTTATTCTTGTTAAAGACTTGTGTAGACCTACTGAGATGAAGAAGGAAGTGGTCTATATTCATCAAGTTAGAGTGGGACCTAACTAGATGAATTCTATCGTGCTATTCCTTAAGGAGGATATCTTGCCCGAAGAGAAGTTAGAGGCTGACAATATTTGAAGAAAGGCTCCTTGGTTTTGGTTGTGCGAGGACCAAAAGTTGTATAGGTGCTCTTTTTCTAGGCTGTACTTGCTGTGCATATACCCCAAGGCATCAGAGATACTTTTGGAGGAGTTACATAAAGGGATTTGTGGAAGCCATACGGGAGGCAGATCCTTGTCTCATAAAGCCCTAACACAGGGATATTGAAGGCCGAACATGCAGAATGAAGCACAAGAATATGTGAAGAAGTGTGACCAATGCCAAAAATTCACCCCAAATATTCATCAACCAGGGGGAGTCCTTAATCCTTTCTCTAGTCCTTGGCCTTTTGCTCAATGGGGCTTGGATATTGTAGGGATGAGGGGCCCAAAATATATGTTGGGCCTTGGGCCTTATCCGAGGAGGCTCAATGGTTCGAGGATAGAATAATAGTAAGGAAGATGTAAGACTTTGAACTTTACGAGCAAGCTATGACTGTGAAGGCTAGGGGAGGTAGGCCGAGGAGGAGTATCTCCTCAGCTAAACGAAGCAGAAGTCAGAAATTATGTTCTATCATCCAAAAGTGACGTTTTGGGAAGTTCTATTAATAAGGATATGCATTGTAAACGTACAGGACAAGGGGGAGCTAGAAAATGTCTAAGGGAAAGCTGCTACCACTGCATTAAATACTCTGCAACTAACTCTCTGGCCACATTAATGAGGAAGTGATACCTGAACAGTAGTTTTTAGCCTTACAGCTACCCCCAAAGACTCCAGGAGAGTATTGATGTGACAAAGATCAGGATCAACAATCTAATTTACACGTAGAGGGCAGAGATGAAAGAAAAGAGATAGTATAAAATAGCGAGGAGGTCCTGAGAGAAAGGGATTAAGAAATTAAGTGAAAAACACTATAGCAATCAAGAGTTGAACTTGTAATCAAACTTGAGAGAAATATATAAGAACTGATCTCCTCAGATTGTGCCGATGATGATTTTCTTTAGATTAAACCAGTCTATCGTCATTTTCTTGTCATCTGGATCCACTTTACTTGTTGTCTAACTCATTAAAGCCCAGTTTTTTAACCCACTCTCTACAAATTCATTGTATTGGGCTTTTTGGGCCTAAGTTCATCCATTCTTTGGGCTAGGGACTCAAATTGTGTCCTTACAATACTTTTGTTTTATTTTTTATTGCTTACATTAATAATAAATTTATAAAATCAATTTTATTTTCAACTTTATCTTTTAATTAATTAGTATTTACCCCCTTAAATTGGCTCCGCCACTCCATATAAATCTTTTTTTTTTTTTTTTGGGAGAATCGGGACCATGCCTGCAAAGAAACTTTATTAAGAACTTAGGTAATCTGCAGAAATAAAAGAGTCAATATCAGACGGAACATCCTCCATCCAGACTAATAAAAGGAAAGATAAACGAGCTCTCTGGGCTAAGGCATGTACCACAACATTGCCTTGCCTTACAATATGAGAGAAAGAAAAACCCAAAAAAGAGTTAACAATAGCTAAAGTTTCTCTTACTAAATGACCAAAAGGCGAAGAGGGCATATCCCCTGTTTTAAGAGCCTTTATGATAGTTTCTGAATCACCCTCGAAGTGACATTTTTGTAGGCCAATCTCTTGTGCAAAAATCACTGCTCGTCTCGCTGCTATCATCTCCAAACAGTCCACGGAATGAGGCTTTTTTATTTTTTCAGCTAGTGCAGCAAGCACCTGACCTGAGGATTCCCTCACCACCACTCCAATTCCTGCTTCCTTGCTTTCATTGAACCATGCTCCATCAAAGTTAGCTTTGAACTCAGTTGCTGCTGGAGGGAACCAGCTACACTTAAGTGGCTATTTTACCACACTTCGAACCTCATGGACCTCACGAACTACCTTCACTTGCTGTAGAAATTTTTTTGCAGCTTCTCCAATACTACTCAATGGCATAGTCCTCTCCCTTAACCTGACTTTGTTTCGGTGAGTCCAAATAGACCAAGTAGTGATCCCAAACAATTCACCTGCTCCTGGTTTTGTCAAACTCAGCTCCACAAGATCAAGGAATGACCCATAAGCTATCATACCTTTGGTCACCCAATTGAAGTCCACGCACCAGACCCTCCTTACAGCTTCACAACTCCACTATGCGTGCTTTGTATCTTCAGGCAGCCTTCCATACAGCTCACAATGAGAGTCATCCACGATTCTTCTTTTCATGAGATTTACCTTAGTAGGTAAACAATCTGCACAGGCCATCCACAGAAAATGAAGTGCAAGGTACCTTCAACTTCCAAATCCTAGACCATAGTTCTGCCATTCCTTCTCTGCTTGAAACCGAAGCATCTTCCCTTCTTGCCTCTTCACAAAGCAACTTATAACCCGACTTCACAGAGTAAATTCCATTCTTTTCTGCACTCCAATAGAGGTAATCAGATTGAGGCATAACACACAAAGGAATAAAGAATCAATTAGTTGCTCATTTCAGCAAGCCTTATCCAATGACATAAGTGCAGCCACTTTTAGATTTCCATCCAAACCCGATTGGATAGAGGCTATTTTTCCACCTGACAGACCTGGTAACCATTTATCTTCAAAAACCTTTATTGATTGTCCATCCCCTACCCTTCATCCCCATTTCGACCACTTTTTTTGCCCTCAAGATACTCTTCCATGCATAAGAACCAGATTTTTGTTTGGCATAAAAAATGGTACCATTGGGAAAATATCTGGCCTTAAATACACGATAAAACAGTGAGCTTGTATCATGACTAAGCTGCCACACCTGCTTGGCCAACATTGCATTCTTGAACTTTGGCAATTCCTTGAAACCCAAACCTCCTTCAATCTTCGGTTTACAAAGTGTTTCCCAATTCTTCCAATGTATCTTCCTTCGCTCCCCTCGTTGTCCCCACCAAAATTTCCTAATTAACATTTCAATATCCTTACACAAAGCCAACTAGGAGTTTGAAGCATCTCATTGCAAAAGTGGGAATAGCTTGGATCATCGCCTTCAAGAGCACTTCCTTCCCCGGTTGTGATAATAATTTTTCCTTCCACCCTTGCAATTTCCCCCATACCCTATCTTTTATGTAATTCAAGCTTGCTCTTCTATTTTTACCAACCACTGCAGGTAGCCCCAAGTACTTCTCATAATACTTTATTTCAGGCACATCGAGTAGTAGTTTAATGGAATTTTTGGTCTCCTCTCTCACTGCTTTCCCAAAGAACAAGGTAGTCTTCTTCGCATTGATTTGTTAACCTGATGCCTTTTCATACACTTTCATAATGGCTTGAATGGAATTCACTTCCTCCACCTTTGCATGACAGAAAAGGACACTATCATCTGCAAAAAATAAGTGAGAAATTTTTGGGCCACCCCTACATAGTGAAAACCCATTAATTTTTCCTTCATTTACAGCATGATGAATCAGTCCATTGAACCCTTCAGAGCATAATAAAAACAGGTAAGGTGATAAAGGGTCCCCTTGTCTCAAACCCCTAGTTGGAACTATATTACCTCTCGGTTCCCCATTAACCATTATAGAAAAGGAAACTGTGTTGAAACATTCATAAATCCAGCCCCTCCATTTAGAATGGAAACCCATTCTCTCCATAATTTTCATCAGAAACTCCCACTTCACCCTATCATAACCTTTACTCATATCTAGCTTCATGGCCATAGAACCATTCTTTCCTTCTTCTTCTCCTTCTTCTTCTATTTTTTTTTTTCATATGATGTAAAGATTCAAAGGCCACTAAAATGTTACCTGAGATGGCTTTATCTGATTGGAAAGCACTTTGAAATTCAGAAATGATACATGGCAGATTTTTTTTTAGCCTATTAGCCAGGACATTTGAAATTATTTTGTACAAAATATTACAAAGAGCTATAGGTCTAAAATCTGACACTTTTACCAGACACTTCACTTTGGGAATGAGAGTAAGGTAAGTATGATTCAAACTTGTGGTAATCTTGCTAGTATTTAGACAAAACAGCACCGCTTCCATTACATCATCACCAATGTTCTTCCAATAGTGTTGGTAGAATATTGGAGGCATGCCATCCGGACCAGGTGCCTTCAATGGTGCCATCTAATTCAATGCCCTCTCTACTTTCCCCCTATTGAAGTCTCCAATTAGCTCTTTATTCATCTCCTCATTGACTACTCGGTCCACATGTTGTGTTACTTCTTCGAATTCACCCAGATTTGAAGATGTAAACAATTTGCTATAGTAATTCTCCAACACTCTAGCCACCTTTTCATCTCCCACACACCATACACCATTAGGATCCTCAATTCCCAAGATACGATTTCTCCTAAACCTTTGCGAGGCTTTACTATGGAAAAACTTTGAATTCTTGTCACCTGATTTTAGCCAATGGGTTTTGGACCTTTGCTACCACATCTGCTCCTCCTTTGCTACCAACCCCACCAATTCACCTTTTAATTTTGCCACAAACTCCACATTGTTTCCTTGTAGAGCCGAATTTTCTGCCTCCCTCATTCTTTTTTTCTTTTGAGCAATTTCCCGTGTAACATTCTTAAAATTTGCTCTACATCTTCAATTTCACTTGACACTTTCCCACTTTATTCTCCACTCCACACATAGGTGTGTTACCCTTACCTTCCCTCCAAGCTGAATTTACCATATCATGACACCCCTCCTCCTCCAACCACATCTTCTCAAAGCGCCATGGTTTGTTTTGCCTCACCAGTACTGCACAAGGATGGATTAACATTGGTTTATGATCCGATGTTCCACATTCCAAAATCACCACTTTTGTCGCTAGATAATTTTCAAACCAATCCATGGTACCCAAAGCTCTATCTAGACGTTCTCATACCGAAAGTACATTGGCAATATTTTTAAACCAAGTGAATTTGCTACCCATAAACCCCAAATCCATAAGCCCACACTCATCCAAAACATCTCTAAAATTTTTCATTTGCATATACGGCCTCAATCTCCCTCCATTTTTTTCATGAGATTTTGTAATCTCATTAAAATCACCGGCACATAACCATGGTACTGAGAACCTCCCATGTAAATTTCTCAAAAGATTCTATGATTCCATCCTTCGTTGTGTCAATGGTTGGCCATAAAAACCCGTAAACCTCCACTCATCCTCCTTATTTTTATTTATCAAGACATCAATATGATTTAGGGATGAGGATTCTACATTTACCTCCACCCCCTCCTTCCAAAACAACACTAAACCTCCTCCCAAATTAACTTTAGACACACCAAAATAACTTCCCATCTGCAATCTATCCCTAATGTCACCTAGCCTTGCTTCTACCAGCCATGTTTTGGCTAAAAACACGACTGAAGGATCTAGTGCCCGGATCAAATCCCTAAGCTCTTGAACTATCTACCGGTTCCTAAGCCCTCGACAATTCCAACATAAGATACTCATTGTGTCTGGCGGGGCTGGGACCCAGCCTCCACCAATTCAGAATTATTTTCTTCACTCCTCTTCGACACTCTCCCCTTCTTTTTTTGAACCTCGGAATTGCTCTCCCTTTCTACCATACTCACTGCCAAGCTTCTTTTTTCCCCAACAACAATCTCTAAGGGTTCCAAGGAAGTAGCCCTGACAGTTTGCACCCTTGCCCACTTTCCCCCTTTATGCGGACTTGGAGTGACTTAAATTTCAACTCCATCATCTCTTTCTCCCACCGAATCATTGTCCCTAAGCAAAGAGCTTTTCTGTTTTTCACCCACTTCATACTCTCCATTAAGTTTCTCCCTCTCCCCGGTATCGTATTTTTTAAGATCACTGTCAATCTCCTCTATGCGACGATGAAATAATTCATTTGGGCATGCACGCGTGTTCAGCGTGCTAGACTCCACCCCCACCTCCAAAATCTTTGATCCCTCCTCACGTGCCTCGTGCCCTTTGTCCCGTGAGTGTAACATTGCTGAAGTCCACGTCTGCTCCTTAATTATCTTCCCCGAATCACGCGTCTGATGAATAGAATTATTAATTGGGGTTAAAGAATTCCTTCTTTTTTTTTTTTTTTTTGGATAAGAAACTTGGATATAATTTCATTAGACCGAAACAGAATACATATTTGTTACATCTTTGAGCACTTGGTCTACAATAATGGGCGGAATGTCTTCTACCCATATCTGACATGTCGATAGAGTTTTGGCCATCTTAGCCATTAAATGAGCTGCTTCATTTCCGCTCCTGCGAACATGAGAAGCAGTCCAAGCCTTAAAACAGCTCAGGCTTTGCAAAGAGCCCTCAACAACTTTCTGAATAGGCCACGGGCTAGACTCAGAATTCAGCAAGGCCGTATTCTTTGGTTCCAAATCAAATACCCCACCCGTGATTTCAGAATTCGTTTCCAAGTTGGTAACGTTTCCCTTTGCACCATTCAAACTAGCATTTAATTCCTCTTCAAACTCCTCTATTACCATATCTGACCTGCCAGCTGTTCGCTCCCCGAATTTCTTATTTCCGGCCACCCCACTTGCACCAACCTACTTCCTTCTTAGCCCCTCATCCCCCTCCAATTTTTGATTTATCATAGAATCCCGGTACATAAATCACCCTTTGGTTCATCGGATTATAGGGTGCTGCTCTTAGAGAGGGCCCAAACTGTTTATCTTCTTCCTTTAGAGTTCCTTTGCTTTGTAACCAAAGCAAACAGTCTCTATCACCATGGGAAAGCCTACCACACCAGAAGCAAAAGTTTGGCAATCTCTCATACTTGAATACCACCCAAGTTTTCTCACCATTCTTAAGAGTTATGAGTCTCCCCCGGCACAAAGGTTCAGCTATATCGACTTTAACTCTTACCTGCATGAAGCAGCTCCCTTCTTCTGTCTCTGCACCAATAGACCTGACCACCTCCCCTATAATATCACATAATTTTTCAGCCACCTCAGTTGTCATGTACCGTACGGGAATATCATGAACCTGGACCCAAAACATCACCATGTTGAAGGACAATGATCTCAGCGGGACATCTTTTTCATACCTAATGACCACCACCAAATGTTTATTAAAACTCCATCTTTGGTTCATCAAGATCCGATTAACATCCCTCTCATCATCGAACCCAAATAAAACCTTATGATCATTCATGTTTCAAATCATAAAATTGTCACTGCACCTCCAAACTTGTTTAAACATTCTACCCACAGCATCCATATTTAGCGCTCGCGAAGTTAAAACTTTGCCGCTAGCAAAAACTCGTTCTTCCTTTGTATCTTAGGCAATACAAAACCGGATTCCTCTTTCTCTGTTAATGATAATTTTTTCCATGACTTTGATAAATCCTCCATACTAACGCTCAAGAGAAATTCACCACGGAATACCTGACTGTTTCCATATAAATCTAGTATAACATTCAACTTATTTTATATACATTAAGATCAAGTTATATTTTGTATTTATATGAATATAGTAGACCCCTTACTATAAATTTAATTAATGAGATGCATAATTTTGTGAAATGAACGAGCATGGGTTGAGGAGTGCTGATTAATTACTTAATTAGTTGAGGTAAATGATAACAAGGGAAGATAGTAAGTAATTGACAATAAAATTCCAAAAGAACATCCCATATGCCCGCCCCATTCATAATCTAGGGTGCGAATGGTTTGGAAGAATGAAGTGGTGTTTTAACTTCTAATCAAAGATATATTATTGGCCAATAAACTAGTACGAATACTCTTGAAAGATACTAAATCAAAATAGTTTATAGAAATTTGTATAAGGGGTTTGCAGGAATTTTAACTGATATTTAATTAATATTCTAGATTGTAGAAGGAATATTCTCAACAAAAAAAAAAAAAAAGATTGTAGAAGGAAAAATAATTAAAAAGGAGTTATAAAACATGCTATTTAAGCTAATGTATTTTTTTATTTTTCTTTTTTAAGAAACGAGCTAATGTACTTGAACTTATAGTTCCCCTTAAAAAAAAAAAAACCTTGAACTTATAAAGTCTGTAGATTTTACTATATTTATAAAAACACACAAAAATAGTAGTAACCTTTGTTTCCTTTTTTGAATTTTTTTTTTGCTGGATAATTTTTTTTTTTTTTAAATTTTGAGAAACAAAAATAGTATACCGATATTAATTGACAACAGCAACTATCAACACAGAGTACTTCAATGAGTTTTTATAGTAGCCAATAAAGTGAAAGATTCATCTACCGTTCACATCAACTTCATTCAAATTTATGTGATAGACTTAAATTTTGTATATATAGTTTAGGTAAAAGTGTTGCTGTAACTTTTAGGAAAAATACTTAAGTACTCTCAGAATATAGTGAAATAATGTTCACTTCTCTTACACATTTATGGTGAACCCTATTATAAATTTAATGACTAAATCTTACCGTGAATATGAAAAGAAGGAGCACCATCCACTGTATTCCTAGAATACCTAAAAATTACTCAAATTTTAGTATATAAAACTTACAAACTAATGTGATAATAAATATGATCGATGAGTTTCAACAATAAATAAGTGAATGTTTGAATTGTTTTTATTTTTTATTGGTGACACGTCAGTTTATAAGCTCTATATAATAAAATTTGTAGTATTTTACTAAATCACTCATATTTCAATTACTAATGGTATATTGTATTATTTATCTTTTTTATTATTATATAATTATAATTAGTTAAATAATAGGAGAGAGTGATTTTAGGTTTTACTTAAAACAAACTGACCCTTAATTTTAATTGATTTAGTTGGAATGTTGGATGTGGTGATGTATAACGTATAAACTACTTAATAATAATATTTTCTATTCCGGACCACTAGCACTCTTTTTTTTAAAGTCATAAACCCTAACATTCCTGACAAGCACATAGATTCGATGTCAAATCTCTCGCAAGGATTCTCAGCCAAAACATAAGACAGTTTACTTTGGCTAGCTAATACCCACAGTATCGGATTTGGATCCTCTCCATTTCTCTTCGAAATGGAGAGGGTCCAGTTAAGGGTTGAGATTGATTTAAAATAAATCCATGGCCTAAAATTTGCCACATCATTTAAAAGACACTGACCAAAAACATTCAAGGAGACTTAACGGAGCCAAGGAAATCAAACGTGAGTTTCAAAGTGTTCTTTCATTTGACTCTTTGGGGCTCTCTCCTCTCATCTCATCTCAGTTTCTTTCTCTCTCAACAAAGCCCAGCCATGGCCGACTTCTCCTTGCACGCCCATCACCGCAACTGACAGTTCTTATGACCGGAATCACCACGAAGATTTGATATCAGCTTTCTAAACTCCACCCAAAAAAATCTTAGTTCAAATGTTGATATCTGATATATGGTTTTGTTCTTTCTTATCTTGTTTTCTCTGTCAAAGAGCATCCTTTTCTTTCATTTATAGCACTAAAGATTATACCTTTCTTTGATTGAAAATTTTTCCTTTCCTTGCTTTAGATCTGTGGTAACTATAGTAGGTGTATGAGCCTCTCCCATCTCAGTGTCTCTCTTTTTACCCTTGGGTCTCATTTTCTTTCAATTTTGATCAGTTTGATAACTGTGTTTTCTTGTTGACTGTAAAGCTTGATGATTTTGCTTTGATTTGAAATTTGGGGTTTATGGGTATGACCCGAATGCCTGTGATTGAACAAGTGACCTGCTTATAGTTGGAGTGTGATGGGTCTCTACAAGAATTGATTATTAAAGAATTCTCTTGGCATTGATCGAATCCATCTTGTTGCATTATCAGCCTTTTTATGGTTGAGCTCAACACTCTTTGACATCAAGCCTGGGCTCAACACTCTTTTTACAGTTGAGCTCAACATTCTTTGACATCTTGTTGCAGTATCCTAATTCCATATATTCTTTTTTGAGAAACCAGACTACAAGCCTGGGCTTCTATTGAAAAAGAAACCAAAAGTTCAGTGAACATCAAACAACAATAAGGAAACTATGTCCTCGGGAGGGGAATTAAGCCAAACCCGAGCACTCCTAAAGCCTTTTGCTTTTTTTGCTTGAGCATCAACCACACAATTACAAGAACAACTAGTATGAGTAAATGCAAAGGACTGAAAAACCAAAACTTGACTGCGGATGTCTTCAATGACGACACTGTAAGATGAAAGGCCAGCATTATTTTGATTTAAAGCAGTGATGACCATTGATAAATCCCCTTCGAAGATCATCAAGCTTTATACTTAATAATAAAACTCAATCATCAAGCCAATCAAAAGTGAAACAAAAAGAGATCCAAGGGGTTCTGTAAAAAAAAAAAAAAAAAACAGAGAGAGACTCATACACCAACTACAGTTACCCCAAATCTATAGCAAAGAAGGGAAAAAAATTCAATTAAAGAAAAGCATAATATTTTGTGCTATAAATGATAGAAAGGGATGATCTTGGCAAAGACAACAAGAAAAGAAAAGACATAAATTTGATATCAAAATTTCCTTTAGAAACAGAGGTGGATGGCTGAAACACAGTTGTTGCACAACTGTGTGTGGCTGCAAGGAGAACTGGAGAAGCTTGACCATCGCTGGGTTTGATGGGAGGGAGAGAGAAACAGAGAGGAGAGGGATAAAGAGTTAGAGAAGAAAACGTTAGTTCAGCTTTTTCCTTGGTTAAGTCTCCGGTTATTGCTTTTAAATGACATGGCATATTTTAGGCCATGAATTTATTTTAAATCAATCTTAGCCCTTAACTGGACACTCTCCATTTCTAATGAAATGGAGAGGATCCGGATCCCACAGTATCATGGATTCATCGTCTTAAGGTGCCTAACTTTGGAATCCTTAATGCTTTTTTAATGTGCCATTTATTAAAAAGAAACAAAAGGATTAGAAAAAAAAAAAAAAAGAAGAAGAAGTCATTGCGCATATGATGGTCATTCCACAAGTACAAGTTCTTGTGAGATGTGGGGGCAATGATTAGGGTTTAAGTCTCTAAAAGGAAGTTTGACACACATATATACTCAAGAAAAAAAAAAAAAAAAAAAAAAAAACCTACTTCAGCCTAAGAACTTGGATTTGGAGACTTTAGAGTGTAAAATTCAAGAAACACTAAATTTTAAGGATGTACTTTGCAATAAACCCAATTTTTTCCCCAAACTTAAATCCTTTAAATATTTTACATATCATTTCAAAAACAAATTTACATACCAAATATATATAAAATCCAAAAATTTAAGATTTTTATTCCAAAATCCTTGCATTTATATTTAAAAAAGAGTTGTTCTATAGACACAATAAATTGCCATAATATTTTCATAGCAGCAGAGATGTTAATTCCTCATAGGTAAGCATTATGTCAGCTAGTTCAATGTTCAAAGAAATCCAAAAACATCCGTTGACAACTGTACTGACCAACATCTAGGGGTGTTCACCAAACTGCACAAACCACAAAAACCACACTAAAACCACCCGCAAAATGGCATAACTACACCGCACCGCAAGTAATAGTGCATTGCATCGCATCGCATCGCAGTACATAATGCAGTGCGGTTTGCAGTTTTATAATAAGAAAACCGCACAAACATCATCGCACCCTCTCTATATAGTAATATATTTATTTTATTTTTAATATTAAATATATTATTAATAGTTTGATAACCCTAGTTTTTTATAAATAAAAAAAAGTTTGATAACCCTAGCAAGTGTTGACTAGGAAAGTTAGCTTAAAATAAAGAAAAACTAGCTCAATAGTTTAAGACTTAGCTCAAAACAAAGCGAAAAATTAGTTTTGAGCTGGGTAGGAAAAACCCAAAATTTGAAAAGTACACCGACTTCAAGCCGTTCAAACCGTATCTTATACCCTGCACCGCATATGTGACTGCAAAAATGAGATACGGTGCGATTATGGTTTTAGCTAAATTCTAAACCGCACCGCACATACGACCGCAAAAATAAGGTTCGGTGCAGTTATGGTTTTAACTAAACCACACCACAAAGTGCGATGCTAAAAATGGCCTAAAACCGCATCGCACCAGAAACCCATCCCCTCTTCCAACCATTGTCTTTTTTGTCGTTCGCGGCCCCCGTGTAGTAATGCTATGGATACATAAAAATGCACAACTTTGTGCCACAACTCGCCACGTGGGAACACAATTCCCGGATTCACAACTTGTTATATGGCGAGTTGTGACACAAAGCTATGCATTTTTATATGTCCATAGCATTACTCTTATTGGTCCGATCCCTAATTTTAGTAATATATATATTATATACTATATAATAAAAGTTAGGCTTAGAAGCCGTGGATGCACCAAGTGGCTGCACTAAATTGCAGAATTTTTTTTAGAATTTTAAAAAAATAAATATAATTTTTTTTTTGTACTTATCTTCTTCTATAATTTCTAAATTGATAAAAATCTTAATTTGATTACAATCCAAACTCTTCATCTAATCCTTATATTATTATAATTTATAAGTTGATAAAATTTTTTAATTTGATTACAACTCAAACTCTTTATCTAATCATTTTTTTTATTTAAATTATATTACTACGTGTAAAAAAAACACACAATACATGTATAAATTAAAAAAAAAAAAAAAAAAAACCAACAAACAAATAGCAACGTATTCAATAGCAAATAGAAGTCGTGGTTGCGCAAAGTGCCTGCACTAAATTGCAGAATTTTTTTTAGAATTTTAAAAAAATAAATAAATAAATTTGTACTTATCTACTTTTCCTATAATTTCTAAATTGATAAAAATCTTAATTTGATTACAATCCAAACTCTTCATCTAATCCTTATATTATTATAATTTATAAGTAGATAAAAAATTTTAATTTGATTACAACTCTAACTCTTTATCTAATCATTTTTTTTATTTAAATTATATTACTACGTGTAAAAAAAACACAATACATGTAAAAAAACAAAAAATAACAACAATCTTCATCTATTCCTTTTTTTTTAAATTTAAATTATATTACTTTGTGTGAAAAAAAAAAAATACTACCTGGGAAAAAAAAAAAAGCAACGTATTCAATAGCAAAATCTTTCTCTTCACACACGACTTTTTTTTTTTTTAAATAATTATTGTTTATACAGATTTACCAAAAATGTTTTTGGATAAAGTTAAAAAAAAAATTGTAAATAAGGTAATAAGTATTTAAGTTTAAACTAAACACCTTCTCTTTCTTCTCCAAAAAAAAAAAAAAAAAGTAAAGTATCTATATATAATAAACATTTGTTCTTCTAAAAAAAAACGTTTTTTTTTTTTTTTTTTTTGGTTATAAAAGAAAAGTTTCTTTTTTTCCATAAAAAAAAATGTTTTCTTTTTTCGATCTATTCATATGACCTTTTTTTTTATTCTACTTTTTTGGGATTTATGAGATAGCAACAAACAAATTGATTAGAAATTTTAATTCCAATTGGATTTAAATTCTATATCAAATGAATCTCTCTCTCTCTCTCTCTCTCTCTCTCTCTCTCTCTCTATATATATATATATATATATATATCCTCTACAATAATTGGTTCAAGTTTTAGTTACATACTCATACTTTCATCTCTTTAAGTGATAGAGAAAACAAACAAGTTTATTTTTTGTTCTTTTTCTAAATTTATATCTTAATTTATAATTTGTGTTAATTCCTTAATTTTAAATTATTAATTAGTTTGATTATATTCTTTATATTGAATGTAAATTGTTGTTTATAGGTTTTTGGTCGTGTTATATTCTTTAGAAAATAAAAATAAAAATAAAAGAGTTTATATAAATTTGGCAACAAAGCTAAATAGATAAGCCTAAGAAATGTTTACTAATAATAGTTTTATCAGTAACTTTTTTATTAACATGATTTGAAAAAAAAAATTGAATAGAGAGATAATTTATTAACGTAATTTAAACTCTACTAAAACTTTTTTAAGGGATTTTTAAAAATAAATTTCAAAGTAATTTTCTAATTATTAACTACTATGTGCTAATTTCTAACTACCAAAACTCACAATTGAAATACTAATTTGTATGAGATACCACTTCCAAAGATTAATATCTTAGCTATTATATATTATACACTGACTTTTTTTTTTCTTTCAAAAGAAGCGTTTCTCTCTCTCCCCGCTAAACAAATGAATTATAATAAGAATTAACTAGACAGAGGTAAGACTACACCACTTCTTTTCTACAATAGATGTTAAATTTAGATAATTTTTCATGCATACACACACGCTACACAAAGAGATTATAACAAGAATTAGCTAGACAGGAGTAAGACTATACCATCTCTTTTCTACAATAGATGTTAAATTCATATAATTTTTCATGCATATACATACACATGTAGCGTGCAACGCATATAACTTAAACTTTAAGTTTAAACTTAAACTTAGCATGGTGAAACTCACTCAAGTTTCAAAATCTTCTTCCATGCTTTCAATGACAAAAATTAAATTCTCATGTGAGTCTCTCTACTTCAAATTTTTAAATGTTTAATAATTTAGATTGTTCTTAATTATTAAATTGAGGTTTCTATTTAAACGTGATTTCAATTATTGTTTGAATAGTTTTTAACTATTAAATTCAATGGTTTTTCATTTAAATATATGTAATTAATTGAGCCTTAAAGTTCAATGTATTATTGAAAATCATTTTATATATATATTTTAGGTATCTCTATCATCTTCCATTCATTATGTAACTTAAAAGTAAAATATTCATTTATTTTAAGTAAATTAATAAAATTTTTATTTACATATGAATTTTGATTAAGATATGCATTGCACGGAAATAATGCTAGTATATATGTATATATATAATGGATTTTACTAATGTGTGCCCTTAGGGCACACATTAAGTTCCATTTTTGGAAAACATTTTCTCGAGAATTGAAAAAGTAATGACAACTTTTTCAATTTCCGAGAAAATGTTTCCAAAAATAGAAAGGTTAATGTGTGCCCTTAGGGCACACATTAACCGGACCCATATATAATTGGGATGAATTGGAGTTCCTACACCTACTGTGTAAAAGGGATATACTCACACCCATTTAAACAATTTATTCAAATCCTTTTACAGAGTTTAGGATAGAATACTATGTTGTTGACAATGGCTGGGTTTGGATAGGAAGGTTAGTTGCGGTGCGTTTTCTCGTTTTTTTTTTTTTTTTTTTTTTTTTTGCCGCACTTGTTGACTTTGGGGGACAAAATTCACTGTGTATGTACTGTGCATATACTGTTCATATACTGTTCACGCAATATTTAATTTTAAAAGTGGGTCCCACAATACTATTCACACATTTAAAAATTATTTTGCTACAGTGTTTTCAGCAACAATCAATTTTTATCAACTTTTAGCAACAATAAGTGTTATCCAAACGGACCCATTGTGGTTAAAACTTAAAAGAACTGAGAGTCAATTTTAAATATAAAACACATGAACAGGTGAAGCTAATTATTAAAAAAAAAAAACACACTCACACCTGGCAAAATTAAAGACAGCAAAAGTGAGAGTAAATGGACCGTACACTGTAGAAGTGCAACTAACATATATAACTTGGTACCGTGCTTTCCACAACATCCCCGAAAAACTTTGAACTCACTTTCACTTTTTATTGCACTGTACTATCTGTATTTGTACAATTGTTTTGTACCCCTCTCTCTCTCTCTCATTTTCAGTAATGGCTGATGATTATTCCACACCATGAGCTTCACAGGCGGGTCCCACCACCACTCACCGGCGGTTCCTCGTCTCCGCCGCCGCCGCCTCAAACCCAAGAATTCTAACCGGTTCCGCCTGCTCGGACCTCCACCAACTTCTACTCCTCACTCGTCCTGGAAGTTCGAAGACAACAAAAACGACCTTGTCTTTAACTACCAACACCACACGAAGCTCGTCTCCGAGCTATTTCAACGAGGCGGAGTCCAAGCCTCCGCCAGAAAACTCGCCGCCGGTCTCTGGCGATTGCTTGGTGCTCCTCACTGTCAGCAGGTAACTTTTTTTATTTTCGCTATTACTGTATTTTCAATGGGAGAGTACTGTCTTTTAAATAAATAAATAAATAATAAAGTTTGAAACTTTGGGTTTTGTTTTAACTTGGGTTTGTACAAAAACTGAATTTGTGGTTGGTGAAAACCAAGTACAGCATAAGATACAATGATACTTTCATCTGACTCTGTATGTTAATCTTAACGAAAAACAAAACAAAACTCCCTCTTTGTCGACACTAGTACAAACGTTGGCTTAATTGTGCTGGGTAATTGTTATAAATTCGAAAAAAAAAATACAAAGTTGGAATTTTGTATTTTCTTTTCTCTTCTTTTAATTTCCCATAGACCAAATTGTGCTTGCCTTGTTGAGAATTAAATCAAATAACTTTGATTCTATATCAATTTTGTTATTAACTAATACGCTAGTGAGAAAGGTTGATTTGATTTAATTTAATGGTCCGTTTAGAGTAGAATAGGGTAGATTTAGTACAAAATTAACTTATTTTTAGATAACTCTACTCTACTTTTCTTCACTCTCCTCCTTTCCCCGTTCATCCAAATAGGCCATAAATGAATTGAAAAGGTAAGGTATTGCCTAAAATAACATTGGTAGAATCAATATATATATATATATATATATATAAAATATTATGAGAGTATAATTTTGGATATGGTAGAAATAATAGAAAATTACATGTTAATAAAGGAGGCGAGGGTATGATTTTGGATAAGATAGAATAATAGAGATCAATAAATTACTGGGAAAAAGAAGAAGAAGAGCAAACCGATATTAATTGACAACAGCAACTATCAGGACAGTACTTCAGTAGTTGGGTAAGAGGAGGTGCCAAAGTTAGCAAGTCTAGAAAGAAGAAACAATCCCAAAGCACATGTAATGGAGTTTATAGTTAGTAGCCAATAAAGTGAAAGATTAAATCAATGATTCATCTACCATTCACATCAACATCATTCATATTTTTTCCTTTTCAAAATTTTTCTTTTTTAAAAATCATTGAAATTTAGGTGATGCACTTAAATTTTGTATATTTATTTTAGAGGTAGTTGCCTAAAATACATATGGAGTGGATTATACTATTGTTTATACATGGATCATGGTGTGCAAATGTGAAGTCAATAAAATTGCAACATTTGTGAATTTAAAATCCTTGTCACATTCTTCCCTGCAATGCAGCCTGGTATTGGACGTGTAAAGATTAAGTTTGCCCATCACTGGAAAAGTAGGGACTATGGTCCGGAAATAAAGGATCAGTTGCAGTTGCAAAGACCCTTACCTATCTCTCATCCAAAGAATGGAATCCAGTATGAGGTAAATCTTTTTCTTTCTCTGGGTTATTCTAGTTCGCAACTGTTCATAAATGTTTGGGAAGGGAGAACTAGTTAAGTCAGGATGGGTGGAGATGAAGTGCGGTCTAGGTGTGGATAAACTAGTGTGACCTTTCTTTGAGATGATTATATATATCTTGGATATTTTCTTTTTACCATAGAGAATATGTGAACTGTATAGAGAATGTCACGATAATGAGTTCATAGCTTTAGCTGGTCATTTGATCTAATTTGTCTCAGAAATGGAAAAATAACATGCTATTCTTATAATGTCTCTCTCATTCTCTCTGTTTTTAAGATTTTCTGACCTAATCTTTGATCTTCAAACTACATCATTCCCAGCCTGAATCTTCTTTGCAACATCCCAAATGCTCAATGGAGGGGGCAACAAAGTGGGAACCTAGGTGTTCAAAAGTGATTGACAAGGTGTACCGGTTTAACAGCCACATAAAGCTTCTTGAAAATCAAGACAATGCTTCTATCTCTATTGTTTCTGTCCTGCAAGCGGAACTAATATGTGCTAGATCAAGAATTCGTGAACTTGATGATGAGGTGAAGTCCTCTAAGAAAAAAGTTGAACACTTGCGGAGGAAGGTTGAAGAGGAAAGGATTTCATGGCAGAGCAGAGAACATGCAAAAATTCTTGTGGTTGTGGATGACTTAAAGAAAGAATTAAGCAGGGAAAGGAAGAATCGTCATAAGATGGAAATTCTCAGTTCCAAATTGGTCAATCAGGTTGCCAATGCCAAGTTATCTGCAAAGCAGATCATGCAGAATTATGAGGAAGAAAAAAGGCTTCGAGAGCTAATGGAGGAAGTTTGTAGTGAACTAGCCAAGCAAATTGGAGAAGATGAGGCCACTGTTGAGGGATTGAAGAGAGAGTACAAGAAAGTTTGTGAAGAAGTGGAAGAAGAGAGGAAGATGTGGCAGATGGCTGAGGTTTGGCGTGAAGAACATGTCCAAATGAAGCTGGTTGATGCAAAGCTTGCTCTTGAAGAAAGATATTTTCAGATGAACAAGCTGATAACAGACCTTGAGACTTTCCTGAGGTCCAGAAGTTCTAACCTGAATGTCATGGAGTTAAGGGAAGCTGAGTTGATCATGCAGGCAATTAAATCAATGAATATTCAAGATATCAAGGAGATTGAACGTCTCAGTGAAGGTGAAGCTAACGAAAAGGAGATTGAACCATGTTTAAATAACAGTCACACTGGGCATGCTTCAAAAATCTACACCTTGAGTCTTAATAACGATGCCTCCGACAAAAAGTTGGTGCTGAAACATTCAAATCATGTTATTGATTATAACAGTGGCCTAGAAGAAGATATCAGAGGTGGGGAAAGTGCTAGCCATGCTGAGGATCAGGGTTGCATTTGCTCACTTGAAGGTAGTGACACCTCAGTCAATAGGTTCAACCAAGAAAAAAAAGTTTTGGAGAGCCGAATTGAATGTGATGAAAACACAAATCAAGAATCTCTTAGTCCAGAAATCAGTGAGGTTTGCTCACTATCTGATAAGAAAATAAAGCAGAAGGCATCTCCAGTATCGAATCCCTGGAAAGCACACCCGAGGAATGGTGAATTCTATAAGATTTTGATAGATGAGGGTAATCGAAGGCTTTCAAATGGGACAATCTCTAGTGTCAAGAAAGCTTCTCCATGTGGAGGGTCAGCTGAAGGTGAGCCCAGATGCCAGGATACAGTGGCGCAACAGAGTGTACCAGACTCGGCCAATCCACACATTACCCGAGAGATGAAAGGACGCATAGAGTGGCCACGAGGCATCCAAAAACATAACACGAAGGCCAAGCTTCTGGAAGTGAAAATTGAAAGCCAGAAATCTCAATTGCGTCACATGCTTAAACAGAAGACTTAAGAGAACTACATTCTCATTCGTTTTTTTGTTTTTTTAAATTGTTTCAGCAAGTCTAATCATAAGAAGAATGCACCCATTTGTTATCAGCAAGTGTTAAAAAAAAACAATTAGAGTTCATAGAGCCCCTTATGCATAGCTTCCTCCTTTTTCATAATTCAATTCATCATTTTTGGTCCTATATTCTGAGTGTATGTATTTTGTTTTCACAGAGCATATTATCCCTTTATGCCAGCTGTTAATTAAGAGAGCATGTATCACACCTTTGTATAATTGATTAGTGTATGAAAACCAAAGTGAGGACAATAATTCATGTGCTGAATGATGCTCTTTACTTATTGTCATTTTCTCTCATTTGTAAATCCTCTTATATATATATATATATATATATATATATATATATATATATAGTCTCCTATGACTAATAATACAGTCTACAATGAGACGTGGAATGCTTGTAGGCCAAGTATGAAGATCTTATCAATGATTAGATTTCCTTTAATCTTTCCACGTTCTCTAATTGCACAGTAAGCCTATTCTTGGAAATTCCCATTGGATATTTCATATATGCTATTCCAAGAAAGGAAACAACAGAAATCGAATAAGTAGAAGTTTGAAACAAACACAGGCTACGTGCTTCTGGTACGCATACAAGAAACAAACTTTTGTTTTACTATTTTTTCAGCATCAATATAAATAGGTATTAGATGGATTAAAATCATAAATAGAATCAGTGAAATGCTACATAGACATCTATAGTTAATAGATGCATCATTTTCAAAGTTTTGAGGAAGAGCATTACTTTCTCTATACATCTTAGTGAAAAGAAGTATAATAAGCAGCCTTACTCCAATTTTAGGGAGACTGTTTTTTGAACTCAAATTCACAACCAATAAATATAAGGATACAATATCTTTCATAACTACTAACACGAATTATTGTGATTGGTACATAATAAAAGAGGTGCCAGTGATGAACGCAAATGAAAATAATGTTGCTTTAACCACAACAAATCAATTGTGAAAATGTTGTCCCTACTCCTTAACATTACTCATTCACAAAATATGTTGTTGGAAAAATACTAAAAGAATTAATAAATTAATGTCGAATTACTTTTATGTAATTGACGATATATCCGTTTGTAAAACTTATATAGTAATTTTGTAGTATCTCTCCCATCACTAGATTGTTTGGTCAAAGCATGAGGTCCTACCTCAGCCATGGAGTAATTAAAATGAAAAAGAAGTGGTTTGTTGGCCACTTGGGGAAGAAAAGATATATAGTGTGATCTTAGCTATGGTTTTCTCCTAAGAGAAAAAAGAAAACAACTTGATAAGAGAGAGATTTATATCTTACTTGTAAAGCAGATGTGTTTCCTTTGTTCTCGTCATGCTAGAGGGTCCCCCACCTCTTCGAACTTCCATGTCTGTGAGCACAATGACAAGTGACAACTAGCAAATTGTCTCCATATCATGCACAGCAAGACCCTACAGACTTATGTAATTACTATGGCAATTCTTTTTTGTTTTCTTTTTCTAAGTAGCTGGAAAATCGATTTATATCTTCGTACAAATTTTTGGTTTCTTCCTGTTGCCTGTTGGCCCAAACTTCAAATTATTCTCTCCACGCAGTTGTTGGAATACCATTCCAGCGAGCACACGACAATCAAACCAGTTCGAGAAGTTCTCATGGTCCACCATGGTAATTAGAATATCGCTTGCTCCATTGCTGCCAAATCTCCTTGCAAGTTTCATACAACAGCTACTACTACTAAAACTACTGTAACATGAACCTCACTCGACACGAGTCACTATCTTCCATGGATATTAAATATAGTGCAAATTAATGTTTGTTAAAATGTTGATGAAATTTTATAGTTTTCAACTTTTAAAATAATAATAATAATAATAATAATTTAATAGTTAAAGGAGAAGTGGAATTTGAATCTAGATGTCACTGATGAAAATATTATAAAATATCATGAGTTAAAAGACTCTTGACTAAGCCATTCATTAATAATGAATAAATTTTTAAAATTTTATAGTAGAATATATTATGCATGAGTCCGATAAAGTAGAGACAAATCTTGTGTTTTACATCTAAAAACCAATAACAATAACTTTTTTTTTTTTTTTTTGGAATAATAAACAATAAAATAAGGCTGTACTTCTTTTGCACTAATAAATTCTAGGGATGGCCAAAATTCTTCGTCCACTCAATTTATCATGTCCTAATTTGTCTTGTGTGGGTTTTCGCTCCAAAAGGAGTGATAGGATGAGGACGGGTTTTGCACATGCAATCATGCCTCGAATGTGTGTGTATATATATTTGGTTTGATATATATTTAAGTTATTTATGCATTCACTCTAATTTTTTTTATTCATACCCTATATTATAATTTATTATGTTGTATATATTATATTCAATAAGTCTAGCATTAGCAAAAAAAAATTTACAATTGTCAATATTGCAAGTTGTTATTGCTTTTTGGCATTTGCTTATTTGGTAGAGAAAAAAAAGGATGTCAGCGGTAGGTTCTAATAACAATTAGTAAAAATTTATCAACTCAACTATTGTAAATTATTGTGTGTAGCATTACTTCCCTAAAAAACTTACTCTTTTTTTTTTTTTTTTTTAATACAAGATAGAATTTCTACTCTAGCCTAATCTAAGTGTATATGTGTGTGAAGCTTCCTCATGGAGACTTGAACCCCGGCCCTTACCCTCCATACCCTACAAACATTTATACTTATGGAGTGATCACCACACCAAGGGTGCGCGGTGGTTAAAAAATTTTCTTTTACTCTTTCAACTCTACCTCATTAATATTGAAGCCACCTCATTATAGATGACAAAATACCTCAAACTCACCTTGCCCCCAACTTGTCATGCTCCCATCTAGTGTAAGGTTTCCTCACCCTAAAAAAGGGAGGGGTGGGGATAGGACACCCCTTATTCCACCCATTGTCATCCCTAATAAATTCATGCATTTGTTTTAAGTTTTATTTTCATCCTTTATTTAAAAGTTAAAATTTTGTTGATAAAAATTTTAGTAGGTAACCATCTTATCTTGCAGTCCATTTGTTGTTGTTAAATTTATTGTAAATCATCTCAACTTTTCAATCTGTCATGATGGATAGGCAAAATGTTAGGTTATGGCTAAAAGGACTGCCACTCTTTATTTGAGAAGTGCTACGTCCATAACATTTTCACTATACTTTTATAATAAATTGTAGATGGAAAGATGTTATTGGTTATAATTTGAATCTACAACTTAAATTACTTTTTTGCCCACCCATAACAACCAATAATAACCTGTCACTTAAGATTTGTTGTGAAAATATTGTGAAAACTAGCATTTCTCCTCTTTACTAACATCCTCTTTAGCATTTTTAGACTACTTAAGCATTAGCATCAAGCTTTTAAAAATTTTCTCTTTATTATAGGATAAGAACCTACTTTTCTCTTCATTCATTCTCTATAATTTCTCTCACTTTTCTTTTCTTTAATTTCATAATGAAGACAACAACAAAAAAAATCTAGTTTTGGGGAATGAATAACATTTCCCTATATTAAGGAAAGCACGTTAGCATTTTCCTAAAATGGGGAATAAGTAGGGAGTCTGATGAGGGAGTGTTTTTTGAGCTTTTCGTCCTAGATTGGGGTCTTACCCTAAAATAGGAAATGTGATGCTCTTAGATTACTATTTTAATTTTGAGAAAAAAGAAATACGAATGGACAAAATGACAAAATTAATACCTTTTAAATTTTATAAGAAATGAAATTGTAAACTATTAAACTTGGAGATAAATAAAAATCCAACATTTAACCTAAGTTTAGGGAGGAAAAATATTTTTATTGAGTGACTCTGCAGTTTCCTCTATGAAAGAAGGAAAACGTTGCAAATAGTTGGGTGAAAAGTATTTTCACCAAATGAGTATGAAATTTTTCTCCCTGAAAGAAGGAAAATGTTGGAGGAAAAGCATTTTCACCCTGTGAGTATTTAATTTTCCACTAAGAAAAAGGGACAATGTTGGAGGAAAATATTGGAAATAGTTTTTCAACGTTTTATTAGTTTTACTGTGGACTTAGATCAGGGCTGGGCAGGCATTAAATAGGTAAAATTGGGCCTGCGTCTGAACGTCAAGCCTAATGCTTGGGCCTAAAACTGGTTTATTTTGCCTGTTCCTGTCTCTATTTCAATTAATAAACTCTTCCTTATTTTTAATTTTTTTTATAGCAATTAAGAAAGAAAAGGGAGGAAAATACAAAACACTTTTTTTAAGGCCTGTTTTCGGGCTAGATTGACTTTGTAAGCACTATAAAACGATTCTAAGAACTTATCGAGCTTAATATTTAAGTTCAATCCAAGCTTGGCTTGAAAATTGAAATTAAAAGGTAAAAGTTTAAATTCATTGAAATGAAAGAATTTCACACTCTCTTTTTTACCATAACTTAATAAAACCTCACTTAACTCAAAGGGATGGCTCTAGTGGTTATTAAGGGATCCTCAAAATCTCAAGTTCAAAATTCCTACACTCCCATTTTAGTTCTGTAAGGACTAGATTTGGATCCCTGGCCCAAGAAGTAATTGGATTCAAGCCCAAGACAATAAATTTGTAGAAAGTGGGTCGAAGAACTAGGCTCTAATCAATGAAACAACAGCTAGGCTTGGTTTATCAGTCAATCAAATAAAACAGGAGTATGTTTGAGTAAGAAAATTTGTCCTCGGCATAGTCCGAGGAGCTCTGTTCTTATATATACTGGATGATAATGGTTACAGAAGTAGTTTTTGTTCTTTTTTTCTCCCCCCTTTTCCTTTCTTCTTTCTACTTTATATACTACCTTTCCTTTTCATCTTTACCATCCACGTATAGGTCAGATTTGCTGGTGTTGATCTTTATCCCATCAACCCCTCCCCAAAGCTCTTAGGTAACAGCTGTAAGGTTGAAAACCATTGTTCAGGCATCACTTCCTCATTAATGCGGCTAGAGTATTGGTTGTCAGGCATTTAATGCGGAGGTAGCAGCTTTTCCTGGAGATATTTCATGGTCATACTCTTTTCTGTTTATCTCTAGTACTTATCTTCCTCCACGGAATGGTCTAGAAGGCTGCTCTTGTCGGTAAATCACATCTTCGGACCTCAGCGTTGGGTAGCCGAGAAGGAACTCGTCCTCGGCAAAGCTTCCTGGACTACAATGACCAACATTGTTCTTTTCACCTATTATCATGGGACCCTTTCTACAGTACTTTCCCATCCTCAGATGATTCCTTATTCTTGGCTTAGGCCTTAGGCCCACCACATATGTGGGCGTGTATTTTTAGGCCTTTTACCCCTACAATAGCCCCTCAAAATTCAGCTTCCTGACTTCTCGGGCATAAAGGAGGATTTTGATATCCTTGGGATAATCTTAGGCCTGTCAAGTTTCGTCTTATGATGGTACAGGCGCCTTTTTAACTGCCTAAAGTACGTTCTTGACGCTTCGGAGTCCGAGGCATGCCTTCATTAAATTTGTGCGGCTCCCTATCCCCCACAATCTACGACTTGATGCCAATCTAACGGTTGAGGATTCCATTGGGAAATGAGCGGGATTTATCCCGCTCGTAATTATTACTTTGATATAAATACCTCTTAATTCAATCATCCATACCATTTTAGCATTCATTTCATTTCAGCACACATACCTTGAATCTGCAAACCTCTCCAACTTGTTTGTGCCCCTATAAATACTAGAAACCTATCCGAGGACTCCTTTACTCTTTCCGTAAGAACTTTTATCTTTTATTTTCCTATACAATTGTTTTTTCTTTTGTCTTCTCCTCCTCGGCTCTATTTCCCTTTCCCAATTTGTCCAACTTTTCTCAAATCTTTTCTAAGGATGGGTAGATTTAAGTGTTTGGTTGACTCTATGGAGTTGTTAGAAAACTTCAAAATCCAATATAGGATTCCTCTGACGGAAGCTATTAGGTACTGTGCAGAGGGGCAATGGTTTGAGGATAGAAAAGATGGGGAAGTAGTTATCCCCATGATAGCCTTCATAAAGGGGGGGGGGGGGGTATAAGAATCCCTATGGGTACCGTGACTAGGGATTACCTTAGAGCTCATAGGTTAGCCCCAACTCAGTGCGCCCCTAATATGTTTAGGATTTTGGGGAGCGTAGATGCCTTCAATGAAAAAATAGTCTTAGGGTTAATCCACCACGACGTTAACTGGGTTTACAATCTCTACCATCTTACCGGGCAAGGGTATTACCTAAAGTTTAGGTATCCCGAAGTTAGACTTATTCAATGTCTACCAAAGTCTAACAAAGGTATGAAAAATGACTTTTTGATACTGTCAGGGGAATGGCACGATGGCTTCTCTTGTCCGACAAGGGAGGGGAAACCAGGTGGGATTCCAAGTTTAGATTTTTAATTTCAAAATCGCTTTCTTTGAGTTATGTTTTATTAACTATATTTTTTTTTCTGATTGATTTTGTAGATCCATAAGCAGTTGTGCCTCATTTCCGCCTGGTAAACCGAGAGAGTTTGGACAAAATCCTGAGAGCCGAGGTGTTCATACATAGTGACGGTCAACTCAGAGCCGCTCATCGTATCCTTGGCTACGACCTCATATCAAAGAGTTTCCTGGCACCCAAGTGTGTTATCAGAGCTAAGGACCCGCGGCTACAGAGAATCAGTGTTGCTGCGCAAGGGTTTCCTAGCCAGTGGTCTAATCCCTGAGGGCGCTCAGGGTACAACCCCTATTTTTGAAGGCATACTTATAGTAGGGACCTCGTCCTCCCATCCAGTGATTAAGGAAGAGGAAGAAGAAAAAGAAAAAGAGGAAGAAAAAGAAGAAGAAGAAGTTGTTGAGCTGTCTGATTCTGAGGACGGTTTCGAAGTATTTAACCGGCCCTTATCTCCAGAGACCACTTTGGGTGATCTCGGCCCCTCTTCCACAGCTCAATCTAGCCTACAACAAGGAGACGACCCCTATCAAGGCGACATGGGTATTCAACGCAAGCAAAAGACCAGTCTCTTGGACTTGATAGAATCTCTGCCAGGGAGAGATGCCCTTGGGAAAGCAACTCAGAACAAACCTCCTCCTCCTCCTCCTCAAAACAAACTTCCTCTTCCTCCTCAACCTACACAACCCCTCCAACTTGAACCTACCGGGTTGAAGTGAAAAAGAGATGCGAAAGGCAAGTAGGTGATGGATGCTGGGAAGAGTCACCTCACCCAAGAAGAAGAAAACCAAAGGATAGCTAAACAGCCTAAAGGGGGGCAGAGGGGCATTAAGAAGAGGAGTGATCCTCCTGCACCTCCAGCATGGACCCTTGCTCCCATGTTGGATGGGGAACCCTTGCTAGCCGATGCCTCCATCCGCAACTATCAAGGAGGAAAGGCCGGCTATGTGGCCGATGTGGTGGAACAAGGCCTACTATTCCCCAATGACTTGGCGAAATTAAGGAACCTAAGGAGGCACGAGGTCTTCCTTAGTTTGAAGAGGTACTTAGGCATGGTAAGGCTTTTAACTTAGTTTTTTTTTTTTTTTTTTTACTGTTCACCTGATGTCCTCAACTTGCCTTGTGTTTCCCTTTCTTGACAGGCTGATCAAGCCACATTCAGGGCAGAAGAGGTAGCCAGTTCCTGCCATAGACAAATGAAGGAAGAGGAGGCAAGGCGTAACGCAGCTGTTGAAGCCTTTGGGGTTGCTGATAAGACTATCAAGGACCTCAGAGAGAAGCTGATGGATGAGAAAAGGGAAAGAAAAAGTGCTACTGCGGCTTTGGAGGGTGCTGAGAAGCAAGCCAAGAGCCAAAGAATCCTCTTACGTAGTGCCGAGGATCAGCTAACCGCTGCCAAAGCGAAAGTTACTGCTCTCAAGGAGAAATTAAAATAAATGAGGAAGGCCAAAGATGATGCTGAGAGGGCTTGGGAAAAGGCAATGAAGGCTCGGGCAGAAACGGAAAAGGCTCAGGAGCAGGCCGAACAGGACGGATATGACATAGGTGTGGCAAATACCAAGGCCAATCTTAGGGTCGAGGTCCCAAGGGTATGCAGGCTCTACTGCTCCCAAGTATGGTATGAAGCCCTCAACCAAGCTAGGGTTGAGGATTCATCTATACTTAGAAAGGCAGAGAATGTGTATTATCCCCCTGCCATCCGCGTGTCTGCTCCTTCTACTTTGGGGGCTGATACTGCACCCAAAGTGGCAGAGGAGAGCACAAATGGTGCCATCAATGATCCAGTTTCTTCTGATAGGCCTGCCGAAGAGACCGAGCATTCTGGAGTAATGGAAAAAGAGAAGAATATTACTCAGGGAGTAGCCCACAATGCTACAGAGCCTTCAGTTGATATTCAAGTTCCTCCTGCCGAGAAGAAAGCTCCTGAAACAACAGAGATTATCCTTGCTTCCCTTTCTGTGCCTGTTAAAGCTGATCTGGCAAGCAAAAGCCTTGAAGCCCCTAAAACAGCTTCCAACCAGCCTGCCTATGGACCTCCCAAGGACAAGATTGTAGTGAAGCGGAAATAAATTGTAGCGTAGCAAATTTTTTTTTTTTTATTATCTGCTTTACTTATAAACTTTATTGTTGTTGTTGTTTTTATTTTATTTTATTTGTAATCAAATTACTCATTTTGTGATTCACTTATTTTATTTTGAGGTTTCATTTAATGAAATTCAGGCATGCTCGCTTTATTCCAATGATTTTCCTGTTAGTTGTTAACATAATTTATACCTTATTCAATACTTAATAAATGTAATAATAAGACCAAATTCTTCTCTCTAACCTGTATAGGTACTCGAAAAGTGGTTCTATCAGACATTGTCAGCCGTAAAATAGGTTAAAAATTGCTGAGTCCACAACAATTATTAAAACATGCCTCTGACTCTAAAGTCTAGGCATTATTCTTAATAAAATTTACTGATCTTAAGGAAATGCTCAAATGTTGACCAAATAAAAGATAAGTCCAATGTACCTTAAAACGCTTTAAGTGATGCTCATGAATTTGTATTTACTTACGTCTTTATTGCATGTGGGCAAAGCATATGATCCGAGGAGCCATACGTGGCCAATATCCTGTATAAGTCTTAGGAAGGTAATTTAAAGTGTTAATTTCCCCAAAACTTGTGGTCCGAGGATCCAGGCAAGACTTAGGTTCTGTTTAATACTTAGATAGATGTCAGAAGTTATTAATTTCCCTAAAGCTTGTGGTCCGAGGAGCCAGGCAAGACTTAGGTTTTGTTTAATACTTAGATAGATGTCACAAAGCTTGTGGTTGGGTCCGAGGAGCCAGGCAAGACTTAAGTTCTGTTTAATACTTAGATAGATGTCAGAAGTTATTAATTTCCCCAAAGCTTGTGGTCCAAGGAGCCAAGCAAGACTTAGTTCTGTTTAATACTTAGATAGATGACATAAGTTATTAATTTCCCAAAAACTTGTGGTCTAAGGAGCCAGGCAAGACTTAGGTTTTGTTTAATACTTAGATAGATGTCAAAAGTTATTAATTTCCCCAAAGCTTGTGGTCCGAGGAGCTAGGCAAGACTTAGGTTCTGTTTAATACTTAGATAGATGTCAGAAGTTATTAATTTCCCCAAAGCTTGTGGTCCGAGGAGCCAGGCAAGACTTAGGTTTTGTTTAATACTTAGATAGATGTCACAAAGCTTGTGGTTGGGTTCGAGGAGCCAGGCAAGACTTAAGTTCTGTTTAATACTTAGATAGATGTCAAAAGTTATTAATTTCCCCAAAGCTTGTGGTCCGAGGAGCCAAGCAAGACTTAGGTTCTGTTTAATACTTAGATAGATGACAGAAGTTATTAATTTCCCAAAAACTTGTGGTCCGAGGAGCCAGGCAAGACTTAGTTTTTGTTTAATACTTAGATAGATGTCACAAGTTATTAATTTCCCCGAAACTTGTGGTCCGAGGAGTCAGGCAAGACTTAGGTTCTGTTTAATACTTAGATAGATGTCACAAGTTATTAATTTCCCCGAAACTTGTGGTCCGAGGAGTCAGGCAAGACTTAGGTTCTGTTTAATACTTAGATAACAAATAAAAACACACAACCAATAATCATAATAAGTGAAAATATAGCCAATATTGCTTTCATTGATAATAATACCTCTTCAGGTTGTTTACATTCCAAGGACGGAGTACAGTTTTTTCATCTAGATCTTCCAGATAATATGCACCTATTCCTGCCACTAAAGTGATGCGATATGGTCCTTCCCAATTAGGTCTCAGCTTTCCCCAGGCTGGGTTCTTGGTACTGCCCAAAACTTTTCTTAGATCCAGGTCTCCCGGAGCGAGTGGTCTCAGCTTCACATTGGCATCATACCCTTGTTTAAGCTTGTGTTGGTAATAGGCCAATTGGACCATTGCATTTTCTCTTCGGTCTTCAATTAAATCTAAATCTTTACCTAATAGCCCACCATTATTGCTCGGAATGAAGGAACTTGTTCTCAATGTTGGGAAGCCAGTTTCAAGAGGAATGACAGCCTCGGCTTCATATGTCATCGAAAAGGAGGTCTTTCCCGTTGACCAGTGAGGGGTAGTTCGATATGTCCAGAGGACGTGTGACAGCTCTTCCACCCATTTTCCCGTTGCATCATCTAATCTCTTTTTGAGCCCGTTCACTATGACCTTATTGACAGCTTCGGCCTGACCATTTCCTTGGGGATAGGCTGGAGTGGAGTATCTATTTGTAATTCCCATATAGCAACAATACCCCCTAAAGGCCTTGTTATCAAATTGGAGACCATTATCTGAGATTAGGGTGTGAAGGACCCCAAATTGAGTAACAATGTTTCTCCACACAAATTTCTTAGCATCTACATCCCTGATGTTAGCTAATGGCTCAGCCTCAACCCACTTGGTTAAATAGTTTGTGCCGACCAGCAGATACCTCTTATTCCCTGCTGCCTTGAAGAAAGGGCCAACAATATCCAAGCCCTATTAAACGAACAGCCAAGGGCTGGGAAGAGGATTGAGGAATCCTCCTGGCTGGTGGATGTTTGGTGCAAACCTTTGGCATTGGTCACATTTTTTAACATACTCTTGTGCCTCCTTTTGCATACCCGGCCACCAATATCCTTGAGTAAGGGCTCGGTGAGATAAAGATCTTCCTCCCATGTGACTTCCACAAATTCTTTCATGTAACTCTTCCAGTAGCAATTTTGATGCCTCAGGATGTATACACAGTAAATATGGCCCAGAAAAGGAACGCTTGTACAATTTTTGATCTTCGGACAGCCAAAACCGAGGAGGCTTTCTTCGCACTTTTTTAGCCTCTGACTTCTCTTCGGGCAAAATGTCATTTTTAAGAAATAACACTATGGGATCCATCCAGCTCAGCCCCATCTTGATTTGATGGATTTGAACCACATCATTTTTTACGGTTGGCTTACACAAATCTTCAACAAGTATGACCCGAGGCAGGTCTTGTGCCGAGGAGGTGGCGAGGGTAGCCAAGGAATCTGCATGTGTGTTTCCACTTCTAGGAATATGTGACAATTTAAAAGATTCAAACTTTGATTGTAAGCGTCTCACTTGACCCAAATACTCCTGCATTCTCACATCTCTAGCCTCCAATTCGTCCTTCACTTGGCCAACAATTAACCTTGAGTCCGAGAACATCTCTACTGTCTTTCTACCCATTTTCTAAACCATAGTCATTCCCTTCAATAGAGCCTCATACTCGGCTTTGTTATTTGTGGCCGTGAATCCCAATCTTAATGATTTTTCAATGGTTATTTTCTCAGGTGATACTAAAACTAGCCCCACTCCAGATCCTCTTTAGTTGGCTGCACCATCTACATATACTTGCCAGTATAAAGTGTCTTGCTGGGAGATCATGTCAACCGATTTTCCATTCATGTTTTGCTTTGCTGCCTCTACTTCTAATGTGGGTTCAGCAAACTCGGCTACTAGATCGGCAATGACTTGGCCCTTTACTAAAGTCCGAGGCATGTACTTGATTTTAAAAGCCCCTAGAATCGTGCCCTATTTAGCAATCCTCCCTATATAATTAGCACTTCAGAGTATAGACTTGAATGGAAGCTAGGTTAGGACAACACTTGTGTGTGCTTTGAAGTAATGGGGAAGTTTTCGTGTAGCATGTACCACCACTAAAATGGCTTTCTCCAGTGGCAAATAACGGACCTCGGTCTCATGTAATGACTTGCTCACATAATAAACTGGCCGTTGTATGCCACTGTCAACTCGTATCAACACTAAGCTTACAGCATGAGGGGCTACAACAATATAAGAGAATAAGACCTCGTCCATCTCAGGACTGGACATAATAGGTGGCCGAGATAGATATTCTTTAAGTTGCTGGAAGGCCAATGCACATTCCTCGGTCCATTCAAATCCCTTCCATTTATTCATCAAAAGGAAGAAAGGTCTGCACCTATCCACTGACCGAGAGATAAACTGATTCAAGGCAGCAATCATTTCGGTGAGCTTCTGGACCTCCTTGGGATTCCGAGATGGCTGCAGACTATGAACAACTTTGATATGATCGGGGCTGACCTCAATTCCCCTATGTGTTACCATATAGCCCAAAAATTTGCCTGACCTTACACCAAATGAACATTTGGAAGCATTTAGGCGCAATTTATGTTTCCTTAGAATTCCAAAAATGTTTCTGAGATCTCCTACATGCTCGGACACCACTTTACTCTTTACCACCATGTTGTTTATATAGACTTCAATATTCTTACCCAACTGTGATTTAAACATTCTAGTCATCATCCTTTGATAGGTAGATCCAGTGTTTTTCAAACCAAATGGCATCACTTTTTAATGGTAATTTCCAATGGGAGTGACAAAGACTGTCTTTTCCTGATCATCCAGGGCTAGTGATATTTGGTGATACCTCTGAAAGGCATCTAGGAAGCTCATCCAAGGATGGCCCACAGTTGCATCCACCAATTGGTCTATTCGAGGCATAGGGAAAGGATCCTTTGGGCAAGCTTTATTCAGATCGGTGAAGTCCACACACACTCGCCACTTCCCACTCTTCTTCTTCACTACCACAGTGTTAGCCAGCCATTCAAGGTAGAAAACCTCCTTGATAGTTCTTGCCTTCTTGAGCTTTATCACCTCATTTCTAACAGCATCAACATGTTCCTTGGATGGCTGCTGAGGTGGTTGTTTTTTGGGAGTAACAGATGGGTTAACATTTAAATGATGGCATATAAAGCCTGGATCTATTCCAGGGGCCTTATAGGCGTCCCATGCGAATATGTCAACATTTCCTAGAAGAAACTCTATCAGCCCTTCCTTCTCTTGAGGAGGCAGCTGAGCCCCAATCTGAAAGAACATCTCTGGATCATCACCAATAGCAGTTTTTTCTAGATCTTCACACTTCACCTCCTCGGCTGATTCATTATTCGGCGACACCGGAGCTTTTGATTGCTATAAGCTTTTTTCAACAGAGGCTGAGGACTCAACTTCAAGCCGATGTAATATGGCAGCCACCAGGCATTGCCTAGCCGTGGATTGGTTCCCAATGATCTCCTTAACTCGACCCTTGGATGAGTATTTCACATTCTGATGCAAAGTAGAAGATACGGCTCCCAGGGCATGAAGCTAAGGCCTGGCCATAATGGCTGTGTATGGAGAATAAGCGTCCACCACAATGAAGTCTACCTCCACCACCGCTATGCCAGCCTATACGGGTAATCTAATTTGACCCCTCAGAGTGACCACATTCCCGTCGAAGCTTACCAAAGGAGAGTCATAGGCTGTCAGATCCTCGGGTTTTAAGTTCAACCCCTTATACAAGTCAGGATACATGATTTCAGCACTACTGCCATCATCTACTATTACCCTCTTCACATCATACCCTTTGATCTTAAGAGTAACCACCAATGCATCATCATGGGGTTGTATGGTTCCAACTTTATTGTCCTCCGAAAAACTTAATACTGGCTGGATATCCAACCTAGCCCTCTTCGGCTCCGAATCGGACTCCTCGGCTGGCAATCAAGCCACAGACATCACCTAGGAGGGGTATGAACCGGTCCTCCCTAGAGCAGCGAAGATGACATTTATCGTACCAATAGGAGGCCTTGAGGACGTATCTTTCGTGGGCGCTGGATTCATCTGGCCTTGCTGACCACTGGAACGATGCAAAAGATGTTTTAGTTTCCCATCTTGGACTAGCTGGTCCAAATGATCACACAGATTCCTGTAGTCTTCAGTGGTATGCCCTTGATCCTGGTGATATTGGCAATAAAGATTCTGGTTATGCCTCATGGGATTTCTTGCCATCTTATTCAGCCACTTGAAGAATGGTTCATTCTTAATCTTCTCCAGCACCTGGTGCACTGGTTCTCGGAATACAACATTAACCGACTAAGTGTTGGCAGAGCCTGACTGCCCAGCAAAGTCTCTCCGAGGTTGGTTGTTGTTGTATTGGTCCGACCTGAAATCCCTCATCTCTTGATGGATAACCTTAACTTTTCCTTTCCCTTGCTACTGGTCTTCTTCAACCCTCTTATACTTATCAATCTGGTCCATGAGTTGACGAACACTAGTGACAGGTTTACTAGTCAGAGATTTCCTTAAATCGTGCTCAGCGGGGAGGCCGACCTTGAAAGTACTGATGGCCACATCGTCAAAGTTACCATCTATCTCATTAAACATCTCCCAGTATCTGTCTGAGTATGTTTTCAAGGTTTCCCCCTCTCGCATGGACAGGGACAATAGTGAGTCCAGAGGCCGAGGAACTCTACTACACGTGATAAAACGTGAGCCAAATGCCAGGGTGAGCTCTTTAAAGGAGTTAACAGAATTTAGCATCAAACCATCAAACCACCTCATTGCCACAGGTCCCAAACTGGATGGGAATACTTTGCACATCAAAGCTTCGTTTCTAGAATGAACAACCATCCTTTAGTTGAATTGACTCATATGCTCAACAGGGTTCGTCCGACCATTGTAAATGGTGAATGTGGGTTGATGGAATCGCCGAGGAAGTTTTGCCCCCTCTATCCTATGTGTGAAAGGTGACTTGGAGATTTGCTTCAACGCTTGACCCATAGCATCATTTCCCAAGCCCTTACAGGGCGAGCTCTTGTATCTATTTCTATGAGGGTGTTCTTCCTCGTAGGAGAAGGTCTTGCTTGGTGGAGTTCTTGACCTCCGCTTGTAATTATCGTCCTCTTCATCATTGGAGGACATGTCAGAACTGGATAGAGTTTGCTTCCATTGTGCATGGCGTAGCTGCTTTTTCAAATTGTCAATCTTCGTCTGCATGTCTCTGTTGTTGTTTTGCCTCTGAGAAACATGACTTCCAACTCGAGAACGGCTTTTGCTAGTATGCATGGTGTGCACGCTACCTTCTCGGTGTCGTTCACGCTCACGGTCTCTTTCATGTTCAAGATTTAGGAAATCATCTTGTCGCTGAGAACTCGCGGATTCTGCTTGGTGTGGATCTTCCTGGTGTGGACCTGATCCTACCATAGTTCATCGTTGCACTCGCTGATCGACTAGTTCTTCCCACAGACGACGCCAATTGTAAGGACTAGATTTGGATCCCCAGCCCAAGAAGTAATTGGATTCAAGCCCAATAAGCCCAAGACAATAAATTTGTAGAAAGTGGGTCGAAGAACTAGGCTCTAATCAATGAAACAACAGCTAGGCTTGGTTTATCAGTTAATCAAATAAAACAGGAGTATGTTTGAGTAAGAAAATTTGTCCTCGGCACAGTCCGAGGAGCTCTGTTCTTATATATATTGGATGATAATGGTTACAGAAGTAGTTTTTGTTCTTTTTTTTCTCCCCCCTTTTCCTTTCTTCTTTCTACTTTATATACTACCTTTCCTTTTCATCTTTACCATTCACGTGTAGGGGTGAGCAGACTGATACCGGAGCCGACCCAACCGACCGGTGCCGACTCAACCGTACCGCCTCTAGCACCGACCGACTGAGCCGATGCCGACGATCGGATGGAGAATCCTACTCCGACACCGGTGCGGTGCTGCCATTGGAACTGCAACTCCAAACCGAGTTGATTACCGAACCGATCCGATATTAGTTGTTTCCTTCTGTTTTAATTTTTGTTGACAAAAACGATTCGTTTCACTTAGTAACTTAAAAAATATATATCAAAACGGCGTCATTTTTTGAGCTAGGGTTGCTGATTTGAGTGGTTGCTGCCTTAGTATAAATACCCACTCAACTCTCTCAGCTCTCTTAGACGCTCTGTCTCAGTATCTTTCTCACAACTGTGTGCTTCAGCAGCTCGGCAGCTCCGCAAGCTCACCATTCACGACGAAGCCAGCTACTGCCTAGTCACCTACCGTCGGTAACTCATTCGCCTCTCTCTCTCTCTATTTGCGACACAGCAAAGTTAGAACATATGAAACCCAGTTCTTTAATAATGCCTGGGTTTTCTCTTTCTTTCACTCTCAAAGCTAAAATATTTTTGGAGTTGTATCAATAATGTTTGAGATGAGCTACTGCCTAACTACCTAAGTGACTATTATATGTTTGGCTTTTTTTGTTTTGTTTTAGTAGTAGCCCAGTGGGTTTTGTGTTGGAGTATGAATTATATGTTGAGGAATTTAAAATTTAAAATATTGGATATTTGGCTTTTTTTGTTTTGTTTTGTTTTGTTTTAGTAGTAGCCCAGTGGGTTTTGCGTTGGAATATGAATTATATGTTGAGGAATTTAAAATTTTAAATAAGCCAAGTTAGTCATTGAGGTAGTATAAATTCATTGTAAAGCATTTACTTGGTAAAAAAATTTGTCATGTTATTGTTACTGATTTTCCGATTGAGGAATGTCTAAATAGAAAAACATTTTTAATATTTTTAATATTTAAACCGATTAAACCGATAAAACCGACCGCAAAAAACCGCACCACAATAGGTCGGAAAACCGATCCTAAGCGGTGTGCATCGGTTCCAATTATGAAAAACCGATCTCTATCGGTTCGATAATAAATTTGGAAAAAAACCGTTCCTACCAAACCGCGCACACCCCTATCCACGTGTAGGTTAGATTTGCTGGTGTTGATTTTTATCCCATCAATCCCTCCCCAAAGCTCTTGGGTAACAGCTGTAAGGCTGAAAATCACTGTTCAGGCATCACTTCCTCATTAATGCGGCCAGAGTGTTGGTTGTCGGGCATTTAATGCGAAGGTAGCAGCTTTTCCTAGAGATATTTCATGGTCATACTCTTTTTTGTTTATCTCTAGTACTTATCTTCCTCCACATAATGGTCTAGAAGGCTGCTCTTGTCGGTAAATCACATCTTCGGACCTCGGCGTTGGGTAGCCGAGAAGGAACTCGTATTCCATCCTCGGCCTGGGCCTCAGGCCCATCACATATGTGGGCGTGTATTTTTGGGCCTTTTACCCCTACAAGTTCAAATGCTCAAAAAACTCTTAACACTCGTGTTTTCAAAAATAAATAAAACATCACTCACCCGTCACCATCTTATATTTAAGGGTTGGAACTTAAATACCCTAATAAGTATGTCATATAAGGTAAAATTGTAATCAGTAAAGTATAAAAAAAATCTTTGTAACTTTCTCTTAAGATCAGAGTCATTCCAAAGAATGTACTATTTTAATCCTTTGAAAAATAGCATTGGTCTCAAAAAATTTAACTTTTATTAATAAAATTCCCAACAGCAAAGGACACCAACTGCCCCAATCTGTGAAAAAAGAGGCACGTACATGGTGTTCAAATTATAAAAAGGAAGTGTCCATTTAAGTTTCAAGATATTGACGTAAAGCAAATTGAAAACAAGGCATTATTAAAGACACCTAGTGAGCTACAATAAAACATAATAATAGTAGTGTAGAACAGTACACAAATCTTTTTCACGCCGTAAAGCAAAACAGGAGTGGTTTTTGGCCTAACGAAATTAGGTGCAAGGATCTTCACCTTATATTAGCCCAGTTTATTGAAGACTTTGCAATCCATTATAATTGTGAATATGAGAATGGTGAGTTTGAGTAATGATAAGTTTATTGAAGACTTTGCGATCCATTCTAATTGTGAATATGAGAATTGTGAGTTTGAGTAATGATAAGTCTTATTAGTACCCGAATGGTCCCATGCCATAAACACAGTGCAAGGATTTGCGGACATTCCCAAAAAAAAAAAAATTATAACACTTACCGTTAAGCTGGTGCACGTTGATTTGTCCTCGGTCCTAACAACATTTATAGCTTTTACGTAATGAGTAAATTTGAGGTTCAATCAAGAGTTGATACATAAGCAAAGTGTAAGAATGAGTGTATCCTTAACATTTCTTGCAATCTTATGCAATAAGATGCCAAACAAATCATTGCAGTCATATTTCTGGGCTAAAAATGAGCAATAGTGCTACTCTTACGTAATGAGTAAATTTGAAATCCAATCAAGAATTGACACATAAATAAAGTTTAAGAATGGATATATCCCTAACATTTCTTGCAATCTTACGCGATAAGATGCCAAACAAATCATTGCAGTCATATTTCAGGCTAAACATGAGCAATAGTGCTACTTTTCATGATTGCAGAAAACTCTACCTGTTCAAGAAATGGACTAGCCAACATGCTACAGCCACAAGTTTGGCATTTCATTATACAAGTGGAGTAGGAGGGGTAAAGATATGCTTTCTGTTAAACTGTCATTGCGATTAAGACCAACAGTTACAGTTATCACAGACAACTACGTCATAAAATAAGAGATTGAAAATGACCTGACACCAATGAAGCTACAAAAATTTCTGCAGCAATTATTACTTGGTTCTTCTTCATGGATCTTGATCAAATATTCTACCTGTGCATTTTACCCACTCCAATTAATGTTATTATACTATATATATTTTTTAAGAAAGTATTTGTACGACTGTTTTGAGATATTTTCAAATAAGTTTCGTGTTTGGATTACGCCTTGGAGACTGAGCAGTTGAATATTAATCTCAAATGGTTCACAAAGTCTTGGGAATTCTTGACGTGGGTTTAGTAAATTGGTGGATTCATAACTGCTTCAAGAATGGTTTTTCTATTGGAGTGATTAGGTGTACACTTGTCACTCACACATAAAAGAGAGATTGTTGAATAAATATGCATGAGTAGAAATCTCATGCGAAGAGAAATTAGAGAAGTTAAGAAATTATATAACATACCTGGACTCAAACCCTAACTTTAAACTTTTGGATCAATTAATATCCCTGTATGTCATATTAAGTTACTAACCCCTCAATTCACATAGGGAGTATGAGACGGACGCAAGAGATACTTTCTTTTCAATTAGACTCTCCCTAATGTGGTTGTGAATAATATTCTAAATTAAACTATTATAATCTGTAATACCATATACTACAGTACTTTTAAAATTACAATATTTGTCTATAGGTCTTTTATTATGAATGTAAACTAATGAGACAAAACCACCTTAACTCTCTCTCTCTCTCAATTGAATTAACATGTTTTGCAGGTGTAGCAGTAAATTTAAGCCTCAAATCCTAACTCCTAAGCCCAAAAACTCTACCAATAGTTTAGTCCCAAACCGTTCACCCCTAAATATTAAGTTATTAACCCTAGACCCAATTATCTGCAAAGTCAATCTAGAAAGCAGATTCTTATAATATGTCCAAACATCTGAACTCTCCTAGGCCTAAACCAAGATTATAGATGACAATCTCAAGTCAAGATAGAGAAAAATCTAAGCCTAAATTTAACAGTCAAAACTAACTGAAGAACCAAACTACTCCCCCATTAGAACTGTATGTCAATGGTTTTCAACTTTTCATCTTATTCAGGTTTGCAAAAGAATGCATTGAAATGCTGATATTTGGACCACAAACTACATCATCTTGCACTGCATTGCATGTGTGACATATGCAATCGATCCTGTATGAGATATTGAGATGTGTGTTGCCACCACAAACGTGTATGGGCTTGCAGATTTTGTAAGTCAAATCCTTTGAAAGATAAACAAAATAAATATGGCAAACATAAATAGGATGCTTAATTCATGTGTGGTGTATACTTAATCAATTCATTATCAGAATAGATTTCTTAGAGGGCTTCAATTTTTTACCTATATCTATATATGACCCTGATTTGATTTCTTGGGTGCTGGTGACACAATAATCAAATAATGAGATGCCAAGCAAATCATACACTGGATTCTTTCAGCCAAACAAGAGCTATAGTGCTACAATCATTATTGTACAGACTACAGAACCTATCTGACCAAGAAATGGACTTGCCACCTGAGCCAAAACTACAATCATATATATTATGCAAGTGGGAGAACCACTATAATAACTACATACCTAAACCTAAAGATATGATTTCAATAACTGTCACTGCAACTAGAGGTAATAGTACCAGTTATTTCTGTAACTTAGACTACTACATTACTCGTTACATCTTGAAAGTGACCTCACACCAATCTAAAAAGGGTATCCATAGGTCTTTGACTTATAAAGTTACATACCATATTTTAGGTTTGGCAATAACTACGCGTAACAGTTAAATTCTTTTTAAATCCGAACTTAGATGTTTTTGTTGAAAACACTAAGATATATTATTTGACCTAATAGTCATTCACCGAAGTTACAAATGCTTGCACATTTACAAGTGAATCAAATGCATTAAGGGTCCAAGATACCATGCCTCTTTTCCAAACGTTGCGCCCTTGATATATTGTATTTTCTATTGAATTGAAATATTAAAATGGAAACAATTAATACTTAATTACTTATTGTCTAGGACTGTATGAGCAGAACGAATCATTTAGTACAAGCTGACTAGAAAGCGCAAAGGGGAGGACAATCAATGGACCCCTAGAGAGGGTGGTTGATAGAGATGATGCAATACCTTAATTAAACAACTTGATCCCCTTTCAGTTCTTGGAAGGGCAAGATTCTTGTAAATGTTTATAATCAAAGCAGGTTATAATGGCGCAAATAATTGTTGAATAGATAAAACTAGAAGGAATCTATATTGTGGGGAAAGAAAGGTTTGAAAGTCAAGAGAATTTGATTTCATTTTAGCTTATTGAGGGTGAAGATTGACTTTATATTATAATGAAAGAAGACCAGGATGTCATTGGCAAACCTGGGCGTGGTAGGAACAGCCCTCTGGGTCCTCCACCTTCCCCCAAAGAATATAAAACAATGCCATGTAATTATTTGACTCTAATTAAGCCACTGCAAAATCAAAACATAAACAAACCAAAAACAAGGACAACTAATATATGAAGATATATATTATTATTACCATTAATTATATTAATAAGTCATTGTCTTGGAAAATTTTGTAGGATTCTTTCAACAATGGGTATGTGTTGAGAAATTAATATTTTAAAGGAACAAAATTATATTAAAAGATTGAGAATAATAGGAATATAAGCCTAGCTAATTGATTATTTGTAGGATTCTTTCAACAATGGGTGCGTGTTGAGAAATTAATATTTTAAAGCAACAAAATTATATTAAGAGATTGAGAATAGTAGGAATATAAGCCTAATCTGCTAAATTGGTTTTTAACAGATATCAATAAGCTTTTTTCTTCTTATTATAACAAGTGGCGATTGAGAAGGATTTGAACCTTTATTTTTATCATATAGAAAATCAAATAATACCACTATATTACGAAACTCTTGATGTTATTAAGAAGCTAATAACGTAAACTAAGTGAACAATTTTAGATAGTGTGGTGGAGAGATAGTTGATGCATTGCAAGCTAATTAGTAGCACACCACTAGATAAAGCTATTAGACTATCCAAGAAAAAGAGAGGGAAAATACCTTGTAACAAATAATTGGTATTAGCAGAGTTACGTCACTCAGTAGTATTATCTAGTTCTACCTGTAAAGAGAACTTGGATTCTAATTTCTCTTTCCCACTTATTATCAGCCAAAAAAAGAGGTAAGAACAATGACTCTTGTAAGACTTTAAAAACAATCTTTCCCTATTATGAATTCTAACTCTCATTTGCCATGGATGGTAATAGTCTTGCTGATTTTGTGTCCACCATGATTTTGAGATTGTTGAAAAATAGCAAGAAAGATTTGAAAACTTTGATAGTTAATTAAACAACTTCAAAAAGTTACTAGATAGTAACTAGATTAGATATTTAGATGTGGGTTTTCAAAAATCTTCTTCTTCTTCAAGGTGGTACACAATTTGTTGCACCATAAAGTCCTCAAAGAGATGGGACACGTGACTCCAGCGATGGCTGGCCCAACGTGAAAATAACAGTTCAAAAGAGGGTAGAGGATAGGATGGTATCATGCCCTGTGGATAACACTGATCCTACCACCTGCAATTTGCAACCAATAGGGTTGTTCACAATTTTGCATTGAGTTAATTCTTTTGGTGTGGTTCACTCTTATGATAATATTACTTTGCGACTCATGTTCTGCTTCACCATCATAGGAAAAGAGACATTTCGATGTAACCCATGCATTGCAAATTGGCACAAAGTTTTTTTTTTTTTTTTTGGTCAACAATCATTGATTGTAACTCTACTTCAATAACAAATGCTAAATTTATAGCCTAATATATTTATCATTACTTGATATATATTTGGAAAGAAACATGACTTAATTAGTTTAAGTATTATTTATAAATATGCTTACACTAAAAAGAATTTAGACATTTAAAAAATTTTGAGGCTAGGTTTTTTTTTTTTTTTTTTTTTTTAAAGAACTACCCGTAAATATAATTATATTGTATGGGAAAATACATAATTTTTAAAAAGTCTGGGGGCGAGGGCAACCTGGTCAAAGTGACTCCGCCACTACCTGGGAAGTTCCATAATATTAGGCATTCCAATTTCCAAATGAATGAATGAATATAAAAAATAAAGGCCAAAATGAAAAATTGACTCTCTAACTTTCATTGTTTTTCATTTCAGTCTTCTAACTTTCAGTTTTGTTAATTCAGTCCTCTAACTTTCAATTTTTGTCAATTCAAGACTCCATTATAATTCAGTTAGTGGCTGCCGTTAGAACCCCTGAAACGATGCCGTTTTGTAGAGTATTTTTTTTTTTTTTTTGGTTAATTCAGATTTAAAAGAAAATAAGAAAAATCTAAAAAAAAAAAAAAACCATTAAGGCCGTCGTTCCCTTTGCCCTGAATCAAAACAAAACAAAGACCCAAATACCTAACGAATTTGGGGAAAAGGAAGAGAGGCTGAGTCGGATTTGAGAGAGAGAGGGGGTCAGTGGTTTGAGAGAGAGAGAGACTGAGTCCGTTTGAGAGAGAGAGACTGAATCAGTTTTCTGAGATGAAGGTGACTGAAGTCTTCTCACTAAATTGAATCCCAACACTTCTTTGCCGAAGCAGAACGGGTCTAGTGTTCAGGAATTCACTAGCTAATCACCTGGACTTGGGAATGGGAATGGGAGTAACAACCAGGTGGAGAGCGGTGAAGTCACCTCCACATGTTTGGGGAGTAACTCGAGTTCGAGTTCAGACGAGACATTGAGCCACCACGGTGACAATGACACTTCTCATGATGCTGATGCATCCGCTCTGCCTCTGGCGCTGTTGAGATTGTCCCGGATTGTGATGGAAATTCCCAAGGCTATTCGGCCTACTAGAATAAGAAAAATTACGTTTAAGTTTAGTAAAATAAGAGAGGACTATGATAACCAGTCGTGTGCTTCGGTGGTGTCTCAGCCTGAGACTAATGGGGTTGCTAACAGCATGTTATATGGAGTCCATTTTGAACAAGATTATTCGGCGGTGATGATTGATTCTGGTAGGGGCATGGTAGAAAGCACATATGGGAAGGAGTACCTCGAACCCAGAAAATCGGGTTTAGGTAGTTCTAATAATGAGTTTTTTTTTTTTTTTTTTTTTTTTTTTTCAGATTTTTCTTATTTTCTTTTAATTCCGAATTTAAAAAATTAAAAAAAAAAAAAAAAAAACTCTACAAAACGGCGTCGTTTTAGGAGTTCTAACGGTAGCCACTAACTGAATTGTAATGGAGCGTTGAATTGACAAAAATTAAAAGTTAGAACACTGAATTGACAAAACTAAAAGTTAGAGGATTGAAATGAAAAACGGTGAAAGTTAGAAGGTCAGTTTTGCATTTTTACCAAAAATAAAAGTATAAAACATCTAACAATTTTTTTTTCCTATAAATATTGAGGAGTAAATTACATTTTGAGGCATTAAATTTAAGAATGTTTCATTTAGGTCCTTTGAGTTTGAGATTTTTTATTTTGGTTCACCAAGTTTGATTCAATTTTCAATTTGTGATTGATCTCTTTGTTAAGAACCAATAAAATGATGTCAGTTTTTCTTCTTCTTCTTCTTTTTGTTCTCTTTCTTAATAGTTAGATTAGTCATGTACATGAATGGAAAATCCATTTTGAAAACAGAATTAAACTTGGTGGTCTAAAACGAAAAATCTCAAACCTAAGAGACGTAAATGAAAACAACCTCAAACTTTAAAAAAATCAAATGTATAATTATTTTTTCCCCACTGGGATGGAGTTGATGTGTTGTGCATAGTTCAATGGTAATAGAAAAAAATTTATATTTATATTTAAAACACACACAAAAACCTTTACATACACGATATATCGTCACTTTATCTCAAACTTTAAACTTTTAGGAAATAGTGAATTTATTTGTTATTTGTTATGGAGCCTTGAATTGACAAAAATTAAAAGTTAGAGAACTAAATTGACAAAATTAAAAGTTAGAGGATTGAAATGAAAAACGATGAAAGTTAGAGGGTCAGTTTTGCATTTTTGCCAAAAATAAAAGTATAAAACATCTAACCATTTTTCTTTCCTATAAATATTGAGGAGTAAATTACATTTTGAGGCATTAAATTTAAGAATGTTTCATTTAGGTCCTTTGAGTTTGAGATTTTTTATTTTGGTTCACCAAGTTTGATTCAATTTTCAATTTGTGATTGATCTCGTTGTTAAGAACCAATAAAACGATGTCGGTTTTTCTTCTTCTTCTTTTTTTGTTCTCTTTCTTAATAGTTAGATTAGTCATGTACATATGAATGGAAAATCCATTTTGAAAACAGAATTAAACTTGGTGGTCTAAAACGAAAAATCTCAAACCTAAGAGACATAAATGAAAACAACCTCAAACTTTAAAAAAATCAAATGTATAATTTTTTTTCCCCACTGGGATGGAGTTGATGTGTTGTGCATAGTTCAATGGTAATAGAAAAAAAATTAATTTTATATTTAAAACACACACAAAAACCTTTACATACACGATACATCGTCACTTTATCTCAAACTTTAAACTTTTAGGAAATAGTGAATTTATTTGTTATCTGTTATTCTAGCAAGATCTTGTACTGAACTTATAAAATTCTGACAGCTATTTCAGAAAGGCCAAAAAGAATATGAAAGATAAACCAAACATTCATGTACTAATGAAACCAATAATAGCAATGTAACCCATAAATTCTTGCTCTTTTATTCATGCCAACCCAAATCCTTTGGTAGCCATCACCTCTGCAAGAAACATATAAATGTTGGACAACCCATATGTTGTTTCCATTATTGATGGAGGCTAGTACTCCTGCTTCATTATTTTTCCACTATGTTGGACAACCTGAACCCAAATCATGCTTGTTTAAGTGGCTTCATGTATTATTAAGATGGGTGGCCAACCTGTTGAATCTTTACCTAATAAATTGGAGATCCATGCTAATAAGCTGTCTGTGAAAGTATGAATTATCATATATAATACAATACAATAAAAGATGAGAGAACCCAAATGCCAAATGACTTTCTTCCTTTATAGCTTTTGTAGCTTTTGTTCTAGAACCAATGGACCCCATTTCCGCTGCAACAATGTATAGAATAGCTCGTGCCAAGAATCAAAGTTCATTGGCTATGACAACCTAAGCTTCCCAATCCGACAAAGCCTCCAACAAAAACTTTCTGATACTTCAGTACAAGAAACCCCATGTTAAACTGATCAATGATCATACGGGTATGACATTTTGCACATTAAAAAAAGAAACTGAAACAAAACCAATCAAATATAATAAAATAACACCCTCTATGATCCATCCTAGTACAATCATTACTCAACCCTGTGATCCCGTGTATCTAATTAACACATTAAAAAACAGCCATTGAAGTTATTTTATTACTAACTTGTAAGTTTAATAATATATGGGTTGTACTCTCTTCTGCTTTAGAAAAAGGCTAAATGGGGTTCATTTCATCCACACAAAAAATATTGAATTTTATCAACCTGGAAACCATGATATCACATGGTGATATATACCTTTGTGCCTTGTTTATTCATTTGTTTATTGATTTAGGGTATTAGGGCCTGCCGGGTTGGAGTGTAATGACGGTGGTGTGGTGTGGCAACTGGCTAGCTAGCAGGTGAGATTCTGATTCCACAAAAAAAATGAATTGATACACACCCAGATCTTGTTTTTTTGTGCCCAAGCTACATCCAATGAAATGCATCACGTAAACAGCTTCTGATTGTGGTGGTTTTTTGGCTCTTTGACATGGATGACAAAAGTGGTGGGTCATGCAATATTAGAGGTTTGCTCGAGGGGAAAAAAAACTCTATAAGATATTATTAATTTTTGGGAAAAATTTAACTTATGCTCTAAAAATATTGATTTATAAACTATTTCTCTAAATTTTTTATGGGAAAAGAAAAAAGTACCTAACTATTTTTTACATCTTTTTATATTTTTCATAAAAATTGTATTATTTTTTTTTAAAATGTTTCATTAGCAAATATAGAAATTCTGTAAGAGTACCTGTTAACAAAGACCCTTAATTTTTATAACTTTTATAACTTTGATTAAATTAATATCATATCGGTTCCTCTAATATTGGATGGAAGCATGATGAGGACTACTAATTCTGTTCCTATAATATAATATTGGATTGTTCCAAAGTGGCGGGAATACTTTAATAACGGCCATTGAATCACTAATCGCAAATCCAAATTACAGTTGGTGCAAATTAACTTTGTATATTAAATCAATAGCAACTCTCTTTTTTCTCCTTTTCATCAGAAATCCATGCCATATCCCATTACAAGATTAGATTGTTGTAAAAGTATGTGCAAATATTCACTTATAGTAGTAGGTACCAATGGTCGTTGGGCTTAATGACATGCACCTCCATCCCATGAAAATGGAGACCCGTGAAATCTTGATTCAAGATTTAAATTCTTTAATGACTTTCTTTTTGTAAGATAGCTACTCATTTAGTGTGGGTGGGGTGTCCTTTAACTCAGAGGCAAGGGACACGCTGAAAATTGACTCCACAAAGTGGTGAACAAATCATCAGACTAACCACATTTCACCCCTAGCCAATCACAACATAAATTCAATCACTTTAATGCTCCAACCCAATTATAATCTTACGTTACTAAGCTCAGCTTAATTAATGGCTTTCAATTAAATTAAACATTTTATCGTTGAATAAATAATCTGAAATCAAATATAGTCTACACAAAAAATGAACACATTAATATCTTGACTTAATGATAACTATTAATTATTATAAAGTGAATATTATAGATTCAAATTCTATAATATTCACTCTATAACTGGTAAAGTCTCTGATGGTTATATAAGAGATCTAAGATTCAATTCCTGTTTACACTAAAAACTTATTGGTGTCTTGGTCTAATAATAAAAGAGTTATTATCAGGAGCGGATACCATATATTTAAACTCTCTAAAAAAAATCTATAATATTCAATATATTTAAAATTAAAGAAATACGGGTTGCTACTCTTGGGACCCTATACAGTATAATTTTTTTATTATGTAATTAGTAGGGTGAAAAGCAAAGGTTGGATAAAAAAAAATGTTAGGCAAGCATAGGATACTTGATAGCAATGATAGGTCCAATAGTAGCCAGAGTTGGGCCATGGCCCGCATCTGGCAAACCCAAAAAATTTATAGTGGGTCCCAAACAAGTCCGATCATGGCAAGTCTGGGTCCCACCTCCACAAAATGAGGCCAATATAAGTGAGAGTGGGCCCTAGTGGGGTCCTCAATAATACCTCCACGCAAGTGGCAGTCTGCAGTACCATCATGATCATATATCAATTATCAACCAACCAAAAAAAAAAACATTTATAGGCAAAGTGAAAAAAAACAATACTCAAATGAAATCAAAGCCCCTAGCTACCAAAGTGCTATAACAAAATAATAGTAAGGTTTTAGACAAAATTAGACCCTTGGATGGGGTTTTGGGCCTTACTTTGATTGTGATATCTTTGACAATGAATGGTGATAAGGCAACTTGTTTTGTTTATATGTCACACAAAACGACACTTGCATTTGTGGGTCCCACACTAAAATTTTGTCCCTACCATTTTGTTCTCCGCCGTCCAATGTGGCTATCACGGAAGACTTTGCTTTTCTTTAAAAAAAAAAAAAAAAAAAAAAACCCCAATCCCCAAAAAAAACCCAAGTTGGGACATTATATATATATATATATATATATATATATATATTTGCTCATGACATTATATTATTTTAACCTTAACCATAATCAAAGATTACACCCTAAACCATTAATTATATATGCAGTGTTAATTAAATGTCACTATCATTGGCAATGTTCAAGTGAACATCCCCAAAACTTTTTTGTTTTGTTTTGGTTTTTTTCTTTTCCTTAAAATTTTAAACGGTCACTATTATGACACGTGGCATTGATGGTACCTCGGTACACATGGTGAATATTTAGAGGACAAATAGTGTGGAGGTCTAGTATGTGTGTATCCTCGTGGACTGTGGGTCCTTGATTAGATGCATTTGACGTGGTCAAACAGGGTAGGATTAAATAGTGGGGTCCCTCTTACGAGAGGAGAGAATGAAAGCTGATGTGGATAAATCTTTATCTAATCTCAAGGTAGTGCAAAGCAATCGCCACCTGTTATAGATAGTTAGATATGCATATGTCATATTTGACATCTCTAAGGAAAATGTTAAGTAATATGATGGAGTTATTGAAAATTCTTAACCACTTAATAAATGAATGTTTAAGTTGCTTTTATCTAAAGGTAGCCTAAAACAATCGCTGCCTGTTGTAGATAATTAGATATGCATACATCATATATGATGTTTTTAAGGAAAATGTCAATTAATATGATTGAGTCATTGACAGGTTTTAACAACTTAATAAATGAAAGTTTAAGTTGTTTTTTGTCTGACTAATGATATATTAATGGGTTCAATTAACAGGTGTCTTTAAGACATTTGTTAATGGACAATTTTAAGAAATGTTTTATACCATTTTAAATGAAAATATAAAATGTTATTAAAAAGTCAATTACTTTTTTCTTTTCCCATAATTTTTTTTTAAAACTATTTCCTAAACCAATGTTTTTAGGGCATTTGTTAACTTTTCTCTTTATTAATTTGTAAACTCTATATAGTATAATTAATCATATCTCTAATATGTGAGTTTTAGTTAACTCAACTAGTAAAATCTCTGATGATTGAATAAGAGATCCAGGACTTAATCCCCCTCTACACCAAAAATTAATTAGTGTCTTAGTTTGATGATAAAGAGTTATCATCAGGAGCGAACGTCATAGGTTGAAACTCTCTAAAACAAATATCTCTAATATCACTCTATTTCTAAACTTTATAATGCATTCCTTTTGTTTTTTATTATATATATATTTATGTAAATATTCTTATTATGCTATTTGCCAAAGAAAATTAAAGTAAATGCTAAACATCAAGACTAAAGAAGTAAAAATAAACAAGTTTTAAGTCTCTAAAACTAACTTACATTTTTCTTTCTCAAAAAAAAAAAAAAAACAAAAAAACCAACTTACATTTTTACTAGAAGAATAACTGTACGGGGAATGACCTCGAGGTCGTTGGGCCTTAGACTCTGGTCTTGTAACATTTTAGGGGACAAGGCCCCAAGCCCGTTGGGCCTTGGGCCTTAACCTTGAGACACAACACCTAGCTCACTCCCCAACAGGTTTATGACCTTGATCCAGACATCCCTTGAGACCCAATGTGAGCCCAATAAATATAACGGGACTATTTTGTCGTGAATGTCAAAAGTGGACCACTCCCAATTAGTCTCGAATTGGTCGGGTGTGTGGTTGCTCGGTAGAACGATGTCTCGGTTTCCCGATATTGTCTTAGATAATATCGCTGCCAAGAAAGCTTTTGGAGGTGGGAATCAGTTCCAATACCACTACCGACCCACCTAAACGCCCACCTAAAGATGATAGAATTGGACCCCCATTCGCACCAGCAAGGGGGAATAATCATGGCTCCTCAACTTATCCCAGCCTATAAATAGGAGAAGAGAATGAGAAAGAGGGGGTTGGCAATTCTAGAGAGGGAAAGCCTTTAGAGATAGAAAGAGTTATCAATCTTAGGTAGAGAATGAGTAACTATGTTGGGTAAGGAGAGGAGTTTGACTAAAAAGGAACGTAATTGGGCTGCTGAGCACAGAACCACCCATAGTAGAAAATCCAAAACTTACGATACAAATAGATTGTAAGCCCAATTAGAGGTTGAGCCCAATCACCATATTTTGGGTACGCACAATAACTATTATACATCTAATGGTCAATTATACTATAATCGGTTACTTGTTCATGATTTGATGAATTCATCAATCAATTATTTTTATGTGACTTGACAATTAATTTTACAAAGATTAAACTACTCTTGCCTTAAAATTTGACTTAATTATTATTAGAATACATATGACCTAAATATACATATCTTGGGTTCCACTTAAACTACTATTTTCTTTTTTTACAATCACTTTAACATCCTCAAAGTTTAATATTGTTTCTAAATTGGTTTTTAAAATTTGAAAATCTAATATTTATATCATCGAATATTATAACAAAATCAATAAACCCTTACATCTAAAACCAACAAATAAACAATGTTTGATTTAGTGTCCGTTTGGCATGATAATTTTGACAACTTATTTTACAACTCAGTTTATTTTTGTTACTATTCATGGGTCCCATTGTACTTTTTGGTACTATTCATAGGTCCCACGGTATTATTTCAGCTAACTTTTACCTTTATCTACGGTATTTTCAGGAAAAAGTTTTCAATTTTAGCAAAATAAACAAATCTCAAACAAACCCTTCAAGAAAGTTAACAGTGAAAACGCAACTATGATTAAGAAGTTATAAACTACAAAGTAGTACAATTTTGACAAATAATTTTAAAAATACTTTAATAAAAAAATCAATTAAAGCAAGAAAAATTCAACGGATGAAATGCATTTAAAAACTGAAAATATGTGTAAAAATACGTGTGGATAAAAAAGTGTGTAAAAATACGTATAATATTGTTTAAAAACTGAAAATATGTGTTTGAGTTAGTGCAGCAAATAGGGTCAAAATTTATATTAAAAAAAAAAAAAAATTCTGTCAAAGACGGAGTCATCTCATTGTTTTCTTACCTTATTTGCTAAGGGTGATAGAGCTCAAACAAATTAAACTCCAATTTTGGCATACAAATCACTCTCACGCGATTCCAAAGTGCGTGGCAACAAGTAAAAAAACTTACCTCTCTTTTTCTCTTTTTTTGGATTTAGAAAATTATTAGTAGCATTAAATTTTTTGGTTACATGACTGACTTGGCTTGGCGTCTTCTATTCTCGCCATAAAATCCAAAGTATATTTATGTGGTGATGAAATGTAGACAAAATGAATCCCAAATTCAAATGAAATGAAAAAAAAGGGTGGGGACCACACACATCTTCGTGAAAAAAACAACTGAAATTTGGCTATATATACCTCCTCATTCTTCCAAACCCCGAGCTTATTTATGCCCAAATGATGTTGTTATAATATAGTTTTTATTCTTTTTTTATTTTTGTTTTTAAATTTTATTATAACAGAATCCGGGTAAAAACCCGAATCCGTATCCGGGTTCTGGGCTTTCGATACCATCATGCGATATGGCCAAGGGTCGGAAATTGACGACAAGTCGTAGCGAGAGATTTCTTGGGAGCTATGGTGGTGTGTACGGCAACGGACAAGGCTCAAACGGCACGGACAGTTCGGAGTTCGGAGAAGAGGATGTTTGGTCCATAGTTGACAACAACAGCAACAACTTCGGAGATGACCATAATTCTAATTCCCAACAGGGAGACTCGAGCCCACGCGCCAACGGGATCCTTCGTCGCCGGATTCCGCGGGATGACTGCCACGTGGGCGGGCTGTCTTTGGCTTTCGACGGAAACGACGCGTCGTCGATGATGATGGCGAATAATACTGCTTCTACGACGATGGCTCCGTCGTCGTCCAGAGTCGTGCACCAGTACCGCGGAAACGACGGCGTTTCTTCTTCTGCGACGCGTGGCGGTGGGAGGCACATGGCCACGTCAGCGCCGGTGAACGTGCCGGACTGGAGCAAGATACTCCGGGTCGGCTCGGTTGAGTCGCTGCACGAGTTGGACGAGGATGACGAGGATGGTGACTCGGAGATGGTCCCACCGCACGAGTACCTGGCGCGTGAGTACGCGCGGAGCCAGAAAATGGCGGCCACCTCGGTTTTTGAAGGCGTGGGCCGGACCTTAAAGGGCCGGGACATGAGGCGGGTGCGAGATGCGGTTTGGAGCCAGACCGGGTTCGATGGTTAAAAACAATTTAATTAACCGAACCGGTTTGATTATTATTAATTATGATTATGGTTTAGTAGATGGGATTGTGTAATTGTATTATTGATTGAATGATGGGCATAGATGGAGGTTTTTTTTAATTTTTATTATTGTTAGTTTTTGGTTTTTCTTTTTTTGGGGAGGTTTATTTGGGCAATGATTCGGTCGGATCGGGTCGGGTCTAACGAGGCAGCCTAATCACGAGTGAGCCCAAACATTGGTTCAGAATTTTGTTAAATTCTGATTGAAGTCTCTTTCTGTATTGGGTATGAAGTTGGGAAAATTGTGTTTCCAATTTCTTTTGCAGAAGTGTCTTTGATAATTGTGGATGTTTAGTGTAGTTTGTAGCCATATGTTGAAATGTGTATTAGTGGAAAAATGTTCATCTTACACCAAAATCTGCTGCTACTTTTTCTGGTCATTGAACTTTAAATCAGCACCTCTACTCATTGTATATGCATCGTTCCACAGAAATTTTAACGGGTAATTTCTGTTTTGAAAAATTAAACTTTGCATTAAATTTTTTTCCTCCTTTTTTAAATTTATGGTAGAATATTTTTTGCTGCAATAGACTATTGAAGTAACTTAGTACTTCTATCTTCTATGCACTGCATTTCAATTTCATGAGAGCGACTATTCAGTTTCAACAACAGTTGATGTAACTCTTTTTTCCTGTTGTAAGAGAGCTAATCTTGTTGTTGTATTATTGTGAGCAGTTGTGATAGGACCAACAGCTTTTAATGTAATTTATTAAAATGATCGATTGTGAATAGTGAACTATCATTTTCACATACATCTACTATTTTTTCTCAATCATTCGTAATGAAGTAGTGAACTATGTCCAAATTGTGACAAAAGTTGCCGCATGAAAATTGTATTCTTAAATTTTCTCTATTACATGAGAGAAGAATTATGCAACATAAAGAAAACCGTTCTTCTACTATCACACTATTTGCCACAATTTGATGATGTATTCAATTGTGAGTAGTGGATAATTACTTTCACATTGACCCAATGCATTTTATTTTTCACAATTCACAATTGATCAACTCAAACTTGTGACACAAAAGTTGTGTCCCTAGACTTCCTTTTAAGAAAAATGAAAATGAGCCCTACTTCTTTGCCAAAGTCCATATTAATGCTATTGAAGATTTTAAAAAGAATAAAAATAAAAATCGTTTTTGGCTCTTGGATAGTATGTAGGTCATTTTATATATCTCATCTTAAGCTATTTGATAAAAGTATCTAGATAATTATTGAATGATTTACTGTATTTAATGTATGCACCAACCTTTTATAGTATGTGGGTCCCATAAATTCGTGAGATCCACACATTGTGTAAGATTTGTTACAATGCAATTGATAAAGAAGATTTCTTCTTAAAAGACACGATTTATTGTAATTGACAGAGCAATTTAGTCAATTTAACCAAAAAGAAGAAAGTTTGAAATACTAGTTGTCTGTAATCCTATCCATTTGACTTTTGAGTTTGAAATTTTGAAGGATTTGACAACATCCTATGGGGGTTCAAAAAGAAAGTTTTTTTTTTTTAGCTAAAATGGAGGAGGAGGAGGAGGGATTTGGATCTAGACATCTCTCATGAAAATATCAAAATATGTCAATTAGTTACAAGACTCTTGGTATTTTTGGGTATTCTTCTACATACGAAAACAATGGATATCAGATAAACAAATCAGATAAACAAAAATGCACATGGTCTATGCTTCCATGAAAATCCATATTAATGTTGTTGAAGAGTTTTTTTTTTTTAAATAATTTTTTTTGGGCTCTTGAATAGAATGTAGGTCATTTCATAAATCATATTATAAATTATTTTATAAAGGTATCTAGATAATTGAGAATTATCTATTATATTGATTTTATGCCCTAACCTCTTATGGTGTGTGGGTCCAATAAATTAATGAAATCTGCATACTATGAAACGTTCATTACATGCGATCAATATTGATGATACCCTCTTAAATAACACAATTTATTGTGATTGATGAAGCTGACTAAATGGTATGTAATCCTATCCATTCGACCTTTGAGTTTGAAATTTTGAGGGATTTGACAACTATGTTATGGGGTTTTAGAAATAAAGTTGTTTTTAGTTTTTATTTTATTTTATTATTATTATTTATAATTTGGCAGTTGAAATGAAGGAGGAGACTTTGAATTCGGGATATCTCCGGTGAAAAAATACAAAAAAGATACCAATTAAGTTACAAGACTCTTGATATTTTTTAGTATTATTTTTAATACAAAAACAATAGAATTCAAATAAACTGCAATGCACATGATCATGCAAGATATATATATATATATATATTTTTTAGTCAAGAGGAAATTGTATTAAAAACTAAAGAGCCTCCAAAGAGGAGGAAACAAAACGATAATACAGAGTTCCCACAGAATCCAAACTGAGCAGTAAAGCTACATCATCAGGGGGTTGAATAAAAATAGAAAAATCCTAAGCAAGAAGAGCTCCCCTTCTAGCTAAAGCGTCGGCGCATTTATTGACCTCTCTGTAACAATGCATAATTCAAGAATGAGGAATTTGCCGAAGGCCTTCTTTGCAATCAACAACAATAATATTATTGCTATTAGGATTGTCACCATCTTTGGTCAGGAGCTCAATTGCTACTTTAGCATCCAATTCGATCTCCACCGCAGCAAACTTGAGCGAAATACAAAGTCTAATCCCATTCCTCAGCGCCCATAATTCAGCAGCCAAACTACTAGTGGTACCAATAGCACGGGCATAACCCCTCACCCACACTCCCCTATTGTTCCGGATGGCAGGATCATGCAAGATATTGAAGAGTACAAGCGCATGCTAACTATACTTATTTGACATCCTAATTTTAGGAATTTTATTGGAGTCTATGCAAACAAAATTTCCCTAGATCTTAAAGCCAACTCAACAGTTAACAAGTCTTAAGCGCTGATTGCTTTTACCTCTACAAAGTATTGTAGTTAACTAAAAAAGTAGAGAAATGAATGATGCTTATCAAATCTACCTAAAAGGAGAATACTCTAACAAGATGAAAACCAGGAGATTAATAAAGAAATAAAAAGTTCTACACCCAAAATTATTAAATTATGAAGCCATGAAAATGAACAAGTTTTGATAAGAATTTTACTTAGTCAAACAAACACCAAATTAATCTAAATCTCTGATATTTTTTTATTAAAGAAAGGAGTATTATGTTTACGTAGGTGTCCAAGACTCTTAGAAAAAACATCAAATTAATTTAAACCGTCGAGCGTGTGTAATCCCTCTATCCAACACATACCGAATAATTATAAGGAAAAACCTCTTAGAGATAAACATAAGTATTGCTCAGGAGGCTAGAACCCAAAACGTCATAGATAATACTAATTAAGTGTGTGTTTGGATACCGCTTATTTTGCTGAAAACTTATTGTTGAAAACAATAAAAAAAAATCATTTCTGAGTTAATGTTCACTGTTGAAAATACTGTAACTTTGCCTTAATACACTGTTCATGTCTCATGAACAGTGCAAGAGGCATTTGTCAAAAAAAAAAAAAAGGCAAAAACGAAGAAACGCAAACGTGCAGACGTGATCCAAATGGAGCTTAAAGCTAAACCATTATTCTTGTTTCCTCCTTTACAATATTAAAATCAAGAGATTAATAAAAATAAATAAAATTAATACACCCTAAATGTCATAGATAATACTAATTAAGTGTGTGTTTGGATACCGCTTATTTTGCTGAAAACTGAAAACTTATTGCTGAAAACAATAAAAAAAATCATTTCTGGGTTACTATTCACTGTTGAAAACACTGTAACTTTGCCTTAATGTACTGTTCATGACCCATGAACAGTGCAAGAGGCGCTTGTCAGAAAAAAAAAAAAAAAAAAACGCAGAAACGCAGACGTGATCCAAATGGAGCTTAAAGCTAAACCGTTATTCTTGTTTCCTCCTTTACAATATTAAAATCAAGAGATTAATAAAAATAAATAAAATTAATACACCCTAAATTATTAAATTTTGAAGTCATGAAAATGAACATTATATTTAGTCAAACAAACATAAAAACAATCCAAATAACAAATAGTTATTAGAAGAAATAACTTAGAGATAACCCCAAGATATTAATTAGGAAACCCAAATCCAATACGTCATAGATCACATTAAGAACTTATTATAAATTTAATGAGTAAATTAAACCAAATGTAAAAAAAGAAGTATCATTCACTGTATTTTAAGTATTAATGATGAAAAGAATACTTAAAAATTACTGAACGGTAAAAGGGATGAAAATACATATGAACTAAATTATGAATTGAGCATGTTTATTGTCCACCCGTTTATGCCGTTAAGTTGGACAAATAGAAGTGGGTCCAACCGAGGAGAATTGAAAGCTTATTACTTTTGGTAGAAGGTGATAGATTGAGGTCACAATGGCAGCACAACTTGACAAAAGACTCTCACAGTAGGCGTGGCTGGTGAGCAGTGAGCGTGAATGATCCACCATTCTTAAGGTTTTGATGCCTTATGGCTCACCTTTTTCAAGAAAAGGACACTGCTCCTCTTCTCAGTCACTCAACTTGCTGCTTCGCTAGCTTAAAGATTTATGAACCATCGGTTTTTATTTTTTTCATTCTAGTGGCGCCATTAATAATTATACTATAATTTTTTGATTAGGTAAAAAATTGGACTTTGCATATATCTAGGGGACCACTTTTTTATGATCATTATTTAAATCACAATCTTCTCAGCATTTGCTTTTGTCCTTCATGCATTTTACATGACTTTTAAAAGTGAGAATGTAAAAGGAATCATAGAATCATTGTTTACATCACAAGTGAGAAAATTCAATGAACTTATAAAGAAAAAAGAATAAGTTTTATTAACTATATCTAGGGATACACGTTAATGTGTATCAAATTATTTACTAATCAAATTATTTAAAAATATCAAACATATGATTATACTCACAAGTTATATATATATATATATTACCAATACAATAGATTTTGAAACCTATGAAGTCCGCTTCTTAGTTATTGTTCTAATTATCAAGTGAAAGCATGACGTACATTTTTTGTGTAAAAAGTAAGATTTGAACCCAATTTCTTATACTCGAAAAAAGTATCATGGTCTAATGAGATCTTTCTCTCACAATATGTATGGATTTGTGATTTGTCACAATATCTTCTTATACTCACAAATTTGAATAATTTAATGGGTAGGTATTTTCTCCCTACCACTTCCTACCTAGAAAAAGCAAGGACATCTTGCATCATTGAATTGTAACCATCTTTTTGATTAACTTAACCTCCTCCACTAATTTCTCAAGACCAACAAGGGACAACAGAAGAATATTCATTAGTTGTCCATAGACTTTGAATTCATACACTTTTTTTTTCCCCTTTTCTATCATGTATATGTTTAGATTAACTTTTTGTTAAAAAGTTGTTGATGCCCACTTTGGCAAGAAGGCCCAATAACAAGAAGAAGCCCAACAATATGGGAGGAAAAGAGTTAGTAAATTGAGAAGAAAATCATCAAGCCCGAATAGCAAGAATAATGAACCATAGGCCTAAAAAATAGCAAAAAGGCCTCAAAGAAAGCAAGCGGGCCCAAAGGAGCCTAGAGAAAGAAGTGGCAAACCTATGAGCATTATGAGAAATAGAAAGCAAGCAAGAATGGGCCAAAGAAACCCAAAGTAAAGAATTAAGTAAATAAGGGGTTGGTGGAAAAGCCCATAAACCCCGAAAGTAAAGGATGTGGTAATTTGGGCTGGGGAAGCCTAAAAGACTTAACAAAAGCCCATGGGAAGGAAGAATTGGAACGAGCCGAGGATGCCCAAAAGAATGAAATGGGTCAAGGAAGCCCGGAAGCGATGAAATGGGCCAAGGAAGCCCAAAACAGCATGAGTACTAGCCTAATGATAATGTTGGGCTATTGGAATTGAGTAAAAGGAAAGCATACAGTAAGCCCAAAAGAGGCTTGGCAAGCACAAGTTAAATAATAGCATGGCAGAAGTATTAAACGACTCGCAAAGAGGGTAAGGAATGGATTAGAGAAGGAAAAGCCCACAATCAAGCAAGGCCCAACCCAAAAAAGAAGTAAGACATAAAGAATGAAAGCTCAAAGACTCATTCACGCCACAAGAGGTCAAGAACTAGTAGTAGAATTTGCAGACTAGCTTTCAGGTCATGGCAAACGCATGAACAACAGACAAGCCATGGACACACATGGAAATGAAGCACACACAAGGCTCAGGCACCACTAACTTGTACCCAGCCAATACAAGAGTGGTGGGTCATGGGTCAGAGATAAAAGAGGGTATGGTCTGGCGGTGGGGAGAAGGGAGGAGTCTATTTTGGGATTCCCGCTCAAACTCCTTTAGGGTAAATATCCTGCTGGGATGACATACCACCCAAAAGAGGAAAAGATGAGTTGGAATCACTAGGTGCATGCCATGAAGAATAGGGAAAGAGAATGCCCACCCTTATCCAGATGGGAATGCCACGGTGAGCAAGCAAACAAAATAAGACTCTATGTCTGGGAATGAGATGTGGCACGGCTAGCACAAGTAAGTGGTGATGGCTGGGCAGCTGACAGACCAATGGGTGGTTTGGGAAGGATACCCACACTAGGACAAAAACGGTTAAAGGGCAAAATAGTAAAAACCCATCGTGGCAGACAGTATAAAAGGGGCCTCGGCCATGCACAGAAAAAACAACAGAACAACGGAACAAGGGGGTGAAAGATAGAGCAGAAAACTTAGAAAGGAAAAAGGAATTAGAAAGAAAACAGAGAGTAAGCAAGAGTATGATAGTGGGCATGCACCAATAGGCTATCCCTTCTCTCCCTCTAAAAGCCTACCCTCTAATAAGGATTAAGAAATATGAGGATAAGCCATTTAGGCCCATTCTCTCAAAGTGGGTAATTTCCATGGTAGGATTTCCCTATGAGATTGCTCACATTGAAGAGTGGTTCCCTTCCTAGACTTAACTCCGTAAAGAAATCAAGCATGGCAAACTGACCATTCTTTCTTTATTTTGTTGATTAAGCATTAGTGTGATTTCCTTTCTTTATTGTTATCATCTTATTTCTCAACCCTGAGCATGGCTGAAATGAAGAGAATGGAATGTTTCAAGAGGGAAGTGTGCGCACCACTCAAACCAGTAGAAGCCACACTCGCGTAGGCAGTCACGTGTCCCAGAGACAGAATGATAAGCAGACCATGCAACGAGAGATAAACGACTTGAAGAGAAAGCTGCGCCATGCACAACAAAGGCGATCTCGATCTAGCCCAGACCTGCCCTCTGACGATGAAAGCGACGATGACTATAGGCAAAGATCGAGAATTCCTCCAAGCGAGACATTCTCTCACGAAGAAGAGCACTACCAGAGGTGTGAACATAAAAGCCCATCTCCTAGGGGCTTGGGATACGATGCCATGAGCAAAGCACTTGATCAACTCTCCAAGTCACCTTTCACACGCCACATAGAAGGGGCTACACTTCCTCGACGATTCCAGCAGCCAACCTTCACCATCTATAACGGCAAAACGGACCCCGTGGAGCATGTGAGCCAATTTAACCAAAGGACGGCTGTCCATTCTAAAGACGAGGCGCTAATGTGCAAAGTTTTCCCATCTAGCTTGGGACCAGTGGCGATGAGGTGGTTCAATGGCTTAAAGACAAACTCCATAGATTCGTATAGGCAGCTAACCCAAGCCATTGGCTCCCGTTTCGTTACAAACAGCAGAGCTCCTCGACCCGTGAGTGCATTATTGTCTTTATCCATGCACAATGGAGAAACTCTAAAGGCTTACTCGGACAGATATTGGGAGATGTATAATGAAATGGACGACAATTTTGATGATATCGCCATCAGCACCTTCAAAAATGGTCTCCCAACTGGGCACAGATTAAGGAAGTCTTTGACTGGCAAGCCTGCCACCAGTATGCGCCAACTGATGGATCGGATCGATAAGTACAAACGAGTAGAGGAAGACCAGCTACAGGGCAAGGGAAAAGAGAAGGTTATGCCTCAGGAGAGGAAGGATTTTAGGACGGACCGATATAACAGCAGCCACCCGAAGAGAGATTTCATAGGGCAACCCGGAGCAACCAACACACAGACCGTCAGCGCTATGTTCCGAGAACTAGTACATCGAGTGTTGGAGAAAATCAGGAATGAGCCATACTTCAAGTGGTCGAATAAGATGGCGAGAGAGTCTACGAGCCGCAACCAGAACTTTTATTGCCAATACTACTAGGACCACGGACATACCACGGAGAACTGCAGGAACCTCCAGAACTATCTGGACAAGTTAGTCCGAGAAGGAAAGCTAAGGCACCTTCTGCATCATTCCAGTGGTCATCAAGGCCAGACCCACCAGGAACCCCAGAGAGATAATGCCCTAAGGCCACCCGTAGGGACAATCAATGTGATCTTGGCCACTCTAGGAAGAACATGCACGCGCCCTCCACGAGTACTATCTATGGCTCAGCTGCCCGCTGAGGGGTCCCAGTCAGAACCGAAAAGGGCTAGAAGGAATTTTCACCCAATCTTGAGTTTTTCAGGAGAAGACAAGATTGGACTCACCCAGCCCCATGACGATGTGTTAGTGATCATTCTCAAAATCGGGGACTACGATGTGAAAAGAGTGATGGTGGATGATGGCAGTGCAGCCGAGGTCATGTACCCGGACCTCTATAAGGGGCTGGGGTTAAAACCGGAAGATTTGATGCCCTATAACTCTCCCTTGATGAGCTTTAACGGGAAGCTTGTTATTCCAAAGGGCATGATTAGGCTACCCATTCAGATCGGCACAAAGATAGTGGAGGTGAACTTTATTGTGGTGGACACCTACTCTCCATATACAACCATTGTCGGCAGGCCCTGGCTCCATACCTTGGGGGTTGTTGCCTCCTCATTGCATCAGAAGGTGAAATTCTCGTCAGGGGACCAGGTTCTCGAAATCCGTGGTTGCCAATCCACGACAAGGCAATGTATGGTGGCTGCCATTTCACATCGACTCGACACAGAGTCCTCGGTCATTGCTGAAAAGAACTTGTAGCAATCAAAGGGCCCGGTGTCGCCTTCTGATGCGGCAGTCGAGGAGGCAAAATGTGAAGATATAGAGAAGGTGGTCATTGGTGGTGACCCAGAGAAGTTCTTTCAGGTTAGAGCACAGCTGCCTCTTCAGGAGAAGGAGGAGTTGATTGAGTTTCTCAAAAGAAATATTGATGTATTTGCATAGGATGCCTGTGAAGCTCCAGGGATTGATCCGGCCTTCATCTGTCACCATCTCAATGTCAACCCGTCCGTCATCCCTAAGAAACAACCATCCCGATGCCCATCAAGAGAGCACGCTGACGCGATTAGGGACGAAGTGAAGAAGCTTAAGCATGCAGGGGCTATCAAAGAGGTTTTTTACCCTGAATGGTTGTCCAACACCGTGGTGGTCAAAAAGAAAAGTGGAAAATGGTGGGTTTGTGTAGACTTCACAGACCTGAATAAGGCATGCCCAAAAGACTCGTTCCCCATGCCTCGAATAGACCAGCTGGTGGATGCAACTGTAGGCCATCCTCGAATGAGCTTCTTAGATGCCTTTCAAGGCTACCATCAAATACCATTAGCCCTGGAGGATCAGGAGAAAACAACCTTCGTGACACCTAGCGGGAACTACCACTACAAGGTAATGTCGTTCGGTTTGAAGAACGCGGGGTCCACCTATCAAAGGATGATGACGAGGATGTTCGAGCCGTTGTTGGGCAAGTGCATTGAAATCTATGTTGATGATATGGTGGTGAAGAGTAAAGTGGAGGCCGAGCATTTAGGAGACCTCGGCAGCACCTTTGATGTCTTAAGAAAGCACAAGCTGCACCTAAATGCTTCCAAATGCTTATTTGATGTGGGGTCAGACAAGTTTTTAGGCTACATGGTTACTCATAGGGGAATTGAGGTTAACCCTGACCAGATTAAGTCTATTAATGATTTAAAGCCACCGCAAAACCCCAAGGAGGTCCAAAAGCTTACTGGAATGATCGCAGCTTTGAATCGATTCATTTCCAGGTCGGCGGATAGATGTAGACCCTTCTATCTCTTGACCAACAAGTGGAAAGAATTTGAGTGGTCCGAGGATTGTATCATGGCCTTCCAGCAACTCAAGGAGTACCTATCCCGACCACCTATCTTGTCTAGTCCTGAGGCCGATGAAGTCCTATACGCATATATAGCTATGGCCCCTCATGCTGTGAGCTTGGTGCTAGTACGGGATGACAATGGCCTTCAAAAGCCAATCTATTATGTGAGCAAGTCACTACATGAAACTGAGAATAGATACTTACCCTTGGAGAAAGCCATACTCGCTGTGGTCCATGTTATGCGAAAGCTTCCCCATTATTTCCAAGCCCACACAGTGGTTATACAAACCCAATTACCACTAAAGTCTGTACTTCGAACTGCTGATTGCACTGGAAGGATTACCATATGGAGCACGATTTTGGGGGCTTTCGACATCAAGCATATGCCCCGGACCTCTATAAAGGGCCAGGTCTTAGCTGACTTGGTGGCCGAGTTTGCTGAACCATCAGTAGAAGCAGTAGCAGAGAAGCGAAACATGGGTGGAAAATCAGTTGGGGTAATCTCCAGGCCAAGACCCCCATGTTGGAAGGCGTACGTTGATGGCGCAGCAAATCAAAGGGGGTTTGGAATGGGGCTAGTCCTAATATCCCCTGAGAAAGCTATCATAGAGAAATCCCTGAAACTTGGGTTCTCGGCCACGAATAACGAAGCCGAGTATGAGGCCTTGTTACAAGGGATGGTCATGGTGTAGAAAATTGGAGGAAAAACAATAGAGATGTTCTCAGACTTGAGATTGGTAGTGGGCCAGGTAAAGGGAGAGTTGGAAGCTAGAGATGCGAGGATGCAAGAGTACTTAAGCCAGGTCAAATGCTTGCAGTCAGACTTTGATCTCTTCAGCTTGTCACACGTCTCCAGGAGTGGAAACACCCATGCGGATTCATTGGCCACGCTTGCTACCTCTTCGGCAGGGGGTTTGTCTCGAATTATTCTTGTCGAGCATCTGGATAGAGCAAACGAGGTTACAAAAGGCATGGTTCATATCCGTCAAGTTAGGGTGAGTCCTAGCTGGATGGACCCTATAGTGAGATTCCTCAAAGATGATATTTTGCCTGAGGAGAAGTCAGAAGCTGAGAAAATACGACGAAACGCTCCTTGGTTCTGGTTGTCCGAGGACCACAAATTGTATAAGCGCTCCTATTCCGGGCCTTATTTACTATGTATACACCCTGAAGCATCATAATTACTGTTTGAAGAGCTGGACGAAGGGATCTGTAGGAGTCACACAGGAGGAAGGTCTCTGTCACACCGAGCCCTTACTCAGGGATATTGGTGGCCGGGGATGCAGAAGGAAGCCCAGGAATATGTTAAGAAATGTAACCAATGCCAAAGGTTCGCCCCAAACATTCATCAGCCAGGAAGGGTCCTCAACCCTTTGTCCAGTCTATGGCTGTTTGCCTAGTGGGGCCTGGATATTGTAGGCCCTTTCCCCAAGGCGCTAGGAAATAAGAGATATCTGCTGGTCGGCATGGATTATTTCACCAAATGGGTCGAAGCTGAGCCATTGGCCAACATCAGAGATGTGGATGCTAAGAAATTCGTCTAGAGAAACATTGTTACACGATTCGAGGTCCCTCATACCCTTATTTCAGATAATGGACTCCAATTTGACAGCAAAACCTTCAGAAGATACTGTTGCGAGTTGGGGATCATAAACAGGTACTCAACTTCAGCTTATCCTCAAGGAAATGGACAGGCCGAGGCTGTCAACAAGGTCATAGTCAATGGGCTTAAGAAAAGACTAGACGACGCCAAGGGAAGATGGGTAGAAGAGCTACCCCACGTTTTGTGGACTTACTAAACTACGCCACGGCGATCAACGGGGGAGACACCTTTTGCCATGACCTATGGTGCCGAGGCTGTTATTCCTCTAGAGGCAAACTTCCCAACGCTAAGGATGAGCTCCTTCATTCCAAGCAGTAATGATGAACTACTGGGAAAGAGCCTAGACATGATCGATGAACAAAGAGAAAAGGCAATGATCCAGTTGGCCTATTACCACCAGAAGCTCAAGCAGGGATATAACGCCAATATGAAGCTGAGACCACTAGCACCAGGGGACTTAGTTTTGAGGAAAATTGTGGGTGCTGCCAAGAACCCATCCTTTGGAAAGCTGGGACCCAATTGGGAAGGACCATACCGAATTACCTCAATAGCAGGGATAGGTGCATACTACTTATAGGACTTAGACGAAAAAGTTGTACATTGCCCATGTAATGTAAATAACCTGAGAAGGTATTATTATTAATGAAAGCATTTCTATATTCCAAATTTTAAGTCTATTTTGATTATATGTCTTGTACTTCAAGAAAAATCTTAGTACTAGACAGAACCAAGGTCTTACATGGTCCTCGGACTCAAACCTATGGAGAAACTAGTTACTTCAAGAAAAATCTTAGTACTAGACAGAACCAAGGTCTTGCATGGTCCTCGGACTCAAATCTATGGGGAAACTAGTTACTTCAAAAAGAATCTAAGTACTACATAGAACCAAGGTCTTGCATGCTCCTCGGACTCAAACCTATGGAAAAACTAACTACTTTCAAGAAAAAATCTAAGTACTAGACAGAACCAAGGTCTTGCATGGTCCTCGGACTCAAACCTATGGGGAAACTAGTTTCTTTCAGCGAAGGCCTGAGCGTTAAACAAATCCCAGGTGTTGTGTGACTCCTCGGACCACAACCTTTGACGAAATTAACTAGCTTGAGCATTCATCCGAGTTACAAATACAGCCAAATGGGAGTCTGGAACCTCGGACCACTTGCCCTGTCCTCATTCGATAAAGATGTAAACCAACATAAGACCATGAGCATCACTTAAAGCACTTTAAGTTATGGCAACCAATTCACGAGGTATAGGATTCCTATCACAAGGTTATTGCCTTTTATAGTCTATTCAGCAAAAGCAAGTCGTGGCCGTAAGGTGGCTCAATTTTTAGTCAAAGTATAAGCGAAAATTATCGTTATGGACTTTACGTTTTTTGGCCGCGGTTTCAAAAATTGAAAACGAGTCACACAGTTGAGAATATTTAGCTAATGATCAGAACACAGGTTATATAAACAACAGAAACCATCATAGCAACAATAAACACATAATATAAAAAAGGAATTTCATACATTCAATCTAAAAGCTTCTTTACAATGATTCCAATGTTCAAAAAAAAAAAAATGGAGGGAGCAAAACTAAAACAGAAGCTATCCAAGGTGGCCTATTTCTTCAGCTTTATCCTGATTCCTTCCTTGGAAGGCCGAGCAGGAACAGTCTCAGGATCCTTGGAGCCCTCACTTGGGAGAACAGCCTGAAAGGGCTCAACTGATAGAGCTGTCTTGTCGGCATGAGGGGCCTGGCATCATCTGAGGGCTTTGTAGCATCCTGGGGTGCTTCCTAGTTAGGGCCTTTAGCAGTTTCAACTATCCCAGTAGGCTCAGCGTCCTTGGCAGGCTAATCGGGAGTAGTTGAAAGAAGAGCAGCGTTAGGATGGCATGCCTCAACCACCTCGAGGGAAGTACCAACTTCAGAGCTAGGAGGGCCTGACTCTCGGATGGCAGGGGGGTAGTATACATTCTCTACCTTCCACAGGTTGGATGAAGCCTCAACCCCAACTTGTTTGAGGGCTTCGTTCCAACCCTGGGAGCAGTAGAGTCTGCACACCCCAGTTACTTGAGTCTTGAGAGTGGCCTCGGTCTCAACCACTCCCAAAGTAAAAGCCTCTTCCTCGGGCTGCTCCTTAGAGTTTTCAACCTTTGTCCTCGCGAACTCAACCTCTACTTTAGCCCTCAAGGCCTCATCCCTGGCAAACTCCACGACATTCTTGGCCCCCTCTACCCCAGCCAACTTCATCTCCAGACCAGTGATTTGCTCCTTAGCAATCTTCAACTGATCCTCGGCCTCCAGTAGGCGCCTCGTTTGCTCCTCGGCCTGTTTTTGAGCACCAGCCAGGCCTGCTTCGGCGCTATCCTTGGCCTTTTTCATCTCCTTTAGATCCTCCCTTACTTTCAGGAGATCGACCTCGGAATTTTTAAGGATCCGCATAGCATCCAGGCGCCTGTCATGCTCGAGATTCAGGGTCTTGCTCTGCTCGTGGGCTGCCTCCTCCAGCCTGTAAGTGGCCTGGACAGCCTGCCAATTGAAACAAACACACGTTAAGTTAGAAACTGAAGAACAAAAGTCAGCAGAGTTGCAAGTGTTAGATGACTTACCATGCCCAAATACCTTTTGAGGCTGAGAAAGACCTTCTGCCTCCTCAAGTTCCCCAACTCGGCCATATCACTGGGAAGCAGCAAGGCCCTCTCCAGCGCGTTGGCCACATAGGTGCCCTCACCTCCCCGGAAGTCCCTGAGGGAGGTGTTGTCCATCAAAGGCTCCCCATGGAGCATTGGGGCAGGAAGCCAGGCCTGGAGCTCGAACAGTATGGCGACCTCTTGGCCCTGGTGCCCAGTCTTTTGTTGCTTAGAAGGCCGACGAGCTTCGCCCTCCTTCTGGGAGAAACGAGATTTATCTACTCCCCCGGGCCGTTTGCCTTTGTCCTTCTTATGTTTGGGATCAGTGGGCTCGGGTCTTAATGGCAAACTTGAGTGGGGTGGAGGACGTGGAAGCTTAGACTGGGCGAAAGATGACCTGGTCTGTACATGCTGAGACTGGGGTAGAGAAGGAGGAAGCTTGGATTGAGACTTCCTTGGCGCATCCTTCCCCAGTTGGCCCTCAATTAGGTTGAGCAGGCTAGTCTGAGGTTGTCTCTTGAAACCCATATCGACTCAAGGAGAAGCTCCTGCTGATAAGGTGTCTGCTTCGGTCAAATTGGGGTCACCCAAGTCACCAGAGGGATCCTCAGATAGATGGACTTGGTCGAACGCACCAAATTCGTCTTCGGATGGACCCAAATCAGTAATTTCTTCTTCTCTTTCTGGACTTCCTCCCTCAGCCTCTGTAGCTTGGTGGGATGAAGAAGGGCCTGACAAAGGAACACCCTCCGGGATAGGAGATCCTTTAGGAAGCAGGAACTCGTGTTCTGCTACAGTGATCTTGTGAAGCCGAGGATCTTTGGCTCTGACCACGTACTTCGGAGCCGAGAACGATTTCTGAATTGGGTCGTATCCAAGGATCTTGTGAGCAGCCCTAACTTGGTTGTCGGCCTCGTTCACGTAGACCTCCGCCCTAAGGGCAGTCTCCAAATCCTCCCGATTGACCAAGTGGAAGTGTCGTTCAAAGGCGTGTGGATCTGCAAAAAAGAAGGCGCATTCGTATTAGCAACCAAGCACTGCAAACTTTGACATCACAAAATATCAACCCTATCCTATCCTAAATGCCCCACCTGGTACCCCCTCCTCTGTCGAACAGTGAAGGCCGTCGTGCCACTCCCCGGACACAATGAGAAAGTCCTTATTTAACCCCTTGCTGGACTCAGGGAGACACTGAATAAGCCGGACCTTATCATCCCTCGTCTTCATATAATAGGATTTACCCTTTAGGTGTTGGAGGTTGTAGCACCAGTTTACATCGTGGTGGGTTAACCTCAACCCCATTTTCTCGTTTAAAGCGTCCACACAGCCCAGCATCCTAAACATGTTAGTGGCGCACTGGGTAGGGGCTAATCGGAAGTGCCTAAGGTAGCCCCTCATCACTGGCCCCATAGGGATTCTCATATCGCCTTTAAGGAAGGCGATTATGGGAATCACTACTTCACCCTCATTCCTCCTGATATGCCACTCCCCTTCTTCACAATACCTCAAACCTACGTTACTAGGTATCCTATAATCGGCAATGAATTTCTCCATTGCCTCTTCAGACTCAACCAACTTCTTAAACCTACCCATCCCTAAGAGCAACTAAAAGACCCAGGGAAGGACGAAAGAAAGAGAGGAACGATAGGAAAAGAAACTTAAAAGGAAGAAAATGTGAGTTAGAGAGAGAAGAAAACTTACAGAAATGAAGAGAAGCTCCTCGGACAGGCTTTTTGTGCTGAAAAGAGACGCGAGTTTGGTTGGAGGTTTGACCAAATTCAGGGTATGTGCGCAAGAACTTTTGAATGCAAAAGTAAAGAGGCAAATCGGTTCAAATGGATATTTATACCCCCAATTAAAATGGACCGTGCGGGTTTCCCGCCTATAAAGGCGAAAAAATTCCCACCATTAGATTACCATCACATCGTTGAACGTGGGGAGCACAGAGCCGCTAGAATTTAATGAAGGCGCACTCCGTATACCAAAGCACCAGGAACATGCCTTGGACAGGTGAAAAGACTTTGGCACTGACTTAGGACAAGACTTGACAAGCCACGACAAAAGTCCAAGGAAATCGAAATCCTCCTCTCCGTCCGAAGATCCGGACAGCAGAATTTTGAGGGGCTATTGTGAGGTCAAAGAATTTGGCAACCCCGACCCATCTTATACTAGGCCCAAAGCCCACGCCGAGGAGGAAGGAATGTCCGAGGATGAACGAAGAAGGTCCACACTGCCAAGAAACATCGCCGAGGACAATCCTATCCTCGACCAACCGAGATCATAGAAGGAGAGGGCAGCACGCCATCGAAGGCAGCCTCCCAGAATATCCCAAAGAAAATGACAAGTACAATGGGTCAGCCATGGGAGCATGGTGAAGGAGCAATCCAAGGAGGAACTATCACCTCCGCATTAAATGCCCACAACTAACGTCCTGGCCGCATTAATGAGGAAATGACCTCTGAACAGTGTTGTCTTGGTTGCTACAACCCACAGAAAGTTTGGAAAAGCGGCTGATGGGACAGACACTCGAGTAGTGACTTGCGTGATCAACAAATGGAGGGCCAAGATCAATTGAAAGGGGGGTATATAACGTAAGAGGTCCTTCAAAGAAATAGGGGGAAAAAGGAGAAGCATAGAACACTGCAGCAACTTGTATCAACACTGAAACCTTTGTAACCAATCATTGAAGAAGTAATAAGAATGACCAACCCCTAAGAGGAGGGCCGAGGACAGAGTTTTCTATTTTAGTTCACGTCTCTGTTTTTCAGTCCACGTGCAACCGTGTTTAGTTGTTGTAATCCTCACTAGGGCCTAGTTCTTAAACTCATTCTCTATAAATTCATTGTATTGGGCTAGTTGGATCTGAGTCCAGTCATCCAGTAATAGGAGTGCTCAAATCCAGTCCCTACACTACTAATATAAACTCTACTAGAAAATGTAATGAAAATTTTGCCGACTACGTACTACTAATGTATTAGGGGTTGAGTTCCTCAAAAAAAAAAAATGTATTAGGGGTTGCTACAATGCCAATGTCATTAATGGCCTTTGGAAGTCTCTACTCTCAATGTCTTCTTTTAGGTTCGGACAGAAGTCCCTTGCCATTTAGCACTACCCATTCACGCATTTAGACAAATATGCCATCATCATTCACTGTTTCCACCACCGATGAGTGTGACTGAATTTAGTAACTACAAACTATAACTTATACGTTTTTTCTAAAGTGCTTCTTCTCTAGCTGTCTAATTGTTCCATTTATTGTAACGAAACTCATCCCATTGGTAAGGGTTTGGGCCGAAATGCCTTAGAACATGGGTTGGAGTTCTCCCATTAACAATGCGGTGCAATATTTGTACGTTGTTTACTTAATTCATCAACGACTGTGGTGTGAAATCTTAGCCTATAAACAATTAGGGTGCTATTATAGTCACGCTTACGTAGAAAAGCCACACTAGTCACCCTCTCTAACCTTTTTTAATCACTTAAAAAAAAAAAAAAACCATTTCTTCTAAAATAGAATTTCCAATTTTCTTGTCACCGCGCACACTTGGTGCGATGGTCACTTCACAAGTATAAATGCTTGTGGGGTGTGGAGGGTAAAAGTTGGGGTTCAAGTTTTCAGGAGAGAACTTCACACACATATACACTTAGATTAGGTTGGAGTAGAAATTCTATCTTGTATAAAATAAAAAAATAAAAAGAATTCCCAATTTTCCCTCTAGAAAGGAAAAAGGAAAGTGAGGTTGAGCAATGATAATCATAGCCACAAGCCCATACCTTTCCTTCTCCTCATATTAATAAAAGAATTGAAAAATCTTTTCTTCAACTCTGTTTGAATGATTTTATTTTGCTTTTTTGGGTAAATAGTGTTTTACAAATTTTAAAAAAAAATCTACATATAATTATACTTTTACACCATTTATCGTTTAAACAAAATAAACTATGACTTATATGTTTTTTCTAAAGTGCTTCTTCTCTAGCTGCCTAATTGTTCCAATTGTTGTAACGAAACTCATCCCATTGGTAAGGGTTTGGGCCGAAATGCCTCAGAACATGAGTTGAAGTTCTCCCATTAACAGTGTGTTGCAATATTTGTACGTTGTTCACTTAACTCATCAGCGACTGTGGTGTGGAATCTTAGCCTATAAACAATTAGGGTGCTATTATAGTCACGCTTACGTAGAAAAGCCACACTAGTCACCCTCTCTAACCTTTTTTAATCACTTAAAAAAAAAAAAACCATTTCTTCTAAAATAGAATTCCTAATTTTCTTGCCACCGCGCACCCTTGGTGAGGTGGTCACTCCACAAGTATAAATGCTTGTGGGGTGTGGGGGGTAAGGGTTAGGGTTCAAATTTCTAGGAGAGAGCTTCACACACATATACACTTAGATTAGGCTAGAATAGAAATTCTATCTTGTATAAAATTTAAAAAAAAAAAAAAAGAATTCCCAATTTTCCCTCTAGAAAGGAAAAAGGAAAGTGAGGTTGAGCAATGATAATCATAGCTACAAGCCCATACCTTTCCTTCTCCTCATATTAATAAAAGAATTGAAAAATCTTTTCTTCAACTCTGTTTAAATGATTTTATTTTGCTTTTTTGGGTAAATAGTGTTTTACAAATTTTAAAAAAAAAATCTACATATAATTATACTTTTACACCATTTATCGTTTAAACAAAATAAACTATGACTTATACGTTTTTTCTAAAGTGCTTCTTCTCTGGCTGTCTAATTGTTCCATTTATTGTAACAAAACTCATCCCATTGGTAAGGGTTTGGGCCGAAATGCCTCAGAACATGGGTTGGAGTTCACCCATTAACAGTGTGTTGCAATATTTGTACGTTGTTCACTTAACTCATCAGCGACTGTGGTGTGGAATCTTAGCCTATAAACAATTAGGGTGCTATTATAGTCACGCTTATGTAGAAAAGCCACACTAGTCACCTTCTCTAACCTTTTTTAATCACTTAAAAAAAAAAAAAAAAAACCATTTCTTCTAAAATAGAATTTCCAATTTTCTTGCCACCGCACACCCTTGGTGCAGTGGTCACTCCACAAGTATAAATGCTTGTGGGGTGTGGGGGGTAAGGGTAGGGGTTCAAGTTTCCAAGAGAGAGCTTCACACACATATACACTTAGATTAGACTAGAGTAGAAATTCTATCTTGTATAAAAAAATAAAAATAAAAAAATTTCCAATTTTCCCTCTAGAAAGGAAAAAGGAAAGTGAGGTTGAGCAATGATAATCATAGCCACATGCCCATACCTTTCCTTCTCCTCATATTAATAAAAGAATTGAAAAATCTTTTCTTCAACTCTGTTTAAATGATTTTATTTTGCTTTTTTGTGTAAATAGTGTTTTACAAATTTTTAAAAAAAAATCTACATATAATTATACTTTTACACCATTTATCGTTTAAACAAAATAAATCAATGACAATAAACTCATCCAAAACACACCTTAAGGTCATTATTATTATTAGAGGTGAGAAATTTGAACATTGGATATCTCTATTGGAAACACAAAAAATGCTAATTGAACTATAAGGCTCTTCGCTAAGGTCATTGAAGTCAATGCCATATAATTTTGAAATTTTGATGGTCGTTGCCAAATGCACTGATGACTTACATAAAATTTGTTTGACAACAACAATTTTAAATGAGTCCAAATTTTTTGTCCAGCTTTTCTTGCTCCACTCTATACTTAACTAATAAAAACTTGCCACATGTTCACCTAATTGATTAGATACTACCATTAATTAATAATTGTAGTATTTAATTAATTATGTGAATATGTGGCAATTTTTTATTGGTGGAGTATAGAGTGGAACAGGAAAAATAGGATAGAAGATTTGGACTCATTTTAAATGAGTGATGTTAGAGATACTAGTGATGTGTCACCGATCACCAAAAAAAACATTCAAACATTTATTTATTAGGTGATTGAAGTCTACCAATTATTTCCATTGTTACATCAATGTATAAATCTTTATGTAATCAAATTTGCATATCTCTATAATGTTCCATTCTAAGTAGTGAGCCCAATTTGTAAAAATAATGGAATACAAAGAGCTTGCATTTCTCAATTGGTAACACTAGCCCATGAGGGGCTTAGACTTTATAGATAGCACAAGTAAGAGGAATGGGCCTTTATACGAGTTGGGTTTAATAGCATTCCCAAAGTTTCTGATTGAGCCCTTTGCTCGCCTATCTTCATTTCCCTACAAGTTGTGTTTGGTTTAGCTGGAAAGCTGAAAAACGAGGTCCGTATTACATAGTCGGATTTGGGGTGAGCTCTCAAGCCCAACCCAAAGAGTTAAAGGGGCTTCCAAGGACCAACCTAACCTAACCTAACCTAGCCACTCCTTGGGTTGGATGTTTCTACCCAAAACAAAGATAGATTGTGCTATAATTTCTGTCAATCTTACACTATATAATCCAATTTAGTCCCTTCACTTTTACCTCAAATTTCAAATTATTTCTTAAATTCTAATTTTTATTAATTTAGTCCATCAAATTGTTTAAATGAGTCAATATGGCAATTTTGTTCAAATTTGTTAGCAAACAAAACCGTTTAAACATCCCTTTTCATTATAAAAAAAAAAATTGTTTTTTTGAATGAGAAAAAAAAATTGTTGTTTGATGAGTGTAATTTTATACAAAACAATTTGAAACAATGTTTAAATGGATTCATTTGCTAACAGATTTGTACAAAATAAACCTTAATTAAGGACTAACATGAAAATTTTAGCAAAAGTTAGGGGACTAAATTGAACTTTGGTCATAACTTTATACTAGATTTTTTTTTTCTTTTTTTGTAAATATGTGGCTGAATTTAGTTCATAATCAAGTCAATACAGTTTCATGGCTAATGCAATAAGCAAGTCTTTTAAATATTTAAATATCCACAATATAAAGTTATAACGTGAAAAGAATAAAATAAATTTAAAATTTACTTAATCTAATTTATACAAAGTAACATTGAAACTTTATTTAATACTAATATAATCACCCAATTGATTAAAGAAAAAAAGAAAAAGAATCACCCAATAGTTTCAAGTTCTCCTTACAAAGATGAATTAAACATATAACTCAATAACTTAATAATATCCAAATTAAGGTTAATCTCATATTTAGATTCAAATATCATATCATGGCCCAGTCATAATAACAAAAAGAAATGAATTTCTCCCTCCTGAAAAAGGATGTGGTTTGCTTTACCCAAGGTAAGGTGATACAAGGTTAAGAAAAGTTGAAATCTAAATTTAATTTTGATTTTGATTTTGAGAGAGAGAGAATGTTTGGCATATCACAATGTGGGAGATTCAATGGCTAATATTGAAATTTTATTGTAGGAGATTCGTTTACAAAAATATTAAAGTCTAAAACTATTATGGAAAATTGATCATCAACGATATTTTGACATTTACATTTTACTTTTCGGTTAAATAGTTTAGGGTTTAAATAAGGTTGGTTTTTGCTGGCATTTTGCAGTTTACTTGGAGGTAGGAAAAAGAACGCACAACCTATTTATGAATTTTTATTTATTTATTAAACCAGCTACTATTATAAAATTTTGGGCCTTTTTGGTAGTGGAAGGCCTCAAGTCTAGGCCTAGAGATTGCTTGGTTCATTATGTTCAAGTACCCTCCATATCTTTCATGAGATTTTGAATTTAAAACTCCTAACTAGCATCTTTGGCCATCCCTAAAAGATTATTATTTGAAAATACTTAGTGTGTGTAGGACAAGGGGACTTTACACATTGGAGAAATGGTCAAGTGCTCAAATGTTACCAAAAAAAAGAAGGATTAAATGCACTTTTAGTCTCTACATTTTGGCTTTTTTCCATTTTGGTCCTTACATTTTAATTTTACCACTTTTAGTCCCTAAACCAATTAACACATTCCATTTTGGTCCTTTCCGTCAGTCAACCGACGGAAATTGCTGAGATAGCAGCCAGAAGAATTAAAATATTATAAAAAATGCCACATCACCCTGACACATCAACATCTATTTTTTTTAAAATAATTTTTCAATTTTAACTAAATAAAAAAAGAAAAAACAGAATTAAAAACAAAGAAAATCAAATGCCGAGGAACACAAAGAACACAAATCCATAAAATCAAACCCAAGAACACGAATCAAATGCCGAGGAACACAAAGAACACAAACCCAAACCCAAACCCAAAATCTCTAGCAAACCCAGAACATCACATGAAAAATCAAACCCTCCATACAAACATCAAACCCAGAACATCAAACCCAAGAACACGAATCAAATGCCGAGGAACACAAAGAACACAAACCCAAACCCAAAATCTCTAGCAAACAGAACCAAAATCTCCACCAAAATCTCTAGCAAACACAAAGAACACAAACCCAAACCCAAAATCTCTAGCAAACAGAACCAAAATCTCCACCAAAATCTCTAGCAAACCCAAACCCTAAGCTCTGTCCTTCGACGACACTCTGTTCCCTACGCACTCCCTAGATATTGCTTGGATCGTGTGCTACCCAGCCAATGATGGCTGCGATGAACTGTGGCTTGACGCGGCGGTTCTTAGGTTGTTGGTAGCAGAGTGCCACCACCTTGCCATTTCTTCTTCTACTTCTGCAAATGCAATGAGGGGTTTGGAGTTTGGAGTTGGACTGTGTTGTGTTGTGTGAGGGTTTTTAATTTAATTTAATTTTGTTATGGGTTTGCTAGAGATTTTAGGTTTGGGTTTGTATTTGTGTTCCTCGGCATTTGATTTTCTTGGGTCTGATTTTCTGGGTCTATGTTCTTGTGTTTTTGTGTTTTTAAATTTTCTTTTTTTATTTAGTTAAAATTGACAAATTATTTTTAAAAAATAGATGCTGATGTGTCAGGGTGATGTGACATTTTTATAATATTTTAATTCTTCTGGCTGTCACCTCAGCAATTTTCGTCGGTTGACTGACGAAAAGGACCAAAATGGAACGCTTTAATTAGTTTAGAGACTAAAAGTGGTAAAATTAAAATGTAATGACCAAAATGGAAAAAAACCAAAATATAGGGACTAAACGTGCATTTACGCCAAAAAAAAAAGAAAAAAAGAGAGACTAAAATACACTTTACTATTGTTTTCAATTTGGCTATTTATATTTCAAAATTTTCATTTTAATCATTCATGTTTAATTCTATTTCATATTGATTATATCAGCTATTTCCAATAGTAATTTGATGACACTCAACATGATATGGATGACATAGCTTGATGAATGGCAGGACCAATGTGAAAATAGAATTCAACATGAATGGGTAAAATCAAAACAACTCTAAACTTTAAAAGCTAAAAGTGTATTTTAAAATTTATTAGGAAAAAAAAAAAAAAACCCTTTAAGCCTACAAAATATATAGTTGACTAGAGTTCAATAATTATATCATCTATTAAATATTGAGAAGGACCCCTCAAGTAGTTAATATAACATATAAAGACATCATTTGACCCAAAATACTTAAGCCTAATATGAGCTCAATTATGTTATACTAATCATTCATTCTTCTCATTAATATTCAAAGTGAGATTTTACTACTTGACCAACCACGCTATTCACATGTAAATATTCCAAAAAATCTCCTCCTTCATATGTGAACCTTGTACCAAGTCACATGTGACGCTTTTGTTAGAATCTCCCTTGAATGGAAGCATTTTTCTTAATAATCCAAGTTTCATGCATCACTAGCACCAATAATGTGCCCTTTACCCGACCATGTTTGGGTCGAACATAGGAGTCTTCCTTACACAACTATGGGAGTCACCAATACACAATCGCCTTGACTCACCACTAGTAGAACCCGTACCACTATCAAATGCTTGCCTTCGAACCATTAGCTCTAATACCACTAATTTGTTAAATATTGTTTCAAACCCTTTAAGTAGATTAAGTTTGGGGTGTGGGAGACAAAAATTCTATTTGATATGAAAAGAAAAGAATTACTTATTAAAGAAATAAACATTAGTAGGCTTCTACAAAGAATAGTTTGGTAGAATTTATGGGGTTTGAAGATTGCCCATTGTTATGCATTGAGAGTTTCTTTATTTTGTGAGTGTGAGAGAGTTATTGGATGTATTTAGGCCTTGGGATTGTGAGAGGTTTTGTTTATGTTAGTGAGATTTGTAAGTATTATTTGTATGAGTTATGAGTGTCGTAAGATTTGATTAATGTTGTTGTAATTCATATCAATGATAGTAGATATTGGTGTTGCCAGTAGACATAAGCATGAAGTTGGCCAAATCACATTAAATATTGTTTGTTTCTTGTAAATATTTATTTTTCTCTTTTTTATAAATGTTATTTCAAATTTTTGTGTATTCAACTTTATTACTTCTAAAATATTTAAATATTTTATTTTTAATGCGAATGCGCTTCTACTTCCATCAAATCATAATTTTAATGTTAGAAATTTCCCCCCCTTTTGCACAACATATTAAAAATGAAAAGAACATATAAATACAATTAAGTGCCTTCTGGCCCAAGTGGTACCCGGTCTCCTAATGACCTAACAACTCAGGGGTTCTATCCCCTGCATAAACACTTACCCAGCAAAAAAAAAAAAAAAAAGTGCTACTTTCAAAACATTCGTTTAAAATTTTTTTTTTAAAGTTGTGCAATGTGTCGAATTCTAAAACATTCTACAGTCGGTGACCAAAAAAAAAAATTACAAACAAGTCTAAGTTTGCTTTCAAATCAACTTCAAAGCTTCCGAATGATTACAATTAAGATATATAATTTAGTTTTAAAAAATCTAGATAATATTCTTTTTCATACAGCAAACTTTGAGATTAATTAAAAATTATTGAGTCACGTTCTCATTGACTTTAATATTACAGTGTGCCACTGTCGTGGCAAATTCATAGATAAGGGAAATATAAAAAATGTAGCCCTCCACCTATTTAGTACATGATTGGAAACAATATAGTAAATTATAGTTTTTTTTTGAAATAATAAATTGTCTTAATTTAAATAATTTTCCTATGAAGCACAATTTTTGTTGAAGAAAATCCACAAATATCGGCAATCCTATGATGGAGGAGATGACTCTAGATGTAGCAGCTGGGTGGGGGAAGGTGGAATCAGGGGAAGTGGCACGTTGCCCCTATCCCTATCTCCTCTTCAAAGTGAAAAAAAAAATCCGCACAAGGCAAAAGTGGGACAAGTATATAGCGGGATGGATTGAAAATATTTTGTCATTACTTCAACATTTAAAAGATATAAAAGAAAGAAAAAAGAGCGAGATAAGACGAGTCAAGTGTGACAAAACATTTTTACCATCTTTAGATGAGAGAAGAAAAAATATTTTTTAAAAACCTTTTTTTTTTTTTAATAGAAAAAAAAACTCATTTTAGGGGTTTGAATGGTGAAAAAGTTCAAATTTTTTTAACACATTAATGTTAGTCTATGGACTATAATTAGGTAAGGTAATGATGGGGGAGTGGAACTGGAATGTAGAGTTTTTTTTTTTTTTCCTGTCTATCGTAGGGGTCTTGTTATAAAACTTTGAAATCCAACAAGAATTCAACAGGCACAAAAGCTGTATGATCTATGCTTTGCTCCTATGTCAGATTTATAGGACCACATCAATAGATTGAGACAAGTTCTGACCCTTCTAATGTGCTTGTTCTTGATTTTTCTGGACAACAATATGTTGACCTTATAATTAAATAAGTATAGGGCCAATTAAAAAAAAAAACACTTAATAACATATATATCTCCACTCCACAGACCAAGAACTATAAAATCGGTCCTCTCATAATTTGGTTCAACGCTTCTGATTGGATTCTTAATCGTTCTCCCTCCCACTAGGTATTAAAAAAAAACAATTTTAGTTTATAATATGACTTAACTAGCCAAACAATGAACCTCGTATCAGCTTGTAATGTGGCGACTGTGATATGTATGGAAGTATTACATTAGTTAAACCTATAGTGTCATCTTCATACAATTATTCTTTATTATTGGTCAATGAAATTGGGGTTCCAATTGACAGTCCAACATTGATAATATTCTTTGGGAAAATGTCTCTTATACACACTTGTTTATACGAACACAGATTTTTTTTTTTTTTTTTTAATAATTGAAATTAGGATGTTTTTACGATCTACGATTTCACCCACTTTCGACAATCCTACATAGGATCTCGATTTTGACAACCTTGCAAAAAGTGCAGTGAAAATTATTACTGAAAGTATTATAGATAAATGTAAAAATTAGTTAAAATAGTATAATGGGATCCATAAATAGTACCAAAAAGTGCAGTGGAGCCACTAATAGTAATAAAAATAAGTTAAATAGAAAAATAATTTTAATTTTTCAATTCAATTCAAGTACATGCTTAGTGTCATCTTTAAGGGATTTTTCCCAATATTTATCAAGTATGAACGCGAGGGGGTAGGTGGGCCGTGGGCCTACGTTTACACACATGAGGAATAGCCGTATTCCCGGAAAGCTTTAGACACCTTAAGAAGAAGTAGAAGAAAAAAAAAAAAAAAGGACAAGTCACGGGACTTCATAAATGATAATTAACAATTTTAAACAAGTAAAATTTTTTTAGTGGAATGGTGTAACATATTACTTGTCCACCATGTGAATCTTATAATTTCTCTAATTTCAGGTACTGTTAACTTAAATAAAGGAAAACCATGTTTTGGATGATCGACACCTATATATAATTTATTGGTGAAGCTTAGAAAGTCCAAACTTAAAGTTTCTTTTTTATTTTTTATGTTTAATGGAGTTTTAATTTATACCGCTTTCATCATACTAAAATATCAATCGTTTTTGGTATAGACAAAGATTAAATTTCAAATTTTTTATTCAATTATTAGAGACTTTACTAATTGAACTAATTAGAATCCACGTAAGACTTTAAATATTAAAGAAAAAATATAAATAGATAACAAAGTTGTATATTGTAAGAACTATAGATGGGTGATAATGTTGATCTTTATCTAGGCAGATATGAACCCCTCGGGGTCTAATCAATTGCATGATGAGAAAAGGACATTTTGGCCAGTTTGATGGTGAACATTGTGGCCATTGTTGAGATCTTTTTTCTTTTGACAACCATTGATAAATGATGATAATCCAAATAGAATTTTAATGATCACTGAATATCATTTTCCTGATTATTGGTAAGCCACTAAAAAGTATGTTTCCTTTTGTTTTCAGCTGCGGTCTCTATGTTCTAGGAAATGAGAAATTATAAGATCCAAATGGTGGATAAGTGATATGGTTTATCATTCCACTAAAAAACTTTCATTTGTTTAAAGTTGCTGAGTTAATAATTAATTTTTGTTTAAAATTTTTTTATAATTAACAATTTTTTTAAACAGAAATTAATTACTGACTCAACAATTTTAAATAAGTGAAAATTTTTTAATGAAATAGTGAACCACATTACTTATCCACCAAAAGAGTCTATCATTTCTCATGAAATTAGGGTTGAAGTTTCTCAAAGTATGGTGGTGAGTAGCGAGGCCACGCAAAGACAAAGACAAATAGTGTTGTCTTCGTGGCATCCATGTTGAAAGAGGATTGGTTTGGTGGGGCTACCTTTTCCACTAAGCCATGGCTGGACTAACGTCACTCATAGGAATGGATGAGGTCTGATTTGATTACTTCAATTTTTCACACAACAATAACTCTATTAAATACTCTATATATATGGCACAAAAGCTTTATCCTTTAAAGAAAAACCTTTTAATTCAGCCAAAAAAAAAAAAAAAAAACCTTTAAAGAGCTGAAACTTTATCCTTTTATATATATATATATATATATAAAAGGAAGAGTATATCTTAAAAATAAGTATGCTCAAATTTTTCTTTAAATAACTTGTTATGCATCTCACCTTTTTCTCAACAAAAAATAAATATAAAGATATTATAATTAATATATATAATTTTAGTTTTTAAACAATATTACATGTATTTTTACACATTTTTTCATCTATACGTATTTTAAAAAAATATAAATAACATTATTAAAACAATGTTACCAAACGGTCCCAAAAACTATCATAAAAAAGAGTTCCTTATTGGATTTAAAAAAATTAATATATATATATATATATAATACGAAGATAATTACAAAATTTTCCTATTTTATATATATATTTTTTTATTTCATAATCATGAAAAAAAATTATAAGTAAGTGTAAGACCCTTATCTCAATTTTTTTCAATGAACTAAGTGACCTCGGTTTCCAAAAACAAAGAAAGAAAGAATGTCTCCAGCTCATATTGCTGAGCTATCTTGTCAAATACAGCCTATTAATAAATGAATAAAATATAAATTAGTAAAGCATAATCAATTTTCCTGGTGATTCTTTCTTCTCCAACAAAGACTTTCCTTTTAGTTCATCCAAAAAAACAAAGACCTTTTTATTTGTTACTAATACTTTGTTAAAGAAGATAATTACTTTTTTTTTTAATTTATTTCTTGAACTAATTTTGCAAAATAATTTTTTTTTAAAAAGACAAAAAGAGAAAAGAAAAGACAATTGATTTAAGTCTTAAAAGAAAGGTGACAATTTTGTAGATTAGTTTGACACGTTTTTCTTTGATTACCCAAAATCTTCGCTCATTTTTATTCTGACACAGCTCACAAAGTACTCAAGTCTCAAAAACACTGAGAAATTAGAAAATACTAGAAACAACAAGCAACAAGTGTGCTATTTGGGATATACTCCTACTTTATTCTCTGTGAATTCAGCTTTCATTTTTTTTTTCTTTTTTTTTTTGAGCAAAAGAATTCAGCTTTCGTTTCAGTCAGTATATAAGGCAATTTAGCGAAACTGTTGCTCTGACTAAATTTCCGCAAAGTATCTTTTTTTACTTTTTATAAATAGGCAAAAGTTTCTATCTTTACATAGACCCAATACTTTGATCTGTATCTTCCTTTAATTCCTTGGCCTTGTTCATCCATTCCCTACACTCATTGCTTTGGAATCCCATCACCCAAAGTTGGGTTTTTCATAAAGTTTTGAACTTTAGTGCTATATCAGTATTATCTATAATAGATCAGAAATAATGGGTTGCTGTTCTAGCAAGAGAAAGTCTCCAAACCCAGATGTAATCAATGGGTATGGATCAAATATCCAAAATTACCAAGCCCAACCAGTTTTTGTGTCTCATAATAAAGTCTCAGTCCCTCAGACTCAAACCACACAACCTAGGCACCACCACCACCACCACCACCAACAGCAACAGCAACAGCAATCATATCATCAGATAAAGCCACAGACACAGCCACAGCCACAGCCACCAAGTCCTAGTCCAGCAAAACCTGCACCCAAAAACATAACAGCTATGCAGAAACCAGACTCCATTCTAGGCAGGCCCTTTGTTGACATTAAAGAGTACTATACACTTGGAAAAGAACTGGGTAGAGGTCAATTTGGCATCACATATCTGTGCACTGAGAACTCAACTGGTCGCACTTATGCCTGCAAATCCATTCTGAAACGTAAGCTTGTGTCCAAGAGCGACAGGGATGATATGAAGAGAGAGGTTCAGATTATGCAGCACATGTCTGGTCAGCCAAACATTGTGGAATTCAGGGGTGCTTATGAGGATAGGTACTCTGTGCACCTTGTGATGGAGCTTTGTGCTGGGGGTGAGCTTTTTGATAGGATAATAGCACAAGGCCAGTATTCTGAGAAGGCTGCCTCAAGTATTTGTAGGGCCATTGTTAATGTGGTCAATGTTTGCCATTTCATGGGTGTGATGCATCGTGATCTTAAGCCTGAGAATTTCTTGCTGTCTACTAAGGATGAAGGGGCTATGTTGAAAGCAACCGATTTCGGGTTGTCTGTCTTCATTGAGGAAGGTGATTTCTTTATCCTGTTTCATACTTTTTTTTTTTTTTTTGGTTCCTTTAACACTGTTCTAGTTTTTGAATTTAGTGTTTGAATGTATTGGTTTGTCACTTGATTCACCATCTAGGCTAGTCAATGGTATGTAGTATGTAGTCATTGAGAAATTCAATTCTTCAGCAATTTGTTTCATATGAATTGTGAGGCCAATGTGATTGACCCTTTTACTGTGCTTATGCTCTATAGTATTCAATTATGTTACTTTTAACTTCTTGTTGCATGTTACTTTTGTGGGAAAGTTGTAATTTGATTTCAAGATGCCTTTTAATAAGTAAAAAGTGTTAAAACACGTATCATATGACAGAATAGCATTTGAGTCATTGGTAAAGATGTCATGCTAACAGAGAGAATTGATTCTATGTCTATGTGGCCCCAAAGTGCAGTTTGTAACTGAATAGTAACTCTGCTTATAAAGTTGTCGGTTCATTGTGATATCTATGGCATCTGTCGTTCTTGATCAATTGGACTTGTCTTGATGTTTCCTCCACCTTATTGTTCAATCATAGCAAAGAAATTGTACACTGGCATTTGACCTTTATTTTATTCAAACTCATCTCAGGAAAGGTGTATCATGATATAGTAGGCAGTGCTTATTATGTTGCTCCTGAAGTATTACAGCGTAATTATGGAAAGGAAATAGATATTTGGAGTGCTGGAGTTATCTTGTACATTCTTCTTAGTGGTGTACCTCCATTTTGGGCAGGTAACAAAAACTCAACAATCTTTTCTTGGATGTTATATGTTCTGGAATATATTATATATATAGTCCCTCAAATTAACAATGTGGAGTAAGATACATAGCTCAAATTATGTTGCAGAAAATGAAAAGGGAATATTTGATGCCGTACTGCGAGGAGAACTTGACTTTAAAAGTGAACCATGGCCGTTGATTTCAGAGAGTGCAAAAGATCTAATCAGGAAGATGCTGACAAAGGACCCAAAAAAGCGAATCACTGCCGCACAAGTTCTTGGTATTAAATCCCCCTTTTTTCTTATTGGCAATCAAAAGTTAAATCTAAGAAAAGCTTAAGTCATTCTATTGTAATCTCTAGAGATATTTGTCATGGTTGTTCAATTCCCTTCAAGGATGAGTTTTAAGTAAACTATTTAAATTGTGTTTTATGTCCATCAAATAAAATCTTTTTCATTTACCGGCTATATTATAACATAGAAATGACTTTTTCTGGCAATAGAGGGTTTAGTTAGAAAATGGGCATCCATTTGCTGCTACTTATTCAAAAAAGAAAGAAAGAAAGAAAGAAAAGCTGTGCAATGCCACTGGTCCTCCCAGTTGAATTTCTTCCACATAAGAAATCAAATATTGTCTCAAATTTTCAGTTGTTAAACAGAAACCAATGTAAGGGAAACAACATAAGATAAAACCTAATTTCCGGTTTCAGTTTGTGGTTGTGGTTGTGGTTTTTACTCATCAATTAATCAAATAATATGAATTCATGTCATCTAGTTGCATTGCTCATAATACACCTAGCTTTTGTTGTAATGCTCCTGTGCTTCTGACTAAAATTTTGGTATTCTGTATGCTTAGAGCATCCATGGATTAAAGGTTGTGGTTGTGGTTTTTACTCATCAATTTATCAAATAATATGAATTCATGTCATCTAGTTGCATTGCTCATAATACATCTAGCTTTTGTTGTAATGCTCCTGTGCTTCTGACTAAAATTTTGGTATTCTGTATGCTTAGAGCATCCATGGATTAAAGGTGGGCAAGCATCAGACAAGCCAATAGATGGTGCAGTGCTCTTGAGAATGAAGCAATTTAGGGCAATGAATAAGCTCAAGAAACTGGCACTAAAGGTAAATTATCAAATTGTGCTCACAAGATCCTATTGTCAAATGATAAAAATTGTTCTAAGTTGCCCTTGAATATTATATAATGGTTGTCAATTACTCTTAGAGAGGTGATTGGAGTGTCTAATTTGGTGATTCTCATATACAAAATATATGAAATTGCCTCAGTTGAATAATCTTACTGTTCAAGAAATGAAACCCAGCAAGTATTAATAATAAATACTGTTTATTAATTGGATGGGATTACCTTGCAAAAGATATGGCCCTTCCTGCATTATTCCGCTGCACTAGAAAGATCCAATTTTTGATAATTGCCCAGATACCAAGAATTTTTCCCTCTTTTAGTGTCATGGTTCTAGATGGTCTTTTGCTTTCATTGTATTCTAATAGCCTCAAAATTCCCTAGGTCATAGCACAAAGTCTATCTGAAGAAGAAATTAAAGGTCTTAAAGCAATGTTCACAAACATGGACACTGACAACAGTGGTACAATCACTTACGAAGAACTGAAGACAGGTTTGGCTCGGATGGGTTCACGACTGTCAGAGGTTGAAGTCAAGCAACTCATGGAAGCTGTAAGTAACTGTGGACCCCATATGAACTATATCTGTTGATAGTTGATTATATACCTTGCATGTCATACTCAACTGGCAGGCTGGTTCTTTCTTTATGTCTTGGATTTCAGGCTGATGTAGACGGAGATGGAACGATTGACTACATCGAATTTATCTCTGCTACAATGCATAGACACAGACTAGAAAGAGATGATCACCTATACAAAGCATTTCAGTATTTTGATAAGGATAGCAGTGGGTGAGTTCACAATCTTCCTGTGTTAATATTATCCATAATGTTGAAGCATTATTGATCTTTTACTGAATTTCTTGCTTTTCATCAATTTTCAACTTCTTGATTTTACATGCAGAACCTTAATAAACTTTTTTTAAAGTTTATTTATATTTGGCATTGACTAAGAGTTGTCATTTAATTTATGATAATAAACTTGAATGACTTTGTTATATGGGGTTATATCTGTTTTGTCTTCTTATTCATCTTCTTCTATATTATTTACTGACGTGTTGAGGTAGAATTATTTGGGTTGCATGCATGATCGTTTCACTTTTTCTGTTTTGAATTAATGATATCTGTGAGGTAACATTGGTTCACCAAATCAAGTGAACCACCATTGGTCCACCAGATCTACTGAACTGTGAGGCCTGTTTGCTCAATATTTCAAATTGCCTAGGTCAATTAAGTTGTAAAGTATTTTTCAAATTAATGATATCTGTGAGGTAACATTGGTTCACCAAATCTAGTGAACCACCATCAGTCCACCAAATCTGCTGAACTGTGAGACCTGTTTTCTCAATATTTCAAAATGCCTAGTTCAATTAAGTTCTTAAGTATTTTTTGAATTAATGATATCTGTGAGGTAACATTGGTTCACCAAATCTAGTGAACCACCGTCAGTCCACCAAATCTGCTGAACTGTGAGGCCTGTTTGCTAAATATTTCAAATTGCCTAGGTCAATAAAGTTATTTAAAGTATTTTTTGAATTAATGATATCTGTGAGGTAACATTGGTTCACCAAATCTAGTGAACCACCGTCGGTCCACCAAATCTGCTGAACTGTGAGGCCTGTGTACTAAATATTTCAAATTGCCTAGGTCAATAAAGTTATAAAGTATTTTTTGAATTAATGATATCTGTGAGGTAACATTGGTTCACCAAATCTAGTGAACCACCATTGGTCCACCAAATCTGCTGAACTGTGAGGCCTGTTTACTTAATATTTCAAATTGCATAGGTCAATTAAGTTGTAAAGTATTTTTTTGAATTGAAGATATCTGTGAGGTAACATTGGTTCACCAAATCTAGTGAACCACATTGGTCCACCAAATCTGCTGAACTGTGAGGCCTGTTTACTTAATATTTCAAATTGCCTAGGTCAATTAAGTTGTAAAGTATTTTTTGAATTAAAGATATCTGTGAGGTAAAATTGGTTCACCAAATCTAGTGAACCACATTGGTCCACCAAATCTGCTGAACTGTGAGGCCTGTTTACTCAGTATTTCAAATTGCCTAGGTCAATTAATTTATAAAGTATTTTTTTTATAAGTTAAAAATCTTAAAGATTAGGAGACTCAAGGTGATGCAATTCTTGACTGTAAATAGGTATATTACGAGAGATGAGTTAGAGGCGGCTATGAAGGAGTACGGAATGGGTGATGAAGCAAGCATCAAAGAAATTATTTCTGAGGTGGATACAGATAATGTAAGTTGCTTTTTATTTAAGCATCTAGAACTCTCATTTAAAGATTATTGGTACTGACGATCTCTGCTCCAATAGGATGGGAGGATCAACTACGAGGAGTTTTCCACGATGATGAGAAGTGGAATGCCACAGCCAGCCAAACTATATTAGTTCCACTAGTGGGAGTTCAAAGTTTTTCAAGCAGAGGTTGTTACCATTCAAGTGAGCTCTTCTTGAATGACTTGGTGCCCGTTTGATACAACTTATGTTTCCCATTTTTGAAAATGGGGTTTTATTTGGAAAATCTGTAGCTAAAAAACAGTAAAGTAAAAAAAAAAAAAAAATGTGCTTTGAAAAATGTATTTTGATAGCGCATTACCAAACGGAAGCTTGATGTCAGCACGATTTAGAGGAAATCTTACACATATATATTTGGTAGACCACTGTTGAGTTGGTTTTCTTCTATGATCTTTTGGTATATTTATTGAACATTCTGAGGCTATAGATTAGATGGCTTCAGAGGAAGTGTAGTTCTAGTTTTTGTGCATATTTAGTTTCAGGTTTGACCTTTTTCCAAATTCTAATTTTATATATTGTTTTCCACTTTAACACGATTGTCTTCTCCTTTCTTATTAAATTATCTTTTTATTAGAAGATGATAAATTTCATGTGGTTGTAGACTTGGCCAAGCAGGAGGTTTGGGTGCTGATTCCTGTTTGTATACTAGTTTTCCACTCCCCTTTTTTCTTTCTGTCTGATGAGTATTTCACTCTCTTGGAGTTTAAATTTGTATTTTTATACTCTTGGGCCATTGTTATTAATCATTCGCACAATGGATCACTGATCAAGTTCTTGTAATACGATTGACACTACGGTAAGAGCAAAAATGCACAGCTACTTTATCACTAGTACGTGGTATAGTGACAAAAAGTTACTCCCATGTGGTTTGTTCGGGTTGGGATTAACGTCTTGAGTTTGAAATCACCGGGGGCATGAAGTTCTTTTCCATGGTGCCTATGGACTGATATACTGTTAGGACCCTGGTGGGGTTAAGGTTAAGGTGACTATAAAGTTCTCCCTTAACGTTGTTAGCCCATGTTCTAGGCTAGGTCATTGTAATGCTTCTGATGCTGGTGGAAAGCCACAAGAAACAAAACTATCTCATGAAAATAACCCTTGAATCCACAATGAGTGCTCTGGATTCCACCAGAAAAACAAAGGAGAAAACTCTGAAATTTTATTCAACTAAAATTTGAATTTTCTTGAAAGCTACAATGCTCTTAAATAGATAAAAGAATCCTAGGGCTACTAACTGCATTCCTAAGATAGCTAAGGAAACACTTGAAAACCCCAATTCGCCTTAGACACGAAATTAGGGTGGAAAATATGAAAAATTACAGCAACAAAAAATGAAAATTTGAAAAATTAAAAAATTAAATCCTAGTGGTTAAGAGACATTCCAAAATAGACAGAAACTTATTCGGAATTTTAATTTAAATGTTACAAATTGAAGAAAAATTACTATAAATAGAAAAAAAAATGATTATATGAGGGCCTAAAAAGTAGTGTAGGTTGTGGTTGAAGGTGATGATTTTTTATCGTTGCTACTTTCCCTTTAGGTCACCAATTTTCACACGATTTCGATGTTAGTTCTAATGATTTCTACTAATATTTTTTTTTTACTTCTTGAATTTCTTGTGTATTGACTTTTGACGATCTCTTTTTCCCATAAATGTCTGAGCTATATGTTTTATATCTACTTCTTCCAACAATCATATAACCCCCGTTATTTGTGTTGTTATAACTCCTGTTGGAAAAGACAACCACTATCAGACAACTACTCTAGTCATCTTATAATAAATAGGATAGAAAAAAGAAGAAAACTAGGGGTCATCTATTTGCTACAAATGACCTCTACTTGAAAACTACACGCCTCTGAACACTGAGACGTGGAAGGTTTGGAAACAAACTGAAAACTACCAGTCGTTTGTTTTCTCTCTCAATTACAACTCATCTCTTATCCAAAAAACAGTTACTTTTTTTAACTAGGCTTAAGAGTGGGCCTATGTCTTTATGTTGTTATGTCTTAATAGCTGGCTAAAATTGTATCAGAGCTCTATCAAGCTCGCTCAACTCATAACCTAGTAAGAGAGGAGATTCTAAACCAAGTTTTCTTGCGAGTAATGTCATTGAATTACAAGGCTTTTAGTCATGATAGTCTACTTACTGAATTATAAGGCTCTTAGTCATGACAGCCTACTTAGAACAACTATAAGTCAATAATCAAGCTTTTCTTTCCAAGTTCATCTTTTTAATGTTTTGGATTGAAGGAAATAAAAATAAAAATAAATGTTTAAATTGAAATACTGCCCGTCTTACAATTCCCTCCACTTTAGTGAGTGACTGTGAGAGTAGCTACATATGGCATGACAAGAATTGTAGTATATATTTGGTCTAGTTTTTATTTTAGATTTTTTGGTATCTAATAAAGCTAGCCAAGTAGCTCGGGTGAAATTTATGCTCTACATATTGTGAGTTTGGATCCGGTTGTTGCGTTTTACGTTTGCGTTTTTTTTTTTTTTTTTTTTTTTTTTTTTTTTTTTTCTGCTGCTGCAGACGCATTTCAAGGGGACAACGGCTTCTGTTCATGAACAGTAGCCGTATATTTTTGACTTTTCAGCATTTTCATCAGACCCGTGGGTCCCGTGAACAGTGCACGGGACCCACAAACTTCATTTTTCAGCCACTTTTTCATTAAAAATGGGTTCCACGGTACTATTTACACATTTAAAAATTATTTTGCTGCAGTATTTTCAGTTTTCAATTTCAGTAAAATAAGTTCTATCTAAACAGACCTTATAGTAGCATAGTGTTGTTAAAGTACATTGGAAATAAGTTCGAGAAAAAAATTATAGGATATCTCCTAATTGCCATTGTGAGTTGCATGTAACTTGCTTGGTAATCAACATATTGATAACCTCACAAATCACTGTATGTTTTTGAGATAATCAACGTTGAAGACTTTGAAGTCTTTTCTAGAGAATGCACGTACTGTAATTTTACTTGATTTCTTTTTTTTTTCTTTTTGGAAATAGTAATATTGTCCTTTATAACCCAAAGGGTTATTCCTATTTGATTTTTTTTATTATACTAAATGAAAACATATATGTGATTTGATGAGGAGTCGAGTAGGTGATGTTGGTTCATCCGATTATTAGTTTACTAGCCATAAAAAATAAATTATTTCATCAATTCTTTAAATGTATTCACACACAAAGACTCCTTTAGGTAGGGAAAAACTTAGATAGTCCCGGAGCACTGCTCCGAGACTACCTAAGTGTTACCCCTTTAGGTACGTCTTCAAGTAGTGTTTGAAGTCTATAACCTTTTCTTTTAATATTTTCATGAGTTGTGATTTGAAGGTAATCACATGAACTAAAAGTGTTCCATTGATTTTCAAACATATTCACACACAAAGCTTGTTTGGATATATCTTCAAGTGTTCAATAACTTAGCCATTTTTTTTAGATATAAAAATACTTGAAATATGTAATATACTAATTGTTAGCCGTTATTTATTTAAAAGTCTCTTACTAAATGCATTTTAGACTTAGTTAATTTTTAAATTCCTGCACAAGAGTTATATTAAAACCAATTATCTAGTGCTTAGAATACCAAAAACAATATATTAACGAACTCCAAAACATGATTAATGAAAGTACCAAATAAAGGAAGCACATATTGAAGATAAAATTAGATCATCTTTGGCATTGAAATGTGTATGATCAAATTAAGGCTTTTCATTTTTCTAATATGTGAATTTTATGTTGGCATTTTTATTTTATTTTTCTAACTTGCCAAAAGAATTCTATTTTTTTTTTCATATACATTTTCTAAAATCTTAAAGGGGTACAAATGTAGAAAATTAAAACAATTTTTTAATTTAGGTTTTAAACAAAAGTTTCATAAACATACACATAAACATTGAAAATTTTCAACTTATAAACATATGTTATTTTTATTCAAATATAAACATGAAATTATATTAAAATATCTAACACCAATATAAAATCTTTAAAGTGTTTACACTCAATTTTTCTAGTGTTTTTAATATATAAAACAACTTTATACTGTAAATGTGAGAGACAACTAACCTCTCAAACAAGTTTCAATTCTTTTAAATATTCGACCTTATTTAGTTTTACTTTAATTCTTACAAGTACCCGAGCAAATCCCCCAACATATTCACATATGAATGCTCCATCAAGTATGTACTCAATTGTTCAACAATCACAACATTTTTTCAAGTCTAAGAAAATATGTAATTTAGTAAGTACTAACCTATATTAATTAAATAATCTCCTAGTGAATACATTTTAAATTTATTTAATTTTAAAATTCATAATTAGAGACATATTAAAATCAAACTTAACAATTTTTATAAGCCTAACGAATGATACAAATAGCACTTGTAAGCTATTGTAAGTATCTTCAGCGAATGTTATAAGTAGCACCTGTGAAGTAATTGTAAGTCTCTCAACAGTTCGGCCTACTACGTATAGCAAAATTTATAAAAAATTTCCATTGTGGTTGCATTGAGTGAGTTTGAATATGACTTCCACATTCTAAACCCAATATAGATTGGTTCTGCCAAAAGAAAAAAAAATTAAATGAAAAAATAAATAAAATTCAACAAAAATATTTGTGCATTATTAATGAAGCAGCCAGGGAAATATGACATTCAAATACTAAAAATTTTTTAGAATCCAAACACTCAAAACGTATGCTAAAGAAAAAAAAAATTAACATACATATGAACTATATTTGTGCTTAATTAATTTTTATATTTCAATATCTAAATGTTTTGTTATTTTTTTTTTTGTAAGATGCTTAATCAATTTTAGCATATCTAGTTTACTTTTCATATACCATTTTAAAAGACCTAAAGGATTACAAATGTAGATAATTAAGAACCATATGTTTTGAATACAATATGTATATATAAAAACTTCATAAACATAAACAAAACATCAACAATTGGGTTATCCCTTTGAGAAATACTAGCGGATGTCCCACGTGATGCACGTGTTCATTATTAGTTATTTTATAATACTCATATGTGTTATAACATTTGGAAAATTAATTTCAATTATGTATTATATGTCACTAAAATAATGAAGAAAAAAATTGTAATACAATATATCCATATATAAGTAACCATAATTAATTAGACCCTAAAAATTCCACTACATGAATATTGATTTTTTTTTTTATCAAGTGTGTGTGTGTGTGTATATATATATATATTTGGTTCTTACATTTGACGTTTTCAATATAAAAATTCTTATCACATTTGACATTTTCAACACAAAAATTCTTATTATTTATTTTTTTAGGAGTATTTTTTTAAGGAAAATACATTAACTTTTGAAGGCTGAACATCTAAGATTTAAGGTTTTTAATTCTTAATTTGTAAAACTAAAATATACATGTCAAGAGATTAAAATTATAAAAACAATTGAACAAAGAAATATAAAATTATACTATTTCATATCTTAAATTTAATTTTACATACATATGAGTATCTCTATCACTTACAATGATTAAGCATTTCCCAAAAATATAAATAAACTCAAATAATACTTATAAAGGCTCTATGTCTTCCCTAAACATACCTTTCAGAAACCCCAAATGTTGTTGAAGCATTGTACCAAGCTTTGACATTGTTATTGTTGTTGTTGTTTTTTTTTTTTTTTTTACAAGATAGAAATTCTACTCTAACTTAATCTAAGTGTATATGTGTGCGAAACTCTCTCCTGGAGACTTGAACCCTGGCCCTTACCCCCTCCCCCTACCCCCCACACCCACAAGCAGTTAAATCATATACACCTAAAACCAAAGCCAATGTCATACTCTTCTTGACACTAATTTCTCTCTCTCCATTTCTTTTGACCCTTCAATATTTTGTGATACTGGAATATATAAAATAACAAGTTTTATAACATGAAAAACTAACATTGAATGGAGAAAACTTTTCAATTTTGAAATTAATGAAATAAAAAGTGAAAGAGTTCAAGAAGTTGGAAAAGGGGTGGAACCAAATCTCTTAATCTTCTGCATTTATGGCTTAAACTGGTTATTGATAAGAAGATGGGGTGAGGTGAAAGGTTAAATGAAATACTACTCATACAAAGCACTATATGACAGAACCTCATGCTCTCTCGCATGAGGTCTCTGCTTATATATATATATATATATATATATATTGATGATGATTGATTGATTAGTCATATATATATATATATATATATATATTGATGATGATTGATTGATTAGTCTTTATCGCCTAGTAAGGTTGAAGTCAAGTTATGGTTGTATTCATTTGAAAGAATACATGTAGATCCTCCACTTTATAAGTCTATCTAACTCACTTATACTATTGATTTCTCAACAACTAAGAGTTGGTATGATTAGAGGGTTTTCACTACCTACTCCTCCTCTTGCTTTTTTTATTTATTTATTTTTTAGTATTAAAAAAAGAAAATCTATATCTTAAAGAATAAATGCCTCAAAAGGCCTAGCAATAGAAGGGTTGCTATTCACAAGGCATCTCACATGGACCAAATAGAACCAAGTACAAACACACACACTCTCTCACTCTCTCTCTCTCTCTCTCTCTCTCTCTGGATGTTTCTCCTGTATTCAATAGCAATCTTTTCCAAAATATAGCATTATTGGCCATGCATTAGAATAGGGAGGGAGAAATACCATGACAATCTAATACTCCCTCCGTCCCAATTTTTTTGTCCTGTTTGAAAAGTCAAACTTTTTAAGGGAACATCATTTATTATCTTGTCTACCTTTTAAAAATGTATAAGTTTCCAAAACTACCCTTAAAAAAATTTATTAAAAAATTGAATTAGTAAATTAATAGGTGTATAATAGGAACATTAGTAAATTAATGACTTTTATTTTTAGAAACAGGACAATATTTTGAGACATCTCAAATGGAATAGAGGACAAAAAAAATGGGACGGAGGGAGTAATCCCCTAAACTTTTGTCCCTTGAACAACTTGCTTGTCAATTGTTATTACTAAATAAAATAATTCTACTTTTTACTCCCACATATTTCACATTTCAAAACTACCAAAAAAATAAACAACCTGTCATGTGAAGCTAATCAACATATACAATAACTTAAATATCACAAGGCTTTAATCTTTATTAAACACACTCTACAAGACAAACATAATATTTATATATAACACCCTTCCCACTTGCAATTCTTAAGCTCCAAGTTTCAATTGAATTATTAATATATCTTAACTAGAAAGCCATCAAAGGCTGTGTCTGTACTCATTATTATGGGATTCCTTTTACCTTGCCAGCACACTTTTCAGGTACTACTAAAAGACTCTGACTTTGTTGCTTTCTTCAGCCATTTTTTTTCTCTCCTTTATCAAGAAAAGCTCTGATTTAGGCTCATTGGGCAACCCTCAACAAGAAAGACTACCCGCTTGCTTAAATTATGTTGAGCACTGATACAATCAAGAAGTATTTTAGGCTTTCACCGGTACTAAATTAAGATGGGTTTATTCTATTTTGTTGAAAAAACAAGGGTTGCCCATATGGGTAGGCTTAGTTTAAAAATTAGAAGGATGGAATCCAAGGTTTAGCTTCATATTCCTCTGACACACACTGCATTAAGAGACAACCATTTAGGTTACCATTGCACGTGAGGTTGTTTTCTATCAATATATCGTACACCCCACTGAGCAAAATATCATATTAGATGCACGTGTGCACTTGTTTTCTTAATACATAATCTGGGAAATGGTGTCATGGGACTCGCAAGTCAAGACAGACTCCTAATTTCCATCTTTCCCTTGTACAACTTATTATTAGTATAAATTGCAAACCTTGGTCACTGATTTTTGCATCTAATTAATTGATAATTGGAATATTTCTCTTAATGAAGGGCTTTATATTTAAAGACTTTTTTTCCTCAAATAAAATACCCCAAGTTTCCCTTATCTAAAAAATCTCTGCAATTCAGCATTCTGCGTTCAGGTTATAGCATTTTGAGTGAGTTCTAATTAGCTCAACTGGTAAAAAATTTTGTCGTCGAATAAGAGATCTAGAATTCAATCCCCTGCCTATACCAAAAAACCAATTAGTATTTTCGTTTGATGATAAAAAGTAATTATCATAAGTGAATACCAAAAAACTATCTCAAAAAAAAAGTTACAGTATCCTAAGGTTTCATAACAATTAAACCTTAAACTATTTAAATAGAATGACAATTGTGTTTAAGGTTGAAATCAGAATTAGATAATGGGCTACAAGTAAACTCATATTTCCCATGATTTAACATACAGGTTAGGCAAAGAACTTATTGGCCAGACGATCCAAACACAGTTCAAAAACTAAATATACTATGAGGTTACTAGTTAGAGACACTGGCATAGCATGGTACATCCAGATTGTCACCTTGAGTTCATAGGTAGATAAGAGTCACAATATGATATTGTCAGTTTATTGAGTCTATGACCAGTTTATTCAATCCTCTAACTTTCAATTGTTGTCAATGCAGGATTTCGTTAGAATCCAGTTATGTCCTGCCATTAACACTGCTGAAACGATGCCGTTTTGCATTTTTTTTTTTTAAATTCAGAATTAAAAGAAAAAAAAACTGATATTAAAAAAAAAAAAAAAAACATTTAGGGGAATGACGACCCCTTACCTGAAATCAAAACAGAGGAATCGTTCCACACCCAAATCCCTAACTTAGAGAATTTGGGGAAACGATTAAGCTAGTCGGCAGTTTGAGAGAGAGAGAGAGACTGAGTCCGTTTGAGAGAGAAATTGAGTCAGACTAAGAGAGAGAGACCGAGACCGAGTATGAGAAACTGAGTCGGACTGAGAGAGAGAGAGACCGAGTAGGAAATTGAGTCCATTTGATTCAGTTTGACTATTCGAGACCGAGTTATGAATCGGTTTGAGAGACTGAATCGGTGATGGAGCTCTGATGAAGACCGATTTGCAAAGATTGAGATCAAGATATTGAGACCAAGAATCCCTCAACTTAGTCTCTCTCTCTCTCTCAAACCGGCTCACTCTCTCTCTCTCTCTCTAACTGATCCATTATCCCCAAATTTACATGGTTTGGGATTTGGGTGTTTTTCACTTCGTCGTTCCCCCTTAATGTCCCCCCCCTAGATTTTTCTTATTTTCTCTTAATTCCGAATTAAAAAAAAAACATGCAAAACGGCGTCGTTTCAGCAATGTTAACGGCAAGACATAACTGGGTTCTAACGGAATCCTGCATTGACAACAATTGAAAGTTAGAGAACTAAATTAACAAAACTGAAAGTTAGAGGACTGAAATGAAAAAAATATAAAAGTTAGAGGGTCAATTTTGCATTTTTGTCTAATTATTTTGTTGTCAAGTGTTGGATGGTAGGTAATTAAATTTTTTAAAACAATTTAACCTGTTGAGCATCTCATCTGTAAATTACAAAATGACCACTGCCTCGGATGCTCCTAAATGGGGCACCAGCCTCACCACTCACATAAGAAGACAATTTAATTGTTTAGTCAGAATTGTGAGTTGGTACAGCCAATGAAAAAATTAATGATTACTTAATTAATTAAATTTGAGGCTGTGTATTACTGTGTAACAACATGGGCAATTGGCATCAATTTACTCTATCCAAATACTTTATTCAATGGGGGTTCAACTAATTTTTTTTTTGTGGGTTCAACTAATTTTTTTTTGTTGATACATTTGAAAAGGGGATAGATATTCAAACCTTGAACGTATTTATTGAAAATATTAAAAAGTATCTATTAATCTAGAGGTCATGAAAGGTCCGGCTAGATTAAGACTCTCACACTTGCAATCAATGACTCGGATTGTACCATAGATATCACACATTACTTAAACATAGAAAATTGTCATGAAAAAGGAAAACACTAAAATGAAATAAAATGTTTTTTTTTTTTTAACATATGGGTCATGTGAGGTAACTTTCATCCTCATTAGAACATCCACAAAATATATATATATATATATATATATATATTCATACTCATACAGATTGGGGATGGACAAAATATGATATTGACAATATACCCCTTGTGTTATGGTATGTTACAATTTCACAGGTAATCCATCCAAAAACAAGTCTATCTCTCTCAAAAAAAAAAAAAAAAAAAACAAGTCTATATTTTTCCCAAAACAATATCATGTTTTGCAGATTAATAATAAAGTTCTAATTGATATTGATGGGAGGATCACAATAATGTTTTTTTTTTTTTTTAATGAAGGATCACAATAATGTTGTTGTGTAATATTCGAGATAGTAAATTATAAGTTTGCATAATTAAGGACCAAATTAGAAGCAACCTCAAACTTAGAGGATATAAATATACCATTTTAGCATTCTATTTTCTTTCACCAATTAAATTGCAGTTTGTGGATTCTATTTAGCTCAATTTTTTAAAATAAAAGATTTGGATTTGATTATTAGTGTTTCTTTCACCAATTGAATTGCATTTTGTGGATTCTATTTAGTCAATTTTTAAAAATAAAAGATTCGGATTTGAATATTAATATTTCTTTCACTAATTGAATTGCATTTTGTAGATTCTAGTGGGCTCAACTTTTTCGACTGAAAAATTCGTGTTCGAATATTGTCTACACCAAAAACCAATAGAGGAATAGGTGTCTTGGCTATAGGTTGAGAGAGAGAGAGGCGCACGTGGTGATGCATGCCTTAACCTCGGCGTTCTATTTTCCATTTACAAAACAGTGAGTCTGAGACGATAATCAAACCCAAAAGGTTACTCATCTTCCAATCACTTTCATCTCCTTCTCTAGAACATCATTGAATATCATTGATTACCAAACACACGTTTTCTACTTCTTGCTCTCTTTTGAACTTTTCTTTTCTATGTTTCTGATCATGTTTTGCTTCAACTTTAGCTTAGGTTTGACTTATTACACTTCAAACTACACAGTTCTTTAAGCTCTCATTATTTTTGTCTCTTGGAACACTTTCATGCTCTCATTTGGTACTCAAATAGTCTTTTTATAATCGTAATGCATCAGTGTATTCTCCACTATTCAGTTTTTAAGTACAAATGCTTTTGAAAATCACTTTTATGACATGGGTTTTGCATCAATGACAGTTCTTTCTTTGATTTTAGTAGTTTTCCTACATGAAAGTTTTGATATTTGCTCTCATACGTTCTCTTCTTTTTAAGATTATCAGCAGGGCAGAATTTTTGAAGGTTTCGATTAATGGGCATATATTGTTTTTTTTTGTGATTATTAGTTTTGAGGCTATCCAAAAGGTCTTGAAATTGGCTTTTGGTATATTCCAATGGTAGAGCTTCAATCCTGTGCTAGCTTGGTCAGTGCTTCTGCATTGTGTGCTATACAGCAAGAAGTGAAAGGGGAAGGTGTCAATGTTATAGCTGAGATTACTGCTGAGTTACAAAGAGAAAGAAGGAAGAATGCTGAGCTTATGGAGAGAATATCAATTCTTGAAGCTCAAATACAGCAAAGAAACAAGGATTCTCTTCCTGCAGATGGGCAAGTACGATTGCCCAGTTCATATTTGTGTTTTTGCATCGTTTCTTGTTTTGTCTTTTATCAGTCTATGAGGCTTCATTTTCTTCTAATTTTAATTATACAATAAATATTATAAGAAAAACCATTATACTTGCCTTTTTTCTTTTATGTCTTTTCATTTTTTTGTACTTTTAATGGTAGATGTTCATTGAAAGAATGTCTTATTAATAGATGGTATTCGTTTATAGCTGTGAATGATTATATGTCTCACTTGTGAGTATATAAACAGATCACCTGTTCAATCTGATTATTATGTGATATTCCCGAAATCTCTTCAAAGTATTTGCCCTTTAGATTATCCAACAGCTACATTCTTATAAAAATGAAGGTTTCATTTTAATTTAGAAGCTTTGAGGGGGATTCAAACCCTGAACATCTTAGTTGGAAACACTAAGAAGTGTCATCCTTAAAGGAAGGATGCCATATATAATTCTGTTTCTAGAGTATTAAATTGAATACAAAAAGAGAAAGTATGCAAGATAACTATTAAAGAATTTCTTTCACCTTTGCACTTTGATGTACACGTGAGAGTCTTAACTTGTATGGCAAGGATTTTGATGATCAGATCATTCTTCTTAATTCCCTTTTTAGGGTGTTGGTCGAAAAAGGAGGGGGGTGGGGTGTTTGCTGTTTGCTCTACTAATTAAACTTATTTGCATCATTCTTATGGATGATAAAGTAACTTGGGTTTGCATGCAGCCAAAATTTGTTGACACATAGAATGCTACATTAGTTAGTAGTTAGATGATTTGTTATTCTTTCTAACATTAAATTTCTGTTACTCATATCATTAAAGGTGTCTCTTATCTTTAATTTCAGAGCAGTTGTCCAAATGCAATGGAGAGAAGTTTCAAGAAATTAAAAAGACAGAAAACAGATACAGCTAATGATGGAACTGAGAATGGAAATATTAACAAAAGTGAAATGTCATTGCAGAAGACACATGACCCTCAGTGTTTTCCTCCCAAAGACGCAAATCTGGAAGACCATTTGGTCAATTGGATGAGCATGGATGATACCCAGTTTTTGCATTTTGAAAAATTTAAAGACAGTGATTTGGCTGCAGATTTTGATGATACAGATGACAGTGATGATGAAGATGATGATTATCATGACGAGGATGATATTAATGGTGACCATAAAGTTAGAGTTGCTACTGAGAGTTCTAGAACTGTTAATGAACTGAAAGAATATCTTCCAGAAGGTGTTGATTTTGATGGGGGATCACATATGCAATGCTTGGAAAGTTGCTCTGTTGGTCAGAGTGAGCCAACTTTTTCAGTTGTAAACCGGGAAATGAATGAAAATCGAAAGGAAATTGTTTTGGTACCTCATACAAAGCCAGTTTATGATGAAAAAGAACTCAAAAAACTTGACAGAAAAGAAACCAAAAAAGTTGGAGAAGATAAAGCACCACCCAGGATCCTTACTTTTGATAAAGAGGTTTGCCATGCAGGACCTGGAAGCTTATCATTGCATAAAAAACCTCCAAAGACGGCTTTCTGTCCAAAAGAAGTAAAGAGAATAATTGAGTCAGAGATCCTGTTTCAGAAAAATGCTCAATCTCATACTATAAGGAAAATTATAGTCTTTGCATCTCTTGGTATAAGGCATGGATGTGAAGATATGTATGAGTTAAACTTCAATCATTTTAGCATTTTAAGGAACGGAGAACCATTCATTTCTCCTAAGGACCCTGGGGTAAGCAATCTGACTTTTGCAAAATTCATTAGTTTCTTAAGTCTCAATAATTGGATCTAGTCGCTTGAAAGATATGATGAATCTTTATACAAGCACGTATTGATATAATTTGTGTTGCTACTGTTCTTACTGGTGGCTTTTAATTTAAGTGATGTGAAGAGAACATTACCTTTTCATGATGCTGTTAGATGTTTAAGTTAAAGGATCTTCAGATGTGCCATGAATGTTACTTATTGTAAATATCAACTATAATCAGTACTGACTTTTTATTTTTCCTAATATTTTGCACTGAAGTTATTGGGCTACATCATGCTGCATTGTTGTCTTATCATCAGAAAGTGCTTGGCTAGATCATTCACCTGACTTCTTTTCCCTTTTCTGTCCATCAAGTGAATTAATCAGCTTCTTTAATTTAATCTGTTGATAGAATTCAAGTATAGTATCTTAACCGAACAATATCTTATTTGAACTTTATTAAATAAATTATGAGTTGTTTGATGCATAGTAGCTCAAATGTTGCTTGAAACTTAGGATGTATCTTTTGTGTTTCACACCTCAGATTCCTCTCGATTGGCTTGGCATCAGGATACAAAAGGATATATGCTGAACCATGCCAGGCAGATCATCATAGGATTTGAGGTGGTGCCATTGAGAATTTGGCTGCATTCAAGGGAGTCTAGTGCTTCTTTGATACTCAGCATTTACATAATAGGCTAAAGAAAAGCATTTTGGGTTACAATAAAATCTCAATTTCCAGTTTAATAGGACACTCAGGTGATTTCACGATATTACAGTACCAACTTGCCAGCTAAAAGACTGTCTAAAATTCATGAATGCCACAGAATAACCAATAATTCTTCCTTGTTCATTCCTTTGTTAATCAACAAAGCCATAATTTTATTTAATCATCAGGAGCATGTTTTATATGAGAATCCTGGTGTCCGAAGGAAGGTCTTTTATCCCAATCGGCAGAACCCAACATTATGTCCTGTTCAAATACTTGAGGAGGAAAAGGCTATGCGACCCTCTGATACTAGCTGCCCATCATGCCTGTTTCTGTGTATCAAGTATGGTGGAAGAACAAGAAATCTTCCTCAAAATGAGTATGTACCGTTCCAAACTTCCAATAATTGATTTTACTCTGGCTAACAGTTCCAATAGTTGATCTGCAAAACCATAAATGGATTTAATATTCATCTCTTTTCTCTGTCAACTTTCGTTTTCATATTTCTTGAAAGTATGCACAGCAAAATGGTTTTTTTTTTTTTTTTTTTGATAATCATCTAAATGGTTTTCTTGTTTCCCCATTCACTACATTAAATTATATTTTTTACTTTATCAACGTAGAAAGTTCCTGTTAAGGACCATTTTGTTAATAAAAACTTTACCTTGGTAGCTAGCATTGGCAATTGATGCCATGATGTTTCACTTCTTCCACTCTGAATGTAGCCCTGGGTTGAATTGTTCCAGATATGTCAGGCAGCGCATGGGAAGAAACAAACTGAAGTCTTTTGGGCCACTGATGTGTCGTATGGCAATGCTAGTTCATATTCGCAGTGGAAGCTTCTTCTTCAAGGCCTTGGGAATCACGCTTCTGTTCATGGCTGGTTTTCCTGATGACCTGGTTCAAAGAGAAACTAAATACCGGAACTTGGACTTGCTTCAAAAATATTACAGGTCTGTACCATTGCATACCTGAGGACATGATATTTATGGAATGGAATAGCAGAAATGGCATAAATACTAAATTTTGATAATTGAGATAAAATGCCTTTCGTTGTTTTTGAAACATTGTCAACTATATAGCATAATTGAATAAATTCTCATCACATTTGACCAAATTGGGTGGTATTAAGCATCACATAATGAAAGACTATGTGGACGAGTTATATCAAGCCAAAAGTGTGAATTTAACCTCCCAATAACTGTTTGTCATCGTCTTCACTCAAAATTCTACACTCTTCACTCCCCAATCATCTAGGGCCATTTGACTAGATGCATTTCCTTCTTATTGCAGGACGGATGAAGATGCTGAAGTGGAGGAATTGTTTCTTCCATATCTGGTGACAAGCGATACTGTATGACCCCAAACCCAAATTCACATATCTCACTACTTTTGTGAGTTTTCAGGCAGTTGTTTTAAGACACAATAGTTGTATGCAAAAAGCTTAAAAATCAGTGTGAATTGCATAATCAGAAAACTGCTAGATATGGTTTGTTGATATATGCACTAAAGGATGTTGGTACCAGATAACATTCTCATGGCAAAGATGCCAAATATAGCACTAAGCTCTCTGTTGAGTTCTTGTATTTTTAAAATAAACTGGTTGAGGTTTCTGTTTAAAGATGGTTTCTCAGTTTGCTATGATCTTTTTTCTTTCAGCTGGCTAACCCTGGTTCTCAGCAGCTAACTGGGAAGACTACTTCAACAAAATCAAGGGGAAGGAAACAAACAAGCTCAAATGCTAAGCCTAACAATTTGGTAAGACCCTCAGTCCAACAGTCTACACCTTCAAGCTCTGCAACTCCAGCTCATTTTGGGTTAATGGGCTTCACCTCCATCCACAATCATGCAATGGCAATGGCAGCATTCCAGTCCATGCCACCTCAGACTTCACCAGATGCCCCACCAATTTCAAATCCAGTGGTTCCCGGTACTGCTACTAATGTCTCCTACCATAATCAAACACCATTCCATGTGTTCCCACAACAGCCTGCAAATGCTTTCCTACCTATGATGTATTGGCCTCCACCAAACACATTTCCTCCAGGACCTTTCCCTTCGACATATGGTTTCCAATCTTTTCCATCTGCTGCAAATTACATGTCCATCCATCAACAGCCTTATTACAGCCACACCTCTAGCAATCCTTTCATACCGAAAACGGTAGGAGGCACACAGAACAATGGTAAGACCTTAGAGGAAGCTGATAGTGACTCTGACAGTAGTTCAAGCAGTACAGATCCAAAAAAACATTAGAAAGGTGCAAGTAATGAACCATCTACATAGATGAGTTTCATGTAAATTTTCTTCACTGAGCAATAATTTAGTGTAAGAATGATGCAGTGTAACACATTTTTGGGCCTGTTCTATTTATATAATTTTGTGTCCATCGGTTCATAGAGAAGATATATCTTTGAGGTTTCTAGCAGATTTGTCGTTGCATTGTAAAGAGAAATGAAATGCCTCCTATTTTCTTGTAGAAATCAGATGTGTTTATTATTTTTCTCTTACTCAATTACTAATAAATTGATAATATGTCTCAAGCATGCTGCACTACTGTCCATGATTGGTTAAGTTAAACCTCCACAAGTCATTGATCAGTCCTGCTTACAATATGAGTTTCATGGTTTACAACTCGGTAACTGTTGAATCATTGACACTGAAATCTTGCCTTGTTTATTGCGTTATAAAAGTCTCAAAGTTTGCTAAGAGTCAATTATAGTAAGCTTATTGGAGGGTATGTATTAAATTAGTTTAATTTCAAACTTGGAAGACACAAACCAGAATTACTAAAGGACCACATTTGTAACTCTAATGATATTGTGGAAGAATTTTCAAAATAACAGTCCTGAAATAAGAATTTTCACCATTCAAGTTGATTCTATGCAGCTGAAGGGCTCAAGTTCACTAGGATTAAGCTTCTCATCACTCTCCTCAAAATTGAATTTATGCAGTTCTTATCGACCATGGCCACAGAAAGCAACTGTGAATGGATAACAAATAATAGATTGGCCTGTTATCCCTTAAAGGCACTTCCCTAAGTTAAATCACTCTAACTAGAAAATGTTAAGAGTTCTCATGGCCATATTTTATGTAAAAACATGCTTTCAATATTGAAAAATGCTCTGCCCAGTGCCAAATCATGAAGATTAGTTCTTCACAACCCAATCTGTGTGTGTGTGTGTGTGTGAGAGAGAGAGAGAGAGAGAGAGAGGAGCACACCCCTGGTCCACATTTCATCTCTTTGTCTAGACTACATTAATTGTAACTCTGCCTACCAACAGATAAGTTGGCGCATACGCATAATGCAATATTGATTATATAAGCGAATCTCATCCTGATTATGTTTTTGTTTTTTCCTTATCCTCATTCTATATATTTCCAATCTACTTTATTAGTATTTTCTTTTTTGTCCGTTTAATGTCACTTTGTTAATTTGCTGACTTTTGGGACCCCTTTACATCATTTGATATTTTCTTAGCAGCTTGAGTGTATGGCATATTTCATTGGATTCCAATATAAATTTGCAGTCACCATCATGGCATTTCAAGAGAGTATCATTTGCATGAATCATCAATAACCATCATATTGCAATCCACGCTTAACAAACCATCCATACATATATACACAAGTCCGACATCCATCATGCCCATAATTTCAACCTCACAAAAAGAAAGGATAAACTTACACCAAAAGGCAGTGTTTGTGCTCTACATGGTTATCACTTCTGGTACCACTCACTAGCACCAAACACTGCCCATTAAAGAACAAACTGATCTGGAAAGCCCATATTATTCTGCTATTCTTACTCTTCTTCCCCTCATACAGACAAGGAAAGAAGAGCTAGACTTATAGTAGAGCTTTTAATGATGCTTGTTAGCAACATTACACTGCTTTCTGATCTCACCCTTTGTACCAGTTAAAGGGTTGTTCTCAGAGAGTTTGGTGATGGCTTTAGCAAACTCCTTGAAGAAGTAGGCCTGGCTTTTTGCCATTTTCTTCACATAAGGCTTTGTCCTCTTGTCTGTTGCTAGTTGGTGGTCCACTATCAACAAGCCCTTGTTGTCCAATATGTTCCTGTAATAATTGTTGTCTAGAACCATTGGTGTGCCACGGTCATTTCTCACATATTGAACAGCCTTGGGGTCTGGGATTGCGTCAGGGCACTTGTAGAGCATGTGCTCAATATGGTCAGGGTTGAGTGCAGGGTCAACTTCTGGGTACAAACGGTGCACTAGCTTTACACAGTGAGTTCTTCCAACACTGTGAGCTCCTGTAGATGCAACAAGACCAAATTATACAAAAACAAATTTGTTATACCAAAAATGCATGGTGATATTTTGTTAGGAAAAAATTTTCTGAATAATTGTCTACCTACGCAAATCCATCTAAAACATGTTGCTAGGCTAAATTACAAATTAGCCTCTCTAACCTCAACCTGTTTTCATTTTGCAATTAAGTCCTTTAACTTAAATTTTTTTCATTTCAGTTCTTAAACTTTAATCTATTTCAATTTAGTCGTTCTAGCTATTTTCAATTTTCAATTCAGTTTTAAGTTTTTTTTTTTTTTTTTCAATCCTTTAACTTTAATTTGTATCAATTTAGTCTTTCCTAATTCTATCCAATCTCGCCTTTAGTTTTAATATTTTTTACTTTTCAAAAATGTGTCATTTTGGTAGTATTAAATGATGAAGATTAGACAGAAATGAATGGATTTTTCACTTTTTAAAAAGGTGTCATTTTAGTAGTGTTAAATAATGTAGATTAGACAGAAATTAATAGAAGGGCTAAGTTAGAGGGTATAATTAGTAATTTAACATACAGATTATGTATATACATTTCTATACATAATATGAGCATGATGGAGATGTGAGGGCATTGTATGTACCTAGCAAAGCAACCAAACCAGGGGTATCAACACCCATGGCAGAAAACCTCTCAAGGACAACAGAGATGCTCTCATTGTGGTCTGGGAGGTATTGCTCAACTACATCTGCTCTGCTCTTCCTACCATCTCTTCTTCCAGTCTTGAGAGGGATATGAGGGCCTCCAAGCTGTACAAATGTTATAAACAGTTTAACATTGACATTCTAGAATAGTACAAGGCTACTAGCTTTATGGTACAATAAGCAGATCTGTTGTAACCATCCTGAATTTTTTAGCCATAAAGGGAAAGGCACCACAAACAAGAACATCATAGCAACAAACTTAGAACTGCATGCAGTTTGTGAATCACAACAGTAAAATCCATGTTAAGGAATGGTACTTTTTAGAACCCAGAAAATTCAATTTGTGCATAAGTTGGGTGTGGATCCATTGATCCAGTATGCAAATGAACAGTTAAGATCAAGAACATATTCACATTTGCATGCATAACAAAGAAGGTAGTTAATGGAACTCTATAAAACCAAATGACTGAAAGTGATATTGAAAAAGAAAAAACAGAATTGAGAGGTTCCAAGGAAGTTACTGAAACAATGCCATCTCTAGCAGACAACACAAGGATATCTGCACATGAAACTACTCCAGGGCACTCCCTCTCCACAGCTTCTTTGATGGTATCAAGGTACCTGAAGTTCCTTAGCCCAAAGCTCCTGTCTGTCTCCTTCTCAGACAAGGTCCTTCTTGTGGAGTCCAGTAATAGTGAGGCATCACATGACTAGTTGACAAACCAACCAAAGAAATGCTTTTGTCAATATCTAGCAAATATTCCACACAAATTAAAAACAAAGATGAGAGCTTTACCTGAACAGCACAGTCATGGAAGATGTTCCTGAGCCATGAGAAAGCAGTGTTCTTGTGGCGCTTGTAAAGAAGCTTGACTTGTTCTTTGATAATATCTTCCGCCTGAGGGCATGTATCCTTGTAAAAGTTCATTACAAGACCTGGGTCTTGCTCATTATCAGCCAAAGCATGCCTGAGAGACACAGCTGAGAAGGACAAGAAAGCTAAGAGGAAGAGAGCTTTGGAAGACATCTCTGTATTCTCACTAAAGGTCACTTGGCTTTGCTTTGGTTCACGAGGTGTTGCTTAAATAAGCCACACAGGAATAAATTTGCTATTAAAGTATGACATAAGACTATTTTTTTTTTTTGCTGAAAATGACATAAGACTATATTTATCCAATTGTAATAGGGTTTTTTTATTTTGATGCTCTCGACCTTTTTAACACTTTTAAGCTATGCAGCATTTACTGCTCAACAGACTCAAATATTTTAACCTTATCTTGTGTTGTTGAAAGTTTGACTTACCTGTACTATAGCTTACGGAAAATACTCAAAGCAGTTATGATCCATGAAACTTATTTGTGTGCTGAAAATAAGTAAAGTAGGGGGCTCAATCCAAGGCCTACTGATGCGGTCTTCACTGCTGGATCAAGATCTCTGACACTCCTAGTGGAATTTGCTTAAAAAGCAAACTCATAAGGGCATCCACAGTAGTTGTGATATAATTGGTCATTTTATCACACTAAAGACCTACTTTATTATTTTACCGTATCATTTTACAGCATCTCATTTATCATTCAATTTTATACATTAAAATAATATTTACAACTTATCAAACACAATCAACAGCCACCACCACACAACCACCATCTTCATCCACAACCCAAAACACAATTCAAAACAAACCCATAGCCCACCAACACCAAATCGGAAGCCCCACCACCACCACCACCACCTCAACCACAAACCCCGACAAACCCACCGCCTCCACACCCTCACCCACTCCCACTTCCAAACCCAAAACCTTCATAATCCAAGTCAACCCAAACTACAAACCCACCATCTTCATCGTCGTCATCATCATCACCGTCAACCCAGACTCCGACCTCATCATCGCCGTCATCGACACCGATATTACTCCCAACCACAAAAGCTTCAACGACCAACACAACAGACTCATACCCACCTACCGCCAACCCATCCATTCGAACCCATAGCCTAGCCCATCCAAACCCACCCACCTCCGTCGGAACTGAACCCAGCCAACACAATATGAACCCACACATCACCATCTAAACCCACCCATTGCCCAACCCACCCATCAAACCATAGCCAAAAAAAAACCATTTCTAGAGAGAGGTCGGCGTGGAAGAGCAGTGAGGGTTGGGGTTTGAGGGTGAGACTGGCGGAGAGATGAGAGAGAAAGAAGAATAAAAAAAATAATAAAAGCATATGCCACATATGTCCGTACCGTGGCAAATTTGTGAGGATATTGTAGCATGTTGCAAATTTTATAAGATTTGGAACATCTGATAAAAAGGGGGTTTTGGTGTTTGTTGTACCAAATGTGCCAAATATTTGGCATTTGGCACATTTAGCACATCTAGTGCGGATGCTCAGAATTGAATTCTGCTGGTTTAATTGCATTACTTTTCTCATTCTCTAAGTTTGCTTAGGAAAACAAGAGTTAATGCTACTTTCAAAATTTTGGCTGAAGAATTTCCCAATTCAATCTCTTAAAAAATTAGTGGTAAGTTTGTTTTTCAACCATCTATTTCATATTCTATAGAAATAAGAGTTTTATGCATTGTGTATTACCCCCCCCCCCCCCCCCCCCCCCCCTAAATTTGAAAATTAAATTCACTTCCTCAACCAAAATAGTACACGAATTTGATTGTTGTGATTCAATAGGACTAGCGGAGATCAAGATTTATAAAATTATTGATAACTTTTTCTTGGTATCCACACACCTGTCTTTTCCTAATTACTATAGGCTTTACAACTAATTGATTGGTTTAACAAATTTGGAAATTACTTTTTTGTATCCTTTTGTCCAGTAATATTATTCATATCAGAAGATACCTGCCATGACAGATAAAAATTTAAAAGAAAAAAAAAATTGCAATAATTGCCTTAGATATAAAGTATATATTTTGTTGATAATCAACTTTGACGAAACTGATGTAGCAGCTCAGATTGGTAAAACATCATTGGCCAAGGAACCAAATGAGAAAATTTCATCATGCATCGGGTGTACATATCTCCCCTCTCACATAAGAAGGGAATCCACACTCGTGAGTCAAATTCAAAACTCCATATAGAAGAAAAGATTTGCATATCTTCTTATCACCTCCGAATTAATAACTAGTTGCAACCAAACCCTTAATAGGTAGAGGGTGATTCCTTAATTTAAGGAAAAGATTGGGTGAGATTGAATCCCTAGGATGCTATGATAATTCAATCTTTGGGTTGTACAAGTAGCACCCATCACCAACTCTAAGAGGTATGAATCTAATAATGGGACAATTTTAATTTCATCCATATTCATTTAGTTGTGTTATTTTGTTTCTCAACTATCAATTGTATTGATTTCTAAAGTCAATTTTATTCTTACTTAATTCAACTTCTAAGAAGAAAATTGGTTTTATTTTTAAAGTCGACGAATGAATTTGACTTGATTTTGAAAGTTGATGGACGAAATTAACACAATGACACAACTAATAGTTGAATTGAAGGACCTTGATTTAAAGTTAAAAGGATGAAATTAACACAATTAAATGTGTAAGGATGAAATTGAAAAGGTAACAAATAATACAAGGACCAAATTTGTATTTACTTAGAATAATACAAGGATTAATATATCCAAAAAAAAATACAAGGATTAAATGCGTGGTCTATTGACTTTATTCACCTAACAAAACCTGAACATATAGATTTACGATTTTGACTAAATGCATGGATTTTGACTAAACTTTTTTTTTTTTGGTAATCGATTTTGACTAAACTATACCCATTTGTGAATTATATTATATATGGAAAAATTATTCAAAAATTATATATGAGACAGGCAAATCATAAATATATAAACTGATACTTTCTCCCATCTTTCCGTGTGTGTGTTAAAAATATTTAGTATTCTAAAAATAATAAAAAAAAGATATATAAACTGATAGCTATGTGTGTGGACATGAATAATATAATTCTTGTTAACCAAAAATAAATGAATAGTATAATTCTATTTATGGAAACCCTATTGATATGTCATATGTTGTACTATAATTTGTTTTTGAGAGAAAAAGCTAAAGCATGAGTGCTTCAAAAATAGTCTATGAAAAATGTTAAAACTACAAAATTTTTACGAATTGTAAATGTGGTGAGTGATTATTAGTAAATAAAAATATTAGTAGTTGTGGGGGGAGAAAAAGCCCAACCCAACGTATTGGGCCCAAGGCCCTATATGAGGAATACTGTTCGTCCGAGGAGATTAAGACACTCAGTCAGAGGCCCATGTAAAAGGAGAATGTCTGGAGATGAATACGTGCATTATCCGAGGAGATGTTCATATGTCCGAGGAGTCCGATATCCTCGGATCCGACGAAGTTTTGCCCGACACGTGTATGGGAGGTTCAAGTGATCTGTTTGACAAGTGTTAAGAGAGAAAGGAGCCTCGGACACGCAAGAAGGTAACAGGAACAGAGAAATATCAAGGAGACAGACTTCAACCACCGCATTTAATGCACTGCATCTACCTTCTTGGCCGCATTTATGTGGAGAAGACCCATAAACAGTGCATTCTCAGCTACCGCCACTCAGACAGGGCTAAAGGGGGAGTGTGATGGGACATGCACTCAAGTGGGCGCCTAGATGATGAACAAGTGGACGGTGAAGATGTGGAAAGGCAGTACTATATAAGAGAGAGGTGTCTCTGATAGAGGGGGATCGGAAAATCAGAAAGAGAAAAGAGTGTATTATTTTACTGTAGCTCTGAGAATTGTAACCGAAGTTCATCAATGAAAATCACCTCTTCGGACCAGACACTAACATCCGTCCGAGCACGTATTAATTCAAATTCTCCCACTAGCGTCGCTGTTTAATACTGTTATTTTCATTATTAGCCTAGCTCTTTCACCCACTCTCTACAAATTTATTGTTTTGGGTTCAGTGGGCTCCAAATCCACACCTTCTTGTGCTTGGGCTGCAAAATCTGACCCTACAGTAGTTGTTTTCGATAAAAACTAAAATAATTTACTACTTTAACAATTTGTAAAAATATAATAAAATAGTCTATAAGAGTAGCATTACACGTTCTATTTCATATAATAGCTCACAGCATCATCTCCAAATCCTTCTTTGCCCTTGGTCCTTATTATAAGTACACTTGGTTGATATTTAGGCCAACCCAAAAAAAGAAAAATGCACTTGACTTGATGTTTACCACCTCTTGCTGGGCAGTAAAAAACCAAATAAACAACAAAAACGAAAGCAAAGGTACCTTTCTTTCACTTCCAAGTGGGGTAGCCCTTTCACTGCATTATTAATGATTGCTAATATAATTGCATTGCTTATTCAAGCTTCTGAAGCCTAAAATGGAAGCTACCTGTTATACTATTACAGAGACAAGTACACATTAACTTATCAGTTCTCATTGATGGCCATCTGCCTCTGGCAAGGGCATACACATAACACATGTACATACATAGATGCAGAGATGAGAGATGGAGAGAGGGATCATGGCTGGCCCCCGGGCTTTTGGCATCTTATTGATAAATGTAAGTGTCTTACTTAGTAATTAGTATTGAGTAATGTTTTGAACATAGTTTCAAACCTCATTCCAGTCTATTCATTGGAACGGAATAATTTAGTATTGACCTATTTTGGCGTACTATTTCGAGATTATCGCTAAAGTTATATATATATATATATATATATATTACAAAATTTATATACTTAAATATGCAATATTATACCATATCAAATTAAAGTATACAAGAAAAACATATCATTAAAGTAAAATGATAATAAAATGTCATATGTGTGAGAAGTAATATAAAAAAAAAAAAGAGTTTAGATAAAATAAATAATGATTTATTTATATACTAATCGAAAATCACTATACCAAGTGGAATTTAGTAAAATGAATTGAAACATGTAGAATGGAGTAGAATGAGCCGGAATTTAGAACAAGATGGAATAGGGAGGTGATTCATAACTGTTAACTAATTGGAAAGGAAAATTCCAACTAGAACAGAATGGAATTCAAAACTTTTTTTTTTAACCTAACTTCTTTATTTGTATGGATAAATTTAGATATAATTTTTAGGGGTTTTATTTTGGATTCCCAATTTAATTTTAGCACGTGACCTATATTGACCATTGAATATATAGATTGAAAGAGAACATATTCTATATTCTTTTGATTAATACAACTATATGATTGAATTTAATCGGGAAACAAGAAATATATGATTTAAGAAACTTTACCTAAATTTTTTCATGTTTGTATTACCTCTTGGAAGTCAAAGATGATCCTTAAATTTAGTACATTTTTTAGTTATAATCTCACTTCTCATGTTATCTTTGAAAGTTAATCATTTGCCCTTTTATAAATTTCATCATAATTAATATGTCATTATATGTTACTTTTTTTTTTTTTTGATAATCACATTAATATTATATGTTACTTATGAATTTATGAACTTAGAAGCATTATTTTTACAATATCTTGTTTACAAATCTATTGTAAGTTCCATGTTTACTATTGTAAGTTCCACAAGTAGGAAAGAATTTTTGCTCAAAGAAAAAAGAGGTTTGCAGGTGTAATTATTGCCTCTGCACCATTTAAACCTCCGTATTTCATTACGGTGCGAAACCATTTGAGTACTAATGGGGCTTGCCACAATTCTCAAACTCACATGTGTAATAGATCACAAAGACTTCTTTCCACTAGACCACCTCTCTATGTGATAAATATGGATGACTTCCGTTTAGAGATTGCAAACATTCAATAAAATACATACAATAAAGTTATATACCACCTCTCTATTTCTTTAACAATTCTGATCTTCTTCGTATGATTTTTTTTCTCGTGGTGTTTCAAAGAACGATGAGAAAAATACCAAAACGAATGTAGAAACATCATTTTCATTATATAACTATAGATCAGGTCTCATCCCATCACTACCATATAAAAAGGGAGGTCACCAATGTTAAATATTAGCATTGATACACCATGTTGAATATGCTAGTATGGATGCGAAAGCGAAAGCATAAAGTATAAAACACAATAACACATGAAGGTTACGTGGTTCAGCCTAACGGCCTACATCCACGGAGGAAACCTTAAAGGGCTACATCAATAATATATTATAATGTAGTACAAATCCTGTGTTACAATGAACCATAACATGGGTATATATAGTAGACTAAACCCTAAACTAATAGACTTCTAGTACAAGTAGGAGACTTGGCTTGCACACAAAGTATAATTAGGTTTGGGCCTATGCTAATGGGCTAATATTTCTCTAACAACCAAGAACACAAACAAGAAAGAAAAAAGAAAAAAAAGAAAGAAAGGAATGGCATTGACAGTGACACATTTCCTCTGGCTTGTGAACAAAAATGAGCCGGACGCCTCTTCTCCATCTCCAATAGGTATTTGCACTAAAACCGCTATCACTACACCACAACTTTAGTGTGTGTGTATATATATATATAATCATTAATTGAATTTTTTTCAATTTAAAAAATTAGAAAAAATTAACCACAGCATATAATAAAAATTGATGGAAGAGTCTTAATTGATTAAACTTGAAAGTTAGAGGACTAAAATGAACGAAAGCAGAGTTAAAAAACTGAAATGAGTTTTAGTGAAACATAGAGGGTAAATTTTACATTTTAACCTCTTATTTTTTTTCTTTTCTTTTTTAATCTCCATAGAAAAGTAAGATTGGCTTTTTGCCTCTATTTCACTAAAGAAATAAGTATTATTTTTTTATTATTATTAATACTTAAGATAGAATAAAATGGAATGAGAAATACATATATATATATATATATATATATATCTTTCAATTCATTCAAACTATATTATTTTTCCTCTTCCTCCCAAACATTGCAGACGTAATTAATGTAATTTAGATGTTAATAATTTACTACTAGTTCACTTAAAGCCATAAAGGGTTCTTTATTATTATTGATGAGGGGTTCTACTTTTGTTTGAGAATGAGAATGGGGTTCTACTTGTACATTATAAAAGATTATATAATTTGTGGGCATTTCCAAGTTAGCATAAAAGTGGAGCCAAGGTAATTGACTTGAATGGACCACCCTCGACAACGCGGCCACCGACACCGACACTTGAATTTGTATTCTATTCTACAAGTAAGTGTTGTTCTTTATACAAAGTTAGAAAGTTGAAACCCTTGCCATGAGTGACGACTCACACTCTCACCATTGCATCACTCACATAATGATGTTTAGCTTATAGCTTTAGTTCTAGATGTAGATGTAGAAGAAGGGTTCTACAATCTATACATTATCATTTCCTATTTCATCTTTAGTTAAATTTGACCCTAGCTAATCGTCGTAGGTGTAGAAACCAACATAATAAGTAACTAGCACTTTTTCGAATGAATAGTTCTAAGATCACAAATTATTCCATAATTTTTTTGTCTGTGAATAATTAATCATCACTTACACATGAACCAACTATTTTTATTCGCCGATCACACTTTGGCATGTCATAGTTGTGGCAAGAAATTGTAAAAAATTTTGTGGTCTTATGCCTTTTCTTTTGGAAATACTAGGTTAAAAAAAAGGAATATTTATAACTTCTCAAAAGAGTATGTATAAATTTAAAAAATTAACTAATTAGTTTATCAATAATCTATGCGGAATATTATACTAAATAGTTCCAAAGATGTGATATGGCAATCTGCAAATATAAAAATAAAATAAATAAATAAATAAATAAAAGAAGGGAACTTTGACTATAGGAAAATGTAAAAAAATTGTTATATTTTCTATGACCATAAATGGAAAATGCAAGATGTCACATATATAGAAACGTTCACGGACTGCCGAATAGCCAAGTTGCACCTTTGTTTTCTTTTCCCCATGATATTTTTATTATTAAATAGAGATGGGCATCATGTAGTAAGTCTCCCGTACAGCATTGCACACTACTCTCTCTTTTTTTGGTCTTTTTAAGTGGGTTGCACTTGCACCCCATGCTAAAAGTGGGTTTAGTTTGATTAATTTGGGGGGATTTATTTATTTTTTTAAAGACTTTTTTTTAAAGGTATGATTACATTTTATCCACTTTTAATAAATAATCAAATCTAATATTTGACTTTCTTCGGTACTTTTGTATACTGGTCTAGAAGAAACGATATTAACACGTGTCTTAAAATAAACACATATCAATTCTGTATCTTGTTATATACTTCTGTGCACAAAACAAAAGACTCCCTCAAATTTGAAACGGTATTAAATGTCACAAGAGGAATGCAAATATCACTCAATTATAGAACGATAAAACTTGCAAGTATTATAAGTCCTGAGAGCTATTATTACTTACCATCATTCTATTTTCCTTTTAGCTAAAATTACTCAATTTATTACTATAAAAATAAAAAATAAAAAATAAAAATAAATCCTTCAATGCACATATGACTATTGAGTGTACTCAACTTAGCCATTCATATATGCTTCATATTTCGGGCTCCATCATGAAGTTTTGAGTGTAAACCAACTTTAGAGTTAATGGCCACTTTCACAGTAATCATAAACTCCACCTACTAGAATTCTCAATTGTGTAGTTTTAGCACACACATGCTATTATTATTATTTTTACTAATATGGCCACTCCATAATAGTACTGTCATTATTCTTCATGCTATTATTATTATTATTATTATTATTGGACGACTACACACACAGTCACAGACCCAACTAGTTCGTACTCTAGGCTTTTGAAGACTCTGAATCCATGCAACGAGGTCCATGGTAAGAAAACGTAACCCGTAAGATACGGTTTTGGGGTTTTGAACCCAACTAGTTGGGCTCTGTGATCCATGTTAATTCACGTTCTAAGCTTTGTTTACCGGTGTTAATAGTATTTTCAAAATTAGATTTTATATCAAATTAACTTAAAAGCTATATTTAATGTTACATTATTTAAAACTTCAAATAACATAATACTATGTAACCTTTTTTTTTTCTTTTCTAAAGAAAAAACACTATGTACACTATTAAATACTAGAAAATCTTATTAAAATGGAAAGGATCATATTCTACTTGCAGGTTCTTAAGGGCGAAAATGGGTAACTAAGCATAATTATCCAACTATATAGTTAATTGGCCCGGTTTGCAAACTATATTATTTAGTAACATTTCGAGTCTCAAAGACTCGATTTTGGCCTTATAAATCGAGTCTTTGAGGCTCGGTTTTCGTAGTTTGACGTGGCCTAATGCCACGTGAAGTACACCTGGAACTCGAGTCTTAGAGACTCAAGTTACATACCGAGCATTAGAGTCTCGATTTCTGGGGTCTGAGAATCCACGTAGGTGCCACATAGATCTCGAGCCTTAGGGACTCGGTTTGCTAAAAGCGAAACCGAGTCTCAAAAACTCGATTTTTGAATGTACATGGACTGGTCATGTCTGGTCCCATCTGGTCATGTCACTGGCTTATTGGTCACGTCACTGGCTTCTTTATGTCTTGTCATGTGCCTGGTCACGTTTTGTAATGAAAAATATCTCTTGGCTGAACCTCTCTATCAACAAAAATTGCTCCTCTCTCAGCACATCCTCTCTCACTCATACAGATTTTGCTCCTCTCTCAACTCTCATACTTATTCAGTAGCAGAGCAGAACAATGCTCCCTTCTTAACTCTCATACAAGCCCATCATTGTAGTCTCCCTCTCTCACTCCCACTCTCACTCTCATACAATCCCAGCAGTACATTTGCACATCCTCATGTCAGGTAAGGGTATCCTTACTCTTTAGTTGGTTGTTTAATGTATATAACTGCTTTAGAAAGTGTTGCTTGCATTGAATTTGTCATAACATTTCCTGATAAAATATTTGTTTGTATTAACCACTTAAATATATATATATATATATATATATTTTTTTTATACATATATATATATATATATATATATTTATTTATATATATATATATCTATATATGTATATATATATATATTTATACATATATTTATATATATATATATTTATATATATGTCTATATGTATGTATATATATTTAATGATTTATATATATATATATATTTATTTATTTATTTATTTTTATATATATACACACATATATATATAAATATATATACATACATATATACATATATATATATTTTTATATAGATTTATATATTTATATATATATATATACCACTTTATATATATATATAATTTTTTTTTTTTATTCATGATCTAGGAAGTCTTTTTGCTAGATTTCGGTGAACTTAGCTGCTTCATTTTCTTCATAATTTGGAGTAAATTTGAGTTTGTATATCACATGTGGTATATTTGACTGTATATTAGTGCCTTGATTTTGAAATTAGATGATATGTCTAATTTTGATTGCTCATGATCATATTCACATTACTTTTTTCTTTCTTTTTTTAATGTCTGATGAACCCCTGCTCTATGTTATTTCATTAATAGTAGTGTAATAGGGTATGCCATGAATTTTGTTGCACTGGAATGATGATGTTACATAATTGCACTCATTCATTTGCACATCTTCATGACTTTTGTTGTTTGATTTGATATTTTTATTTATATTTTTGTTAGAGCTGAGTTGAAATTTTGTAAATATTTAAATGTAAATAAAATTTAAAGGAGCACAGATGCAAAATTCACAAAATTAGGAAAATAAAAAGGGGTTTAAGACATTATCAAATTTAGCAAGAAGAAAGTCATCAAACTTTCAATAACATGGATCCAATTAAACACTAAATCATCAACTTTAACAAACCCTAACATCAACAATTTAATTTAACAAAGACCCAATTAACAAACCCTAACATCATCACTGCAGAACAATGCATAGTTCAAGATAGAAATTTGAAATTTGCCTGATATCAACCCATGAACAAAACAAAGCGCAAAACAAAACCAAAAAAAAAAAAAAAAAATCAAACCCACAAACCAATTCAATCTCAAAAAACAATAAAGCTTCCATCTTTTTTAACAGTTCTATTAGAAATTCAATACAGAAACCAAAATAGAAAAAAACTTGGTGAAACCAACGTTTCTTTGATTTTTCCCCTTGTTTCTCGACAACCAAACAGTGAACTTTGTACAAAGCGACTCACCTTTTTTTTAGTTCTGAGAGACCGCGTAGACTGAAGGCAGCAATCGCAGACGTTGGTTGTGTGCAGGGCTCAGAGTGCAATAATGGAGACTAAGAGAAGAGGGTGAGTGAGAGAAGAGGGTGAGTGAGTGAGCGTGGAGAGTGGAGAGGGTGACTGAGTGAGAGTGGCTGCGGTTCAATGTGAGAGTGAGAGGGTGAGTGAGAGCGTGAGAGTGCTCTGTGTTAGAGAGGTGAGTGAGAGTGAGAGTGAGAGTGGAGAGTGTCTGGGTTCTGTGTGAGAGACGTTAATTTTGAAAAAAACCCAAACTGAAATCGAGTCTTAGAGACTCAGTTTCCTGTTTAGATGCCACGTGGAATCTGACACAGTCATGACAGCCCATGTGGAGCAATTATTGACCACAATCAAAAATCGAGTTTCTGAGACTCGATTTCGCTTTTAGCAAACCAAGTCTCTAAGGCTCGAGATCTATGTGGTGCCTACGTGGATTCTCAACGCCCAAAAATCGAGACTCTAATGCTCGGTATGTAACTCGAGTCTTAGAGACTCGAGTTCCAGGTGTACTCCACGTGGCATTAGGCCACGTCAAACTACAAAAACCGAGCCTCAAAGACTCGATTTATAAGGCCAAAATCGAGTCTTTCAAACTCGAGATGTTACTAAATAATATAGTTTGCAAACTGAGACAACTAACTATATAGTTTGATAATTATGCTTAGTTACCCATTTTTGCCATTCTTAAGGCTTTGTTTGGTTGGAGAAGTAGAAAAGTGAGAGGAAGGAAAATTATGAAATGATAGAAAATTGAGAGAATAGAAAAGTTTTGGTTTTCCCTGGTTGGAGGGGTGAAAAAGTGAGAAGATGGAAAACTCTTTTGTTTGGTTGGAGATAAAAGTGAGTTGATGGAAAATGTAATTTATATGAATTGATTATTATGTCATTATATAATATATAAGAAATAGATATATTTACATATTAAATAATATAAAAATTAACAAAAATACATGTAAATTTATATTAATTATTTTATTATTATAATAATTTAAAATTTATGGGCCTAGGCTTGCTACTAATAAGTTATCGTAACAAGTCCCAATGCTTTTGTCTAATTCTCAATTTTCTTAGTAAATAGCAAGATTTTCCATTGTTTATCGCATTTGTGACATTAAAAAGAGGCATTTCAGGTTCAAAGTCAGCCCATGTTTATTTACAAATGATGGATCAAGGAGTTAAATACACTGTCCAACCGAATCAATCCTCACTAGTGCATTACACTCAACATCTTGCATCCAAATTGTCTTTTTAATTCGTTAACCAAATCATGAACAAATTACTAAGTGACTTAAAAAAAGGATTTTGCATTAATGCTGCCCCCCATGTATGACTTTTTAAAATAGCTGCAAAATGCACAAATGAAACTGTCCATTATAGGACCATTACAGGGGCTGAAAACCAGGCCCAATTCAATGTGGTGATAAGCACTATTTGATACAGGGAGAACAAGAACTACTAGTCTACTGCTACTAAAATGCACAAACTAGTCTTCCATCTTTTATAAAATCTCAGTAATTTGATACAGCACTTCTACAAAGCATTCCGCATCTTCATCTAGAAACAATAAATAACCTATCCTCAGATTTATCAATTGGGCCAATCTACTCTGCCTACTGGGTCAATGGGACCCCTCAGATATGTAAATTTTCAATTCTACTGCCTCTGACCAAAAAAAGAGAGGGAGAGCTACTGCTATCTTTGAGATTGGGTACAACAATGGAGATAGATCAGCTTGGGGAATGGCATGTGATATAATTCACAATCCCCCCAGGAAATGTTTTAACATGCAGGAGCGTACTTTGTTACCTTAAGGAAACATTGGGTTTCAACTTTCAAGTGCTATCTTTGGGCCGGTCTGCATCTTACATCTGTAACAAGATGGCGGATGTGCGGGGCATACCACTTCACTCTCTCCACGTGTTCTATTGAAACTTCCCAACAATAACCTGTAAATCAGAAAGAAGCTAGTTTACACTTTACACGTCCTCAGCATAATTTCAACATGTCCAAGCATCACCTATTAAGCCAAGAAGACAATACCTTCAGATCTAGCAATTTCAGATATTGATTTCAAAACATGTTCTGTCCACAAACCCTCCTCCGAGTCCTTTACATTTCCATGCACATGTAACATCCCACCCGCACTCCTGCATTATTAGTGCTACCAATATAAGAAAAGACAGTCAAAAGAAATAGGGACTAAGAGCTCATATGCAATTGAATCTATAATTCAGACCTTAATTTGGGCAGAATAAATGTAACAATTTTTTCTTCAAATTTGGATCCAGTTTACTTGAGATTAAGCTTCTCAAAACCAATCACAAACAGTGAAAACAAAACTGCAGCTAAAGACATGTATTAATGGTTTCCAAAATCCAGATGCTATTTTTAGGTTCCAACGAATGAGAAACTTACAGTTTGAGATATCAACTCTCACTTACTAGGTACCCTGATGAGTTGATGAGCTAAAGAGTGTATATAGTTTAAGTCTACTCTGAAAAGCTAATCAGAAACAGATGGTAAGAGGCCACAAAGGCATCATGACAAACCTTTTCCACTAAAAATAGGCATCTATCTTAATTGCAGCAACATTAAGCTCCACAGAACATTAGAATCTTGTAATTTTACCTCCCTCTATTTTATTTTCACCACATTTGGAGACACACACACAGAGTGATAAATTGTAGGCTAAAGTATATTTCAGAACTTAGTGCAACATTAAAGCAATCTCAGGTAACATGTGTATTAAGTACAAAAGGAAATGTAAAATGACTTCCTGATTTGAAAGAGAAAAGGCACATGCACAAAAGGAAAATACATTTCAATTTCAATCCAGTCCACATGCCTTGGATAAGAAAGAATCTCGTGGAAATTAATGTATATTTGGAAACAAAACCTAAGCCAGGAATGGAGGTTTTAACACTGAGGTTGTTCAGAATTTGAAACATTTCCTGGACATTTGAGACATTTCAAACTACAAAACAAAACAGCAACAAGAAACAGTGCAATGAAAGGATACATAGAAATTTTAAACATTTTGAAAAGTAAATAACAAAAATTTGAAGTAATGCAGTCTTAAACATTTCCTGGAAGCTGAAGACATTTTAGACCACAAAACAAAACAAAAAAACAAGTGATTGAATGGAACCATATACAGAGTATTGGCAGTTACCTTAATGCCCTTACAGCAGTGACCCAGCTACCCTCACTTGTTGGAATGAGACCAAGACAGACACGATCAGCAACACCCTGCAAGCAGAAAATCAAAAGGAATCAATCAGAGCAGTCCATCTTCTTGTACATTAATGCATGCTTTCATGATAAACTTTTCCTTTTGGACCAGTGTAAAATATCAGCCACTGCAAACTAGCTCATTGCATCAGTATTCTATATCAACGAAGGATGGTTTCACAATCTGTTGCAAACCAGCCATAAAAGGTTTCAACCATCAACAGTTGGCCGTGTGCTTCTAAATTTAATTTGTAGCGTCAAAAGATAACACATTCAACACACAC